>OY728139.1:1083130055-1084330055 GCA_963277665.1 Viscum album | reverse complement strand
TCCTCATAATAAATATGTTTTTCTAGTAGTATGTCCTTAGAGAATAGTACATTTGAAGGGTATGGTATAAAATTCATCAGGAGATATACATTCAACAAATCAGGGAATTGATAGACATTAGGGGGAAGAAGAAATGGAAAAGTTATGGTCCATATATAATCAATAATTTGAAAGTTATTGTCTTATATATGGCTTAGTTTCCCTTTCTTTCAAAATATTAGAACCTAATTCCATGGAAATATTTTTTGAAACACTATATCACTAACATCAAATACTAGATCATGCTGGTGTTTATAATCATAATTTTTCTACCCACTCTGAGATTCTATGATGTGTTTTATAATGTCTCTAACCTTATCTATCATTTTTTCAACTATCTCAGGTCCCAATAGGTTTTATTCCCCAACATTATCCCTAAATGTTGTAGGTCTACATTTCTTCCCATATAGGGTTTCATAAGGATCCATATGAATGCTTGAGTGAAATATGTTGTTGTATGAAAACTCAAGTAAAGGAAGATGATGATCCAAATTATCATTGAAATCCAAATAACAAGATGTCAATATGTCCTATAGGGTTAGAATTGTTCTTTTATACTGGCCAAATAATCAAGGATGATATAGAATGTTCAAAATCAACTACATATGAAGAGGTGTTTGAAGACTTCCACATAATATTGAGGTAAACAATAGATCTTTATTAGACACAATGGATTGTGGTACTCCATGAAACATTACCAAATTCTTAATGTATATACTGGAAGGATGTTCTAAATAAAAGTATTATCTAACAATGATGAAGTGAGATGGCTTAGTTAGGCGATCAACTAAATCCCATATAGAAATTTCTCCCTGAAACATTTTGGGGAGTCCAATGAAAAATACATTGTAACGCCTCGACCCCAGTTACCCAGAGTCGGTGAATTATTGCGTAACATTGGAATGATCACAAAAGATCAAGTCTCGAAAGACCGATTAGTTTAGTATCCTTGGAAACACTAGATACATTCATAAATGGTACATTACATCAAAAAGTGAAAAACTACAATAACATAGTCTCCATAGTCCACGACCATATCTCCTTCAGACTATCCCTTAGGTCAGTCATAATATACTTCTTCACATCCTGGGAAAAATAAAACATTGAATGGGGTGAGCTCAGATGCTCAGTAAGGATAACAATATAGCAGAAGCTTTCATAAATAAACATAAACATTTAAGGAAATGTATGATTAAAACAAAAGCCTTTTAAACTTGACCTTCAACATAATATGGAAAAAGTAAAATGAGATAATTCCATTTACTTATTCACATGGATATTCTACTTGGTCGAATAATCACATGCAATATAAATAACCACTTTCATAATGATGAAATGCATAATGACAGACTATCAAAACCACGTAGCCAATCCCTTGTGCCAAGACTACAAATAAGACTTTTTGAAGGCCTCGTGCCAAGACACTAGTTTGTCTCATGAGACCTGCCGATGCATCAAGGAGCTATAGTGGGCTCCACCCGTCACTTATTAAGTCCAATGCATTCCTCATTTGAACATGTTTAAACATATCATAAACCATAACATAATCGTATCACATAAAAAATTCATAAAGGAAACATATCATTTCAAAATTTCAATCACAAGATATCATTACAACACATTGATATAATAAAACCATTTTCAATACCAAAATAAAATAAAAGTAAAACCTGGTATTTGTTTTTCATTTTTAAAAAAAGGGTGTGGCTTGTAGAGGATGTCGAACCTCAAATAATGGTCACGGCGGCGGAGAAGCCATTGTCGCTACATACGTATGAAAAAAACATTACCTTTTGTTGTTTAGTAAAACGCTTCATATAAAAAATATTCCTTTTGAATAAATGTAAAAGTAAAAGGGGTTTATACACCGTAAAAAAGAAAGTTGTGTATAAAACAAAATATGCCTCAATGAAAGGAGATTGAGATGAAGTTCCTTACAAAGATCATTTTTTAAATAAAATAGATCTATTATGTGTATTCACTATAAGTACACCTAAAGAAAGTACAAATTCAATATAAGACATAATAATATCATGAAATAATTTGAAAGTAGGAGATTAACCCAAAGAACAGAAATTGGGTTAAGAAGTTCCCTTACCTCGTGTCCGTCTTGACTCGACCATTCTTTAACCTCCTGAATAATAAATTAGAGTTAATTTATAATTTTTTAAGAACATTTTTCAAGTTTATTATTCCTTTTATATCACTTATTACCATGCAATGAACATTATGTAATTATTTATGTTAATAACGGTCATTTTGTCGATCTTTGGTACTTCAGTAAAAAATAAACTTCTTATAATTACAAGTTGTTCATGTGGTAAAATATCCATTATATCCAGAATTATATTCATCATTTAGATATCATATATATCATATATATCCAGTATATACATTCATTCATAATATTACGTAACATTTAGAGGTAAGAAATGAAATGCACCGTTCTTGGAGATGGTAATCCGTACGTACGCATGAACGCTACTTTCATTTTTATTTCGTATTTAATGGAATGAAATCATAATTTTATAAAGGTTTATTATAATTCCAGTATAATATCATATATAATATCATTTAATCCATCCTTTATACATCCCACATATTGCATTAAAGATTCAAATCACTTTGAGGGGGCGGTAGTCCGCACTTCCTAAAATGAAATTATCGCGTTTACCCATAATGGAAATTATAATGTATGCCATAAATGATAAATATAGATGAATAAGTAAAACATAAACATAATATATATATATCATATATGAAAATAGTTTCATCAAAATGGCCACCATTAGAGGTGTTAAAACAATATTGAACAATCATCATTTCGTGAGGCAGTATTTCGCCACCCACAGAAACAGTATGTTCTTTAACCATTAGACGAAGGTGTGTGTAAGTTTTAATGAAATAATTATAATAAAAACATCCTAGTATATTTTGGATAATTGTGTTGTTACCAAAGAAAATAATAAAAAGAGTTTAGGGGGTTGGAGAAGCAAAATAAAACAAAACAACATCAGAGAAGACATTACCTTAAAATTGGGTAACTCTTTTTCATTTGAGCCAAAGGCTTCCTTGGGAAGACTTATACCCAATGTGAGGATTCTAGGAGTAATAGAGGGATTTTGGGAGAGTATTTGGGCAGATGTTGGATGATAAAAATGGCTTTGAATGTTTGAATAAGGTGGTAGTGGTGGGGGCCTTTTATAAGAGGAGAGGAGAGGCACTCTTGGAATGATTGAAATGTTACATTATTATGAAATGATTTTCAGATTATAAAGGTCCCACAATGATATAATTCGAGGATAATTTGATAAGGGTTCGAAATATTCTCATCCAATAGGTTTTAGATATGTTTATGCCATAGATTTTATATTATCATTCCATTTTATTTAAATCGTTAATTAATGAGGTAATTGCTACATCATCATGGTGTCATAAAAATTTTAATTAATTTAATGTATAAAAATTATAAAAAAATATCATGATGTGGGAAATATTTTTATATTTCCAATGAATATTTATATTCTAAAAGGTAACTTATATAACCCCATGTAATAATTGTTTTAGTAAAACAACACATGTTTGTGACAATTTTATTTTTACTATAAATAAAAAGTTATTATTGTCATTTTCTTACCCAAGTGGCTCCATGGGGTCCCCAAGTTGACCCATGGATTTTCTTGGTCGGACATGACTCATAAAATAATTATAGGACAAGTGTAAAGGTATTTTCATATTTTTATAATATCATTTTTACCTTAAATTTCACTAATTACCTTTAATCGTGATTAATTAAACTTAAAAGTTACTATTCACCAAAAAATTATTTTAATCCCATTGAACCACATTTTACTTCCAAATGACAACCATGTATGTCTGATTTTTGAAAATCAAGTCATAGAAGTGGTAATGTTTCATTTAAATGAAAAATTATTTTTTTAACTACCACTTAGTGGTTTCACTATTCATCAAAAATTGAAGTTTTTCAGAACAATTCCAAAATTTCACCCTAAGCTATAATTGATATTCCGAATTCAAAAATGATGTCTATTTTAAAAAATTCCAAACATATAATTTTCATTAATTAATTTTATAAATAATTCCCGCTGTCACAACAAATAGCGTGTTTTTAAGAAACAATATATATCAAAAGATTGACAATTGTTTATGTCCAATTTCAAAGTGAAATTAATTATAATGAAAACCATTAGAAAAAATGGTAAAAATATATTGTAATTAAACTTTAAAACCACTCAATAGTATAATTTACCACTATAAATTATTTTGATTAGAAAAGTTGTTTTTTAAGTATTTATCACTATTCATAAAAAATTAGATGTTCTCAGAAAAATACCAAAAATTCAACATAGGCTAATTTCGATATTAAAAATCCAAAAATGAAGTCCATTTTGAAATATAAAATATATATAATTTCAAAAAGTGGGTATTCCTATTCATAATGGCTATTTTGATTGGTCGTGGTGTGTTAAAATCTCGAACTTACGTACAATGCAAGGTATTGCATTATTGAAAGAGAAGCGTATCATGGAAGCTCGGGGTGTTACACTCTCCCCTACTTTAATAAATTGCGTCCTCACAATTTGAAATTTATCTTTGAAAATAAAAGGTTGAAAATAGAAAATAACTTTGTGGAAAACCCACATTGGAAATAAGGTTAATAAAAATATAACATTAAAAGAAAGAAAGAGAAGTAAAAAAGGTCACACGAGATAGCCCATACTAGGATTCTATGAAAATATGTATATTGAGGAAAAACAGACCATCAAGGTCTGATGGAGAGTTGTATAAAATAGGGTTAGGAGAAAGTTAACTATATGAAAATCACAAACTTGTGATTGGTTAAATTATCATTGATTCCCCAGTAGGAAAAGTTAACGGACAATGTTTTTTATTTAAGTTACCTTTAATAAAGTTGATGAATTGATTTATGAGATTTACTAAGAATGTAAGGAAATATTATTACTTGTCTTGTAGACTTTCATTCTTTAATAAATTTTTACCACGAACCCATCTTTCCTCCAAATGGTAATAGAACTCAAAAATATTCTATTTATCCTAATTGTATAAGGTTCCAAATATTACCACATACCATTTAGATTAGGAAAACTTTTTTTTAATAACTAGGGACTTCCTGTCGGCTAGTGGTAGCTAATAAAGGCTTGTCCCACTATGGTTGTGGGTTGGATTCCTACAGCTTTGTCCGACGCGATAGGGTTATCCGCCAACCTGCAGGTTGTCCTTTTCCTAAAAGTATAGTATTATAATATTCCAAAAATATTCTTCATAAATGTTTTAACCTTAAACAATACTATCCAAAGTTCAACCTAATTCATTCCAACCTTTATAGTTATCCAAAATACCTCTATCCAGACATTCTCTAAAAGGTCTCTAAATTCAAAAATCAATTGTAACATCAGATTATCCAAACAAAGTAACGATTCTCTTATTGTCACATACAAAAAATATGATTACCTCCATAATATTAAATCCTTAATGAAAACAAAAAGTACTACAGTATAATCCTTATATATATATCACATTATCCTTATAACCAGATTATAATCCTTAAGTCCAGAAGAACCAATACATTAATTATTCCACTTCCACTGTAGTAATAGCATAAGATTGTCCTTGATCCCTTGGCCTTTTCTGAGGTATTTTTCCCTGATGCTTAGGATATTCATTTGCATAATTCCCCATTTCCCTACAATTATATCATTCAACATTGATAGCCTCTTTCTTTTCCTTGCAATCACGAGCCTGGTGACATTTTTCTCCACATTTATAACAAACTACCATTCCTTTTAGGCAAGTACCGGGGTGATTCTTCCCACAATTATAACATAATGGAAAATCCTTCTTTCCCTTTTTCCTTTTATCTATCTCTTGTTCCACCATTCTCTTCTTCTCTTGCTTTACATTATTATCATAAGATTTAGAGAATTCCTTTTCTGTCTTGATAGCACATGAGACAATTTCTTCGTACGACGAGAAGGTTTGTGAGATTAATGCTCGACAGAGAAACAGTTTTAACCCAACAAAGAAACAATTGATTTTACTTCTTGGGTTATATATATAATTTGAAACATGCCTCTCTAACATTGTAAAGATAGCCTCATACTTTGCGACATTGTCATCCTACTTTTGTCTCAGACTCATAAATTTCCTTTCCGTATCTGCTCTATGGTCACGAGGGAAGTATTTTTCTAAGAAAAGCTATTTGAACTCTCTCCATTCAATAATTGATACTTCTTCATCTTCATTTGTGTTTTGAATCAGCGACCAGCGTTGATTGGCATCTCCAGTATGGCGGTAAACTGCCATGACAACCTTCTCCCTTTCACTACTCCCCAAGGCGTGGAATATTTTCTCTAAGGAGTTTATCCATTGCTCAGCTACTAATGGATTTGTACCCCCATTAAATTTTGGTGGTTGTTTCCCCAAGAAGAGGTCTAACATTGATCCTCCACGTTGCGGATCAGGGTGATCCATACAAGTAAGGTTATTATTCATAACCTGAGTGAGTTGTCCAGGTATGGTGATAAGTTGATCAGCACCAGTTGTTTCACCAGCTCCATTATAATTATCTTGAGTAGGAGGTAAATACCTATATGGAGTGTGTGCATTTATACGGTTTCCATTGCTCCCACTAGGCGGCCTTTATAAACAATGGCATAAACTAGATTTGTTTATGAATCAAAATACATAATTCTATACTTGTAAAACACTTAACATAAATTGAACTATTTATGGATATAATCCCTAATCATAAAAAGAAATGTTTTCTTTGAGGAAGTATATACTCATTAACCCTTCATAATTGTTTGTAAAGAAATTGTGAATTATATTAAGTATATCCCCCGGGAGTGTCCTAACCAAGAGTGCAGCAATGCCCGTTGTCGTGCACCAGTTCCCATTCAAGTCTAGATCAAAGCATTGTTTTCGGGTTTTACACCTAGGTAAATCTGTTCCAGAGCCGCCTCTACCTACTCGTATCCAGACAGGGATTTATTGCTCAGAAAACTAACAAAAACTCTATAATATCAAAATTATAAAACATCTTCTATACTAATCCTCAAAGTCTATCTTAGTGGAATTAGCTCTAATCAGAGTTTAACTAAATCTTGCTTCCAAGGATAGTACTAAACTGCCTCTGATACCAACGGTAACACGCCGACCCCAGTTACCCAGAGTCTGTGCATTGTTGCATAACATTGGCATGATCACAAAAGATCATGTCTCAAAAGACCGATTAGTTTAGTAGCCTTGGAAGCACTAGATACATTCATAAATGGTACATTACATCATAAAGTTAAAAAATAAAATAACCTAGTCTCCATAGTCCACTCTCATATCTATTTCATACTATCCCTACAGGTCAGTCATAATATACTTCTTCACATCCAGGGAAAAATAAAACATTGAAAGGGGGAGCTCAGATGCTTAGTAAGGATAACTATATAGCGGAAGCTTTCATAAATAAACATAAACATTTAAGGTAATGTATGACTAAAACAAAAGCATTTTAAACTTGAACTTCAACATAATATGGAAAAAGTAAAATCAGATAATTTCATTTACTTATTCACATGGATATTCTACATGGTCGAATAATCACTTGCAATATCAATAACCACTTTCATAATGATGGAATGCATAATGCCAGACTATCGTAACCATGTAGCCAAGGCCTCGTGCCAAGACTGCAAATAAGATTTTGTCAAGGCCTCATGCCAAGACACTAGTTTGTATCACGAGACCTGTCGATGCATCGAGGAGATATAGAGGGCTCCATCTGTCACTTATTAAGTCCAATGCATTTCTCATATGAACAGGTTTAAACATATCATAAACAATAACATAATCGTATCACATAAAACATGCATAAAGGAAACATATCATTTCCAAATTTTAATCACAAGATATCAATACAACACATTGATATAATAAAACAACTTTCAATACAAAAATAAAATAAAAGTAAAACTTGGTATTTATTTTTCATTTTTAAAAAAAGGTTGTGGCTTATAGAGGAAGCTGAAACTAAAATAATGGTCGCGGTGGCGGAGAAGTCATTGTCACTACATACGTATGAAAAAAATATTCCCTTTTTTCATTTAGTAAAATTATTCGTATAAAAAATATTCCTTTTGAATAAACATAAAAGTCAAAGTGGTTTATACACCGTATAAAAGAAAGTTGTGTATAAAAAAAATATGCCTCAATGAAAGGAGATTGAGAAGAAGTTCCGTAAAAAGATCATTTTTTGAAATAAAATAGATCTATTATGTGTATTCACTATATTTAGACCTAAAGAAAGTACAAATACAAGATAGTACATAATAATATCATGACATAATTTGAAAGTAGTAGATTAACGCAAAGAACAGAAATTGGGTTAAGAAGTTCCCTTACCTCGTGTCCGTCTTGACTCAACCATTCTTTAACCTCCTGAATAATAAACTTGAGTTAATTTATAATTTCTTAAGAACCTTTTTCAAGTTTATTATTCCTTTTATATCACTTATTACCATGTTATGAAAATAATGTAATTTTTTATGTTAATAACGGTCGTTTTGTCGATCATTGGTACTTGACTCAAAAATAAAATTCTTATAATTACAAGTTGTTCATGTGGTAAAATATCCATTATATCCAGAATTATATTCATGATTTAGATATCATATATATCATATATATCCAGTATATACATTCATTCATAATATTACGTAACATTTAGAAGTAAGAAAGGAAATGCACCGTTCATGGAGACGGTAATCCATACGTACGCATGAAAGCTACTTTCATTTCTATTTCGTATTTAATGGAATGAAATCATAATGGTATAAAGTTGTATTATAATTCCAGTATAATATCATATATAATATCATTTACTCCATCCTTTATATGTCCCACATATGGCTTTAATGATTCAAATCACTTTGAGGGGTCGGTAGTCCGCACTTCCTAAAATGAAATTATCGCGGTTACCCATAATGAAAATCATAAATTATGCCATAAATGAGAAATACAGAAGCATAAGGAAAACATAAACGTAACATATATATCATATATGAAAATAGTGTCATAAAAATGGCCACCATTAGAGGTGTTAAACGAATATTGAACAATCATCGTTTCGTGAGGCAGTATTTCACCAACCACATAAACAGTATGTTCTTTAACCATTAAAGGATGGTGTGTGTAAGTGTAAATCAAATAATTATCATAAAAACATCCTAGTATATTGCGGATACTGGTTTTGTTACAAAATAAAATAATAAAAAGAGTTTATAGGGTTAGAGAAGCAAAATAAAATAAAACAACATTAGAGAAGACATTACCTTAAAATCGGGTAACTCTATTTGATTTGAGCCAAAGGCTTCCTTGGGAAGGCTTCTTCCCAAAGTGAGGCTTCTAGGAGTAAGAGAGGGATGTTGGGAGAGTACTTGGGTAGATGTTGGAAGAGAAAAATGGCTTTGAATGTAACGACCCGAAATTTTTAAATAAATTTTTGTTCCC
Source organism: Viscum album (assembly GCA_963277665.1). Lineage (NCBI taxonomy): Eukaryota > Viridiplantae > Streptophyta > Magnoliopsida > Santalales > Viscaceae > Viscum > Viscum album. The sequence goes on along the minus strand of OY728139.1, from coordinate 1,084,320,473 downwards.
TAATTTTATGTGTTATTGTTATACTCAACAAAAATGTTTTATTTGATAAACATGATTATAATTAAAATGAGATCAGTGGGTTTTGACTATTATATAACCATCGGTCAACATGCCCGCTGTGAACAAAATGTTTTGATTATTGTCTCTAAATATAAGTAATCTTGGTTAATTATTATAGAAAGAAGATTCGATGGCCTCACCTAGTAGTCTTGGACCGATCGAATCCCATCTAACAGAGCTTGGGAAGGAGGTAGCACCACTGGGCTTTGCTCTGGATCAAATCCAAGCCGAACTTCATCATGTGAAGCTGGACCGAAATCGCCTTCGTGAGAAGTTCAAACTGATATAAATTACTACTCGGGCAATGTTGACTGAGCCGCCCCAAGCTTCTATCACCCTAGCACACCTTACTCTTAGGTCCTATGCTGGTATTATAAGGGGTTATGTAACGAGACCGTAACTACATTGTGTAATCCTTGTTTTAAATAAAAATTGGGATTTCTTCTTATGATGAAGTTTATGAATTTTGAAATGACCGGATAAATATAGTATGCATATTTTTGATGAATTTTAGAAAAAGGATATTTTAAATATGTTTATGTAAACCCTAAATAATTAAAAATGTGTAATGATTTTCAAAAAATGGTCTTCTACAATTATGTTCAGTACTAAATTTAGAGTCTAATAAGATCAACTTGATTTTTGATGAATAGTAAATTATGAATAGTGATTTTATGATTAGGATTAGTAATATGACCAAATGGATTAGTAATCTCACTTAAAGAAAGTTTTAAAATAATCTAGGCACCTTGATTAAGTAATGTGATTCAATAAAATAGTTAAATAACGGTTTCATTAATTATTATTCAAGTATTAGTTTTTTCAGGTGAATAGTGTTTTTAATTAAAAATTTAATTAAAAATAATTAGAAAATTATTTTTATAAAAATGACTTTATTTTTGAACTCAGAGCATCGATATTATGTTATGGTAATTTTTGGGGTTTTTTCTGAAAAAAATGAATTTTCAATGAATAGTGTTTTTATTTAAAAATTAAATTAAAAATATTTAAAAAATTATTTTTATAAAATGGATTTCATTTTTGAAATCAGAGCATTGATATTTGGTTAATGTGAAATTTTGGGATTTTTCTGAGAAAGTTGAATTTTCAGTGAATAGTAAAAATACAGTTTTAGGGTTTCGGTATGTTTAATGACATCATAACGGTGTCATGATGATGTCATGAGATCTTTTGAGGGTTGGCCGGCCAAGGGTAATGAATTATTGTTTTGGGGGCCCCATGTGGCCTAACTCCATGATAAATGACAACGGAGAGCACATGGGTTTGAGAAAAGCCCATGTGAGGTGTCCCTTGGCCATTAATGCCTTGTCCCCTCACTTTCCCTATAAATACCAAGCCCTCCTCTCATCCATTCTACTCCCCACTCATTCACAACGAATTTCTGGTCTCATTACCTCCCAAGGAGTCCTCCCAAGGTTCCCCCAGGCCCTCATGGTCCCAACCGTTGAGGTTTAAGAGTTACATTTTAAGGTAAGGGATCCGACCTCTCTCTTTCTTTTCAAGTAATCTCTTTTATGTCTTTTCTTTTATACTCCATGTTCTTATGTTAGAGGATGTTCTTTTATATTCATCCTACTGCCTATTTCATGTTCATATGATGAGAGACGCCCCCTTGCTCTCATCAATTCGTTTTAAGAATGTTTAAGTGGCGCCGTTAGGCTGCCGAATTTTTAAGGGATTCTTTGATCTTCCTCGTTTTCATGTTCTATTTTCATTCAAGTCTTTCATGTTTCTTTGTATTATGTTGGGGAATGATCTCTAAATTTATCATACTGATCTTTTATGATCATATGGTGAGAGACCCCATTTTATCTCTTCAATTCAATTTTTTTGAAGTTTTATGTGGCGCCGTTAGGCTGCCGAATTTTTTAAGGGATTCTCTCACCCTTCTCTTTTTCAAAGTTCTACTTTCATGTCATGTCTTTCAAGTTAATTTCTATTATGTTGGGGTATGATCTCTATATCTATCATACTGGACTCTTATGTTCATATGATGAGAGACCCCATTTGATCTCTTCAATTCAGTATTTTGATGTTTTAAGTGGCACCGTTAGGCTGCTGAATTTTTAAGTGGTTCTTCACCCTTCTCGTTTTGAAGTTCTACTTTCATGTGAATTATTTCAAGTTCCTTTTTGTTATATTGGGGTATGATCTCTATATCTATCATACTGAACTCTTATTTTCATATGATGAGAGACCCCATTTGATCACTTCAATTCAGTATTTTGAAGTTTTAAGTGGCGTCGTTAGGCTGCCGAATTTTTAAGTGGTTCTTCACCCTTCTCGTTTTGAAGATCTACTTTCATGTCAATTCTTTCAAGTTACTTTTTGTTATGTTGGGGAATTATCTCTATATCTATCATACTGAACTCTTATGTTCACATGATGAGAGACCCTATTTGATCTTTTCAAATCGTTTTTGTTGAAGTTTAAGTAACGCCGTTAGGCTGTCGAACTTTCATAAGAGAAATCTAATTTTTGTCTTCCTTCCATGTTTTTCATTTCAAATGGTATGTCCTTGAACTTTCACTACCATGATCATGTATCCTTCTTATTCTGTCCATCTACTGTTTTATGGGTCATTTATGAATGTTTGACCCAATTTCCCTCTCTTTTTAATGTCTTCTGAAACCTCATAACATAGCCGTTATGCTGCAGAATTTCCGTCTCAAAATGTCTCTCTCTTTTTATAAAGTTCTTTTATATTATTAAGTGAATACTGAAATCTCATTCTTCTAAAGGGGTATTCACATATATACCAAAATGTTCTATTTTAAATTTTGGGATTTACATACATGAGACCTACCTTCCTTTTCTATAGGTTTTAAGGTGACGTAAAGATCATGTCTTTAAAGCAGTTTTTAAAACGTTGTGATTATGAAATGAAACCCATTTATTTTATGCTATATGGGTTATTTATGAAATGTTTGATGATGATATATGTGGCTCACATGATAATAAAGACAAATTTAAGGGTGCGCCCTGATAGCGCTCCAATGCATTGGGTAATGATGTAACCACTAGAGATTACAATTTTAACGATGCCTTGGTGAAAAACCTTGGTAATTTTTAACGACACCTTGGGGATGGACCTTGGTGAAACGAAACGATTGTCAATATTAAATGTTGCAGCCACATCTTCAAGTTAGGAAAAAGTCTTATTTTTATTATGATATGCCTCATGATTTCATTTTCATGCATTAAAGTTCTTTTCATGACTTTATTGATGTATCTCAAGTTCATATGTAAAATGTTTCACTTGTTTCCCTTGCTGGGCCTTCTGCTCACCCTTCCTTTTTATGTATGTCCCCAGGTTATGAGATACAGTAATGAGCCTAGGGTGAACATGAGGAGAAGCCTTTAATGTGTTTAAGAAGAATGTTTTTTTTGTTTCATGTTTTATGTTCCTTGTTTCCAAGACACTAAACCTTAAAGATCCTCAGTTCCGTGTAATGGAATGAAAAGTTATGTTATAAAAAGACGGGATGTTATAGTTGGTATCAAAGGATGGTTTAGTTATTTGTGGAAATTAGGATATGAAAACTCTAGGAGGAACCCTATAGAAAAGTTTAATATAGGAAATCTTCCTGGTATTTTGGTGACTATTGAGTAAGGGGTTGCCAAGAAAATACATCCCTGTCTGGATACGAGCAGGTAGAGGTGGCTCTGGCACAGATGTACATAGGGGTAAAACCCGAAAACACCGCTTTGAGCTAGACTCGAACGGGAACTGGTACACGACAACGGGCCTTGCTGCACTCTTGGTTACGACACTCCCGTGGGATATGCTTTGGTAAATTCATAAGCTTGGTATGAACCATTGTTAAAGGAACAAAGATAAAATAAAATAAAGGTTCACATAAGAATATATGATCATTCATAACCTAGATGGGAACCTAGGAGATCACAAGTTAGGGTATACCTTTCATATACAAGTTATCCTTATATGTTTCAGTTCCTTTTCATGATTATTAGCTAAGTACTTAAGCCCCTAATTATGCTTTCTCTTCTTAGTTAATGGTGGGAAATGGAAGAACATGTTCCGACAACCAATGTGATAGAAAATGCGACGATTTTCGTATTAATATGACAGGGATGATTAGGAGATTAAAATATGATTATTATTTTGGAAGACGTTCATTATTTTGGGAACCATATTTGATCGAGGTAAATAGATTACTATGGTATTTTCATTGAGGAGTAAGGTTGACTTATATTTTGAAGAATCGATGAATTTAAGGTGAACTTATAGTAATTTAGGTTACTTATGGGAATGAATAACCTATCTTGGGTAAAATATGTTTAGGTTAGCTACTTTTTTATAAGATGTTAGGAGTGGTTGATGTTGTCTGGAGATGAACAATGAAGTTGTTTTGGAAGACTATGTTATCAAATCCTTATTTTATTTGAGTTTCAATCTTAGTTTGGTTTGTTTTGAGGAATTTTAAGGACCGTTATTTATGGAATGGTCTATGATGAACTTTGGGTATTACCATGGAACTTTGATGATTTAAAAGTAGTTTACATTCCTATGGGATTCTTTCTTTTTGAAGAGTTGTTTTACCTTAACCTTTCTGTTTTTGGGATAATGTTTTAAGATAGAAGAAATAGATAGTTAATCTTTTGTAGATTATGTGATTCTATAGAAGATGATTCTTGTGCTTTTATGAGACCAAGTGTTTTTGAATTCTCATCATTTAGAGAAAAGATTAGTGTTGGTAGGGACTTGTTAAAGGATGAAACTCTACTTGAAGGTAGGTATATTTTCTTATGTTTTTGTTCTTTGTAGTAAATGAAATCCTCAAAATTATGAAAAGAAACGTAAAACAAAAATGTTGTTGGTTTACGTTTCCTACTAGGTAATCAAAGACCGTTTACACACACCATAAGTTTGGGATTTTCTCATGGTTAACTTTCTCCTAATCATGTTCTCTATCACTCTCCCTCATAACTTGACCCTTTGTTTTTTCCTCCATGTCCATGTTTTCCTACATGGAACCATAGTGTGGGTTAACTCGGGTGACCATTGTACTTCCCTTTCTTTATTTTAAAGTAATAGTTTTACTGACTCCTTTTCCAATGTGGGACTTTCAATGAAATTTCAAAACCCAATTTTAAAATTGCGAGGACGCAATTTCTTAAGGGGGGAAGATTGTAACGACCCGAAATTTTTAAATAAATTTTTGTTCCCTAATTTTATGTGTTATTGTTATACTCAACAAAAATGTTTTATTTGATAAACATGATTATAATTAAAATGAGATCAGTGGGTTTTGACTATTATATAACCATCGGTCAACATGCCCACTGTGAACAAAATGTTTTGATTATTGTCTCTAAATATAAGTAATCTTGGTTAATTATTATAGAAAGAAGATTCGATGGCCTCACCTAGTAGTCTTGGACCGATCGAAGCCCATCTAACAGAGCTTGGGAAGGAGGTAGCACCACTGGGCTTTGCTCTGGATCAAATCCAAGCCGAACTTCATCATGTGAAGCTGGAACGAAATCGCATTCGTGAGAAGTTCAAACTGATATAAATTACTACTCGGGCAATGTTGACTGAGCCGCCCCAAGCTTCTATCACCCTAGCACACCTTACTCTTAGGTCCTATGCTGGTATTATAAGGGGTTATGTAACGAGACCGTAACTACCTTGTGTAATCCTTGTTTTAAATAAAAATTGGGATTTCTTCTTATGATGAAGTTTATGAATTTTGAAATGACCGGATAAATATAGTATGCATATTTTTGATGAATTTTAGAAAAAGGATATTTTAAATATGTTTATGTAAACCCTAAATAATTAAAAATGTGTAAGGATTTTCAAAAAATGGTCTTCTACAATTATGTTCAGTACTAAATTTAGAGTCTAATAAGATCAACTTGATTTTTTATGAATAGTAAATTATGAATAGTGATTTTATGATTAGGATTAGTAATATGACCAAATGGATTAGTAATCTCACTTAATGAAAGTTTTAAAATAATCTAGGCACCTTGATTAAGTAATGTGATTCAATAAAATCGTTAAATAACGGTTTCATTAATTATTATTCAAGTATTAGTTGTTTCGGGTGAATAGTGTTTTTAATTAAAAATTTAATTAAAAATAATTAGAAAATTATTTTTATAAAAATGAATTTATTTTTGAACTCAGAGCATCGATATTATGTTTTGGTAATTTTTGGGGTTTTTTCTGAAAAAAATGAATTTTCGATGAATAGTGTTTTTATTTAAAAATTAAATTAAAAATATTTAAAAAATTATTTTTATAAAATGGATTTCATTTTTGAAATCAGAGCATTGATATTTTGTTAATGTGAAATTTTGGGATTTTTCTGAGAAAGTTGAATTTTCAGTGAATAGTAAAAATACAGTTTTGGGGTTTCAGTATGTTTAATGACATCATAACGGTGTCATGATGATGTCATGAGATCTTTTGAGGGTTGGACGGCCGAGGGTGATGAATTATTGTTTTGGGGGCCCCATGTGGCCTAACTCCATGATAAATGACAAGGGAGAGCACATGGGTTTGAGAAAAACCCATGTGAGGTGTCCCTTGGCCATTAATGCCTTGTCCCCTCACTTTCCCTATAAATACCAAGCCCTCCTTTCATCCATTCGACTCCCCACTCATTCAAAAAGAATTTCTGGTCTCATTACCTCCCAAGGAGTCCTCCCAAGGTGCCCCCAAGCCCTCATGGTCCCAACCTTTGAGGTTTAAGAGTTACATTTTAAGGTAAGGGATCCGACCTCTCTCTTTCTTTTCAAGTAATCTCTTTTATGTTTTTTCTTTTATACTCCATGTTCTTATGTTGGAGGATGTTCTTTTATATTCATCCTACTGCCTATTTCATGTTCATATGATGAGAGACTCCCCCTTGCTCTCATCAATTCGTTTTAAGAATGTTTAAGTGGCGCCGTTAGGCTGCCGAATTTTTAAGGGATTCTTTCACCTTCCTCGTTTTCAAGTTCTATTTTCATTCAAGTCTTTCATGTTTCTTTGTATTATGTTGGGGAATGATCTCTAAATTTATCATACTGATATTTTATGATTATATGGTGAGAGACCCCATTTTATCTCTTCAATTCAATTTTTTTGAAGTTTTATGTGGCGCCGTTAGGCTGCCGAATGTTTTAAGGGATTCTCTCACCCTTCTCTTTTTCAAAGTTCTACTTTCATGTCATGTCTTTCAAGTTAATTTCTATTATGTTGGGGTATGATCTCTATATCTATCATACTGGACTCTTATGTTAATATGATGAGAGACCCCATTTTATCTCTTCAATTCAGTATTTTGATGTTTTAAGTGGCACCGTTAGGCTGCTGAATTTTTAAGTGGTTCTTCACCCTTCTCGTTTTGAAGTTCTACTTTCATGTGAATTATTTCAAGTTCCTTTTTGTTATATTGGGGTATGATCTCTATATCTATCATACTAAACTCTTATTTTCATATGATTAGAGACCCCATTTGATCGCTTCAATTCAGTATTTTGAAGTTTTAAGTGGCGCCGTTAGGCTGCTGAATTTTTAAGTGGTTCTTCACCCTTCTCGTTTTGAAGATCTACTTTCATGTCAATTCTTTCAAGTTACTTTTTGTTATGTTGGGGAATTATCTCTATATCTATCATACTGAACTCTTATGTTCACATGATGAGAGACCCTATTTGATCTTTTCAAATCGTTTTTGTTGAAGTTTAAGTAACGTCGTTAGGCTGTCGAACTTTCATAAGAGAAATCTAATTTTTGTCTTCCTTCCATGTTTTTCATTTCAAATGGTATTTCCTTGAAATTTCACTACCATGATCATGTATCCTTCTTATTCTGTCCATATACTGTTTTATGGGTCATTTATGAATGTTTGACCCAATTTCCCTCTCTTTTTAATGTCTTCTGAAACCTCATAACATAGCCGTTATGCTGCAGAATTTCCGTCTCAAAATGTCTCTCTCTTTTTATAAAGTTCTTTTATATTATTAAGTGAATACTCAAATCTCTTTCTTCTAAAGGGGTATTCACATATATACCAAAATGTTCTATTTTAAATTCTGGTATTTACATACATGAGACCCACCTTCCTTTTCTATAGGTTTTAAGGTGACGTAAAGATCATGTCTTTAAAGCAGTTTTTAAAACGTTGTGATTATGAAATGAAACCCATTTATTTTATGCTATATGGGTTATTTATGAAATGTTTGATGATGATATATGTGGCTCACATGATAATAAAGAAAAATTTAAGGGTGCGCCCTGATAGCGCTTTAATGCATTGGGTAATGATGTAACCACTAGAGATTACAATTTTAACGATGCCTTGGTGAATAACCTTGGTAATTTTTAACGACACCTTGGGGATGGACCTTGGTGAAACGAAAGGATTGTCAATATTAAATGTTGCAGCCACATCTTCAAGTTATGAAAAAGTTTTATTTTTATTATGATATGCCTCATGATTTCATTTTCATGCATTAAAGTTCTTTTCATGACTTTATTGATGTATCTCAAGTTCATATGTAAAATGTTTCACTTGTTTCCCTTGTTGGGCCTTCTGCTCACCCTTCCTTTTTATATATGTCCCCATGTTATGAGATGCAGTAATGAGCCTAGGGTGAACATGAGGAGAAGCCTTTCAAGTGTTTAAGAAGAATGTTTTTTTTGTTTCATGTTTTATGTTCCTTGTTTCCAAGACACTAAACCTTAAAGATCCTCAGTTCCGTGTAATGGAATGAAAAGTTATGTTATAAAAAGACGGGATGTTATATTGAATGTTTGAAAAAGGTGGTAGTGGTGGGGGCCTTTTATAAGAGGAGAGGAGGGGCACTCTTGGAAATATTTAGATGTTACATTATTATGAAATGATTTTCAGATTATAAAGCTCCCACAATGATATATTTCGAGGATAAGGTGATAAGGGTTCCAAATATACTCATCCAATAGGTTTTAGACAAGTGTAAGCCTTAGATTTTTTATTATCATTCCATTTTATTTAAATCGTTAATTAATGAGGTAATTGGTGCATCATCATGGTGTCATAAAACATTTAATTTATTTAATGTCTAAAAATTATAAAAAAAACTATCATGATGTGGGAAATCTTTTTATATTTCCAATGAATATTTATAGTCTAAAAGGTAACTTATATAACCCCATGTAATAATTGTTTTAGTAAAACAACACATGTTTGTGACAATTTTATTTTTACTTTAAATAAAAAGTTATTCATGTCATTTTCTTACCCAAGTGGCTCCATGGGGTCCCCAAGTAGACCCATGGATTTTCTGGGTCGGCCATGACTCATCCAATAAGGGTAGGACCATTGTAAAGGTATTTTCGTATTTTTATAATATCATTTTTACCTTAAATTTCACTAATTAACTTTAATCGCGATTAATTAAACATAAAGGTTACTATTCACCAAAAAATTATTTTAATCCCATTGAACCAAATTTTACTTCCTAATGAGAACCATGTATGTTGGATTTTTGAAAATCAAATCACAAAAGTGGTAATGTTTCATTTAAACTAAAAATTAGTTTCTTTAACTACCACTTAGTGGTTTCATTATTCATCAAAAATTGATGGTTTTCAGAACAATGCCAACATTTCACCCTAAGATATAATTGATATTCCAAATTCAAAAATGATGCCTATTTTAAAAAATTACAAACATATAAGTTTCATTGATTAATTTTATAATTAATTCTCGATGTCACAACAAATAACGTGTTTTTAAGAAATAATATATATCAAAAGAATGACAGTTGTTTATGTCCAATTTCTAAGTGAAATTAATTCTAATGAACACCATTGGATAAAATGGTAAAAATATATTCTAATTATACTTTAAAACTACTCAATACTATTATTTATCATTATAAATTATTTTTATTAAAAAAATTGTTATTTAAGTATTTTCACTATTCATAAAAAATTGGAAGTTCTCAGAAAAATACCAAAAATTCAACATAGGATAATTTTAATATTATGAATCCATAAATAAAGTAAATTTTGAAATATAAAATATATATAATTTCAAAAATTGGGTATTACTATTCATAATGTCTATTTTTATTGGTCGTGGTGTGTTAGAATCTCGAACTAGCGTACAATGCAAGTTATTGCATTATTGAAAGAGAAGCATATCATGTAAGCTCGGGGTGTTACATCCATGGTGATTTATTCCATCTCCATTGTTCTGTGGGTAGATAATGTTCCATCCCCTTTTAATTTTAATATTATATCTTAACTTGATAACATATGAAAAATCAAGATAGAAACTCGATTATTTACTTCTTTAGAAAATACCACTAGAAAATCTCTTTCAAATCTCTATACAACTTCATTATTCCAGGATGAATTGAGAATAAATAACTATGAGAATAAACTAATAACTAATTCTTCAAATATGGAATGTATGGAACCCATACATGGTTCTTATACCTTATCCTTACATTTTGATCAAGGTTAAACTCAAGAACACTTCTAACATTCTTTTCCACCTCTATATCTTTCATCTATGCCTCTTTAATCATCACATTGAATGATGGTTAAACATTAAATCAATAAAGTTAATATTTTCCTCATCCTTGAGGATTTCTAGATCCATGCATTGAGTATTTAGAAATATTGGATCTTTTTTAGTCCTCATCGTGGTTAGGATAACATGATCCATTAGACTAAAAGCATCGACCACCTTGTTATCTTTTTTGGTTGTTACTGTATTGAGTAGTCATAATATTTAATCAACTCTAACCATCTTAGTTGGTGAATCATAAACACTTTATTCATGAATATATTCGTTAAAATTTTATGATCAATATATATATAGATATATCACACTTTTATCATTGAAAATAATGCTTTTATATCGTTAATGAAGCAATTACATCTTCTAACTCCTAATCATGATTTTGATACATTTTCATTGGAATATTCAATTTTCATGACATATAATTTATAACAATGTCATACTATATAGTTACACATCACAATTGATTCTTGGATTAATCACTATGTATTCAAAATCCATTTCTATTATAGGGTAATATTAGCAAAGGTTACTAAAAAATATTATATTCAGTTCTTTGACACTTTCTTAGCATTAATATGTCTAGAGGAACTTAGATACCTTCTATGTAAACACAATCTTAGTATTAGATAATAATGGGAAAATATATACAAACCATCTATTGTATATAGATATACAAAGAAAAATCCAGATTCCAATCACCGTGGTTGGTCTTAGAAAACATTTTATAGCCTCTATCTTTGATAGATCTTCTGATATACCATATATTGGGATTATATGACCAAAAAATAAAAAAAACAAAAGAAATTAACACTTATTAAAAGTTTCATATGGTTTCTCTTTCCTCAGTGTATTTATTTCAATTTTCAGCTGATCTCCATTCTCTTCCTTTACCTTTAAATATATAATTATATCATCTATAAAGACAACCACAAACTGATAAAGGTAATATCTAAATAGTATATTCATTAAATCCATGATGATAGTGGGGGGAATTGGTAAGACTGAATGACATCACAATATATTCTTAGCACCCATAACATGTATGATATTATATCTTGGGTATATCATCCTTTATGACCCTCAATTGATGATATAAAGAATGCATGTCAATCTTGGAAAAGTGTTGAGCTCCACACATTTTACTGAATAAGTTATCAATAAAGGGAAGATAATACTTGTTCATATTTATGATAATGTTAATCTCTTGAAAATAATTGTTGACCCATATTTATTTTTAAAAAAAGAACAACTGTACTCTATGGTTACACACTTTTCTGAATGAATTCTTTGTCAAGGTTTTCCTTAACATTCTTCTTTAATTCATTAAATAAAATCAGGTCCATCCTATAGGGAGTCTTCGAAATTAGTGTGGAACCAAGTATATATTCTTTTGAGAACTAAAAATCACGTTTTTGTGTAAGACTAATAGAATATTTTAGAAATACATCAACAAATTCATTCACAATAGTCATTCCATCTATTTCATGTTTTTCCCTAACCATCTATGATAAAAACCCATTATGAATGTGTATTAAGACCCTTATAATGGATGAGATCCCTATTAGAAGTTCATACTTATCCTCACATTGATATAATATCATAGGTTGATTTGAAATATAAAATTTAACATTCCTTACATGAAAATTGATGAGGAATTTATATTGGGAAATCCAATCCGTTCCTAAGATTGCTTCTAATTTAACCAGAGGTAGAATGAAAATAATTACAAGAAGAACATTCCCAAAAATATTAAATAGAGGAGAATATTATACATGAGATGCAATCATCATACCATGTGTGTTTTTCACATCCAATTGCACATCAAATCATTTTTATGGAATACTGATACCCCTAGAAAAATTATTAGAAACAAAATAATGTATAGATCCAAACATAAATAAGATATTAACAGTTCTTGAGTATGACAAGTGTACCATTCATGATATAATTATTTCACCCCACATCAAAAATAGGTATCACATGATATTTTTCCTTTTCCATTAGCTTAATATGACTCTCACATTGATCACTTTCATTAACCCTCTGATTTTGAAACCTATTAGAATAATTCCGAAACTCATTAAATTTGAATCATTGGAATTTGGTAGGTTCATTCTATACATCATTCTCTCTATTTACATAGTTATCTCTCTTGTTCCCATCACTTTAGAAATTAATTTATTAATGATGATCCCTTTCACTAATAAAAAATTTATTAGTGAACTTAATACAATTGACTATATGGTTCTTCCCGCACATTGAACATAAAGAATCACTTATCTTCATCTCCCCGTGGTTCTTAGATTTTCCTTTGTATTAAAACTTTCTCTTCATATCAAAACCATGATATTGGTATTTAATTCCAATATACATTTCCTCCTTGATCACAAATCTAAAAATTTATTGACATCTAGTGAAGTATATTATGGATAACACATTTTATAGACTTGGTTTTAAGAAACTGAAGAATTTAACAACCTTACAATAGGGCTGGATGATAATACCAAAAGCGTACCTCAATAGTCTAGTAATGTTTTCCTCACAGGCACCCAAGGATTCATCATCCATTTTAGTTATCTGAAATAATTTTTTCTCCATATTTATAGGGAGAATACTAATAAAGTTAACAGTGAAATATATGTTTTTTAACTCATCCCAATACATGGATTCAGTTTCATCTAATTGCATCATATTCCAGATAAGAGTCCACAATTGATACACTTCACCTTTTAAATGGTTGAAAACAAATTGATTTTTCTTGTTCTGAAAATTGGAAATAGAAAATATCTTCTTAGTTGTATTGGTCAATTGTTAAGTCAGTAGTGGATTAGAAGACCCATTGAAATAAGGCGGACATTGTATCATTATGGACTCTATAAAATGTTGTAACATAATTTTTTCTTATGGAAGTACCACATGATTCATAGCTTAAAAATGTTATGTGATAATGTCGATGAGATTTTTCATAATAACTCTAATAAGGTTTAGATTCACATGATGAGAATCCTAAAATAATCCATCACACTCTACATTAAAATTTTATTTTGTGTTATATCCATTCATTAAAACAAAAAATAATGCTATAAGAAACAATAATCATGACAGGGAACCAAAATGTCTTGAAATATCACTTATAGGATGTCTAAATCATGGAACCTTAATTAATCAAGGAAACACTAGGTTTACTATAGGTTGTTCATAGTCACCATATTTTTAAATCTTTTATGATGGTTTGTAATGATTTTTTAAGTTTTAAAAGCGTATTCTCAAGGAGTTTCAAACCAGGTGTGTAGAAAAAGCCATTATTTTACACAAGGGGATGATTGAGTCTATCTTAATGTGATATTTTTAGTGTTATTACACCTATGTACCTCTAAGTTAGATCCTAGTCTACATATAGTATCTAGATACAGATGTAATTTTTTGGAAATTACTCACTCTATCCTTTATGAATATTCTAGTAATTTTTCATATACTTTGACTCATCCTTAGTCATGTACCAAACATGTCCTAAGGGATCTATTTTTTTTCTTCTCGTGGATTTCAAATGTAAACTAAAATTTCCACTAAAAATAAATATAATGACTCAGGCTTATCAAACATAGATATTACATCATTGTTTATGAATATTCATGACATTACCCAAATACACACCTAAATATTGTAAAAATTTAGTTCCATTAGAATCATTGAAATATAAAAAATTTGATCATAGGTTAGCTATATCATATCTCACTAAGATCATAATATCTAGAACCATTCCTAGAATAATCTTAAAGAATACATATTTTCATAACCTAGGGAACCAACATGATCCCGTAAGGGTTTTTTCCCCTATCACAACCAACATCCTCTTCTATGGGACAACTCAACTCCTCCTCTCGGCGATCCCTCTAGGAATTCTCATGGTGTCTGATTACTTTATCAGTGGTGGCATCGAGAACCTCATGGGATCTACTGTCTCAGAAAGGCTCACAATTTTTTTGTTGGTTTCATCCCCTCCCTCCTCACTGGATAAGGTTTTCTTTGGGGGCGTTGTGGAGATCCAATGGTTGATACCCATCATCTACGATTGGAGGGTTTTGCCTCATTTTCTCTGGGTTGGGAGTGCATCAGTTAGTTCACTGGGATCTTTGTGAGTTCTTCTGATAGCAGAGATGGGAAATACAGATCTGTCTTATAGTGTGGTTATCTTAGAGTCATGGTTCATGGTGAGTTTTGATGCCTTGATGTTTGGTGGTATGAAGCCTTTGCGATGTCGCCATCATTAGAGTATCCCTGCACCCCTTCACTGGTTATTCTATGTAAGATAGCTGTAGGGTTTCTTCTTCAGGTGTCCAAGAGGCTATATTGGTGGTTTCATGAAGGTTTCATGGTTTATGAGGAGTTGATTTGTGGATTTTCTACGGTGGAAGAGCTTGTGGTTCATTTGGGTGAGGGTGATTTTTGTTTTTTAGTATGTTGGTGATGAGTCTTTGATTTTGAAGAATTATTTTTCTCAATGCATTCTGTGGTTCATGGTCATGAAACTATTTCTCTTACAAAGGTATTTCTCCAGATGAGGTTTATAGAAATTAGTTTACACCAGATCTTTACTATCTAGAATTGGATGTTTAAGAGAATACGATTTTTTCCATTGGTATCAGGTCCATGCACCTATTCATGTGACAATAAGCTGAGCAGCATTGAGGCGGTTGAAGCCAGTTTAATGATGTTAATGTTGGGGAGGGGATTCTTTTATAGACATTAATTTGGATGTTTTTGGCCTTGGACCTTTGGTAAAGGGGGTTTAGTTATGGTTTTATGTCATTGATGTCATGTTCGGTTCCCCCTCAATCCTTAAAATGGGGTCTTTTTAATAAAGAAAATTAATTTTCAATAAGTCAAAACCTAGTTAAAGGAAACATAACATAGAGCGATCATAGATTATTAGTAAGTTTCAAAAAGGGAGATAAATAATCATAACATGAGCATGGGGGGAAAGATTACATGAGCATAACAATTGAAAAACATACCTTACATATCAATGATAACAATCATGAGTCATGGAATAAATATTAGTTTGTCATTAGACATGAATCATAAAACAATTAATGAACATGATCTATGATATAATAACATTAGAAAAAGACATTGATTTTTTTCATACACATAAGAATACAAAATCTTTTTTCAAGGATACCCACAAATACATCATAACATATTAGGCATTGGATGAGCTTCGAGGTTCCTACTTCGGGCATGGGATGACCTCCCATGTCCCACATTCATGATTAGGCTAGCCACCCATATACCCTTCTTAAAATGCTTGGGTTAACAACCAGTGTACCCTATTTTTGGTCTTGGACTAACCACCCATGTACCCTCCTCCTCATGGAAGGGCTAACCTCCTGTGTTCCCTTTTAGCTTGTAGAAATCTTATCATTGCCTAATGAATTGGAGGGAGATATAGGTTACACCTATCACATAATAAAAATCATAAAACATAGTTCCAAAAGTTCAAACGAAATTAATCATATCATAAAAAATGAGAATAAATTGCTTTCATAAACCTTTCATCACGTCAAAACCTATACAAAATAAATAGGCTTGATAATCATCATAGTATAACCCATGAAAAAAAAGTAATGGGTTTCATATCAGAGTATAACATAGGGAAGAGAAATGGGGTTCATAAACTTCATTCTATCATAAACATAAATCATTTCGAGAAATAATAAGATTGGTATCCATAGATCCTATCCATAACAATTCATAGGTAACATCAATGGATTTAATATTAGATGAAAATAATTTTGATTTTTTAATTATCATATTTATTGCGAAAAAATACTTTTAAACTTAGAAAACCTATTTTTAAAAATTTATACAATTTAGAAAATATTTTTATTGGAAAATAAATTTGAAAAATTATACCATAAGATTAAATGAAAATAAATTTCATAACAATAAGAAGCTTCATTTATACTTTACATGTTAAAATAAGGATTCCATTCATATTTTTGGTAAAATAAAAACATGAATTGTTTGAAAAAACAAATGAATATTCCCTTTAATTATTTTAGAAAAATTAAAAATGGATAAATTTTTCTTTTAAAAATAATATGAGAATAAATAAATATGTTTGAAAAAATATATAGAAAACATTATTTTTGAGGAAAATAGATTAATGACCAAAAAGGGAAATAAAGTCGTATTTTAATAAAAATATTATCTCAAATATTTTAGGTACCAAAAAATGAAAAAATGTAACTATTATTGAAATTATCATGAATAACTAGGTAAGAAGAAAATTTATTAGTTTCTTGATAAATTTATCATAATATTTTATCATTGGAAAAATAATAATAACCAATCTCGATAAACAATGAGATTGTAACATAAAGTCCTTACCATATTAGTATAATTGAATCATAATCACCAAGAATGAATAAAATAAAATTGTAGTTAAAATTTCATGATCATAAATAAATTCATGATATTATATGACTAAGGATCTGTATATATGCCTCATGAAATATATAGGTGCACAACAAAACATATGCCTCAAAGAAGGAAAATTGAGGCATAAATCCAATACCTTGAGTATTGAAATACATTGTTATAATTCTAAATTATTGTATAAAAAATATAATTATATTATTAATATATTAATGAACAATATTAAAACATTTCATACCACAAATTATTTTCATATGACCATTTATTACATGTTTATTTACAATTTCTTATTAAATTCATGTTTTAAAAATAAGAGTTTTTTCTTACATGACTTGACTTGTTATTTTTTTTCCTCTAAGATAAATAACTTTTCCACCATAAAATTAATTTCAAACATGATATAAATTTCATATATATTCATTATATTTTATTATAATTTAATTTATAACATTTAGTGATAGTAAATGAAACTGTTTTTGGAGACAAAAGGCTATAAGTATCCATGAAAATTGTTTCTATTATCTTTTTGGATTGAAAAAAGAAAATTAAATGATATATATTATAATTATAAAATAATTTTATGTTAAATATATCATATATTTTTATTAAACTTATCATCAATACCTTCCATTTAAAGCATGAATTAATCACATCGTTTCGTAAGGTGGTTGTCCACCGTACACATGAGCAACATTATCATATTCCCAAAAAATGGATAATGTGAAGGTATGTGTTATAATATGTTCTATAATCTTAAAAATATCATAAATATATAATATATATTATAAATACATTATTAATTAAATCATTTATAGGAGGAAATAAAAAAATTAATGACATCGGTTAGGGAGGCGGTAGTCCACTATACACTAGAAGGAGGTATTTCGTAACCCATTTGATTGAAGTAGATATGATATTAGATCATTAACATAACATAAAAATATAAAAGTGTATTGATTATAATTATGTTATTATGTAATCATGTTATTATAATAATTTAATATAGTGATATATTAAATATAATAAAAAATTCTCATTGTAGAACATTACCTCTTCTTCAGGTATCCCCCTTATATTTGCATCAAAACCATTCATAGGTTAGATTGTGGTCAAAATGATGATTCTAGGATGATATGAAGGAAATTTATAAATTATTTGGGAAGTTATTGAAAAAAATGGATTTAATCTATGTATTAGATACTATATGGGTTGCCCATTTATATGTGAGGTGAGTGGCGCACTTTTAATTTTATGAAAAGGCAGAATTCCACCCACATTTTATTCATGTCACAAGGATTTAATACTAGAATAATATAGATAATATAAGGTTTAAAGTCCGATTTTTTACATAAAATGGGGTTTGGAGAAGTTTTATTTATTTTTAACCAATTTCTTTAATGATGAACGCCCCGATAAACCCATTTTTACCTTAACCATGGTATATAATTTTACTATATTTACTATTCAATTTTGTCAAAAATTTAGCTGAAATTATTATATAATTTAAATTTTATTATTAAAAATATACAATCCATTTTTCTAAATTCAATTAAAAAAAGCGGAAAATGAAATTTAGAAAATAATCACAAAAACATGACTAGAAAGCAAGTTTTTAAAAGGAAAATGATGAAAAGATAAAAATGTGTTTATGTCAAAATGAAATTTAAAACTGATCCAAATTGCCAAAATTTGAATTATATAATCATTATTTAAATAAAAAATTCAATTTATAATTTATATTTATAAAAAAATTAAGCAAAAACATAGTTTTCAAATAAAATTCAGTATTTTAACTATTTATCAAAAAACAAATCTTAAAAAAAAATTAAAACACATCAACATAATCAAATTTTAATATTATGATTTCAAAAATGATGTTAATTTTACCCATTATTTTTATAAATGTTCTACAAATTAATTTTATTACTATACACAGAAGGCATAAAAACATTTTTCTGAGAAAATTGAAATTTTTAAAAACATAAATTATTTTCCAAAAATTATATATTTTATTATCAATATGATTTCATTATATAAAAACATTTTAATTAAAATTTTAAATGTATTTATTAGTTTGATTTACCTAACCCCAACTACCTAGTGGTTATGGCTTACTTTATTACATTGGTACTATTACCAAGTGATCACATCCCCAAGGAATGAATATTTTAGCCACATTGGAAAACTAGATACAAAGATATATTTTAAATTAAAACATAAAATGGAATAAAAAATAGAAACTCATTTGGAAACATCCATAATATACATTATTATCACTCCATAAAAATCATAATATAAATCATGGAATCATGGGAAAAAATATAATATAATTAATAAATTATTTCAAATGATCAGTAAGTGTAGGAAATTAAAAAAAATCTATCATTAATAAACATAAACAACAAGGAAATGTGAATAACTAAAAACATCTGCCATTAAAACACAATATTGAAAAAAATATTGTAACATGTGCCATTAAAACACAATATTGAAAATATTATGGTAGAAAATAAATCTTATATAATAATTCCATAATCACAAGAGAATGAAACTTAACCATGTATATTATACTAGTTGAATAATACCATGCATTATCAATAACTATTATCATAAGGAGGTAATGAAAAATAATGGACATATATAAATATCCATCAAGACATTATCTAATAAGTCTACATAAATTGGTAAGGCATTTTCCAAACCCTATCCAGTTTTTCTAATGTGACCTACCAATGCATTGAGGTAATAAAATGGGATCTTCCCAATAATTACTAATTCTAGATCATTCCTCATATTAAAGAGGTGAAATATAAACAACATAAAAATTCATATTAAAAAAAATCATATGAAATTTGAATACTTTAACAATAAACAAAGAATGGTATCTGAACAACATATCTATTAAAAATGAGCATAAAACATTCAATAAAATCTTGTAAATGATATCATAAGATATCAACCTCAATTATCCATATGATTCAATAAAGGGTGTCACCATGGATGAAAATAATATAATAAAATCAATGAAAAATTAATGGGAAAAGGCACTTGTTAAACCAAAATTAAAAACACATTCGTATAAAATAATTATTTTAAAATTTACTACTTTCAATACCAAATATCCCATAAATAAAAAAATAGTGTTTTAATTTAATAAAATATTTTTTTTCTATGAAATGAACTTAGAAATTAAATAATAGTCACTATAGAAGTATGGTCGTTATCACCATGTATGTTAAAAACAGTGCATACATTTTTTTCATTTATCAAAATGTTCTATATAAAACATGTAAAGATATTACTTTTTAAAAACATTGAATTAAATTAAAAATAGACATAAATAGTATTTTATAATTATTTTATTTCCATATAATTAAATAAGTAAAATAATAATATGAATATTGAAATGTAGAAAAGGATTTAATATTTAAGTCTTCAAATATTCAAGGTATTCCATACCACCTTGAACATTTAAATAATTATTCCCATGAAATAAAAACATATTACAAAATATTAAATAACATGATATTACAAATTTAACGACTTCATAGGTCAAAGGGTATGTATATACACCTCATAAAAGAAAGTGTGTGTTTAACATCAATGTAGGCCTCAATAAAAAGATGTTTGTATGAAGTCCCTTACCATTTTTTAATCAGTTGAACTTTATTTCACATAAAATTAATGATCATAAAATGAAATATTTAATACAATGGGAAAATATTTTCCTAATATGATATATCAAAGTGAAGTATACATACACCAAACACAAGAAATATGTTGTGAATAAGGCATATCTCACAGATATAAAAGTGAGATGAGAATCCATTACCTTATATCCGAAAACACTCTTCACATGTACATAACGTCCATAAAATCTAAATATATTACATTATCCCATCCTTTAATATATTTCTTCATCATAATTCAGATATTTCACTTTGAAAATAAAATAGTCATATTTAAAATTCTATTATGTAGAACCCACATCATAATATAGGTTTATAATACATCATCCTAATAAGAAAGAAAGGTAAAAACATCGATCAGAACAAAATTAGGCATTTCAATAGGATACCATTACTAAATGGAAGAGAATTTAACTATTATGTTATGATGGATATTACTTGAGAAAATGGTTATTCGAAATCTGACCATCACAAAACCTTAATCATGTGATTAGTTAAAATGCTATTGATACCTTAAAAATAAAATTAAACGAATGATGTTTTTGTTCCAAAATAATTTTCAAAGAGATGATTGATTATTTTAATTTCTAGATAATGTAAAATGGTTTTCAAGGGTTATCAAATATGTTAAATTATAATTGAATCTTAATGAATTTTTTTCTTAATCCATTCAATATGTAGTTAACCTTAAGAATAATCCAAAAAATGTTTCTCCAAATTCAGAGAACAAATATTTTGAATGATGTTCACTAAATTTAAAAAATATTCTTAACATATGATTTCCTCAAATAATGTATCTCTTAATTTCACATACCAAATATATGAACAACTTAATATTATTTAAAACATTATGAAAACATGCATGATTCCATGTGGGAAAAATATCACATTGTTGAATATATTCAGTTAATACAAACATATTATAATTCTATCATAACATAAACCATTAGATTACTAACGACTTTAATGGTCACTAATAATTATAGAAAAAACATATTTTTATTATTATATCAATATTAAGAACATATTTAGGGTTATCTATCCTTATTCAAGTGTTTTCATGAAGATTAACTTACAAAATAATCGTTCCTCTTGATTACTGGTGCCTTTCATCACACACTTCTAATATCATAAATAATAAGTATTGAAATAAAATCATAATACATCTCATGATTCATAAAACATGATCATTATCAATAAAATAATTATGTAACAAAATTATTTAATCAAAACGTAGTCTTTTTTATCTTTCCAATTTATCTATGGTAGTAAGATAATCTTGAAAATTTTGCATTATCTGTTTTTAGGGTATATTCTTTTGATGCTTGAGATATTGATTTTCATAGTGGTCCCATTTCATAGTAGTTTAAGCATTACATATTGGAAACCATTTTATTATCCTTGCATTAATAATCAATGTGGAATATTTATCCATGATTTTATCAAACTCCCATTTTTTTAATAAAGTACCAGGCTGTTTCTTTCCAAATTATAACATGAGAAAAAATACATCTTTAGCTTTCTTCCATTATCCATATTTTTTCTAGCTTCAGTTTCGTTCTTATGATTCGCTATGAAGCCATAATACTTATATATTAATTTCTTTGTCTCATTAAAAAATGATACCCTATCTTCATATAATTATAATTATTGTGAGACTTGTTCGCTTCAAAATTTTGGCATAAGAGAATAAAAAATTTATCTTCATTACTCTTTGGATCATGTGAATTGGTGAGGTTATAATTCATTCAATGTTGTTCCATTTCTAAAAGATACCATAAACTAGATTTGATATCATCATTATGAAAAATATTTTATAATCTGAAAAATAATTAAATAATTAACATAAATTGAAATGTTTGTGTATAGCTAATCGTATACACATGGTTTGTTTCATATGTTATTCTATAGTTATACTAAAATTATATCATAGGATTATATTCCCTAATCTAGGATTTCTTAGATCTAGTTTCCAATGTTTCCACTAAAATTTATTTGGTACCAACTGTAAACACCCTAAACCCAGTAGCCCAGATCTAATGACTTACATTATTACAATGGGTCTATAAAAAAGTGACCGCATTCCAAAGGATTGAATATTTTGGTATCTTTGGAAAACTAGATACAAATATAATTTTTTACATTACAAGATGAAATGATATAAAATGTAAAAATTCTTTTGGAAACATACATATTTTCCTATATTTTCCCATCATGACAATCATAATATAAATATTGCCATCCTTGGGAAAATCAAAACATAACAAAATGGGTGAGCTCAGATTCCAAGAAAGCATAATAAATACAACAGAAGCTATCATAAATATACATAAACAATAATGCAAGTTTGATAACAAAAAAATCATGCCATTAAAACATAATCATGAAAATAATTTGATAAGAAATAAATATGATCAAATAATTACATAATCACATGACAATAAAAATAAACCATGTATATTATACTTTTCAAATAATCACATGGATTACCAATAACTAATCTCATAACTATGGAATTCATAATACAAGATGTATAAAAAATACCAACGAGGTATCAACCAAGAATTCTACATAAATGGGTGATTCATTGACCAAAACATGGTCAAGTTTCTATCATATGACCAACCGATGCATAGAGGGGCTATAGAGGGCCCCACAAAACACGTACTATGTCAAATGAATTTTTATATGAAAGGGGTGAAACATAAAAAACATAAAAATTCATATTAAAAAATAGAATATGAAAAGTGAACACAATAACTATAAACAAAGAATAATATCTAAATTGCACATCCACCGTGAAAATGATCATAAATAATTCAAAAAAATATGATAAATGATATCATAAGAGATCATCCTCAACTAAGAATAAGATTTAATAAAGGGAGTTGTAATAAATTAAAATAATCTAATAAAATCATAGACATATTATTGATGTAAAACTCATGTTAAACACATAAGAAAATAATTTCATATAAAAATACAATTTTATTTTAAAAATAATCATTTTAATACCAAATATATAAAAATTAATTTAATAGGGGTTTTGTTTTAATAAAATACATAATATTTAAAAGAATCTATAAATTAAATAATAGCCATGGTATTAGTAAGGTTGTTTTCACTGTGTATATTAAAAACAGAACATTCTTTTATCATTTTCAAAACATTTGATATAAAAAATATAAAACTATCTCCTTTTAAAACATTTTTTTGAAATTAAAAATAGACATATAATGACTTCTATAATACTTTTAAATCCATATAAATATATATCTAAAATCATACCTATAATAGTGACATGGAGAAAAATATCTGATAATTAAATCTTTAAATATTCAAGGTGTCCCAAACCACTTTGAACAATTTAAAAAAAACCCCCATAAAAGGTTTACATTTATCAAAACATTAAATAACATGTTAATGAATAACTTAATTAGATGATAAGTCAAAGGGGGTGTATATAACCTTCATAAAGGAAGGTCGGTGTTTACCATAAAACCATTCCCTAATGAAAGGAAGTTGAGTTGAAGTCCCTTACAAATTTATAATCATTCGAACAATATGCCCCATCAAAATATTGATCATAAAATAAATCATTGAATGAGAAAATATTCTCATGATATAAATATGAAAGGGATGTATACATACATAAAACTCAAGGAATAAGTGGTGAACAAAGAATATCTCTCAGAAATAAAGGTGATATGAGAAAACATTACCTTATGTATAAATGAATTCTTTACTTGTACTCAATATCCATAAAATATTTTGGTGTTACAATTACAATTAATATTTCTTTTTTTGACTTATATATTACATTTTTCATGTTTAAATAATTATAATTATAATATATCATGATATTTTTAATATGTACTGTCATGTGTAACATATGGTATCCCAGTGATGTGTGTAGTGCATGCCTAACATGGTATTGAGTATAACAGAATATATCAGTGAAATTTTACTTAATCAAAAAAATAACTCATAAAACGTTGGGGTGTTAAAACAATGTTTATCCAACATGGTTAGTACTAACTGCATGGTTCTCATATGGGTGGGCCTTCAATTTTGATAGAATCATTTATATATGTGTTTCAAATAATGTAGAGCTCCCCTGATGTCGTGTGGGGATTGGGGTATGTTAGCGGTGAGCAGCAAAGTTTTTAAATACCATGTGGCACCTATGGGTAACAACATGATGGTATTACTGGACTATGTAGTGGCCAATGAATGGTTGGATCAGGTTTTTGAAAGCCATGTGTCTAAACAATGCAACTAGTCCATGTGTATAAATTTTTGGATTTCCAAAAATCAAACCACTCTTTTATATTAATGGGCTTCCACCCCTATTTATTCCCTTATACTTAAGTAATCCTTTTAGAGCCTTGGAGGTTCTTCTATCTATTCCTCCTCTGGGATATTGCCCTCCTGTTTGAAGTTTTTCATGTGGATCTAAGGTATTTTTTCTTCCTTTTCCCAACTCTTACCTTCTATATGTCTTTTATATTGGTTTTAGATTCCCCCATGAACCTTATGTCTCTTTTGGATCTATTTTAGGGATTTTGTTCTATATGATGTTGTATACTTTTGTGTCTAGGGTTAGAAGACATTGTTTCTATTCCAATCACTGTGGTTTCCATTGTAGCTAACATTTTTTGGATTGTTTTTGCGTGATTATCATATACTTATATTTTTTTTATATGGAATGGTATCAATTTGGATGTCAAGATATTCTTAGGTTTTTTAAATTCAATTTTATTTAATGTATGAATATGTATGATATCATTGAAGGTATGTGAAACTATTTCATGGTGTTTTGAACATGGTATAAAGGGGATTCTATGTAAATTCCACGATTTCATGCTCAACATGATATTTAAACGGTGATGAGATTTTTTTTTTCATTTCCTAAATATCCTTTATAAATGATTTTTATTATGGTAGTTGGGTTTTGATCTGATTTTAGTTTTCATTGAGTAAAGTTTTTAAAAAAAATTATGTTTTTAAAGCGAGGTGTTGACCTCTAAAGCAAATTTAAGAATTTATTAATTGATTATAAATGGTTTTTTGAATGTGGTTGTGATTTTATTTATTGTAAAAATTAAATGGAGTTTTCTATTTAAATGGTTTGATGAAAATGAGTGGAAGTTGTCCTCGTTTTTATTTTCAAAGAGAAAGGCCATTTTTAAAGGAAATTTTTAATTTTTCTTAATATGTAGGTGATTTAGATAGATCAAATATATTCAATCAATTTTATTTAATTTCAATGTTTTCAAATCCCACCAAATTTTTATTTTAAAATATATTTCAAAATTTTATGATTTTATTGTTATTTTGAGAGTAATCGTCAAAATGGCATATTTTGGGTTTTTATCAATTGTATATTATTTCTTTCTTTTGGCCACATAATTATCTATAATAAAAAAATGTGAAATTATAAATATTTAGGTCTATAAACATAAGGGAATTCATTTAATTATTCTTTGAAAAACTCTAAATAGACCAAATGGAATCTCAAAATAATCTCACAATTTGGTCCTTGAAAACTGTTTACAGAACTGTATATTTTCGGTGATGGGTCCATATATCATGAATTGTAGGCCCAAATACTCTTAAATTCAGTGAGTGGATGCCCAATTTATTTTGGAACAACCTATATAAAGGATAGATTTTGTTAATAAGCCTTTTTCATATAGAATAATGTATAATAATCAAGGTTTTTGAAATGTGGGATGTCTTCTTAAGAAGAATATATTCTCGTACTAAAACAGACATAAATACCTCAAAACATGTCCAAACACAATAAAAGTTTGTTGTTTGATGGAAATGAAATTTATAAACAAAATTCATGATGATGAAACACGTGATTTGTTAATTAATTATGGATGAAAAATGTCAAGTTGTGATGTAAAAGTCTTCCAATAAAATAAGAAGAGATCCTCCCTCTCAAAAGATTCCATTCCAATCATATCATTCCATCTCATTCCTTCTAGGACACAGAGGAGAATAAATTTTTATGATTTCTTCCTTTATTTCTGTCATATAAATGTCTTATTTTGAAGTTAAGTTTCATTAATTTTCCATTCATACTTTGTTTTGGAGGGTTTCCAAAGGTTTTACAGAGGAATAGATGAGTTTTTATGAATTGGGCCAAACCGTGAGCCCAATTCCAGATTTAAAAATAAATTTTGTTTCTTTTATAACTTTTTAATTTTTTAATATTTTTCATCAATTACAATTCCTAAATGGTTTCATCTGACCTATTAACACCAAAATTTAAATTTGGAGCCTTTATAAATCCATAATCATGGAGGATTTGGGTTTTTATTTAAGAATTGGGCCAACCCGAAATCCCATTTTCCAGTTTTAAATTGTTTCTTTAATTTTTTAATATCTTATAAAATATAATGGAGTTTTCGGTGATTACACCTCCCTATAAACCCTCAGAAACCCCGGAGAGCTCCCATTGACATTCCACCCTCCTTGTTGCTCTTTGAAATTGCGAATTAGGGATGAACGTCCTAGGGTGTCTCAAATCGACCAGAATTGAAGAGGTAACTTCATCCCATCTTAATTCTCTCAATTATTACTATTTTCCCCCCATTATATTTCCCAAATTATTTCCTAAATCTTTTATGAACAACTGCTGAATTTTGGCGGTTTTTAATTTCAGAAACTATTGTTTTTGGAGTGATTAATTCAGGATACTTCAGGTAAGTGAGTCCATTTTTTTTCCTCTTTCAAATTGCTTTGGGTTTCTTCCCTAATTCTTGAATTATAAAAATTCCAGAAGTTAGGATTCGTGACTACGATCTAAATTACTGTATTTTGGGTGAAATATTGAGGTTTTAGGTTTCTTTTAACATTCTTGAGGTGCGACGGTCGTGCGGTTGATGTTTCGCCCCAATATTTGAGGTTTTCGACAGATTCAGTTGGTGATTCCATGGGTAACCATTTAATGATGAGTTAATTTTCTTGATTAAATTTTTTTTCATTTTCCTTATATGATTTTCATTATGAAAAAGCCATTTTGGTAGCAATAGTAAAGCATTTGGTATTAAAGTTACATTTTTGTTTGAATTGTGTATTTTTCAAATGTATTTCATGTGCTATCTCTTGTGGTAGTTTTGTAAAATGTGGAAGTGATTTATTATTTGTTGAACAGGGCTGCCAATTTTTGTTGGGTAATTATATAGTGTCATGTGGGCCTAAAAAGTAGGGTCTTTGAATTAGTTTTATGTGTGTAACCTTGTTATACTCCTTGAAAGTGTTTTATGGATTTGTGTGTTCTCATAAGTATCTTTTGTGATATTGTTCAAGGTGATTATATAAAATTTGAAAGTGGATTAATACATGTTTATTGGGATTCAAATTCTGTTTTGGTAGGATATTGGTGTGATTTTGGCTTAAAAATAGGGTTTTCAAATGGGTTTTTTGTGCAAGAAATATTTACACCACTTGGGTTCTTTTTATGAAAATAGTAAATGTTTTAGTTGGTTAATCAATGTGGAAAAAGGGTGCATATATAATGTTTGGTATGTCTGTTCATGTATTATGGGGTTTTGAAAGGTGAAGTGATGTTTTATGATTTCAAATTTTTTTAGAATGTTTTGTAAATTACTGATATGTTTTATTAAATTGTGATGTTGGAGCAAAACTTGTTTGTGGGCTGTTTCGTGTAAGTTTATTGAAAAAATGATTTTGAAGGTAAAAGGGGTGTTATGTATCAAGTGAGTGGGCTGTTATGAGATTTTTAATATATTTTAATGGTTTTATAAAATTGTTTAATGAATTTGTAGAAGTGTTAAAGAAATGTGAAAAGTGTTGTGGGCTATATTGGTGTGAGTTGGATTTCAAAATCAATTTGAATGAAAAGTGGATGTTTATGACTTGTGTTGTATAAATGTGGGCTATTTGCTGAATTTATGATGTCGAAATGATATTTTCTTGTGAATATTATATTCATTGACTTGTTGATCTTTTTTGAGCACAAAGGGAAAACCTGGGTATTTAGGTGGGTGGACGTGTACTAGTATTCTAGTGAATCTGTGGGGTTTGGCATCAGTTTCACATAGTAAGATTGATTCTTACAACTCTAAATAAATTATGATGATGATGATTGGGGACCAAAAGGTTATGGGTATGTACCCTACTAGTGTCTCGTGCATGAGAACGAATATTTTTGATGGTTATTCTCACCGAGATACGAGGTACCTGGGACCCACCACTAGCTAGTGCCTAGGGGTTGTTTCCCATTGCATGTGCTCACTAGATATTTTGTGCTTATCGTCGGCATACGGTATGAGTGGATAGAAAATTCAGTATCCTTGGTATTTATTTTAAAAGTGTTTATTCTTTAAATTGGCCCACATGAAAACTGATTTTTTTAAGTTTCATATTTTAGAAATTGTAATAAGAAATTACATGTTTTTGAAAAATTGCATGCTTTTCGTCATTGAATGATTATCGCATGGAATATATTAGTGGTGGTGTCCTACTGGGCATTGGCTCACACCTTACTTACACATTTGGGTGTAAGTAGACTTGGTTGTTTTTGTTGTCGCAGGTTGGGTACAATTTGTTTTGTTCCAGTGGTTCAGGTTTCTAGCAGGTCCTTGGTGGTGAAGTCTTTTGGAGATGGATTGAGGGCGGTTCTCCATACCATGAGGGTTCTTGGGATGTTTCATTTTGGTTTTGTACAATTGGTATAGTATTTTTGAGTTGTTTTAATCTATGTAATTCAGTTCTGAATTTTTATAAAAGATTTTTTGGTTTGAAAAATCCAGATTCGTTTTATTGGATTCTTTTGTTGTTTAAAGTTTATAAACTCAGGTAAATAATTTCCAATTCTCATTTTATGACACCTGGGCACTTGTTCCAGCCCGTGGGGATCAGGAATTCCCTTCGGGCCTTGTCACAGGCCAGGTTTGGCACTGGTTATGGTGGTGACCAGATTTGGTTCGTGACAAAATAGTATCAGAGGGTGGTTCTCTCTCTTTGGGTCATGTTATTTGGGGAATAATCAGGATAATCTGGAGTTAGTATTTTTGGGACATTGAAATTCAGTTATTAGTAGTGTGGCTGATCACCACACCTCATGACTGGATTCATGTCTCTAGGGGAAGTCGGGACCTTTCGTAGTCCTTTGGTTTTCTTAGTTTAATGATGATTAGGGGAAATGAAAAGAGAGTTGGGTTAATGGTCTCAGTAAGCTCGCAGGGCCTGGCAAGCCATGTGGAGCTGGGGATATTCCCTAGAACATTCTCTATGACAGTGAAGTGAATGGAATATGGCCTCCAACCATATGTCTAAGTCACCCACTAAAACTAGTTTCCTCTCACATTTTCATGCATTCTTTAGTTTTGAAATCACAGAACATTGATTTTAAAGTGACTTGGTTTTAAGAAGTGTAAAGTTTTTGTGAAATGATTTTCAAATAAATATGGAATGGTTTGATTTATGAAAAATTGGAACTGAATATTGAGAATTATTTTGAAATCGAAAATGGTGTGCTTACACCTCTTTTGAAAGCAGAAACTCTACTGAAGTTGGTTTTGAAAAAGTGTTTCCAATGGAGTTTTCTAAACCATAATAGGGTGTTTTATTGGGATGAGATGTTATGAAATTAATTTGAATAACATGAAGTTGAGTTCTTGTATAAATGGTTTTGTATTTATAAAATTTTTATTAATATTTGAATTGGGATTTGGATATCTTGGTTAGTAGTTTTGAGAAAAATGATGTGTTGGTTGACCGTTTTGTTTTTGAAAAGTGGAATGAATCTTTGTTTTAACCTTTGTTATTTCTGTGAGTGACCACATGCATGAGGTTATATGGGATGATGGATGGTTGATGGCATGACTGGATGAGTTCCAGGATAGATATGAGGAGGATGCCTAGTGCGAAACAAAAACTTGCATGTGTGAGGCCCATGGGGTACCATAGGTGGATATGCTTACTGCTAAACCATTTGTTTTAAAAGAATTTGTTTTAAAGAAAAACATAATGTCTTGTGGAATATTTTTGTATGGTATGTATTATGGGTTTTTGAAAATGTTGATGTTGTGGGATGTTTTGATTCCATGAACCCCTTCTATTTGAACTGTGTTTTGGGTTTGTGTTTGGTCAGTAAGCTGTGTTGTAGGGACAGTTAGTGGTCTCTTTTCAAAAATGTTTTGGGATACCTTTACGGTGGTTCCCTTCATGTGTTTGGAGCTATTTTATAACTTGTTTTGACCAATGGACCAGATTGGTTGGGTCCTTGGGTTATCTCATTGGATAAGTTACGCCCCCATTAAATGTTAATGCATAACTAAAGCGCAACCCAGATTGTTTCTCTATTGGAAAATCCTTCAGTTGATTAATATAAAGAATCTTTTTCTTGAGCTTTTTAGATTGAATATACACCCTTTCCTTTATTGGGTTTGTTTATCCTCTTTTAGTGGGAGATTGATCATGGATGGTTGAAAGTGTCCTTAGCCTCTTAAGATTCCTAATTTTTCGAAGGTGGAAGTGTTCTGGGGTTGTTAGCATGGATGAGTATTTGGATAGTGTCTAAGAGGAACTCTCAGTCCCTCATAGTCTCTTCGAAGAAGGATTTCATGTTAAACTACCAGTGTGGGAAATATGGTCCGGAGAGGATATTGTGGCCACTTTCTAGAATTGTGTGTTGTTTTGGGTTGTTGTACAAGTTCCCTCTCTATGAATTGTTTATATCAGTCTCAATGGTCATGTTCGGTGACGCCTTGTGATGTCATGTGCTCGATTGACCATAAAGTTGAATGTTGGGAAATCATCTGAGAGTCACTATTGTGTTGGGAGAATGTCTCCCTTGAAAAAACAAAAAAATATTCCATTTTAGAAGAAGGTGATTATAATTGTTCATTACATCTATTGTTTCTCACCCAAACAAACAAGGTGTGATGTGTGTAAATCTTCTAATCCCTTTTTTAGTAAAATATCGAGTTAGGGTAAAGTGATTTTGGAATGTGTTATGTCTTGGAAAAACATATCGGGGATTGTGGTGTAGTTATT
Organism: Viscum album; assembly: GCA_963277665.1. Classification (NCBI taxonomy): domain Eukaryota; kingdom Viridiplantae; phylum Streptophyta; class Magnoliopsida; order Santalales; family Viscaceae; genus Viscum; species Viscum album. The sequence continues at coordinate 1,084,288,690 of OY728139.1, read as the reverse complement.
GTTTGAAATGGAAGAAGAATTCTCATTCAGGGGTTTTCACAACCAAACTGTGAGGCCGAAGATGCTTCAATATTTTGAGCTCCAGCCATAGGTCCCAAAGAGAAGCTGGTGCGTAGTCAGGGGAAACCCCAGTGTCGTTTAAACCCTTGTACAAAGTCCTATCCTTAGTATGAAAGATAAGAAGATTTTAAACCTATAGTGTCATCATCTTTCTTCTGTTGTTCATGTTCGGTGGAAATTGGTGGAGGGCCTTGTACCCATGCCATCACCCAATGGTATTCCCTCCTCCTTTGGTTTCCATTGAGTCCTTAGAGAAAGGTATGAAGTTTGGATCGACAGGTTGACCACACAGTTTACACTTGGTTAGTAGTGACCATGCCCTATAAAACCATTTAGATAGAAGAATCCCCATTATTAGTTCATGGTTTCCCAAACCGTGTAGACTAACCATGTGTTCATCCTAACTCTTTATATTTTGGGGTCTTTCTGTACCGGCCCATGCTGGTCGATTAAGATAGTTGGTTCTTATGGTGGGGAGCCTATTTTTGTTCCCCCGTACCAATAACTTAGACTTATCAATGGTCTTGTATTGGTGGTAGGTAGTCTCGTTCGGATCTATCAAGCTACATAAATCTTCCTTGGGTAACTATTGAGATTGGAGAGTTCCCAATAGATTAGTTATAGCAAGGTAAGTGTAACCTTGTTCGATGTCGTTGTTCGTTTGGGTGAATTTCTTGAGTCTTTTTCGGATAGTGGTTGAAAGTTTTTCCTTTGGGATAAAGCTTTAATGTGATTGATTGTTTCAGGAAAGTGGTGTATGCTTTTTTTGAAGTATTCCTTCTTTAATTGATCACTGGAGGTGTTTTGGCCTTTGGGGGAGAAACCTGGAAATGGAGTACATCTTGGTTTATCGGATGGGTTTGGTTTTCTTATCTGGCCTTTCTGTAGCTTTCCTAGGATGGAAAGTTTTCATGGTGTGGAGAATTGTCACATACATGACTTATTTTGAAGTGAAATTTCATATATTTTCCATTCATGCTTTGTTTTGGAGGGTTTCCAAAGGTTTTATGGAAGAATAGATGTGTTTTTTTGAATTGGGCCAAACTGTGAGCCCAATTCCAGATTTAAAAATAAATTTTGTTTCTTTTATAATTTTTCATTTTTTAATATTTTTCACCCATTGTAATTCCTAAATGGTCTCCTCTGACATATTAACAACAAAATTTAAATTTGGTGCCTTTATAAATCCATAATCATGGAGGATTTGGGTTTTTATTTAAGAATTGGGCCAACCTGAAATCCCATTTTCCAGTTTTAAATTGTTTCTTAAATTTTTTAATATCTTATTAAATATAATGGATATTTAGGTGATTCCATCTCCCTATCGACCCTAAAAAACCCAGGTGCGCTCCCATTTCCTTTCCCCTTTCATTGGAGCTCTTTGAAATCGCGACATAGGGCAGAACTTCATAGTGTGTCTCAAATCGGCCAGAATTGAAGTGGTAACTTCATCCCTTCTTAACTCCCTCAATTATTACCCTTTTCCCTCCATTAAAGTTCCTAAATTACCTCCTAAATCTTTTTCAAACAACCCCTGAATTATGGATGTTTTAAATTTCAGAAACTATTGTTTTTGGAGTGATTAATTTAGGATACGTCAAGTAAGTGAGTCCATTTTTTTCCTCTTTCAAATTTCATAGGGTTTCATCCCTAATTCTTGAATTATAAAAATTAAAAAATGATGAGTTCGTTACTAGATTCTAAATTACTGTATTTTGGGAGAAATATTGAGGTTTTTGGTTTCTTTTAACTTTCTTGAGGTGTGGCAATCGTGCGGTTGATGTTTCACTCTAATATTTGAGGGTTTCGATACATTCAGTAGGTGATTCTGTGTGTAACCATTTAATGATGAGTTAGTTTGCTTGATTAAATAATTTTTCATGTTTCATATGTGCTGTTCATTATGAGAAAACCATTTTTGGTAGCAACAGTAAAGCATTTGGTATTAAAGGTACATTTTTGTTTGAAGTGTGTATTTTTCAAATGTATTTCATGTGTTATCTCATGTTGTAGTTTTCTAAAACATGAAAGTGATTTATTAGTTGTTGAACAGGGATGAAAATTTTGGTTGGGTAATGATATAGTGTCATGTGGGCCAAAAAAGTACGGTCTTTGAATTGGTTTTATGTGTGTAACCTTGTTATACTCCTTGAAAGTGTTTTATGGATTTGTGTGTTCTCATGGGTATCTTTTGAAGTATTGTTCAAGGTGATTAAATAAAATTTAAAAGTGGATTATTACATGTTGATTTTGATGAAAATTATTTTTTGGTAGGAGAGTGGTGTGATTTTGGCTTAAAATAGGTTTTTGAAATGGGTTTTGTGTGCAAGACATATTTACACCACTTGGGTTCTTTTTATGAAAATAGTAAATGTTTTAGTTGGTTAAACAAAGTTTTAAAAGGGTGCATATGTACTTTTTGGTATTTGTGTTCACGTATTAGGGGGTTTTGGAAGGTGAAGTGACGTTTTAAGATGTCAAATATTTTTAGAATGTTTTGTAAATTTCTGAAATGTTTTATTAAATTGGGATGTTGGAGCGAAACTTGTTTGTGGGCTGTTTCGTGTAAGTTTAATGATAAAATGATTTTGAAGTTAAAAACGGTGTTATGTAACAAGTGAGTGGGATATAATGAGAGTTTTAATATATTGGAATGGTTTTATAAAATTGTTTAATGAATTTTTGGAAGTGTTAAAGAAATGTGAAAAGTGTTGTGGGTAATTTTGGTGTGAGTCGGATTTCGAAATCAATTTGAATGAAAAAAGGTCGTTTGTGACTTGTGTTGTATACATGTGGGATATTTGGTGAATTTATGATATGTAAATGATATTTTATTTTGAATATTATATTCATTGACTTGTTGAACATGTTTGAGCACAAAGGGAAAACCCATGTATCTAGGTGGGTGGACGTGTACTAGTATGCTAGTGAATCCGTGGGGTTTGGACTTAGTTTCACTTAGCAAGATTGACACTTACAACTCTAACTAAATTATGAATATGATGATTGGGGACCACTAGGTTATGGAAATGTGCCCTACTAGTTCATCGTGCATGAGAACAGATATTTTTGATGGTTACTCTCACCGATATACGAGGTACCTGGGACCCACAACTAACCAATGCCTAGGGGTTATTTCCCATTGCTTTTGCTCCCTAGATATTTTGTGCTTATCTCGGCATACGGTATGATTGGCTGGAAAATTCAGTAGCCTTGGTATTTATTTTAAAAGTGTTTATTCTTTAAATTGACCCACTTGAAAACTTATTTTTTTTAAGTTTCATGTTATAGAAATTGTAACTAGAAATTACATGTTTTTGAAAACTTCCATGCTTTTCATATTTGAATGTTTATCGCATGGAATCTCTTAGTGGTGGTATCCTACTGGGAATTGTCTCACACCATAATTACACCTTTGGGTGTAAGTATACTTGGTTATTTTTGTTGTCACAGGTTGGGTAAATTTTTTTTGTTCAAGTGGTTCAGGTTTCTAGCAGGTCCTTGGTGGTCAAATCTTGTGGAGATGGCTTGAGGGTGGTTCCCCATTACATGAGGTTTCCTGGGATATTTCATTTTGGTTTTGTACATTTGGCATAGTCTTTTTGAGTTGTTTTAAGCTATGTAATTCAGTTCTTAATTTTTGTAAAATATAGTTTGGTTTGAAAAATCCATATTCGTTTTATTGGATTCTATTGTTGTTTTATGTTTATAAACTCAGGTAAATCGTTCCCAATTCTCATTTTATTATACCCGAGCACCTGTGCTAGCCCATGGAGATTGGGAATTCCCTTCGGGCCTTATCACGGGCCATGTTTGGCACTGGTTTTGGTGGTGACCAGATTTGGTTCGTGACAATTTCTATCCGGCTCCATATATTTTTAATTCCTTCTTCTTCCCCATTTATCTTGATTATCCTTATCATAGAGGGGTATATATTTAGAGTGATTAGGGGAGGGGGAGTTTTGATTTTATAATATATGAATCTTTTTTTTAATGGAGACCTCCTCTTCTCTATTGAATAAAATCTATTATAAGTGGTATAAAATTTTATTAATGAGAATATATTTTGAGCTTTATTTTTATTAATTTTTTATAGCTTTGGTAGAAGATCATTAAACTCCCTCCACCTAGTGAAATTTGTCTCGATCGGCCATATTGTGTTAAGTGGTGAGTGTCTAGCGATCATTGGAACCCATATGAAATAAATGAATTGTTTCTAGATATATAAAGAGTAAAAAATATCTATTAGGAATTTTAATAATTTTTTGGGGATGGTTTATCAATGTTAATGCACATTGGAGTGGTTTTCATTGCTTCCTTCTACCAAGGGTGTCTGACAACTCGATTGAGGATTCATTAATTTATCATTCAGTAGGAATAGACGAGAATTAATTTTTATGACATTGATGTCATTGGAAAACGTGATTCTACCGCAAACCCATCAATCTCTCCATCACTTGTGTCCAAAATCTATTCCATCGATTCATTTTAAACTCAATCAATTTCAAAATCAATATCTACTTCATTCTCAAATTTAAGTGACAAATTTTTTTGTGTGAACTCTTATTTTAGAGACTACCAAGGGTTACCCACAAGAATAGACATTGGTTATATTAAATATTGTTTTTCCATACCCCATGATTGGCATGCATAAAAAATTATGCCATTTTTTGGGGGATGTTCCATAATCTAATAATGAAATTTTTAATATTTTCTAATTTTCAATATTATATTAAAAAAAAATTCTTTTTTCGATGACATGTCCAATCTAATATGACTCTCCATGGAATGAATACTCATAGGTGAAACATCAATAAGAAGAATATATTTTATATTATAATAAAGCTAAATTAATGGAAAATCCAGCAACCATAGAAGGATTATAGAGAAAAATTGGGAGGCCAACATAATATGTCTATGCTATCTATGATTAACGAGATACTTAGCTACATGTGGCAGATCAACAAGATATTGATGACCTCTAGATTGATTGTGAAGAAAAACATGATATACCTATTCATTCCAAAAAAACCTAAGCTAGTGGTGGAATAATGTTACTACTCATCCATGAAGTTGAAGAAAATATGGTGGATCCCGAATACCTGCCTCCATCCATTGATAATAATCTTTAAAGAGGCTATTTCCACACAAAAATACACTATAGCTGAATAAACATAGAGAGATGATATTTTCAGGAACTCTTTATCTTGTAATCTTTTTAAAAAGTTATTTAGATTCACCTTTAATTATTTTAAATTTTTAGATTATTAAAACACATGCATTTACCTGGAGGATAATGATGATGAAAGAGAAGATGCATCTGGTGAGAAACCTATATATATCCCTGAGCATGTTGAAATATTATTGGAGGGAGTTAATGAGGATATCCAGGTGGATATTTATAATAAATCCAAGCCAATAACTTCTTACATTTAAAGGGATAAATTTTATATTGTTAGTTCAAGATTTAATTTTGTTCAAGTGGAATTATACTCTAACATTCCCTTTGACGATACATTTGATGCACCATTATTTTATAAACAATTGAAAAATTAAGAAGAGATTGTGCAAGTTAAAATGAAAAAAAGTAGAGGACCCATTCTATATACAAACCCCATTATGCATGGTTTATCTTATTACAATTTAGGTGGATTTGGCATACTATATCCATGGTTTCCTAAACAAAAGGTATATGTTCATGCTGTAAAGAATAATTTTTATAGGTCAATGAGTATGAAACTTCACCCACCATCAAACAGAGGATAACCAAATTGAATTGCCAATATAGAGGCAGTCAAAACCCAAGACCCACTAGGGGGATTAAACAAAGATCAATACATATTTTCTAATTCTATTTATATTTCCTTTTATCCCAATAATTTTTTTTATTTCATTTTCTATATTTTCTTGTAGGTTTTCTTTGTTCATCACTTTTGAGCTTAACTCATCGTTGCAATGCTAATAATTCATTTTGTACCTCTCCTTTACATTCCCATTCTTACTATGATTAACTTTAAAATACAATTAAATTTTATATCTTACTAAATAAAATGAGTACATGAAATTATTTATATTTTTGGTAGGAAACCATTGTAGTTTATGACTTTTATTTTTTGTTTGTTTTTTGGTTTTTCTAAAAAAACATTTGTTTTCTTTTTATCATATTTCTCTGTGTTTCTATATTAAAAAAATTAAACATTTTAGTTAAAATTATTATCAATTTTATTTTTGAAACCCATGTTAATGAGTAATGTAATATATTCTAGGAAGCTAAATCTTAAATGAATTATGAAATGACTCTATTTCATGTTCAAATATTTTGGAATTTTAGGAAAAGTACACCGATTTTTGAATCCAATGAATCATTTCAGAGTCATTATAATTGAAATTATTTACCTATGAGGATTCTAAACCATTTTTTTAAAATTTTTTAAATTCACCACATTTCATAGGAGAACCATACCCTGATTTGTTCAACCAAAATTTGATTTATTCTTATCAAAACATGAGGGTTTTAGGTACTTGTGTTCTAAATGAGTGATGAATTTATTTGGTTTCAAAACCCCCTTTTCATGAAAATAATTTTCATTATCACCTTCCTTATTAATTTAATATTTATATTCAATATAATCCAAGAATATCTTATTAGGTTAGCCACATTAAATGCTAATTGTTTCTATCCAACCTACTCTTGATGTGAGATTTCATGATCTACTATAATGTAAGTCTAGGGGAAGATATGTTGGGGTGTGATACCTCATTTGTTTATACTTTGGGTGGAAAATTAATATTTTAAGATCTGATGTTTCTACTAAAAAATTATTTCATTAAAATTTTTTCCCTTCTAGAGATTTCATGAAAAACTAATGCCTTACAGGATATTCTAAATGACAAATAATGTTGTTAATATTTATAGATTTCAAGAAAAACTATGTTGAAGAATATTGAAAATTTTTCTGGTGAAATACTTAATGACATGACCTTTCTATGAGTTTTCATGATTATAGATCTCATTTTCATCTAAGGGGAATGAAAAGGATACCATTTTTGAGTGAAAATCAATTTTTCTTAAAAAAAAGGAAATCCATCCTTATTCGGATTTAGAATTTATAACATCCAAATCCTACCAATCGGAAGCCACAAAAAAACACTTCAAATTCCATATGATAAAAAATGTCATTAACCCACATCGAGTAGAGATTTAAGAATTTATCAAGCCTATTGTGTCCCTTGCATGAGTTTGGATTAGAAAAGCTTTGTTGAAAATTAACATTTGTGAGACAATAGAAAATTACTTTGAGGTGGGAGTCTTCTATAAATGGGATGATAAATGGAGAAGCGAAATATTAAATGATCTTAATGGAGAACTTAAAATAATGGTTTTGGATAAGGCATAATATATTTTTGTTTCATGGAGTTGATTTTGTAGATATCTTGGATATGTGTTACGAATTTGATTTGATTTAATATTGATCTTTAGTTATCCAGGAGTCCAAGTGATAAGTGTGGGGAAATTGATAAAAAAATATTTTCAACCATTTTTATTTTAATATCAATCTTTTAAAACTCAAAAAAAGTTTTATTTTAATAGAAATGTCAATATTTTTTGATTTTATTGGTATTTTGATATTAATCATTAAGATGAAATATTTCTTATTTTTAATTGTTATAAATTATTTAAGTATTTTATAAATCATAATTTTAATATTTATCCAAAGAGTGAAATTATTATTTTTAGGTTTCTACACATCCTGGTCTTCATTTCAGCCTTCTGGACCAAAACATTAATCTACAACATGGAAGCTCAAAACAATCTCACATGTTGGGCCTTGAAACTATATATAAAATAATCCATTTTTAGTGTTGGGTTTATATCTCATGAATGATAGTACTACATACTCTCATATTCGGTGTATGTATGGGAAACATTTTTTTGAACAAAATATATAAAGTATCTCATGCATGGATAAGTCATTTTCAAGATCATTGATGAATGATAAATGGTATATGTGAAATGTGGAGAGTCAGCCTGGGCATACTAATTTGGGGAGTAAAACAAAAATAACTCCTTTGACACTCATCCTAATACTCTTAAATGTTGAGGGTAGATGAAAAATTAATTTATGAAAATATTTTATTAAGGGTAAAAAGTGTTATTTGATTATTAATTGGGGATACAACACTTCAACTTGTGAAGTAAAATTCTACCAATAAAATAAGGATAGATACTCCATCTCAAAAGATTATATTCCATTCATCTCATTATATACTATTCCTTATGGGGAACCAAGGAGGAGAACCTTTTCTACTTTATATATTTTATTTCTATCATATTACATACATTTTTAATTCTTTATTCTTCCCAATTCATCCTAATTAACCTTCGCATGGAGGGGTAAATATTTTGAGTGATCAGGTGAGGTGGAGTTTCCATTTTTTAATGTCAGAGTCTTGTTATTTAATATAAAACTTTATTTTTATATTTAATGATATTTATTTTATGTGGTTTACAATTCTGTTAATTTTATTTTATTTTGTGAATTTTTTCATTCATTTTTTATATCATCGGTAGAATAACATTAAACTCCCTCAACATAGTGCAATTTTTCGCAATTGAGCAGATTGTGTTAGGTGGTGAGTCTCTAGAGATCATTGGCACGTGTGTGAAATAAGTTAATTGTTTATAGATTTATAAGGAGAAAAACTTCTCAATAGGGACTTTTCTTAATTTTTTTGTAATGTTTTATGGACTCTCATTAACACAAGAGTGGGTTTCATCGCATTCTTATACAAAGGGAGTCTGACAATTTGATCAAGGATTCATTCATTTATCATTCAATGGTAAGAGAAAAAAATAGATTTTTATGACCATGATACATTGAAAAAGGAAATAATATCATAAACCCATCACACTCTCCATATATTTTGTTTAAAATTTCTTGAATTATTTCTTTTTAATCTCAATTAATTTTAAAATCAATATCCACTTTCTTCCCAAATTTAATTTACAAACTATCTTGTGTGCACTCTTATTCAAGAGACTAACTAAAGTTTTCAAATAGATTATACTTAGGTAATATGAAATATTGTTTTTCCATGCCCCATGACAAGAGTTCATTATATTTTCATTAAATCCCATTTATATTTGGAATAGTTTATTTTTTAAAGTGATTATTATATGCATTTTTATCCATGTTTTTGGGAAAAAAGAAATAATTGAACCATTAGTTTTAAAATGGGTAATTGTGAAGAACACCCATTGGTTACCCCTTTATTTTTTATCAATTTTATTGGTTATTGATCTATAAGATATAATTTTTAATCCCCTTGTGTGGGAATATACTTTTTATACCATCAGTTCATCTTACTATATAGTCTTTCATCATTTATTATTAGTTGTGATGGTTTCTATTGTTATTACATGTGTGTTATGATTGGTTTGTTTGGTCCTATGCCTCAAATCCTATTTTGGGTTCAGAATACTGGTCACTAACTGGAATACCTTCTTGTTTCTATGGATGGTAAAAAACATCTTGTTTCAAACCAATCGTGTGATAAAAAAGTGTAAGGCGGGGTTTGGTGATCACAATGATGATTTTGTGTGATAATTGAAAGAGTTATTATTTGATCTTTTGTTCATTCTAATAGATTTTTTATGAGGGGTACACTCTTATACATTTTGGTTCTTTACACGTTAGGGATCCCAGGGTATGACCATGAAACATTCAATTCTTTGGATGGTTAGTGATTGAGAAGAGTTTAATTTAGTGCATGTTTTATCATTTCCCATACTTTCATTGTTATATAAATGTCGTTTATTTATATTTTACATATGAATTGTGATATATGGTGACTGATTTATTTTACTTGAACCAAGATAGTGTTTTGGTTTTCTTATTTGGAAAATGAGTTTGAAAATATGTTGGAAAACTTGTTTTAAAAATAGAGTCTTTTATTTATTCTTTAATATGTTTTCAAAAAAGGGTGATTTGAGATGGCTTGAGCCGATTAAATGTCTCAAAGTTACTATTTCCATTTAAATAAAAGATATAGATTTTTTTAGAAATTTTACCGTTGTATGTGGTTCTAAAAAGGATATAGACATTGGATTTGTTTTCAAAAAGTGTGTGTTGGTTTTGGAAAACCCAGAGGTATGTTTTGAAAGAGGGTTATTGAATTTTTTTGGTTTTAAAAATATTATATGTAAAAAAATTAACTTCTAATTAATTTTAAATATATAATTTATGTATTTCATTATGAAACATATTACTTATATTCGGAAGGTTGTGGTAACCTATTAGAATTTTTAGCTCACGCCAATATATTTTAGGTTCGAGGGTTCATCCTTGAGCCATTCTATTTTCCATGAGGATGGTTTGGGGTGATTTGGGTGGTGGTGGTAAACCAGAGGTTTTAGGGAGTTTGTTTCAGATCTACTTGAGTTAGTTTGTTTATAAGTTTATATCATGCATACATTTTATAATGTTTTAATGTATTAAATTTTGTATTTAATTGAATAATATTTCCAATTGTGGAATGATTTAAATTGTTTTATGTTTCATCATAGGAAGTGAAGAATTTGTGAAAAAAAGAATGAAAAGAGGTTCAAAGTGGGTCCAAAAGACACTTCATGTTGTGAGCAATGTGAAGCAGCAGAACACCAAAATTTATGGAAGATTAAAGATATAAATTCAGAGAAAAAACAAATACACATCATTTACAGAGAGTACATGATGTGTAGTTTCTGTTTGTGACCTACTATATACCAAACTGTACAATTCATGACAAGAAAACATGTTGTGATTGACCAGTACATGAGGTTATATCATTTGGGACACATTTTTGTAGAAGATTTTGGCAAGATATATGATGAATAAAGACCAAATAGGTACACATCATGAGAACCCATTACAAGACATGATGATAGTCAAACATCAATTTAATGAACAAGATATATGCATGATTTTTGTGGATGAGAAGGTAACATGGAATGAGTGTGAACTTCGTGTACCATAAGTACATATCGTGTGGGGGTGACACACAAAGAAAATGCATGTGACACATGTCGTGGGATTGGATGAGATTAACCTATAAAAAGGACCCCTGGTCACAACATTTGATGCATTCCAAATTAAGAAACACCATGGTGTGTCTATGGAGGATGTTCCAATCTACATTGCTACTTTTTGTAGTATTTTCATTAATTTATTTTCTACACCCACTTGTGGTTTACATGAGTGGGTGATTTATTCGTGATGGGTTAGGCATGAGGAATGGGAATTGAATATACAATGCATTTTTTATTTTAATGCAATTTATGTTGCTATTTTTATATTTATTATCAAACTCTATCATTTTCTTGATTTCTTCTTACATTACCATTGGGTGTGTGGTTTGAGATTGGGATTAATTTCATTCTTGGCTAATGACCACGCCCTAGATTGAAAACATTTTTTTAATATGAAATATAGGGACTTGAAGTCCACCAAGACAATTGGGTTTGTTATTTCCTTATGTGTAAATAATGTTTAGGGTTACTCACCCTTTGTAATCCAAAGTACCTAACCACTGTACCCACGAAGACCCAATTTCAACACCCCATAATTGTTATTAATTATGTAATACAATGTAATCTCATGAACCATGAATCTTTACTGATTAACGCCTATTTTATATTGTCTTCTCCCAACTTTCAAACAATGATATGCTCGATAGTTTACATTTTATTCAAAATTAGTTTTGGTATATCTTATTTAAGTAATATATTTTCTTACCCTTTATTAATGGGATTGACCTCAGACATTCATATCCAATAATAACATATACTTTAGTGATTTGTTTAATTTTTGTTATAAATTTCTAAATTCAGAAACTCAGTAGGAATTAACAACGCCCATAGGGATATCAAAGTTTTGGAAGCACAGGTGGGGATAGGAGCATAGAATTATTAGTTAAAAAGTTTAGAAAAATTATTTTCTTATATATCATGATTACTAATTTTAACCGAGGATTTTTCTTATCATTTTTGTTAATTTTTACCACACTTGGTATTTTTAGTTCTCATGCCTGGACTACAGAGCAACATGACTAACAAAGAGAGATTTGTTTTCATACTAGATTACATGGAATTACTTCTTATCGATATTTAAGAAATGGGAATGCATCATTATGAGTTCCAACAACTATACCCAAGCATTGATGTCACAAAAACCTATAGATTGGAGCCAAAATTCCCAATGTAGTGTTATAATAAATGAATAATGGACTATGAAGCTGAGGTAAGTACCACTTATGATTCTTATAGTTATGATAATCATGATTCCCTTGATTTTTCATGCCCAAAATATTATGAATATAGTGAACATGATGTTTAAAATGAATGCCCTATAACAAATTTCAGAAAACAACTTCAAGAAAAGGATAATGAGCACGACGAAGTTGAAGAAAAAGGAACCTCAGTTGCTGAGATGCTACAATGATTCCTTGAAAAACTAGAATCACATTTGAAGAAAGAATAAGTTACAAAAAATGATTAATAAGAGGAGGAAGAGATGATTGAGGTGGAATTTATGATTTTATTTGAATTTTTATGTGTGCCTCATGAAGAACAGGAAGAATAAAAAGTAGCATCATGCACTGACTACGTAGAGGAAAAAAAAGAAATAAAGGAATATGTTAAAGATCTAGAGGATGAACATTAAGTGATCATTGATGAATTTCAACAGATGAATCCATCCATTAATAAAGAAAAATTAAAATGAGTTTGGATAGATGCTGAAATTTTGTTTGTGATATTCTTGTTATTCAGACACTGGTCAACACCTATGGAGTCTATGTAAAGTCCACTAATTAAGTTTTAAGCTGAGTTGAGAGGAAAAAGTAAAAATTGGGAAAACACTATGTTTCTAGAATTATAAAAAACTCTAATTAGATAACTCGAGTATGGTCAAGCTAAAAGACAGTTAAAAAAAGAGTATTGGAGGAAACCCAATTTTTTTATTACTTTCTAGGATTTTAGATTTATTGATTTCTTAGGATATAATTTTATATTGGGATTTGATTTCAATTCCCCTACTATTTTTACCTATTATTTCTAGGTCCTATACCGTCACTTGTTTTTAATTATTTTTAGGTCTATCAAAGGAACATGTAGTAAGTACCAGGAAGAATATGCACAACTGACTTCGAAGTATCATATTGATAGGGGAGTAATCATTCTAATTTGGAATTTTCATCTATATTACCAATATTAAAAAATGGCCTAGAGATTTAATTTTAAATTATATGAGCTAATTTGATTCATTATTAACTCAAAATAACTAGGAGACATAAACATCTTATAATAATTACCATTCCTTTAATTTTATATATCTTTATCAATAAATTTGAATGAGAAAATTGGAGAGAAATTTAGAAAAGATATGCATGAAGATTAGGATTTGAAAAATCACGATTTTAGGAGAATGTTAATCCTTTTAGATGATTTTTTTTATATTTTTTCATGATTTGATATTTTTATTTTTTCATTAATTGATTTTATTATTTATATTAATTGACATGAGTAATTGACCCACCTATTTTTCTCGTTCACGAGACATCAACTACGCCAAATATTTTTTATTCTTTTGATATTTTATTTCTTGAAAAACTCAGGAATGTTATGATATTGAATTTTAACTACATCTTATCAAATATAGGAGTATACAAAGTTAATTTTAAAATGATTGATGCATTCATTTTTTAGACCTTATCCTAAGACCCACGTTGTATTATTCCATTTAAGCCAGTAGAACCCATGAATAAACTTGTTATGAAATGAGCCATGTCGCAAGAAAAATTTATCCATTCCTATATTCATCTAATTGTTTTGCATGATATTAACAAAATAAGTGTGTGGGATGAACATATTGGGTGTAATAGGATGTACATTATGAAGTATATTTTTTTGGGGGATTTTCATTCTGACATAGGTTGAGGTAATGACATTTATAATTTTATCTCGTTGTCCACCTCTATTTCTAAAAAAATAACTTTACCAATTAAAAAAATAAACAAAATAGGATGTGATTTGGGTGGATAAAAAATAACCATTTTTTGGATTGATGATTTTTGATAATATGTGGTTAGGTGATGGATGTGAGATTTTTCTTAATCATAGTTTTTGAAAAAGAATATATACATATAAAAAATGAAAAAAAATCAATAGAGGATGATTTATTCATTATGGTTACATGTATCAGGAGCCCACTTTGAGATTTTTATGGAAGATAGAGATGAAATTTGCGATGGGAGAAAATCATTGATCTTATATTCTAATATCATGAAAAATTATTTGGAGTTAAAACTCTTTTTTATCATTACATTTATATCATTTACCTACCTAACCTGAATCCTCAGAGTCATTTCAGCCTAAATGGTGAAGGCCTCATGAAAAATTGTGATATTTATCTTTACATGGTGGAGATGTTATATGCCTTTCAGTCATATGTAATGTTACATGTTTTTTGAGTTATTTTTTGAATTCCACTTACATTTTTACCCTGATGATGAATGAAAAAATTATTATAAGGTAAATTTAAAATGGCATGAATATTGATGATGGTTTTAAAAATGAAAATGGATGATTGAAGAGGCTTGGTTATTTAAAAATAGTGAAAGTAAAATACTTGATTGATTTTTTTCCTTGAAAAATGACGCGTTAAAAAATTTTCCTATGTGATACTCAAATTTGTTTTTCTATTTGATCTCTTTTTTTGTAATTGAATTTCAAGAATGTTAAGCTGAATTTCCTCTTATGTTTGTTGAGATCACATACATGTGGATACGGCTGAATTTAATCATGGGGGTATTTGATATATGTATTTCATGCATACATTTTAGAACATTATAATTATTAAATTGTGTATTTAATTGAATAATATTTCTAATTATGGAGTGATGTGAGTTGTTTTGTGTTTATGGATGAAAGTGAGGAATTTTTGAAAAAAGGAATGAGAAGAGGATAAAAATAGATCCAAATGACACTTCACACCATGAGAAAAGTGAAGCAGCGTGACCCAAAATTTTTGAGGAAGATTGAACCTAGAAATTATGGAGAACAACAAATACACGTCATGTAATAAGAGTACATGATGTGTAGTTTCAGTTCACGACAAAATGCATACCGCGTTGGAAAAGTCGTGACATGAAAACATGCCCTGAGCAATAAGTACACATTGCGCAATCCCGGTACACGACATGACATTTTTAAGGACACATTTTCGGTGAATATTTTTGGAAAGATCTATGATGAATGAAGGTCCAGAAGTTAGACATGGTGAGTACCTAGTACACAATGTGATGACAGTCAAAATTCAAATTAATGAACGGGATATGCAAAAGATTCATATAGATGTGGATGAAATGTCGATCGGGAGTACACATCATATACCATAAGTACTCGTCATGATGGGGGCGACACATATAGAAAATATATGTGATGAGGGATGTGGGTTTGGACTAGATTCACATATAAAATAGACCCATGGACACACTATTTAAAGCATTCAAGGTGATACTAGACCAATGGGAACCTATAGATCACACCCCCATCTGCTTCGCCACTTTCTATAGGATTTCCATTTATTTTATTTTCTAAACCTTCTCATGGTTATCATCAGTGTGATATCTATTCTTATCAAGGTCTACTAGATGAAGGGGAATTGAATGTATGATTTATTTTTTAATTTAATTCAATTGATATTGGGATTTAAAATTTGTTCATCAACTCTATCCCTTTTCAGATTTCTTCTTGCATGGCCATTGGTAGCAGTGTTTAGGATTAGCTTTAATTTATTACTTTGCGCATGAACTTTTCCCAGATTGAATACATTTTCTTAAAATATGTTCTTGAGATTTAACTTACACTATGTCCATTGGGTTTTTCATTCCCCTATGATTGAATAATGTATCAGGATACCCAGCCATGGTAATTCAATGTACGTGACCATGAGAAAAGGAGAACATTGGATAAAGATTATTTTTCACGACCGTTGTCCTCAATAAGACATGATTCCGACACCACATAATTTCCATTAATTATCATACACCTTATCATCTCATGAACCTGTAATCATTGATTCATGGAAACAATTTTATAGACTTCTCCCACCATATAAAAAATACTCTTCTAGATAGTTTATATTTTATTTCAAAGTAGTTTAAGATTGTTGTATTTAATTAATACTTTCTATAACCCTATCTCTGTGGGTTCGACCTCATACTTGTATGTCCTATACTACACTGTAATATAGTGATTTGTTTGATTTGTGTTATAAATTTATAAATTTGGAAATGTGGTGTAAATTAGAGATTCCCATAAGGTTGTAAATTGTCATTTTAGTTTTTTAATATATTTTTATCTATTATCTATATTAGTTTTAATTTTTGGATTTTTTAATGTATGTAAATGGGTTATAGAATAGTTTTTGGTTATGACATATTTGGTTTATTTATTTAGCTTTACATTGATTATCATTGTAGTTCAATACAATTATTATAGTTATTCTTTCGATCATCATCTTTTATATGTCTTTTTCTTTTATATTAATTGCAGATATTATCATTTGGGGAATCATTATTTTCCAAAATTTTCTCTACATTCACATTATATCATAATTTTCATTGTAATTTGACAAATGAAAAATGTTATTATTTATGAAAAACATCTTAAATACTATAGTTAGATGATTAGTTTTTTCTTCACTGTATGTATCTACTTCACGACCATTTGTACTGTAAGATTTGAAAACTTCTTTGGATTTTGATTTTGATGATTATAAGAAAAAATATTTCCTTTTATTGTTCATCACCTTTATTGTTTTAATTTAGATATTATTCATACATCATAAACTTCTTAATTAGCGTATTAACTGGTAGTTTTCTGATGTCACAAGATTCGTGAACATAAACTACAATACTTATCAAAAATATAATAGAATTATAAAAATCCTTAACACTTGGGATTTTTAAATAAATATTTTTTCCTTGTATAATCATCATATTTATGGTCTTGTTGAACTAAAAATATATGTCATTGATAGGTTCACTCGTAATCATTCAAAAATTATAAAATATAATATTATATTAATTTAGTCTCACTTATTTAATGTTAGATGTTTCTTTACAAGGCATCAAAAGCATTTCCCAAATTTTATAAGAAGTATCACAATATGATATACTATTAAATTCATCCTTTAATAAAGAACAAAATTAAGTATTCATGGTTATTTAATAAGAATCCTAAGAAGATCTAGTTAGGAAACCCCATTTATTTCAAACAGTTTTAGGATTTTCATATTTATTTTACTTAAAACATTAAATTCCAATACCCATGCTCTATATATGAATTTTTATTTTTATTTTCCATTGACCATAATTTCTTCCATTAAAATAAAGAGTTCTATTTGTTCTATTACCTTCAGACTTAGGATCCACAACAAAAAAATAAAGAACATCTAAAAACTAAAAGGATCTTTCAAAAAATGATACCAAAGTAAAATGAATGTAAACAAAGGAAGAAAAAATATATTTATAAATTTTTTTGGTTATATTGGATTAATCAAGAGGGGAGTCAATTGATTATCCAATAATTATTTTTTAAACTATTTTAATCATATTTCCCAAATTTAAAAAATAGTGGAATTAATTTTTTAAAAAATATATTTTTATATCATTAATGTATTTTTCAATGGATTTATTTAAAATTAGTAAAAAAAATTTAAACCACATTAACTTTTGAAAAAAGTACTACCATTTCCAAAATAATATATAAAATACTAATTAATGATACCTATAAAAATAATTTTTTTTCTATATGTTTTGAAAACTAAAAAATTGTTTTTTTAAAAAATAAACAAAAAAGAAACCCAGATGAAATATAAATAAGAGGTACATTCTCATGCTCAAAACTAGTCATCTCAACTTTAAATTCACCCTCTACCATGTACGTTTATTAAATATTAAACGTATACAATAACCTGGATCAGGATTTTATATATATTTTCAAATATGAAGTTTTTGTTACACCTAATGTCTTTTATAGTTATTCATGGGATATAAGTGATAAAATAAATATGAAGAGAGTATAAAAGTACTCTCCAATAAAATTCATGAGATTATTCTCAATGAATAATTAATTAAATCAATAATAAAAAGAATTTAAATACAATAGAGAAGAATAAATATAGAGTATAAAGTTAATTGTGTGGTTATTCTTTTTATGATAAAGAAATAAATGACTAGGAATGATATTATTATTCTATTTGATTTATATTAAATGTAACACTCTGATATTTTATGGAATTTGTTTTCAAATAAAGATAATTTCATTGATTGCTTGAATTACACAATATACTGAGTTTTAAAAAACCATAATATACTGTTAATATTAGTATTTAAACATGAACATTATAATCTAACCATAAAACTTATATAAATGAATTTAAATAAAAACATTATTAAAATTACATATAATTGTGTTATATAAATAATATATTGATAAATAAGCACCTAATTTTTTTCTAGTCTTTATAAACTTCAAGAATACATTTCTTCAAAAAATTGGTTTTCAATGATTTTTAGTAACCTATAATAAAATTAATTATTTATATATTTAGAATTTTTTTGATAAAATTAAATTAATTTTTGGAATCATATTTCCAAAATTATCTTAGTTTTACCTTATGTTAATTTTTTGAAAATAGTAATTTTTCGATGAATAGTGATATATTGTTTTATTAAAAAAACCATTTCACATAATGTATTTAGTGGCTTAAGAGGGGTTTAAAAGTAAAATTACAAAAATATTATTATTATTAATCTAATTTAGGTTATTTTAATAAATTTCTAACTGATTTTTTATGGGAATACATTTTATTCTTTAGAGAACCTTTTCTTTGAAGAACCGTTTTATCATGTTGTCTGTGGGTTAAGTTTAAAATTAAATACATCGAATTCCTTGAATTAAAGTGGGTAAAATGGATTCCATTAGAATTATGATAATAAATATTATATAATATTTTTACCTTAATTTTTCACCATAATTAATAGTTAAAAGAGTAAAAATTAATTATCATGGTTATGGTTGAAAGGGTTTTACGAGGGGGTAAATCAAAAGACAATGGTAGTTTCAAAAATTATAATTTTAAAAGATAATATTTTATAGAACTATTTCAACCTTAAATTATACCAAATTCAAATATATAGACAATTTGAAGTATATTTCATGGGAATTACTTTATCATTTTTCAATGTTTTGACAAATTTCCATGTGGTTTCCAAGTGCTCCCCACTAAATTATAAAAGGAAATTTCATATCCTCCCTTCTCCACATTTAAAAGTACTTTTGGATCAACCAATAGCTACAAAAATTCCTTCCATAATAATGTATCAATGTACTGGAGGCCTTATTTTAATTAGGAGAAACTCTTAATAAGGCATTAGGTATAAACTAATCGAGGGTCTCCAAAGAAGCGGTAAAGTCCTTAACCATGAATTTTAATTTTATTTATCCTTCATCATCCATAATATATTTTTTTAAATATTTTGATACAATAAAATTTTAATATCTTATATAATATGATTTTATTATGTTAACATAATAACCTATATGAATATCCTCTTCTATCAAATGGGATAAAAACCCCTCAATCTTATGTTTGATGGACTACCGCCTTAAGAATCAATGTAATTCGTTTTTCGTCACTACCTCTCATGGGTGAATTTAATGATGTATCTAAAGTATATATATATATATTATTTATGAAATAATTATACTTTTATAATAGTAATATTATGTCTACCTTCTTAAACTCCAATCCATTGTAAAACGATAATGTAGTTCGTGTGTACGTGTAGACAAACACCTCCATAAAGCTACATGATAATTTTTCATTTTATTTTTACATTGATGGTAATAAATATAGATTTCATAAATAGTGATTATATATTTGATATAAAAATTATTCTATAATTTTGAATTAATATTTAAATTTATTTCATTCTATTTGATTATAAAATGGAAACATTATTCATGTGTACGAATGACTTACTGTCTCTATAAACTGTGTAATTAATTGTACATTATAAAAAATTTATGGATGGAGATAAACATATATATATATATAATGATAATATATTACTATTTTATCATTTTTAATATTCTAGAGATTATGGAACTATAATCCATGAATAAGGACCAAAACTACTACACATAAACATATATTAAAAATGAATCAGTTATCACCTAGAATAACAATTTTAATTATGAATCGACAATAAAAAGGTGATAAAAGGTTATACGTAAATACTATAAAATATGATAAATATTATTAATATTCTAGAATATATTTGTAATAATCCTTTTTTTATTATACTATTGGTTTGAATGTGTATGAATAAATTCGAGACTTGTGGTAAGTTATTTTTGTATCACTATTAATTCAGTTAGATACATGCCATATTTTACCGTAGTTTATTATATGTGATGTACATCAATCCTACGAATATTGTTATTAATTATTATATTGAATATTGTGGGATAAAAATAAACATACATTGTTTTTTCTTTCATGGGGATTATCATTTAAAGGATAATAAATGGTAAGGGTTTGATGATACAATCTCATTATTTATCATGATTATTTATAATTATGATTCTAATGAAGAAACTATGATATATCTCTGATGAAACAAATAAATTTTATTATTGTATAGTAATTTAACGAAAATACAAAATTTCCATTAATTTTCATCTCATTATTCACCCATGATTCAAAACAAATATTTTTTAAAGAAAATCGACTTTATCTATTTTTTGGCCGAAATTCATTTTTATACCATGTAAATATTTTTCTAAAACTATTTCCATGAATATATTTTGTACTATCCATTTATTTATGAAGTTCAATTTTTACACATTTTTTAATTTAATTATTTTTTTTAAAATTAATCTTCTTGTTATTTTTTGGAATAAGGTATTTGGACTTTTTACTAAAAATACAAAAGGAATCATTGTTTTAATGCACATTACCTGAATAGAATTGTCAGACTATTTACTCTAACCTTTTTATACACTGATATTTGAATTTTCATAAGGAACTAATATGAAAATTGAGCTTAGAGAAAAAAATAAATAAATAAATAAATAATATAATAATGAAAAATAATGGTCAAGGTGTAACACAATGAAAGATAAATCAAGCATATCGGTTTATTATATGAAGTATGAAACATATATGATGATATATAGAGGGAAATATATTATATTACAAGGTGATAATTTATAGGGATATGTTATTGTTTTGAAATTAACATCTTTATTTATGGGTTTTTTGATATTTTTCTGGACGATAATCTTTGAATTTAGGATGTATTTTCTAATTCCACTAAGAAAGTGGCATAGCGCATCACATAATTTCTATATCCATAATCTCAGTTAAATAGTATATGAATTTATAAATATTAATTTTTTTTTTTGGAAAACACAATTTATGATCCCAACCTAGATAATTTATTAATAATTCGTGAATATCAAGTTCACCAACAATAGAGAAGATTTCTTGCATTTATTTCCTCTTGATCTGCCCCGATATGATCGTCTTTCATTGTCCAGATCCGATTCACTAATAATGAATTCTTTGAACCTTCTCTCAGCACTATTAAGGATATGTGTGTGACCATTGAAAATTTCTATAGTAGCAATTATCATGTGTAAATTATGTTATTTTTATTAAATGAATGGATTAATTGATAAATTAATTAATCCACTTAATATACCTGTGAATGAAATCCTCATCCGAAAGAATGACACAGATGAACATTAGGTTGCAAATAGGTTAAACCCCATGTTCTAGACTCAATAGTGGTATCATATCTCTATTCCCAGGCTTCATAAGAATGTTATT
Organism: Viscum album; assembly: GCA_963277665.1. Lineage (NCBI taxonomy): Eukaryota > Viridiplantae > Streptophyta > Magnoliopsida > Santalales > Viscaceae > Viscum > Viscum album. The sequence continues at coordinate 1,084,266,686 of OY728139.1, read as the reverse complement.
CCTTCCTTTTGGAAAAAATAAGCACATTTGATTTTAATGTATTTGATATTTTTATAATATAAACTCTAGTATCATCAGACCTTATAACATCTCTCTATCTCTTCAATGGGATCTGAAAAATATTCATTAGAATATTAAAATTAATTAAATAATAAAATAAGATTCACTCCAATATTCCCCTTATAAATACTTTATTCACTTAAAAATTATATTATAAACAAAAACGTTGAGATACTGAGTCAGCATCTAGATCTCCATCTCCGAAGAAATTTCTAACATGATATAGTTATGTTTCTAATATTTAACCAAGGGATCCCCATTCCAACAATTGGTTTTCCCTAACCGGTTCAAATCCACCACCAACTACCATGAAAGGAATATCCACATCCCACGCGTATCTTATCATGGATATTATTGGGGAATAAGTTATGAAAATACCTCCTCATCTACTTCAAGTGGAAACAACAATAACTCATTCTAACTAAATTCACAAAGTCATGTAGTAAAACAACCCTCTTACGTAACATAGTTAATGAAAAAGGGATTATGATACTTTTATAAAACATTCAATCCTATCCAAATCAATGTGATCCCTAAAAAGATGATATATCTTGAAATAGATGAGCTCTATTTCAAACCCAAAAGGACACCATTATCTGTCCACAAAGTACATCTAACTTCTAGACCCTAGTCACCTAGATTTGGTGAATTATTATATAACATTAGCCAGATAACAAGAGATCAAGTCTCGAAAAACTAATTAGTTTAGTAGCCTTGGAAGTGCTAGATACAAACATATTTTTTACCTTACATTATGAAATGGAAAAACAAAAAAAATTGGGTCACCTTTGATCACACTCATATTTCTTAGCCTATTATTGTATGTTAATCATAATATGCTTCTTCACATCTTGGGGAAACAAAAACATAATAAAGGGGTGAGCTCAGATGCTCAGTAAGGCTAACAATATAGAATCGACTATCATAAATAAGAATAATCAATTCAAGCAGTGTATAAGTCTAAATAAGCCTTTTAAAAATAAACTTCTGCATAATATGGTAAAGATAAGTCCAATAATTATATTTTCTTATTCACATGGATATTCTTATAGTTGAATAATCACATGTAATATCAATAGATAATTTCATAATGATGGAATGCATAATTCCAGACATCATAAACACATAGTCAAGGACTCGTCCCAAGAAAAAAAATGAGATTTTGTCAATGCCTTATGCCAAGACACTAGATTGACTCATGATACCTTCTAATGCATCAGGGTGGTATAGCGTTCTCCACCTGTCACATACTAAGTCCAATGAATACCTCTTATGAAATGGTTGAAACATAACATAAACCTTCGTATTAAAAATAGCATACAAAATGTTAATACTTAATCCATAAACCATGAATGGTATAAATATAACACATTGATATTCCATCATACCACAAAACTATCAATATAATATGGAATATTGTATCATTAAAAATCTACTTCAAACAAATGTAAAATCCATCAAAGGATTTTGACATAGATAAAATGAAAACTATTTGAGAAAAACATCTCATTATATATTGAAATCATTTAAAATTCATGTAATTATAAAAGAATACATTTATTTTGAAAATATTTTTATAATATTTTAAGGAATGCTTCGAAGGTGTTATAATGAAAAAAATAAGCACACTCACTTTTTATGTTAAAAAAACATTCTTATCGTTATTTGTTGAAAATGTCATAAAGTAACTTGTTTTGAAAACAACGAAGAGATTTTTTCAAAACATTTTATATAATGTAAAAAAATGGTATAAATTACATTAACCTATATTATAGGAAATCATAAAAAAAATTGAAATATATTTTTATGAAGCATGTATGTGGATGATAAAAATGTCCTAGTAGATACTTATGTATAAACAACCTCAGATCTGTAATTAGATTGTAAAATTGACCCTTAAATTTTAAATTTTCATGGTAAGGGGTAATTTAACCTCCTGTATAATAGTTAAATCATTTTTATTAAATTATTCAAGAACCACATACAATAATATGATATCATATATGATATTTTAATATTGATTTTTTAATAATATTGCAGTAGTATCATTGTTTTGGGTGTTAATTGATTCATTTTCCTTTAAATGATTACATAAGTCATTTTTGTTATGAATATGATGTATTTGATTCATAACAAAAATTATATTATGTTCATAGGAATTATATTTAATCTTCAAAAGAAAATTATTCTTTAATGGTAATGATAGGTGATGAATCTCATCGTGTTTGTGGAGATTGTAATCCGTACGTATGCACGAGCGACAATATCATACAATTGATAGAGAAATCATGTGTAATTAGATGTTATACCATATATAAATAATAAATAAAATATAATATTTTTTATTTACATCCATTATACTCATTATTATACTTATCTATATAATGAAGTGTTGAATAACAAACTACCCCATGACGTGGAGATGGTAAGTCGTTTGCACGGACGTATGGTGAATTTTTCATTGAAAGGATGGATAGATTAATGAATATGGTTGTACCATATTTATAATAACATAAAAGTATTTATAAGGTATTGAATTTATTATTTTGGTATGGAAGCAACAATGAAAGAGGAAGTTGAAGAAGAATAGAAATTTGAAAGAGGTGACGAAATAATTACCTCTTCTTCAGGTTCTACTTTTTGATTCGATCAAAATGGCTCCTTAGGTTGAAGTAATGATCAAACTAAGGCCTCTAAGTTTATGTGATGGTAGATGTGAAGATATTTGAGTAGGTTATGGCCTAGAAAAATTGCATGGAATTTGTGATTTTGAGAGATGGGTAAGTACCATTTTATATGAGAGGTGAGTGTGACTTTAGGAAAATCTTGAAATATTAATTTATTATACAATAATATTCTATTTATAATGACTGAAAAAGATTTTATGTAGAGTATAAGGTTGTTATGGGTCTAAAAACTCTAAACCAATAGATTTTATAAAATTTTAAGTCACTATATTAGCCTTATCTTTTATATTTACCTCTTAGTAAAATAGTTTAACTTTTACAATGTTTTCTTGTATATTTATATTTCATGGATAATAAACATAAAATAAAATAAAAATATAACCCCAACTAGTTAATTAATGAAATATCTAAAATTATATAAATCTTTTGGTGGAATATTATATTTCTAGAAATATTATATAATTTATTAATGTGGTATTTGTTTCAAAAACTCATTTATGTCAATTTTACACTATTTATTATTTGGGTTTTGTGAAAGTAAACAAAACTTGATTACTTCAACAAAATACATTAAATAAATCCTAAAATTTCATATTATCTTATAAAATAATTGTAATTCCTCAAATATCCCAATTTATATTTATTTTTGTATTTATGATATCAATTATTTTAATCATTCATTAATAAGGTAATTAATGAATCATCATTATGTCATAAATATAATTAATTATTTAATGTATAAAAATTACAAATAAAATACCATGATGTATTAAATCTTTTTATCATTATAAGGAATAAATATTTTCAAACTTATCATATTTATAACCCTATATGAAAATTATTTAGTTAATAATCATTGAATTTTACACTTTTAACTGTTCTTTAAATTAAATAATAATATAAGTCCTAATCTACTCCAAGTGGACCAAAGAGGATCAAATTTTATTCCTAAAACTTATCAAATAGAATTAAGACATGTGTTAGGTTAATTATACTATAACGTTTTCATTTAATTACGAAATTTACTTTTAACTGTGGTAAATAAAATTCAAAAGTTACTATTCAGGAAAAAAAAATTCATCCAATTGAACGACATTTTACTTATTGATGTCAACCATGTATCTTCTATTTTATAAATTCATTTTATAGAATTGGTGAAATTACATTTTACGCAAATTTTCAAATGTACCTAGATGGTGGGTAAAAGGCGTTAAAAAGTTCAATAAAATTATATATATATAATATTATTATAAAATGACACCAATGAATTAAATTGAACTAATATAGGTATTATTTATCTATTTTTACATTAATATAATTCTAATTAAAAATAATAATTATTTAAATAAAAGTCAATTTTAAACAATAACATAGTGTTTTCACTATTCATCAAAAATTGGAAATTTTAAGAAAAATACAAAAAATTCCCCCTAAGATAAATTTGATATCCTGAATCCAAAAATGATGTCCATTGTTAAAAATATAATTTATAAAATATCAACATGTGGGTATTAATATTTATAACGACTAGTTTGATTGGTCCTTCTGTGCTAGAACTCGATGTTGTGTACCACGGAAGCTATTCCATTATTCAAAGAGAAACGTACTGGGGAAGCTTGGCATGTTTCATTCTTCCCTCCTTCAAATAATTTCGTCCTCAAAATTTCTAGAATATTTATTCATAAAAACATTGGGAAGGTTATTAATCAAAATATCCCTAGGTTCCCATGTTGCCTCTTCCATTTTACGGTTTCTCCAAAGGACTTTTACCAGATGAGTCATTCGGTCTCCCAACACTTGTTCGTTAGTACCAAGAATCCGGACATGCTATTCACAATAAGATAGATCAGATTCTATTTATATTTATTCTTAGGTGAGTACATGCATTGGGTCAGACTTTTATTTTCTCAACAGTGATACATGGAACACATCATGATCTTTGGAGAGAATTGGCGGCATTTCCAAACAGTAAGCTACTGAAGTACACTGTGTTGCATTTGTTGTCAATGAGGCATGATGTTGTCATAAGATGAATGGATGTCAAGGAATGTCAAGATGTGAATGAAAATGTATGTGATGGTGTTGGTGAGGAAAGGAGAATAGCCATGGTACTAAGATGCATGTCACTTAGGAGATTCACTAAGTCACATAGGATGTTGTGGTTGAAACATTCTCATACTATATCTGATGATTGTTGAGCTGATCTTTAAGTTCATAGAACTTGTATCCTGATGATACAAAGTCACAACAATGTTAGAAGGCCGTGTATTGTATTGACAATGCATGAGGAGTTGAAAGTGATCCATCCATAAGTTCTAAGTGGATGAAGTGGATTGAAGAAGTCCATGCACTAATTCTTAGTGCATGTGAATTTGAAAATGTTCCAATTTGATCTCTGATTGGATCAATGAAGAACATTGAAGAATTATTTGATTCAGGAGCTTCGGTTGAAGATGAATCTTCGGCAATGTCACTCCTAAGTGAAGAATACAAATTGATGAAAAGATGGAGGAATTATTTTGAAGAAGAAGAAGAATGGAGAAGAGAAGGAATGGCTTGGGAAGTGTCATTTGGCATTGGAAACTTGGTTACTTTGTTTTCTACAAAGTCCTAAGATTTCCCCTTAGCAAAAATAAGGGCCACCAAGGAAGGCCAGCCGAGGGTCATCACCCAAGGCTCGTGTGGGACTCGAGGTCACCACGCCCATGGGGAGAATACAAATTGATGAAAATATGGAAGAATTCTTTTGAAGAAAAAGAAGAATGGAGAAGAGAAGGAATGGCTTGGGAAGTGGCATTTGGCTTTGGAAATTTGGTTACTTTGTTTTCTACAAAGTCCTAAGATTTCCCCTTAGAAAAAATAAGGGCCACCAAGGAAGGCCAGCCGAGGGTCATCACCCAAGGCTCATGTGGGACTCGAGGTCACCACGCCCATGGGGAACCCTCAGGCCAAGGCAGCATAACCCTGAGGCAGAAGGCTGGGGCCGTGTATAAGCCCCGAAGCCATGCAGTGATGAAGCCCGCACAGCGTGAGCGCGAGGAGCGCGCTCGATGATGCATAGTGGGCGCCAGTGGCGCGCCCGAGTGGCAGGGGTGGGCGCAAGAGCGTGCCCGCAGAGAGAACACGGTGCGGGGCGGCACCGTGAGGGGAGAAGTTCAACTGAGGAGTAGCGGAGAGAGCTTGGGTGATAAACCACGGAAAAACCGGCCTCTGTTTCGATGTGGGACGCGGAAAAATCACCGGGAGCACATCCTGGCCGCTCGATTGATCGCACGCCAGATCTCGGCCGCACATCTCATCGCACCGCTCCCGTTCAGATCCAGGCCATCCAAAGGTTTCTGATCGCCTGATCCAACGGCTCCCCATTCGTCCTATACCTTGAGCCATGTCGAGGCCTCCCCGCGTGCCTCTACCGAACCAGGAGCAACCCGAGCACTGAAGTCGAGCTCCCGACTGTCTTTCTCGAAGCCGAAGGCACCATTGTGCTCGTCTCTCCGTAAGGAACATATACATGCAATAAAATATGCATGCACACGTTGGATGGAGAATTTCGAGTATTGGCCGAAGCAAACTGGAGGTGCGAGGCCCATGTGTTTGTGCTCAAATGTTTAAACAGAGGCCATGCATGCATTTGCATGCTCTTGCACCTGAAGGAAACCGAAGAAGAAGGAATCCCGTGGAGAACAGAAAAGAAAAACGTGATTTGCGGCTTGCGTTCAAAGATTTTTAAAGAACCGAAAATCTCGGTGATTTGAGATTTATCTCACGCGGAAGATTTGGCATTCCTTTGCCTATAAAAAGAGAGCTCGAGCTCTCCTAGAAGCTTGCTGATGCGCTGAATTTTTGAAGACCCGTGAGTGCACTCTCTGCCTCGTGAAGATCTCCCATGCGCGCACCACTTGCGCGACAGCAGCCCGAAGCCAAACCTTGACTTCGTGAGTCCCTTGCACGCTACTTCTTTGCATGACAAGAAGAAGGATCCTTTTGCGCACCTCTTGCGCAAAAGAAGAATTGAGAGGTCCCCTGCGCGCCTCCCTTGCGTGACAGGAAGAACCCGAGGCCGCATTCTTGCGCACCCCGCGGTTGGAGGAGTCTTGCGTGGCAGTAGGCCCTTGCGCGCTTCTTGTTCTCTTTCACCTTGAGCGGCTGTCCTTTCACCCTTGACACCTTGCGCGACAGTGAAGTAGAGAAGTGGTCGCGGCTCAAACACACCTTGCGCGCCATCTCTTTGAAGGAGGAGTTTGGGTTGTGTGTTCAAGACAAGAGGAAGAACCCGAGACCTTGGCTTGGGTTTGTTCAGGTGGGTGAAGTGAAGAGCCCACCTTTGTGTGTGTGCTAAGTGCAAGGAAGGATTGCACCTTGTGTGTGTGACACTTGGGAGAACACCCTACGGGCAGTGGGTGTGCAAGAAGGAGAGGCCAAGTCTCTTGTGTTTGCAAATTGAACAAAGAAAATGTGTGTGTAAACAAAACAAGAAGGCCGAAGCCTAGTGTGTGCACTAAAAGTGTATACACATTAGAAGAAGAAGAAGAAGTTCCACACTAAAGTAAATCACACTTCTAAGTGTGTGAACAATTTGAATATAGTGTGTGACGATTGTGGAGAAGGTGTGTGATTAAAATTGACTACACCCTTTGTGGGTTTATTGCACCAAGAAGAAAGAAAGGGGAGTGAATGCTTACATGCATGCACGTGCACACGTGAACAAGTCTGAATCTGCTTGTGTGCAATTTGAGTTGTCCAAGACTAAGAGTTCTCGAAGAATATTGAGAACCCATGCAATCAGTGCATGAGGATGCAGAGTTTCCATGCACTCAGTGCATGAAGTTGTGATGAAGTGAGACTGAAGCCAAGCTGAAGTGAAAGATATTATTTGGCTGAGTTTTCAGTAGTTGAGAAAGACCAACTAACCTTATCAGAGGTTGTTGAAGTTTCTTGAACAGAGAAGCCAGGTCATCCTGAGAAGAAGGAGATAAAGCCTGAGCAAGACGAGGAGTCCTGTTCATCATAAGTGAACAGAAGAAGAGAGCAAGGCCAGCAGTCTTTATCCCAGACTGCTGAAGATACTTGAAGAAGCTTAAAGTGAAGAAGAGATACTCGTGTGACTCGAGGAGCCAGGAGAAGCCCCCTGTGAGACTCAGGGTGGAAGAAGTCTTCAGTGGGATTCTGGAGCAGGCCAGTGGGACTCTGGTAACACTCTGGGACGCAGTACAAAGACCCTCCTGTGGGACTCAGGAGAGATACAGTGGGACTCTGTATCGACCATTGTAATACTAACAGATTATAATGGAAGAAACCATGTTGGGGTGTATAACCAACATGGCAAGGACGTAGGCCTTTGGTGTCGAACCTTGTAAATCCTTGTGTCCAGTGCCTTTACATTTACTGCATCACTCGAGGAAAGGCTGAGAGATACAAGAAGAGTGGATCTAGGCCTTAACAAGCCATAGAGGTTTAATTGATAAAGAATCAATTAGTAAAATTTTTTAAGGGATCACTGATTCACCCCTCCCCCTCTCAGTGATTCACCCTGATCTGGGCACTTCAATTGGTATCAAAGGGAGGTTACCTCTAAAAGATCCAAGAGAGTCTATATGGAGTGCAGATTTGAGGAAATGAAAGAACAGCCTCAAATGGAGATATCTGCCAAGACTCTGAAAAACAGAATGAAGAAACAGGCAAAGAAGATGAAGAAGAAGGTTGTTGCAATTAGAGAAACTCCTTCTATGGAAATAAATGTGAAAGTCACATCAGATGACAATTCCTTTCATCATTCTTCTAATGAAGCCTTCTCTAGCTGTGATGAAGATGGAAGGCACAATGATCTTCTAAATGCAATCAAATATCTTCATAAGACAGTCCCCAAGGAAGTGACAATGTGTATTGCTACAGGCATCCTTGATCTTCAAGAAGAAAAATTACAGCTAGAAGATGAAGCCAATTCTATGGAAGTCAAATTGGATAAAAGAGCTGGCATAACCAACACTCTCAGAAAGCTGGTGAAGGCTAAAGATGAAACTGTTTCCCATTGCAATGAAATATATGAAGACACTACTGAAGAATTGCAAAGAATCCTTTCTGAGAAATAATTCTTTTAGACAGTGGTCAAAGATGTTTTCCATGCACTGGAAAAGAGGCACAAAGTTTCAATGAATGTCAGAGATGCTCAACTTGAATACAAAGTAAACAGGGTAAAAGAGCTTGACAATTCATTACAAGAAATAAAGAAGGTGCATGATGACCAGATGGAACAGCTGAAATAGAATTGGGAAGGTAGGCTAAGATTGGTTGAGGATGAGAAGAACTCCCTCAATATGAAATGCTTTGAACTAGAGGTGATATTGAAAAATCTGCAATCACCCAAAGCTGAAGCCTCCCAGTCAGCTGAAAGGAGAAATGTTTCTACTCAAGTATACATTGATCAGGATGATTCTAAAAGAAAGACATCCTCTAATAAAAGGGCAACAACTTCTAAAAAGAAGGTACCATCCATCCCATCTTGTACTCATGCTTCTAAAAGTGTTTCTACTAATAGTGCAGGATGGAAGAATGAATCCAAACAAGTATGGATGAAGACAGTGAAGAAAGAATGATCTCCTGAAACAACACAGCAAGTCAAGAAAAGTACCCAATAATCAGAAGGACTGAAGAGGTCAAGATTTGTGGGTCAGTGTTGGTGTTGTAATAAGTATGGGCACTGTGCAAAGGATTGTTGGTACCATCCACTGAATGTCAAAGCACAAAGGAAGCCCATGCCAAGGGGGATCAAGCCAGAAGAAAATAAGCAGTATCCACAGGTCCAGAGACATCTGTTTACTACAAATATATTTGGATTACTTGACAACATCTAGGATGATTGCAAAAGTGGTCAAAACAATACATGTCAATCTCCAACTGTATCCAGAGCTAAAAAGAAGAGAAGATCACTGAACCTAGCTAAAATGGAATCCTTGGGAAGCAAGAAGAAAGTTGAAGATGCTCCCAAGAAGGTTTTGAAAAAGGAAAAGAAGTCCTTGGAGTCTAAATCCGAGAAGGGTGATGCATCCAGAAGGACCACCAAGAAAACATGCTTCTACTGTGGAAAGAAAGGACACACCATGGATCTTTGTGAACAAGCCATGGAATTGAATAGAAGCAGACTGGACTCGAAAAGACAATCAATCCAGAAGAAGCAGAAGGTGTTGATTGAAAACAAGTTGCCTAAGAAAGGTATCTTGAAAGCATCAAATGAACCATGTGGAATTTCCAGAACTGAGGCCACACTTCCAAGTGACTTACTAGTCATATGGCCAAATTAGTTGCAACTTGCCAAAGATCTGCAAAGAGATGAAGATGAAGTTCTGGCAATTGCTAATTCAAAAGGGAAGAAGAAGATTTCACATGAAGATGTGTTGAGATCCACACCAGTACAAACATCATTGAAGATCAAATGTGCAAGTGTGAAGAATGGTGAAAATGGGACATCTCGGTTGAGAGAATCTTCTCAACCTTGTTGTTCACATTGATGAACCAAGGAGGTTCCATCTTATTCCCTTATACTTATGGTATTTAAATGTGCTAACATTTCAGGGAATTGAAGATGATGATCATTCTCATCTGGAGAGTGGTTTGGACAGAATGGAGTGCACCCCTTGAGGGGGATCCAATCTGCAGAAGATGGTATTCTAAGATTTAATATCATCTTTAAAAAAGTGAAGGTATTCCAATCATACTTTCATCCCTTGTGTCTTAATTGTATTCATCATGACAATTAAGGGGGAGTATTGATTAAAGGAAAATGAATGAAAGGGGGATCTTTATCTTTGCACTAAACTTTCTAATGAGTCTTGTGAAGTATGTGCAGGATTTAGCAATTTATTGATATATCTGAAAAATCTCAAACCCCTGAAGCATGATCTCACATGTACAGTGAATGTTGGACAACATTGAGTACCTTGGTTACATCACCCTTGTTTTCTACACCGGGATAACCCAATTAGACTTAGAGATGATTTACTAAAGGTTTTTTTGCTAAAGAGAACATGTGACATCATTCCACTCTTAGTGATTTTGAAGAAAATTCTTTTATAAGGGAGGAAGAGATTTTTGAAAGAGAACCACACCACACCTTTGCATTTGATTGCCAATAAGGGGGAGAAATATTGGCACACATATTGACCCATTCACATGTGCTCTAGTGTATTGCCAACAAATACAAAGGGGGAGATTGAAGTACACTGTGTTGCATTTGTTGTCAATGAGGCATGATGTTGTAATAAGATGAATGGATGTCAAGGAATGTCAAGATGTGAATGAAAAAGGATGTGATGGTGTTGGTGAGGAAAGGAGAATGGCCATGGTACTAAGATGCATGTCACTTAGGAGATTCACTAAGTGACATAGGATGTTGTGGTTGAAACATTCTCATACTATATCTGACGATTGTTGAGCTGATCTTTAAGATCATAGAACTTGTATCCTGATGATACAAAGTCACAACAATGTTAGAAGGTCGTGTATTGTATTGACAATGCATGAGGAGTTGAAAGTGATCCATCCATAAGTTCTAAGTGGATGAAGTGGATTGAAGAAGTCCATGCACTAATTCTTAGTGAATGTGAATTTGAAAATGTTCCAATTTGATCTCTGATTGGATCAATGAAGAACATTGAAGAATTATTTGATTCAGGAGCTTCGGTTGAAGATGAATCTTCAAGAATGTCACTCCTAAGTGAAGAATACAAATTGATGAAAAGATGGAGGAATTCTTTTGAAGAAGAAGAAGAATGGAGAAGAGAAGGAATGGCTTGGGAAGTGGCATTTGGCATTGGAAACTTGGTTACTTTGTTTTCTACAAAGACATAAGATTTCCCCTTAGCAAAAATAAGGGCCACCAAGGAAGGCCAGACGAGGGTCATCACCCAAGGCTCATGTGGGACTCGAGGTCACCACGCCCATGGGGAGAATACAAATTGATGAAAAGATGGAGGAATTCTTTTGAAGAAGAAGAAGAATGGAGAATAGAAGGAATGGCTTGGGAAGTGGCATTTGTCATTGGAAACTTGGTTACTTTGTTTTCTACAAAGTCCTATGATTTCCCCTTAGCAAAAATAAGGGCCACCAAGGAAGGCCAGCCGAGGGTCATCACCCAAGGCTCATGTGGGACTCGAGGTCACCACGCCCATGGGGACCCCTCAGGCCAAGGCAGCATAACCCTGAGGCAGAAGGCCGGGGCCGTGTATAAGCCCCGAAGCCATGCGGTGATGAAGCCCGCGCAGCGTGAGCGCGAGGAGCGCGCTCGAGGATGCATAGTGGGCGCCAGTGGCGCGCCCGAGTGGAAGGGGTGGGCGCAAGAGCGCGCCCGTAGAGAGAACACGGTGCGGGGCGGCACCGTGAGGGGAGAAGTTCAACTGAGGAGTAGCGGAGAGCGCATGGGTGATAAACCGCGGAAAAACTGGCCTTCGTTTCGATGTGGGACGCGGAAAAATCACCGGGAGCGCATCTTGGCCGCTCGATTGGTCGCGCGCCAGATCTCGGCCGCACATCTCATCGCGCCGCTCCCGTTCAGATCCAGGCCGTCCAAAGGTTTCTGATCGCCTGATCCAACGGCTCCCTATTCGTCCTCTACCTTGAGCCATGCCGAGGCCTCCCCGCGTGCCTCCGTCGAACCAGGAGCAACCCGAGCACTGATGTCGAGCTCCTGACTGTCTTTCTCGAAGCCGAAGGCACCATTGTGCTCGTCTCTCTGTAAGAAACATATACATGCAATAAAATATGCATGCACACGTTGGATGGAGAATTTCGAGTATTGGCCGAAGCAAACCGGATATGTGAGGCCCATGTGTTTGTGCTCAAATGTTTAAACAGAGGCCATGCATGCTTTTGCATGCTCTTGCACGTGAAGGAAACCGATGAAGAAGGAATCCCGCGGAGAACAGAAAAGAAAAACGTGATTTGCGGCTTGCGTTCAAAGATTTTTAAAGAACCGAAAATCTCGGTGATTTGAGATTTATCTCACGCGGAAGATTTGGCATTCCTTTGCCTATAAAAAGAGAGCCCGAGCCCTCCTAGAAGCTTGCTGATGAGCTGAATTTTTGAAGACCCGTGAGTGCACTCTCTACCTCGCGAAGATCTCCCCTGCGCGCACCACTTGCGCGGTAGCAGCCCGAAGCCAAACCATGACTTCGTGAGTCCCTTGCGCGCTACTTCTTTGCGTGACAAGAAGAAGGATCCTTTTGCGCACCTCTTGCGCGAAAGAAGAATTGAGAGGTCCCCTGCGCGCCTCCCTTGCGTGACAGGAAGAACCCGAGGCCGCATTCTTGCGCGCCCCACGGTTGGAGGAGTCTTGCGTGGCAGTAGGCCCTTGCGCGCTGCTTGTGCTCTTTCACCTTGAGCGGCTATCCTTGCAACCTTGACACCTTGCGCGACAGTGAAGTAGAGAAGTGGTCGCGGCTCAAACACACATTGCGCGCCATCTCTTTGAAGGAGGAGTTTGGGTTGTGTGTTCAAGACAAGAGGAAGAACCCGAGACCTTGGCTTGGGTATTTTCAAGTGGGTGAAGTGAAGAGCCCACCTTTGTGTGCGTGCTAAGTGCAAGGAAGGATTGCACCTTGTGTGTGTGCCACTTGGGAGAACACCCTACGGGCAGTGGGTGTGCAAGAAGGAGAGGCCAAGTCTGTTGTGTTTGCAAATTGAACAAAGAAAATGTGTGTGCAAACAAAACAAGAAGGCCGAAGCCTAGTGTGTGCACTAAATGTTTATACACATTAGAAGAAGATGAAGAAGTTCCACACTAAAGTAAAACACACTTCTAAGTGTGTGAACAATTTGAATATAGTGTGTGACGATTGTGGAGAAGGTGTGTGATTAAAATTGACTACACCCTTTGTGGGTTTATTGCACCAAGAAGAAATAAAGGGGAGTGCATGCTTACATGCATGCACGTGCACACGTGAACAAGTCTGAATCTGCTTGTGTGCAATTTGAGTTGTCCAAGACTAAGAGTTCTTGAAGAATATTGAGAACCCATGCAATCAGTGCATGAGGATGCAGAGTTTCCATGCACTCAGTGCATGAAGTTGTGATGAAGTGAGACTGAAGCCAAGCTGAAGTGAAAGATATTATTTGGCTGAGTTTTCAGTAGTTGAGCAAGACCAAATAACCTTATCAGAGGTTTTTGAAGTTTCTTGATGAGAGAAGCCAGGTCATCCTGAGAAGAAGGAGATAAAGCCTGAGCAAGACGAGGAGTCCTGTTCATCACAAGTGAACAGAAGAAGAGAGCAAGGCCAGCAGTCTTTATCCCAGACTGCTGAAGATACTTGAAGAAGCATAAAGTGAAGAAGAGCTACTCGTGTGACTCGAGGTGCCAGGAGAAGCCCCCTGTGAGACTCAGGGTGGAAGAAGTCTTCAGTGGGATTTTGGAGCAGGCCAGTGGGACTCTGGTAACACTATGGGACGCAGTATAAAGACCCTCCTGTGGGACTCAGGAGAGATACAGTGGGACTCTGTATCGACCATTGTAATACTAACATATTATAATGGAAGAAACCATGTTGGGGTGTATAACCAACATGGCAAGGACGTAGGCCTTTGGTGCCGAACCTTGTAAATCCTTGTGTCCAGTGCCTTTACATTTACTACATCACTCGAGGAAAGGCTGAGAGATACAAGAAGAGTGGATCGAGGCCTTAACAAGCCATAGAGGTTTAATTGATAAAGAATCAATTAGTAAAAAGTTTTAAGGGATCACGGATTCACCCCCTCCCCCTCTCAGTGATTCACACTGATCTGGGAACTTCAGCTACAACTCCAATTCATTCTAGAATTTTGAAAGTTCTGAGGTAACTGGGACTTAATTTACCTTTCTTACCAAATTCTACAACACCCTTCCATGAAGATAACTTTATAAAAAAATGATTTACTTCTTGAAAATACAAATCCTTCCTTCGGTTATCAGAATAGTTATTTTTCCTAATTTGATATGCTTTGATTTGGGTTTGGATAATCTTTTTCATTACACTATTTCCTCAACAAGTTCTGGGATTATAAGTTTTTGTTCACCAAAAACATCCCAGAAAGTTGTTGTGTGATATCTCTTTCCATATAACTCTTCATATGGTGCCATATAAAAAGTTTAATGGAATCTATTGTTATATGAAAATTATACGAGAGGTAAATATTTAAACCATATACCTTGAAAGTCAAGTGAGTAAGATCTCAACATTTCATCTAAGGTTTGAATAGTTTGTTTTGATTGTCCATCAGTTTGAGGGAGGTAGGCAGTGCTCAAACGAAGTTCAGTATCCTGGTCCTTCTGAGGAATTTTCCAAAATATTGATGTAAAATGGGGATCACGATAAAAAACAATCAATAATGATACTCCATGAAGTCTGACAAAATCAATAATATAAAGTCATTCTAAACGTTCAAATGGTAAATTTTATCTTAAAACACGAAAATGTGATGACTTGGTAAAATGGTCAATAATGAGCCATATTGCATCATTCCTTCTAGGTGTCTTTAGTATCCCCATAAAAATTATATCCTAATACCATTCTATTTCTACTCAGGTATAGGAAGAGTTTTTATGAGTCCTCTAGGATGTGGACTTCTAGCCTTAACCTATTGACTAACCATACATCTTGACACGTAATCATCAATCTCCCTCTTCATGTTGTCCCACCAAAAATAATCCTTCCAATATTTATAATTCAAAATGCTACCAGGGTGTATAAAGAAATTGGAGCTATGATCATTATCTGACAATTCATTTTTTAGATCATGTATGTGAGGAACCCAAAGTCTCTTCCAAAATTTCATAATTCTATCTTCATATATGAATTAGATCAGTCTCCCATCATTCTCAGATTTAATTTTCTTTTGGAACTCTTCATTATCAGTCATAGAACATTTTATCCCTTCCATTAAAGATGGTTTGGAAACCATTTGAAAAAATATGGATGTTTCAACTTTCTTGACTATTCCCATATCAATCTTTATTATATCCATGAACATATGGTCCCTTTCAACTCTCATCTTGTTCAAAACTCCATGATTATTTTGGATCGATGCATCTTCCACCATATTTAACTTCTCTAGGTGGTAGTGTATAGTGAAATCATAATCTTTGAGTAGTTTAAGACATCACCTTTGACTCATATTGGCATCTTTCTATGGAAAAATATACTTCAAACTCTTGTGATCAGTATATATTGCACATTTTTCCCACAGAGAGAGTGACTCCATTTATTCAAAGAAAAGGTTAAAACATCTAACTCAATATCATGAATATGATAGTTTTGTTTATGAATTTTTAGCTGACATGATGCATAGGTAATAACCCTATCATTCGGCATAAGGACACAACCTATTCCTTTCTTTGAAGCATCACTATAAATAACAAACCCATCATTATCCGATGGTAGACTTAATATTTGAGCACTGAATAATATTTTGGTCAATTATTCAAAAACATTCTTCACACTATTTTGTCCAAAACAATTTAACCCCTGTATGTGTGAGTTTGGTTAATGGGTTAGCCAATTCAGAGAAATCCTAGAAAAATGCCGATAATAACCTGCTGAACCAATAAAACTATGTACCTCAGTTATACATGACAATGATGGTCATTATTGTATTGCTCATGTCCTAGAAGTATCAACAGAGATTCCATCATTAGAGAAAATATGTCCCAGAAAATAAATCACTTGAAGCCAGAATTCACACATCCTAAAATTCCCATATAATTCATTTCGTCTAAGAGTTTTTGGAATAGTTCTCAGGAGATTATTATGATCTTAGTAGATTGTGGATTATACCAAGATATCATCAAAAAATAGCACTACATTGTCATAATGATATTCCTTGAAATCTCTATTCATTAGATACATGAAAATAGAGAGTTCATTAGTCAGTCCAAAAGGACTTATTGTAAAATCTCAATGCCCATACCTAGACTAAAATGTTGTATTTGGAATGTCTTCCTTCTTCTCGCACAACTGATGATATCTAGATCAAAGTACAATATTTGAAAAATATTGAGCTTCATGAATTTTATTGAATAAATCACCAATGTGAGGTTGGGGATACATTTCTTTATTGTTATAGAATTGATCTTATTGTAGTCAATGTAATCCTCATAGATCTATCATTCTTCTTAATAAAAATAAATTTGGATCCCCATGGAGAAATACTTGGGAGAATATATTATTTATTACTCAATTGTTTAGTTGTATCCTTAGTTACACTAATTCCACATTGTCCATTTTATAAGGGGTCTTTGATATGGGCCTTGAACCAGTAATTAAGTCAATGGAAAATTCAATTTCTCTTTCTAGAGGATGTCTAGGTTAATCCTCTGGAAACAAATGAAAATATTATTGTAAAATAAGTACATTATCTATTTGAACATTTCTTTCCCCACCCATATTTATTTCATTCTCTTCCTTCATAATAATTGAATTTATTAGATCTACTGGGGGTGGATCAAGATAAGAATCAAATAGTGATGTTTCTGCTCTAAATATAAGGTACTCTTTATCGTCATCATAAAATACAACCTTCTTCTTCAGAAAATAAGTGTTCCCATCATGGTCTGAAAACTAATTCATATCAAGAATAATATCTAATTAAATCATCAGCATGATGATGAGATTAGCAGATAAATAACATTTATATGCCCTAATGGGAACTGATTCACAAAACATTGTTGCAATGATATTTTCCTTTGGATATTTGACTGAAAAATCCCTTTTTAAATCAAATTGTAAATATCTAATATTCTTAGAAAACTAGGAAGATACGGGACAATGCGATAATCCATAATAAAATAACGATTTGGCTAAATTTTTGGAAACCATTAAATTACATGTCATCACATCATTCAAAGATTCATTCTCAGTAGTAGTGATCGCATAGGCTTGGCCTTTTCTGAGGTTAATTTCATTGGAACATAGTAGATTTATTTTAATAATGCCCAATTTCTCTATAATTGTAGCATTCAACACCGATAGCCTGTTTCTTTCCCTTGCAATCATGAGTTTGGTGTCCTTTTTCACTAATCTTATAATAGAATCCAATTCCATTCAGGAAAGTACCGGGGTTTTCTTCCCACATTTACTATAGGATGGAAACTCAACTTTTCACTTCTTCCCATTATTTCCATTTCTAGAGTGTTCATAAAATCTCTTCTTCTCTTGGTTCTCTTTAAATTTGTAAGACATATAGAATTCCTTTTTTGTCTTCATGGGACATGAGATAATATCCTCGTACAATGAGAAGGACCGTCAGACTAATTCTTGACAGAGAAATGGTTTTAACCCATCAAGTAATCTATCAATCTTACTACTTGGGTTATTTATACAATCTCTTGTATGACCTGTTAACCATGTAAAATTATCCTCATACATTGTGACATTCTCATCCTCCATTTTCCTCAGACTCAGAAAGTGTCCTTCTGTATCTGCTTAATGGTCACAAGGAATGTATTTCTCTATGAAAAGCTCTTTAAAATACCTCTATTCCTTAATTGATACTTCTTCATCCACTTTTGTGTTATGAATTTATGGCCACCGTTGATCTTCATCTCCGGTGAGGTGATTAACTTCTATGACAACTTTTTCCTTTCGCTTCCCCCCCGAAGTAAGAAATATTTTATCTACCAAACACATCCATTTCTTAGCTAAAAATGTATTTTTAGTCCCATTGAATGTTGGTAATTGTTTCCTCATGAAGTGTTCATACATTGATCCTCCGTGTTTTGGATCAGTGTGCTCCATATGGGTAATGTTATTAATCATAAGCTGAGTGGTTTGTCCCAGTATGGTAATGAGTTGTTAAGCACTGGTTCCATCACCAGCTGCACTATAATTATCTTTAGTAGGAGGGAAATCCCTACATGGATTATGTGCATTGATACAGTCTCAATTCCATCAACTATATACCATTCTTAAATAAAGAAATACACTAGATTAGATTATGAATCGCAATATATAATTCTAAACTATTAAAATACTTGACATAAATTGAACAGTTTATGCCTATAATCCATAATCATAAAAAAATGTTTTCTTTGAGGAGGTTTTTACTCATAAATCCTTCATACTGGTTTGTAATGAAAATTTGAATTATACCAAGTACATCCCTTGGGAGTTTTGTAACCAAGACTGTAGTAAGGCCCATTGTCATGTACCAAGATACCCCCAGTCAAACCCAAAACTCCATGTCGGTGTTTTCACTCCTAGGTACATATGTGCTAGATCTTCCTTTACCTAATTGTATCCAGACAGGGTTGTATTACTTGGTAAATTACAAAATCTCTATATTACTAAAATTCTAGGAGGTTCTTATATACTAATCCTCAAAGTCTCTCTTTGGGTAATGTTCTATAATAAAAGTTTTTCTAAATATAGTTTACGAGGATTACACTAATATTACTCTGATACTAACTGTAACGCCCAAACCCTAGTTACCCAGAGTCAGTGAATTATTACAAAACATTGGAAGGATCACAAGAGATAGAGTCTCGAAACACCAATTACTTGAGTAGCCTTAGAATTTCTAGATGCATATATCAGATTTACATTACATTGTGAAATGGGAAAACAACAACATTATGTACCTAATGAGCACATTCATATCCATTATCCTATTCTTGTATGTTAATCGAAATATACATCTTCACATCCAAAGAAAGAGAAAACATAAGAAAGGGGTGAGCTCAGATGCCCAGTAAAGATAACAATATAGGAGAGCCTATCATAAACAAGAAGAAACATTTAAGGAAAACTATATGACTAAAAAAGCATTTTAAACATAAAATACATTATTATATGGAAAAGATATGTCAAATAATTCTATTTACTTATTCACATGGATATTCTACAAATCGAATAATCACATGTAATATCAATAGATAATTTCATAATGATGGAATGTATAATGTCGGATATCGTGACTACATAGTCAAGGCCTCGTTCCAAGAATACAAATAAGATTTTTTTAGGCCTTGTGCCAAGAAACTAGTTTGTCTAATGAGACATACTGATTCATCAAGGATCTATAAAGGGCTACACCCGTCCCGTACTAAGTCCAATGCATTCCCCATATGAAAATATTGAAACGTAACATAAACAATTATATTAAAACTATAATACGAAATGTTAATTCTTTAACCATAAACATCAATGGTATAAAAATAACTCATACACTGACAAACTTATCACAAAAACATCAATACAATATGGAAGATTGTATCATAATAAATCAACATCAGACAAATTTAAAATCCATCAAAGGACATTGACATAGGTAAAATCAAAACTATTTGAGATAAATATATCTTTATATTGTGAAATCATATAAATGTCACATAATTATTAATGATTTTTTTGAAAATATTATTATAATATTTCAATTGAAGCTTCAAAACTATTATAATAGTGGAAAATAGCCACAACCACTATATAAGTAAAAAAAACAGTTTTACCTTAATTTGTCGAAATGGTCATAAAGTACCTTTTTTGAAAAAATACAGAAAGATTCCTTTAAAAAATTTATATATAAATTTCAAAAAGGGTATAAATGACATAAAATCATATTCTAAGAAATAGTAAAAATGTTTTGAAATAGATTTTTATGAAACACGGATGTGGATGAGAAAAATTTCCCAGTAGATACTTACGTATAAACAACCTCAGATGAGTAAAGAGATTGTAACATTGAACCGTAAAATGTACATTTCCTTGGTCGAGGGTATGTTAAACTCATGTATAATTGTTAAATAAATGTTATTAAATTATAAAAGAACCACATAAATAAATATGATATCATATATGATGTTGTAATATTTCTTTGTTAATAATATCTCAGTATTATAATTGTTTCAGGTGTTAACTGATTCGTTTTCATTTATATGTTTTGTTATGTAAGTCATGTTTTTTATGGATATGATGTATTTGATTCATATACATAATATAATAATGTTTTTTGACATTATATGTAATCATCAAATGAAAATAACTCCTTAATGGTAATGATGGGGAATTAATCTCATCGTGTTTATGGAGACGGTAATCCATACATACACACGAGTGACAATATCATTCAATTAATGGTGAAATAGTATGTAATTTTATGGTATATAAAATATAAAGAGTAATTAAAATATTATATGTATTATTTAAATCAATTATACTCATTATTTTACCCTTCCGAATAATGACGTTCATAATAACAAACTACGCTACGACTTTGAGATGGTAAGCTGTATGTACGCACGTATGATGACATTTTAATTCATAGGATGGATAGAATAATTAATAAAATTTTCCTATATTTATAATAACATCATATTATGTATAAGTTACTAGATTTTTTATTCTGGTATGTAAACAACAAAGAAATACGAAGTGGCTGTAGAAAAAACTTTTAAAGAGGTGATGAAATAATTACATCTTATTCGGGTGCTTCTTTTTGATTTGATCAAAAAGGCTCCTTGGGTAGTATTTATGATCAATTTAATGCCAATAAGATGAATTGAGGGTATTTGGAAGGATATTTGAGTAGGTTTTGTCCAATACAAATCTATTTTGAGGTGTGATTTTGAGAGAAGGGGGAGTACCCTTTGATAAGAGAGGTGATGGTCACTTTAGGATAATCTTGAAATATTAATTTATTTTAGAATATCATTAGGTTTATAATGGCTAAAAAGAGGATTTTTCTAGATAATAATGTGTTTATGGGTCGACAAAATCTCAAACAATAGGTTTTAGACATGTTTAGGTAACCATATAAACCTTATCTTTTATATTTATCTCTTAGATAAGTAATTTAACTTTTACAATGTCTTCTAGTATTTTTATATTACATGGTTAATAAACATAATATAATATTCCAATATAATAAAAAAGTGGTTCATAAATAACATATATAATATTATATAATTCCTTTGGATAATCCTAATATTTTTAGGAATATTATTCATTTAATAATATAGTATTTGTTTTAAAAACTCATTCATGTCAATTTTTACACTATTAAGTACTTTTTTTGAAAGAAACAAAAACTTTATTACTTCGAAGAAAATACATTAAATCAATCCTAACATGTCATATTATCCCATAAAATAATTTTAATTTATCAAAAGTCTCAATTTAAATTTATTTTTATATTTATAATAATAATTATTTTAGTCTTTTATTAGTATGGTAATTATTCCATCATCACTGTGTTTTAAATAAATTTAAATATTTATGGTATAAAAATAATAAATAAAATACCGTGATGTAGGAAATTTTTTTATATTTTTAATGAATATTTATAGTAAAATTTATCTTATGTATAACACTATAATAAAAAAATTTTAGTTATTAATATTTAAATTTTATACATTTAACTCTTCTTTAAATAAAATAATAATAAATTTCATAATCTAATACAAGTGGATAAAATAGGATCATATTTTTTCCTAAGGTTGATTTTGTTCGAAAATAAAATTATCTAATATAACTAGGACATGTGTTAGGGTAATTATAATATCAATTTTAACTTTAATTTTCATATTTACTTTTAATCATGGTAAATACAATTAAAAATTTACTATTCACCAAAAATTATTTTCATTATTTTGAAAAATATTTTACTTACTCGTGTAAAAAATGTCTCCAGAATATTTAAAATTTAATTTACAGAAGTGGTAAAATTATGTTTTATGCAAATTTGCAAATGTACCTTGATGGTGGGTAAAAGGTGTAAAACAGTTCAAAAAATTGTTAAATATCTAATCTTATTATAAAATGACTCCAATGAATTACATTACACTAATATAGGTATTATATATATATTTAGACATTAAAAAAATATGAATAATAATTATTATTATTTATATAAAAGTCAGTTTTAAACAACAACGTAGTGTTTTTCACTATTCATCAAAAATTGAATGTTTTTAGAAAAATAAAAAAATCACCCTAAGATAATTTTGATATTAATAATAAAAAAATGAAGTAAATTTTGAAAAATATAATTTATAAAATTTCAAAAAGTGGGTATTACTATTCATAATGGCTTGTTTAATTGATTGTGGTCTGCTAGAACTCAAAGTTGCGTACAACAAAAACTAATGTCTTAGTTAAAGGGAAACGTACCATGGAATCTTGGGGAGTTACACTACTCTTTACATTTTTAGGGTTTTATTCCACCAAAAATACAATTAAAGGTATCTTTCCACGGAATAATCAATCAAATCTAGAATAACAATATTTTTAGTAAAATAGAGAAGTAGAAAGATAGAGTACTAAAGTGTTTATGTAGTTATTCTTTCTATAATCATGAAATATATGATTTGGAAAGTTATTAATATTCAATTTGATTTTTGTAAATGTAACACCCTGATATATTATGAAATATTATTTTCAAATATATATAATTTTATTGATAGCTTATGCTACAAACAAAACTATGTTTTAACAAACCATAATATACTCTTAATGTTATTATTTTAACATGACCATTATACCATAACCATAAAAATAGATGTCTGCATATGAATAATTTTTTATTATTATTACATATAATGATTTTTATAAATAAAATATAATAATAAATAAATACCTAATTTATGGAAAAGTCTTTACACACTTCAAAAATACATTTCTTCTCAAAAAACAGTTTTCATTTTTTTTTGTGAAAATTTAAAAATTAATATGTTTTTATATATTGAAAATTTAATTGATAAAATTTACTTGATTTTTGGAATAAAATTAAAAAGGTAATATTTTTTTTTAAAATTTTTTGAAGGATTAATTTTTCTATGTGTATTGAAAATAATAATGTTTTTTAAAAACAACCATTCTGTTTATAAGATTTAAAGGATTAATTTTTTAAGATTGATTTAAAATTATAATTAGTAAAATTATATTATTATTAATATAATTTAGGTAATTTTATTCTGTTTCTTGTTGAATTTTTATATAAAAACATTTCATAATGTTGAAAACATTTTCTTTGGAAAATTTCTTTTTTGTCATGTATGCAGGTTTAGTTTCAAATAAAATTATTCAAATTCATTGTATTAAATTTGTTAAAATGCATTCCATTATATTAATCATAATAAATATTGTATAATATGTTTAACATAATTTTTCATCATAATTAATAGTAAAAATTGTAAAAAAATTATTATAATGGTTAAGGTTAAAATGGGTTTATTGGCTGGTTAAAATAAAATATATGGGTAATTTTAACAATTAAAAAAATAGAAATAATATTTTATTGAAATATTTCAACCATATCCTATCCAAAATTCAAATATATGTTCATTTTCAATAATTTTTAATTGGATTTACTTTATCATTTTGTATTCTTTTGGGAAAATTCCACATGGCTACCAAGTGCCCCCCAATTATAAAATGGAATTCCATATCCTCTTTTATTTACACATAAAATTACTTTTGGTTCGACCAATACACACAAATATTTATTCATTATAACTTCATAAATTTACTAGAGGCCTTATTTTGATAACAAAACCGTCATAATAAGGCTTTATTTATAATCCTATCCTAACCCTCCAAGTAAGATGTATAGTCCCTGACCATACATTTAAATTTTATTTATTCATTATATTCCTTCAAATATTCTTAAAATATTACGGTATAATAAAATTAATATATTCTATATACACTTATTTTATTGTGTTAATTTAATAACCCATATACATCTCTTATTCCATCAAATTTGGAATGGAAACCCTCAATCATGTGTGTGGTGGACAACTGCCTCGTGAACCAATATAATTCATCTTCTGTCAATGACTCTCACAAGTAAATATAATGATATATTTAATATATATATATTTATTTATTTATGACATAAGTATAATTCTATAATGGTAATATAACTTTTAACTTCTTACCTTAAAATCCATTGGAAAATGATAATGTCATCCATGTGTACATGTGGACAACTGCCTCCTGGAAGTGATGTGCTAATTTTTTCGTTTTATTTCTACCTTGACAGTAATAAATATAGATGAAATAAATATTTAGATACAAAATATTAACACATTATGTTGGGAGAGAGCATATGGGATCTAGGGTTTGAGATTGGGGATTATCACCATAGGTAGTGATGGCATCCGAGTAGATCCCTCCTCCCTTGGTAAATGAGGGATTTTCATATCCCTATAGAGAGAACCTATTAGTCCCTTTATTAAACCCCAATTACCTACCTTCCTTCCCGAAAATGTTTCTCTCCCCCAATGTTCTTGAGTTGCATGATGGGATCCTGCAGCTCCCAGTCACGACTCTAGAATTTACCGAAGCCTCATCCTTGTTAAACCAGACTTCGATAGCACGCTTCAAGCAATGTTGCCTCCCATGGATCACTTTGATTGCTTAATGTTTGATTCGTGGAATCTACAGTAGTACATCACTATGGGTCTTCATGATTCAAAGCACATAATGGTTCGCTTTGACTCAGAGGAAGATTTGATCCTAGCCTGTTTCTCTACCCCGCATACCTGTGTTGGCACCCATTTCGTTCTCTTCTGATGGTGTTATGACTACCATATGAAGGGTGACTCTTCAAACATGGAAATTTGGGTAATATTTTTAGAATTATTATTCCATTTCAGAATACTACCATCATTAACATGATTGGAAATTTAGTCAGTCGTTATTTATGCTCGTATAGTATAACTAGGTCCTTTTTCCATCCATTTTCACTGAGAATTTTCATTGATGTTGATTTAACCGAACCGCCGGTTAAGTCAATATTAATTTCTATGATTGAGGAGTTTAGATATAAATATTCTGTAATGACCCAAAGATTGACGTACATGTACATTACATTACTTTTGCAGAATACTTAATACACAACAAAAATAGACACCAAAGGATCATAATAGTTTAGTTTCTTTCAAAACGCAGAACATAATCTTCTAATCCTGGTGAAATATCTTCAACATCTCCCATAAATATCTTCCCTTTTTTTCTTACCTAAAACCATTATTTATATCCTGGGGAAAGGAAAACATATAAAATGTGAGATCAAATGCTCAGTATGGGTATGCATGGAGAAAATAAACAATCCATATACATTTGAATATAAAAACATGAATATAATGTTTAAACATCATAATCTTGAGCAATGATATAACACATGGCAGTACGTAAGGCATATATCATAATAGAACATCAATCATGATAAAATATCTTGGAAATAAATTTTTTAATTGTGCCAAAACATTATGCACATGATATGATTTCCATAGTAGCCAAGGCATTGCTGCCAAGACCATCTCAGTGGACAAAGTCCCTTACTGAACTGAGTTCACTCCTCATTCTAGTCCTGTATCACTGAACCAGATTTACTTTTCGTTCTAGCCATGTCTATCTCATGAGATATAAATCTTTACCCAATGCATTGGAGAGAGATATAGGACCCACCCATCTTATAATTAAATCATTCTTACTTGTGCCACAACATAAACATTAATCATTCAACATAACCCAAAGAATAAAAATGGGTTTCATAAACATCCTCCCATAATAACATAATCCATATAAAACAAAAGGATATCATTTCATCATAAGAAAATTGATACCATGAAAATCATAGAGATATTATACTTGAAACATATACATATGAAATAATGTCATCTTCGATGGAAAATGGTTTTGATAAAACACTTGAAAAGAATTCTTGAGGAAAATATCCTTTCTTCTTCAAAATCATATTCTTGTCACAAAATGCAATGAAATTTTAACAGAAAATAATTTTATTGAAAATAACAATGAACTATTGCAGAGTAAAATTCATGAAAATAAGGTGTTAGGAAACCGTAAATATCTGTTCATGTCGTATAAGTTAAAAAAACATTCTTCTCCTAGTTTTAACAGAAATGTCAAAAAGCTACTCGTTTGGTAAAAAAAGAATGATTCCTTCCATAATATGTGGTAAAAGTAAAAAAAATGGTTGAAAAAAACATTAAACATACATGAAATAATTTTTAGAAATCATGGACATGGATGATAATAATAACCCCGGAAAATACTTACGAATAAACAATCTCAGGTAAGAACAAGATTGGAATAGTTATACTTTACCTTAGGTATGATATGCTTTTTACGTATCTAAAACTCCTGTATAATGATTTAAATAATGTCATTTACTTATTAATGAATCATATTCATTGTTATGATATCATATATGGTTCACGTATGACTTTATATTACCCGTTCTTTTGTAAATTCCATGATAAAGCAGCATTTTGGGTAAAATCATTTTATTTATCGTACGTGTTTGGAATTATTGTTATTGATATTATTATTACTTATATCATGATTTAATTACTTCAAAAATGTAAATAATGATTTATATATCATATATATTCATTATATATATATATATATATATAATAGATAGATAAATGAAATGAAATATATCGTTCATAGAGATGGTAGGCCGTACATATGCATGAACGCTGTTTTCTTTTCCTTATTAACTTGAATGGAAGTAAGTAGATGAAATATATATATATATATAAATCCAGTAGCTTTATCATGTAATATATTTCATTAATATTAATTATATATACTTTATAATCCTTATTGAATGGTTAACATGGAAAATGAATCTCATCGTGTCATGGAGACGGTAATCCGTACGTACGCACGAGCGATGATATCGTTCCCATAATTATTGAATTGAATTAAAGTAGATGATAAAATATCTCAGAATCAGTATGATGTTATAATAACTATATATATATAGTTATTCTTTACACCATTATACCCATCCAAGTAAGGTGGTGGTGGAAAACAGATTACACCACGGTGTGGAGACGGTATTCTGTACATACACACGTGCGATGATTTCGTTTTCCATATGATGGATAGAAGGTGAAATGGGTTTGTTTCATATTTATAATATCATATCATTATATTAGTCATACTGTTGTCATTACTTTATAATGAAACAAATAAATAAGATTAAGCTGAATAAGAAATAAAACTTGAAAGAATCTGTAGAAGATATTACCTCTTCTTCGATGCACCTCTTATAAGTTTCCACTTATGGCACTAGTCTTGATCTCTTGAGGAGACCAGAACCTCTAAAATGTTTCTAGGGAAGTTGACAAGGGAAATGGGTTGGGTTCGGCTGATCTTTAAAGTTCAAAATTGGGTGAATAGAAGAGGGAGGAGGTTCCCTTTTAAAAGGGAGGAGAGGGACACCTTAGGAAAACCTTAAAATATTATTTTATAATAAAGTCATATTCAGTTTATAATAACTCCCAATTTAATTATTTAGATGATAAAGTGGGGATGGGTCGAAATACTCTCAAAAAATAGAATTTAGAACAGTTTATGATACTATTTTATCCTTATCATTTAGATTTAACTTTTAGGTAAATAATTTAACTTTTACCGTGTCTTCTTGTTTTCTTACACTATATGGTTAATAAACTAATTATAACAAGCCAATCAAACCCCAATGTGGCTCATTATTAATATATATAGCCTTATCTAAGTCATTTGTATGAACCATACATTTTTAGAAATAGAATAAGAATTAATATTTTAATAATTTTTAAAAAAACTATTTTATGTCAATTTTGACACTATTTGGTAATTGATTTTTGTTTAAATCATAACAACATTATTAGTTCGAAAACAATTAATTAAATCAATACTAACATGTCATATTGACATATAAATGATAATATAAGAAAATAATATCAATAAATGTCCTAATCTAATACAAGTGGACCTGAATGATAATATTATATTACTAAGGTTGTTTTTGGTGGAATTATACTTATCCAATAGGATTCGAACATGTGTTTGGGTAATAATAATATCATTTTTACCCTTAATTACCCTATTTACTTTTATCTGTGTTAAATAAAAGTAAAAAGTTACTATTCAACAATAATTATTTGTATCTTATTGAACAAAATTTTAATCCATGATATTAATCATGTCTCTTGGATATTCAAAATTTCACTCACAGAAGCGGTAAAATTATGTTTTATGTAAATTTTCAAATTTTCCAAGGAGGTTGGTAAAAGACGGTGAAAAGTTCAATAAAATTTTTATATATCTAAAATTATTATAAAATGACTCTAATTAATTACATTGAACTTATATAAGTATTATATATCTATTTTGACCTAAAATAAATTTAAATAAAATAAATAATTATTTAAATAAAAATTCGGTTTTAACCAATAACTCAGTGTTTTCACTATTCATCGAAAATTTAATGTTTTCAGAAAAATACCAAAATTTCGCCGTAGGCTAATTTTGATATTCCGAATCCAAAATTGAAGTAAATTTTGAAAGATAAAATTTATAAAATTTCAAAAAGTTATTATTACTATTCATAATGGCTAATTCATAATAATGTTATAATAATATCTTGTTTAGTGAAACTCGGTATTGTGTACAACACACGCAATCAAGGAAGGTTGCTCTGGAATGAAGCGCAAGCCTAGAATAGTGTTTGAATATACTGTAAGCTAATACAGTGTTCCGTATAACACAATCTAATATTGGTGTAGTGTACAACACAAGACATCAAAGTAATTAAAAATAATATTTCTCATAAAATCTCGGGGTGTTACATAGTCTTTGGTTTTTGATTCATAGATTGATTACAACACTCAGTGTCTCAAATTCGGGCTTCTAATAGATGCCTGCAGAGGTTGAAGGGTAGTTCTACATGTGTCTTTAGTTCAACAGGTTACAGCCATGGTGGACCTAAAATCTCGGCATGGGAAGCAAGATCTAGGTACTAAAAGGCGGACAAGACCTTGTCCTGTTAGTATCAACACATGAAATGATAGCCAAATGTAGATAGTGAAGGCTTATTTGAATCCGAGGGTGGATGAGGTGTTTTGGAATACTACAACGTGATCTAAGGGTTATTAAATCTGGAGGTCTGTGGGCTAATGTAAATCTGGATGTTCAATCTGCTGGGGTGGCTTGTATAAACCAAGTTGTGGTACTCACTAGGGATAATGAGGCATTGGGCAGTCTAGTTATGAATTTGCAGGTTGGGGGGTCCTTGGATAAATCTATTGGTTGGGTGAGGGCCTAAAATGGGATGAAGATATAGCCTGAGAAGTAGGTGGATAGTATTGAAATTAGTAACTCCTTTGCTGGTCCAGTCAATGAAGAACACAATGTGGGTTACGATCAGGTGGTCCCTGCTTTGTCTCTTGGTCGGGTGTCTGAGGAAACTGATGAATTGCATGACAGTGGGGTTCTACGTCCGGGGAATAATTGTAATCCAAGAGGAAATAAGTCTGAGAAAGTGTATGGGCAATGCTATTTACATCTCTTAAATTGTCTGAATCATGGGAGACTCCCACAAGCTGAGGTGGAATGTCTATGGAGTGACGGTGGAAATATTCCGATTGGATTTTATTCTCAGGATGATGTATATAGCGAAGGTTTATTGTAGAAGGGGCATTTTTAGGTCATGAGATTATGGTGCAACCACAGTGCTTAGCACAAATTGACAAAAACTGTCACATCAAGCAGGGGTAGGGAGTGAATGGAAGCTACCAGGAGATGATTATCCCTAGGAAATGGGGGGATATACCTGACAGTGAGAAAGAGAACACTGGTGGCAGAGATCAAACCTCTTATATCGAGGTTGTTCAGTGTGGAAAGAGGGATGTGGTATAGAATGAGGGAGCTATTACCGCTCCATCGAGAAGAAGAAAGAGGAAATACTATTCTTCTATACCGAAGCCGATGCCCACCAGATCTTCTATAAGCAAAGTAAAAGGTATCCATTCTTTAGAGGAGTTTATTTATTTGGAGAAGCCACATATCAAATGAAATTAAGTGAAGTCTTTGAAGCAGTATGAAAGCTAAGAGTGGGAATCAACTACTGAAGATGAATCAATTTATAATGGATATGGCGATGGGTATGGATTTTTGGTATGTAATTGTCTATTCTGGATGGTAATGTTTTCCTGTTGTAATTTTTCTTTCTTTTTTGATAATCGGTCAGATAATTTGTATCTTTCTGATCATTCATGGTAAATAAATATTTAGGATATATATATGATATAAAAATTATTGTATAATTTGGTGTTAATATTTTCTATTCTTTCGTTTCATTCATTATGAAAATTAAAACAATATTCATGCGTACGTACGGCTTACCATCATTGTGAATGGTTTAATTATTTATGCTTTATATAAATTTTATGGAGGACTATAAAAATGTAAATATTGGTTATATAGAATTATTTTTTTATTATTAAAATTATTTAGATAATGGAACCATAATCAAAGTACAAGAACCAAAACTACCTAACAGAAACATACATGAAAAATGTAACTGTTATCACCCCGAATAGGGATTTTAACAAAGAATCAAAAATAATCAGGTTATAAGCGGTTATATGTATACAAAATATTATTTGATAAATATTAAAACTATTTTATAATATATTTAAAATAATATTTTTTGTTATATTGTTGTTTTAAATGTATATAAATAAATTTGAGACAAGAGGTAAGTGGTTTTCGTTTAATTTTTACTTATGTGAGATAATGCCATATTCACCACTTGTTTCATTTATGCGATCTATATTTTTCCTGTAATTCCCTGAACCCAGTTACCTAGAGATGGTGCATTATTTTAATACATTGGTATGATTACAAGGAATCATGTCCCAAAGGACTGATCAGTTTAGTTGTATTAGGAAATAAACTACATAAATGAACGTTGCATTAAATTATAAAATAAAAAATAACAAAAAATTTGTCCCCATTGACCACATTAATATCCTTTCGACTATCCCTACAGGCTATTCATAATATACTTCTTCTCATCCTGGTAATAATAAAATATAGAAAGGGCTGAGCTCAGATTCTCAGTAAGGATAACTATATAGAAGGAACTTTTATAAATAAGCATAAATATTTAAGGCAATGTATAATACTAAAACATAAGACTTTTAAACATAAACTTAAGAATAATATGGAAAATATAAATCAAATAATTCCATTTACTTATTCACATGGATATTCTACTAGTCGAATAATCACTTTCAATATCAATAGCATATTTAATAATGATGGAATGCATAATGCCAGACTTTATAACCACATAGTCAAGGACTTGTGCCAAGAATACAAATAAGTTTTGTCAAGGACATATTCCAAGACACTATTTTGTCTAATGAGACATACCGATTTATTAAGGAGGTATAACAGGCTCCACCCATCACATACTAAGTCCAATGCATTTCTCATATGAAAAGGTTTAAACATAAGATAATCATTCTAATTAAAACTAGCATACAAAATGTCAATAATTTATCCATATAAAATGAATGGTATAAAAATTACACATCCACAGTTAAATGTATAAAAAATCATTTAATATAATATGTAATATTTTTATCATAATAAATATACTTCAAACAAGAACAAAATCTATCAAGGGATGTTGACGTAGATGAAAATGATTGGTAAAACTCTTCGAGAGAAATATGTTTTTCCTGAAAATATTTAAAAGGAACACAATTTATAAAGGAGGAAATATAAATACATTTTTGAATAAAAGTGTACCATACAACATTGGAGCTTTTGAAAGGAATTAACATTTAAAAAACATTCATGTCCATATAAATAAATCCTTAAAACCATTTTTAAAACATGGAAATTAATGGAAATGATTTAGAGGAATAAATATTTAAACCATTTAAAATGATGATATAGTTAATGAGTCCCTTACATAAAACCTTAAAATATTTATTTTGAAAATATTTTTATGTAACATGGATGTGAATGATAAAGAGGTCCGAGTAGATACTCAGGTAAAAAAACCTCAGATAATAGAGAGATTATAGAATTAACCATTACCTTGCACTTTCCTTCGGTCATGGCTACAATTAACATCTTTTATAATGAACATATTATGTAATTAAATTATACCAGAACCATATTAAAATTTATTATATCATACATGATTCATTTATGAATTTATATTACCCATTTATTTATGATTTCCCTGTTAAATTGACATTTTAGGTAATAATCGCTTTCATTATCGTACTTGTTTTAACTTGTTAATCTTGATCATATCATTTATATCATGATTTAAATACTTCCAGAATGTAAACCTAGATTTATATACCATATAAATATAGAATATGAATATTTATAATAGAAAGATATATGAAATAGAAGGCACCATTTATAGAGACGGTAGGCTGCACATATGCATAAACACTGTTTCTGTTTTCATGTCGTATAGAACGGATGTAAGTGAATAAGGTATATGTAAGTACATAAATAAATAAATATATATATACAGCAGCATTATTATGTCATATATTAAATAATTATTATTAATATATATTTTTATAATCATCGTTGAATTGTGAACGTGGAAATGAATATAATCGCGTCGTGGAGACGAGAATCTGTACGTACACACGAGTGACAATATCATTATATTAATGGTTAAATCATATTAAATTGGATGGTATATTATATATAAATAATCAATAACATGTTATATTTATTATTTATATCAGTTATACTCATTATTAACCCATCTAAATAATGAAGTGTTGGAATAACAAACTACCCCATGGCGTAGACCCGGTTAGCCGTACGTACGCACGTATAATGACATTATTATTCATTGGAAGGATAGAAAAATGAATATGGTTGTACCATATTTATAATAAAATAATAGTATTTAGAATGTATTGGAGTTATTATTTTGGTATGTAAATAACAAAGAAATATAAATTGGAAGAATAAAAGAACATGGAAAGATGTGATAAAATAATTACATCTTCTTTGGGTGTTTCCTTTTGACTTGAACAATATGGCTCTTTAAGTGGGATTTCTATTCAAGGTAATGCCTCTTGGTTTATTTAAGGGAAGTTGGGAAGATATTTGGGTAGAGGTTGGAGGATCTAAATGGCTTTGTATATGTGATTTTGTGATAAGGGGAAGTACCCTTTTATAAGAGAGGTGAGGGTCACTTTTGAAAAAACAAAATATTATTTTATTATAAAATTATTTTCAGTTTATAAAGGATCCAAATTGATTTATTTTTAAGATAAGGTTGGTATGGGGGACATTGTATCAATAAATAGGTTCTATACAAGTATAGGTCACCATATTAACCAAATCTTTTAGTTTTAACTCTATGTCAAAAAGTTTATCTTTTACAATGTCCTCTTGTATTATTATAACAAATGGTTAACAAACTTATTATAAAATTCCATGAGATGCCCATGTGGTTAATTAATAATATATTAATAATTATATGAGTTCTTTGGTCGAACCATAAATTTTTATGAATATTATATGAATACATAATATAATATTTGTTTAAAAAACTAATTTATTTCAATTTTGACAATATTTAGTATTTGGTTTTTGTGAAAGTCATAAAAAAATGATTACTTTGAACCAAATACATTTAATCAACACTAAAATGTAATATTCACCTAGAAAATTTGTGAATGGCATCAAAACATTCGAATTATATTTATTTTAGTATTTATAATATCAATTATTTTAATATTTCATTAAGAAGGAAATTAATGTATTATCATTGTATCATAAATAAATTTAATTATTTAATGATTAAAATTTATAAATAAAAAACAGTTATTTAGGAAATCTTTTTAGATTTATAATTAATATTTATAGTCGAATTCATATTATGTATAACCCTGTATAAAAAATGGTTTGGTTATTAAACTTAGAGATTTACAATTTTAACTCTACTTTAAATAAAATAATAATAAATGTTCTAATCTAATATAAGTGGACCAAAAGGATCATATTTTATCCATATAGTTATTTTTGGTCGAATTACACTTGTCTAAAAGAATTTGGACATGTTTTTGGGTGATTTTAAAATGATTTTTACCTTTAATTATCATATTTACTTTTAACTATGGTAAATAAAAGTCAAAAGTTACTATTTACCAAAAAAAAATTTATCTTATTGAACCACATTTTACGTATTGATATTAACTCTGTTTCTTTGTTTTTTTAAATTCAAATCACAGAAGTTGTAGAATTATGTTTTATGCAAATTTTCAAATGCTCCTAGAATGTGGGTAAAAGACGATAAAAAGTTCAATAAATTTTTATATATCTAAACTTATTATAACAAGACACCAATTAATTAAATTGAACATATATAGGAATTATGTATCTATTTGGACCTAAAAAATTTAAATAAAATAAGTAATTATTTATATAAAAAGTAATCTTTAAATAACAACACATTCTTTTTTCACAATTCTTCTAAAACAGAATGTTTTCAGAAAAATATTAAAAATCCATCGTAATATAATTATGATATTCTGAATTCAAAAATGTATTATATTTTTCCAAATTATAAACATATAAGTTTCATTTATTAATTTAAAATTAATTCATGTAGTCAAATACAAAAGGCGGGTATTTAAAAATTAAAAACTATCAAAACATTAACATGGGTTTATGTCAAATTTAAATGTGAAATTACTTATAATGAAAAAAATTGTATTAAATGATAAAAATAATGTGTAATTATACTTCCAAACCAATCAAATTTATAAATGAACACTATACATTATTTTGATGAAAAAAGTTGTTTTCGATTAAAATTTAGTATTATTCAATATTCACCATAATATGAAAGTTATGAGATTAACACCAAAAATTTATCGATATTATATTTTTATTTCCCAATTCTAAAGAAAAAATTTATTTTTTCAAATTTAATATATAAAAGTTTCAAATATTGGATTTAAAAAGGGTTCCCCATTAAAAGGTGGTAAAATTGAATTTCTTGAAAAATACTTCCTTTATCTGAAAAAAAATTAATTTTTTCCTATATTATGTTTATGAAAAAACAAATATGAATGTTATAATTTATATGGAATATATAAAATTCAAAATGCAGATAATAATATTCATAAATAATTTTGAACAGCTGGTTTGGTAAGTCATGGTGAACTCGAACTCGGTGTTGCGTATAACACAAGTTATTGAATTACATTGAAGAAATAATGTACTATTAAATCTTGGGGAGTTACATTCTATCATCCTTCAAAAAAATTGTATCCTCGCAATTTGAAATTGGTTTTTGAAAAAAAAAGTTAAAAGTAGAAAAATATCTGTGTGGAAAACCCACATCAGAAATTGGGTAAATAAAATTTATTCATAATAAGGGGGGAAAGGAAATGAAAAAGACACCACAAGATTATGATCTCGATAAAGATAACATTAGTGGAAATTAGAGAAACATAATTGGAGGAAAAATTTAAATATTTATAAGGAGTGATTGTGGTCATCAATCACAAACAAGTGTAAAATTGAGGGCCTCAAATCCATCAATCTATTATGATTTAAAATATCATTGGTTCAACAAAACAAAAGGTTTTTGGATAAAAAATTTTCGGTTTCTAGATACCCTCCCTAATTTTTAAGAATTAATTTATTCATAGAATAAGAAAAAAACATACTTGAAAAGTAGAGTTTTATCCTTCAACTAATTCCTACCGCAAACTCATCTTTCACTCCAAAAGATAACAGAATTCAAAAATAGTCTATTTATCCTATTCTTATAGGGTTCCAAAAATAATGAATTTATAATTCATTTTTCTGACTATTTAAAAAGAACTACATTATACATACCAGGACATCATTTATTCCAATGGTAGGTGATCCACCCTTGTCACCCTTTGGCTATGGGTTCATGTTTCGTAGCCTAACCAGACGCGACGGGTTATCGCTTGACCTTCAGGTTGTCCTTTTTATGGAAATCCAAAAATAATATAAAAAAATGATTTAACCTTAAAAATAGTATACAAGGTCAAACATAATCTATTCCAAACATTATACTTATTCAAAATACTTCTGCCTAAACTCATATTCCAAAATTTATAAGGAAGGAGAACACAGTGAAGATATATTCTTCCACGTAATAACATGTGAATATCTTCATCCTGTATTCTTTTAAAACTATATAACACCCTGAATTACCATAAAAACTTATTGATTACATTCAGAATTTTTTATTCCTTATAGAATATTGGATACACTCCTTCTATCCAAAAATATGGTAAAATCCAAAAATAATGGAATATAAAAATCATTAATCAATTTCAAGGTAGTCAATAATATCTAATATAATTGTTCCAAATCAATAATATATTATTCCAAAATCATTACCTCATTATTAGAACCATATTATGGTTTATCTTTCTCTCAACCATATATTTTCCAAAAACATTAACCTGCTATTGAGTCACCTTTCTTGGTTCCACACAATCTCAAGTCCTAAATGAAATAGTATTGTAGTACCATTTCTATATACTCTATAATTCTAATAACATATAAAACATTAATAAAATAGTCAAATGACATAATACATTAATAAAAAAAATAAGAAATCTAATCATTCCTCTTCATCTTTGGTAGTATCACTACTTGATTATTATCCAATAACAACATTTGGGGTATACTCTGATGATTTGGAAATTGATTTGATTTGTGTCCCAACTCTTTATAGTATAAGCAGTTTAAATTTGAATCCTTTTTCTTACCCTTCAAATCACATACTTGGTGTCCTTTTTCTACAAACATATAACAAACTCTCATTCCCATAAAGAATTTACTAAACTGATTCTTTCCAAAGTTATCACATATGGGGAAATCCTTCTTTCCTGTCTTCCCTTTATCTATCTTTCTGTCTTCTATCCTTTTCTTCACTTGATTCCCTTCAATTACATAGGACTAAGAGAATTATTTACTTATTTTATTAACACATGATACTATTTTATTCATATGATGAGAATTTTTGGGAGACTATTTCCATTTTAAATGTTGTCTTAATATGATTATAGATATGATCCTTCTTATTCTTTTGATCATGTATATTTCCTGAATTCTCATTCCTTCTATTGGGTTCCATTTCGAAACAATGTCATACACAATGTTAGTTTATGAATCACAATGCATAATTCAAAACTTCTAAAATAACTAACTTAATTTGAAAAGACTATGCATATAATCTATAATCACAAAATGTTTTCTTTGAGAAAGTATTTACTTCTAAATCATTCATAATGGCTTATAATGAAAATGTCAATTATCTTAAGCATATTCCATGGGAGTGTCATAACCAAGAGTGATGTATGGCATGTTTTCATGTACCAAGATACCCAGGGTCAAGCCCATAACACGTTGTTAGATTTTTCACTCCTATGCGCATTTGTACCAGAGTCACCTGTACCTTCCCGTATTCAGACAGGGATGTATTGCTTGGAAAATACACAAAATCTCTACATTACCACAATTTTAGGAAGTTATTCTACACAAATCCTCAGAGACTATCGTAGGGCATTGTTCTATAATCAGAGTTTATCTAAATCTATTTCCAAGATCCATGAAAAACATCCTCTAATACTATCGGTAACACCCCAACCATAGTTACCCAGGGTCGGTGCATTATTTTAAAACATTGGCATGATTACAAGGAATCATGTCCCGAATGACTAATCAGTTTAACAGTCTTGGAAAATAGATTATATTCATGAACATTACATTACATTATGAAATGGAAAACAACAACAAAATTGTCTCCATTGACCGCAATTATATCCCATATACTATCCCTATATTTCAGTCATAAAATAATTCTTTGCATCGTAGGAAAAATAAAACATAGAAAGGGGTGAGCTCAGATTCTCATTAAGGATAACAATATAGCAGAAACTTTCACAAATAAGCATAAAATTTTAAGGAAGTTTATAATACTAAGACATAAACCTTTTAAACATAAACTTCTGTATAATATGAAGAATATAAATCAAATAATTCCATTTACTTATTCACATGGATGTTCTACTAGTCGAATAATCTAATGCAATATCAGTAAGCAATTTCATAATGATAGCATGCATAATGCAATAGTTTATAACCACATAGTCAAGGAATTGTACCAAGACACTATTCATTCTCATTAGACCTATCGATGTATCTAGGAACTATAGAGGGATCCACCCATCACTTACTTTGTCAAATGCATTCATCATATGAAAAGGCCTAAACATAACATAATCATTCATATTAAAACTAGCCTATGAAATGTCAATACATTATCCATAAACCATGAATGGTATAAAAATAACACATCCACAATCAAACATATCAAAATACCTTCAATACAATATGGATGATTTGTATTATAATAAATCAATATCAAACATGTTTAAAATCTATCAATGGATGTTGACAAAAATGAAAATGATTTGTAAAACTCTTTGAGAGAAATATCCCTTTTCATGAAAACATTCTAAAGTCACGGAATTTAGAAAGGAAGACATTTGAATTCATTTTTCAATAAAAGTTTCTCTTACCAAATTGAATATTTTTAAGGGAATTAACATTTCTAAAACATTCATGTCCATATAAAAAAATTCTAAAAAACCATTTTGAAAACATGGACATTAATGAGAATGATTTAAGAGAATAAATATTTAAACCATTTAAAATGATGATATAGTTAATGTGTACCTTCCATAAACCCTTAAAATATTTTTCTTTAAAATATTTTTATGAAATGCGGATGTGGATGATAAAGAGGTCAAAGTAGATACTCATATAAAAACAACCTCAGATAATAATGAGATTGTAGATTTAACCCTTACCTTGCACTTTCCTTTGGTCGAGGGAACATTTAACCTCTTTTATAATGACCATAGTTTGTTATTAAATTATATCAGAACCATATTCATTTTTATTATATCATAAAAAATTCATTTATGACTTTATAATACCCATTTAATAATTATTTTCAAGTTAAATTAACGTTTCTGGTAATAATCGCTTTCTTTATCGTATGTGTTTTAATATGTTATTCTTGATTGTATCATTTAGATCATGATATTAATAATTCCAGAATATAAACCTTGATTTTTATATCATATATATTTAGAATATAAATATTTATAACAGATAGATATATGAAATAGAAGGCACCATTTATGGAGATGGTAGGCCATACATATGCATAAACACTATTTCCATTTTCATATCGTGTTGAACAAATGTAAATGAATAATATATATGTAATTATATAAATACACAGAAAAACACACAGATATATATATCTAGTATCATTATTATGTCATATATTATATACTTCTTAATAATATATATTTTTAGAATCATCATTGAATGGTGGACATGGAAATGAATCTCACGTCGTGGAGACGGTAATTTGTACGTAGACACGAGCGAAAATATTATTATATTGATGGTGAAATAATATGAAATTGCATTATGTAGAATATATAAAGAATCAATAAAATGTTATTTTTATTATTTACAACAGTTATACTCATTATTATTCTCATTCAAATAATGAAGTGTTTGTATAACAAACTACACCACGACGTGAAGACGGTGAGTGGTACGCACGCACGCATGGTGAAATTATTATTTATAGGATGGATAGAATAATGAATATGGTTGTAACATATTTATAATAATATCACATTATGTAGAAGCTACTATAGTTATTATCTTGGTATTGAATTAACAATGAAAATAGGTGGAAGAAAAAAATAACTGGGAAAGTGGTGATAAAATAAATACATCTTCTTTGGGTGTTTCCTTTTGATTTGAACAAAAGGGCTCCTAAGGTTGAATTTATGCTCAAGTTAAGGCATATTGGTTGAATTGAGGGAAGTTGGGAGGAGATTTGGGCAGAGTCTGGCTGAGCCAAATAGATTTGCAGGTGTGATTTTGAGAGAAGGGGAAGTACCCTTTTATAAGAGAGGTGAGGGTCTCTTTATGAAAAGCTTGAAATGTTATTTTATTATTATATCATTTTCTGTTTATAATGGCTAAAAATAGATTTATTTTAAATATTATCTTGGGATAGGTTGAAATCCTCTCAAGTAATAGTTTATTGACATGTTGAGGTCACTATATTAACAATATATTTTTTGTTCTAACTCTATGTTAAAAAGTTTAACTTTTACAATGTCCTCTTCTATTATTATAATAAATTTTTAATAAACAACTTTAAAATGACAACTGACCCCCATGTGGTTCATTAATGACATTTTAATCATTATATGAGTCCTTTGGCCAAGGCTTAGTTTTTTAGGAATATTATATCATTTAATAATGTAATATTTGTTTGAAAATCTAATTTATTTCAAATTTTGACACTATTAAGTCTTTGGTTTTTGTGAAAGTCATCACAACTTGATTACTTCGAACCAAATACATTTAATCAAATTTATAATGTCATATTCACCTAGAAAATTTGTTGATGGAATCAAAACATTCAAATTCTATTTATTTTAATATTTCATTAAAAAGGTAATTACTACATCATTATTGTGCCATAAAAAATATAATTATTTAACATCTAAATATTATAAAAAATACCATTATGTAGTAAATATTATTTTATTTTAATTAATATTTATATTCAAATTTATATTATTTATAACCCTATATTAAAAATGGATTAGTTATTAAACTTTTATTTTTAAATTTTTAAATCTTCTTTAAATAAAATATTAATAAATGTCCTAATCTAATCCAAGTGGAACAAAAGGATCCTATTTTATTCCTAAAGTTGTTTTTGGTATAATTACTCTTACCCAATATAAATAGGACATGTGTTATGGTAATTATAATATCATTTTTTACTTTAATTACCCTATTTACTTTTAACTGTCGTAAATAAAAATAAAAAATTACTATTCACCCAAAATTATTTTCGCCTTATTTAAAAAAAATTAAATACTGATATTAACTGTGTCTCTACGATATTTTAAATTTAATTCATAGAAGCTATAAAATTATGTTTTATGCAAATTTTCAAATGCACTTAGAAGATGGGTGAAATATGGTAAAAAGTTCAACAAAATTGTATATATATAAACTTATTATAAAATCACTCCAATGAATTAAATTGAAAATATATAAGTATTTTGTATATATTTTGAACTAAAATAAATTAAAATAAAAAAAATTATTTATATAACAAGTCGGTTTTAAATAATAACACAGTGGTTTTCACTATTCATTAAATATTGAATGTTTTTAGAAAAATACAAAAAATTCACCCTAAGCCAATTTTGATATGCTGAATTTAAAATTTATGTCAATTTTACCAAAATCAATTCATAGAATTTTCATTATTTAATTTAAAATTAATTATCGTTGTCAAAACCAAAATGCGGGTTTTTAAAAAGTTAAAACTATCAAAATATTGATATGTGTTTATGCCATATTTAAATGTGAAATTACTTTTAATGAATTACATTGTATTAAATGATAAAAATATAATCTAATTATAATTCTAAACCATTAAAATTTATAATTTAACACTATAAATTATTTTGATTAAAAATGTTGTTTTCAATTAAAATTTAGAATTTTTCATTATTCACCCAAATATGAAAGTTATCAGAAAAACACCAAAAATTTATCAAAACAAAATTATTATGTTTAAATTCCCAAGAAGAAGTTTATTTTTTCAAATTTAATATATAAAAGTTTCAAATATTTTATTTAAAAAGGTTTTTCCATTAAAATGTGGTAAAATTTGATTTTCTGAACAATACTTTTTTTATTTGAAAAAAATGAATTTGGTCTTATATTACATATAAGAAACATATAATCTGGTTGTTAAAATTTATATGGAATATATAAAATTCAAAATACAGATAATAGTATTCATAACTGCTTTTGAACAGCTAGTTTGGTATGTCACCGTGTGCTCGAACTCGATGTTGCGTTTATCACAAGTTATTGAATTACATTGAAGAAATAATGTACTATGAAATCTTGGGATGTTAAATTACCCAAGAATATTTTTTTTGATAATAATAATGATTATTATGGGATATAAATATCGGTATAAGGTTTTTTCTTTAATGGATATTACGATTCAAAATATAGAGATGTGGTAAGTGTATGATGATACAATTTCATTATTTATCATGTTTGTTTGTAATTATTTTTTTGTTAAAGAGACATTTGATATATCTCTAAATAAACTCATTAATTTTATTCTTCTATACATATATTTATAAAATACTTGTTTCTATTTCGATTTCCCCCTTTACTCAACCAATATTCAAAACTAATGTTTTTATGGAAAATAAATTTCATCTATTTACTCGGTCGAAAATTTTTATTCTTTAATATTCATTTTTTTATTAATCAATTTCCATGAATCTTTTAGATAATATACATTTATTTATGAAAATAATTTTTAATAATGTTTGAATTAACATTTTATGAAAAAATTATTCTTCTTATTATCTCTGGAATAAGGTACTTTTGACTTTTGACTAAATATGTGAAAGAATTTTTTTTTAACTTACATGACATGAATAGAATTGTCACATGGTATAATATTCCTATGTGATAACCATGTGACATGTTAAATTTGTAATTTTAATAAGGAATTGACCAGAATCCTCAGCTCATGGATAAAAATAATTAAATAAATAAATAGGATAATAAGGTGAAAAAATGGTCAAAGTTTAAAACAAAAAAAGATAAATCAAGAAAATTGGTTGATGAAATGAATTTTGAAACATGTTTAATGAGATATTATGGGATGTATATTATATTACAAGGTAATAATTTAAAGAAATATGTTGTTGTTGTGAAATTATCTTCTTTCTATATGGGTTCATTAATAGGTTTCTAGATGTTAATCTTGGAATTTAAGTTGTATTACTGAATTACAATATGGATGTGGCATAGTGTATCACAATATATGTTTATTCATAATCTCCTTAAATTATATTTAAATTTATAAATTTAAATTAATTTTAATCTTGGGGTTTTTTATAATAATTATTCAAGATCTTATTATCTAAAAAATTCAATCACCAGAAATTCATAATATATATATATATTTATGAGCAGAATATTATATTATTATTTATTTTTCAAGTGATTAATAATTATATAAAAATATAATATTAATTTTTCTCTTGTATAATTTTCAGGTAATAGATAATTATTTAACAGGTTATCTTAATATTAAACAAATATTCAAGTATACGTTTAGTGGAACTATTATTTTGTTTTTTAGTAAATGAATAATATAGTGTTTTTGAGTATTTAAATAAATAGTTATTATTCATGGTTCAATTAACACTAAGAAAGATTGATGATCTATGTTATGGATTTAATGGAAATGATATATTTTAATATCATTTAAATAAATAGTAATCTATTAATCCAACAAATAATACTTAAATATTTCACTAGTTTAGAATACGCCATAGAAATAAAAATAATAAAAATAATATTAAATTTGGGATTTTAGTCATGATTACGAGATTGGTTAAGGAAATATTTGAAATAACTAATCCTCTGACCTACATATATAAATAAGTTTATATTAATTTGTAATGTATGGAGCGATTGAGAATTTTGGGATTGAATAATTATTTAGAGAATTCCCTCTATCCCCAAAGACATATTCTGAAGAACTCTTTTGAGAATAGAGATAAATGATCATCCAAATTCATTTTAAGAGATCATGAGAATAATATAAATAGTTCTCTCACAAAAATAATTCTTATTATAGTCAACGATGAGTTTTGTAAGTGATATAGATCTTTGATGCATGCTCCTAGAGTTCCATTAACAATGTTGCAAGATTTATAGAGTTTTTTATAATAATAAAGAGAGTCTAATAATGGATACCTCATTAAAACATTTGTATGCCAAGAAAATTATATT
The DNA here is from genome assembly GCA_963277665.1 of Viscum album. Taxonomy (NCBI): domain Eukaryota; kingdom Viridiplantae; phylum Streptophyta; class Magnoliopsida; order Santalales; family Viscaceae; genus Viscum; species Viscum album. The sequence continues at coordinate 1,084,222,174 of OY728139.1, read as the reverse complement.
TAGTATTAAATGATGAAAAAATTTCACGTTAATGAAATTGATGTTTTATAATTTAAATATAAATTATATGTCATAAAAACCGCTTTTCGATTCTTTTGAGGTTTCTATCATTGGGATCTAGAGAATTTATCCAATAAAACAGATGAAAAACATTATCAGGTACAATACCAAACTCATATTATACCCCCAAACATTAAATTACTCATAATGAAATTACACATGAAGCTGATGAAACTATACTTATTGACATTTTTGTACAAATTTCAAGAGATGCTGTAATTGAGGAAGGATTTGTTGAAAAACAATTTCTAAATCTAATCAGCATATTTTTAATATCCAATACATTATTATATAAAAAATAATTTTACTATAAAAATGGCACAATATACATTTTATTTTATCATTATAATATTAAAACAAATTATAATATAATAGACTACTAAGTTGATATATTTATTATTAAATGTAAAACCGGAAACATAAAATTTGTAAAAAAGTTTTGAAACACCTAAATATTGAATTCTAAAAGATTATAGTCAAAATATAAGAAAAAATATTAAAGATTTATTTCTATTTTGAATATATGAATAAGAAAATTAATAGAAATTTTATAAAAATTAGGATAATTATTTGAATATTTTTTAGTGTTAGGAAAAAGTCAATATATAAGAGGAAATATAACCATTGGAAGCTAACAATTAGAATCTAATGGTTGGAATCTAATCATTGAGAATCTTGTTGTTGTAATTGTAATATTAATATTATACATCCAACTGTATAATAAAATGAATAAACCATTTGATAATAAATTCATTATTAATTAATAAAAATGAATATTTATCAATTAACGATAATACACTTCTACTCATATTTTTTATAATAAAAACAATAGAACGAAAATTAGTTTCAAATTTTATAGTACAAAACACATAATTTTGAATCACACTAATTGTTTTAGGTAATAATTAAATTTATCATTTATAATAAACAAATTTCATAAAATCTAATAAAAATAATAACTCATTACATCAAAATTAGACAATAATGTTTTTTTCAAATTTTTTTGAGATATTCAAATTCTTCGGTAAAAAGTAAAATATAGTGTGAATATAATATATGTATTGTGAAAACATAATTACATAAGAATGGTTTAATAAGTAATATAAAGACTTTATAAACGAAATATTGGTTTATTTTTTTAAATTATATAGTTTAAAGTAATAAAATTAATTTTTTAAACATTTAAATAAGATTCTAAAATTTAAAGTATATTTTAAGATTATAGAAATAATACATTGTTAAAAATAATATTTTTCACAGTCAAAATAAAAATATATTAATGAATCTAGGTTTATAAACATTAAAACACTAAAATGACATATATATTAAATACCAGCAGCTCAAACCATTGGATAACCAATGGTATTATATTTTTATAGCCTTTAGTCAAAGGATTGTTTAAGAAATTAATAATCAAATCCTCCTATTTTCTATAAATACCCACCCATTCTCTCATTCCTCTCCATTAAAAATCCTTTGATCATGAATCACCTCCCATTTTATCTCTCAATAGTACCTCTAATGAGTTTCCACATATCTATGGTTCTCATGTAAATATTTAAGAAGATAACATTCAAAGTAAGGACTCCCAATCCTCCAATTTCTATTTAAATTGAATTCTTTTGTGATAATATAATATGTTTTATTATTTTTATATTGTAGTGACAGTATTTACAAGGAAATATCATATAATTAATATATTATTAATGAGAGAGTACATACTCCTTATCATTATGCCCTCTTCATAAGCAGTTATTATTTTTATTTAAGGTTCCACAATCCATTCCAATCGTTTATTTTTGTAACTCTATCAATTCATTTTCATTTGAATGTGAAATATTATTATGATTCCTTATTATTAATTCCTTATCTTGTTTTCAAATGGATATCCTAATATCCTTTCTTTATAACACCTTTTATGCCATTATAAAGATAAAAAATTACTAGAAACATAGGTGATATATCTAAAAATAAGAAAATATCCTAAAACATTCATAAAACAAAAAGTTTCATTTTTTAAAAATTAAATAATTATCAGAATACTATAAGTGGATATAGTATCTATCATAGATTCACATAGGGTTAATAACCATGAAAATGGTTGGTTTGGTACTAAATAAATCTTCACACAATGCCCAATATATAATCCTAACTACACACCAGTTTTGATAACCATGATGGATATTATTTGGATGAAACACATGTTCTTTAAAAACCACAATGAAGTTTTTTTTCATATTGATATCCTTAAAAAATCAAATATCTAACTTAGGACCCATAAGTTTTGACTCACCTGCGTCTGTCCATCATAGAGGTGACCTGCATGGTCACCCGTACATGGCCTCAAATAGATCCATGTTGATGGTGGAGTGATAACTATTGTGTTATGAAAAATCCACCAGTGGCAGGTGGCCCTCCCAAATGCAGAAAAAATTGAGGACATTAGGAAAAAGCATGTCTTTGAGTGTATGTTTGGTCCACTCTATCTAGCCATCTATCAGAGTGTGAAAGGTGGTGCTCAAGGGTAGCTCTGTCTCGAACACCTCATGCAATACCTTCCATAAATGTGAGGTAAAATGTGTGTCTCAATCAGAAACAATAACCGATGGAACCCTGTGAAGACGTAATATATCCTCTATGTAGATATTTCCCAAGCCCTCTACTGATCTTTGCTCATAGATGGTTAAGAATTGGTCCAACTTGGTGTGTCGTTCAACGATCACCCATATGGAATTGTGTCCCCTAGACGTATGTGGTATCCCTTTCATGATGTCCATGGATATACCATCCAACATCTACATTGGTACCACAAAAGGATGAGGTAAGACTGCTGGTACCTTATGCTCAAGCTTCACTTGCTAACAAGTGAGGCATCATTAAATAAACTCCACCACTGCTTTCTTAATCCCTGACCACCAGTACTGACACCGTATATCCTGGTACATCTTTTCCACACCAGGATTTACCTCAAAATGGGATGTATGGAACTCCCTCAACACCTCCTCCTGATGCATCACGGGTACCATAGCGCATCATCTGAAGAGGATGACGTGCTCCCCACCTTTAGAAAATCCATCAGGAGCCTATCCTAAGGATATATGAGCACATCGGGCCTCACAGTCTATGTCCCCAAGATGCGACTCCCTGACTCGATGAATATGTGGGGGAGTAACTGTCATAGATTGGAGGCAATCTGATCCATATCTATCCATAAAGGATATCTCCATCATGGCTACCCCCTATGTAGCCTCACTCAGCAACTGTAGACCAGACCTCCTACTGAGTGTGTCAACTACTACGTTCCTCTTTCCAGAAGTGTAGACTATCTCACAATCATAGTCCTAGAAGAACTCTAGCCATCACCGATGTTTCATGTTCAGGTCTTTTTGAGAGAATATTTACCTAAAAATCTTGTGATTATAGTAGAATGTAGAACGTTCTCCCATCAAGTCGTTCCACCACATCTTCAGCACAAAGAACACTGGTGCTGACTCCAGGTCATGGGTATCATAGTTCTTCTCATTCTATCTCAACTACCATGAGCCGTTTGTGATCACCACTCACTCCTACATCAAGAAACAACCTAGTCTGGTCCCTGATGTGTCACAATAAACTACATACCCAAAACTTTCTTTTGGTAGCCTCAATATCCAGTCACTCATTTGTCTATATCTTAGCTCTTGAAAACTGTGATTGAATCTATCCATACAAACAAAGTTTTGTCCCTTATTTTTTAAAGTTTAAATGTGTGCCACAACTCTAGAAAAGTCATGTAGGAATATCTAGTAGTACCCAACCAAACCCAGTAAACTACTCACTATAGTCGTACTCCTGGGGGGATACCAAGAAAGCACTATCTCTATGTTCTTCAGATCCACTACAAATCCTTCATCTAAGATAAATGCCCCATGAAGTGGAATTCATGTATCCAGAAATGGAGCTTCGAGATCTTTACATAATGATGGTGCTCTTAGAGTATATCCGTAACTATTTTTAGGTGTGTGGTGTTCTCCTCCTCCAACACTGAGAATATCAAGATGTCATCAATGAAGGCCACCAAGATTTGATCATGGTATGGATGAATGATCCAGTTATTGAGCCCCATGAACACTGTTGAAGTTTTAGACATGCCGAAGGGCATCACCAAGGCCCCATACTATCCATATCGACATCTATAGGCTGTCATCGCTACATCCACTTCCTGTACCCTCAGTTGAAGATAGACTGATCTGAAGTATATCTTTGAAAACCACCGTGCCCCCCTTCATCTGGTCGAAGAGAACATCAATCTTTTGGAGTGGATACTTGGTCTTCACGGTAAATTGGTTATGTAACCAATAATCCACACAAAGCCTCAGACTCCCATATGCCTTCTTGGAAAACAAAATCGGGGATTCCCATGGAGAAACACTGGGCCTTATGAACCCCTTCCCCTGTAAGTCCTCTAACTGTACCCGCAACTCACAAACCTCCATGGGATCCTTATGATATACTATTATAGTTATTGGTTCCTTCCTAAGGTACATGTCAACGTAGAAGTCTACCTCTTATGAGGAGGTTGTCCTGGTAAATCATCAGGAAACACATCAACATACTTGTCCACCACTATAGGATAACTCAGACTGCTCACCTAAACTTCTATTAGGGTAAGGATATTAAACTGAGGAGTGATCGTATTCACCCTCATTCGAGTAAGTACATTATGTTCTTCAATGGTTCCCTTCATGTCTATGAAGGAATACTTAGTCCCATCCTCACAGAAACACTGCACTATGTTCCTAAAGCAGTCGATCTAAGCATGGACCGTGGATAGCCAGTCTATACCCAAGATGATGTCTTTGGGCCTTGACGCCGCTAATAGGAGATCCCATCTGAAGGTCTCGACTCCTAAAGTGAGCTCACACTATCTGCAATACTTTTTAATCGTTGAATTGTCTCCTATAAGAGTCTCCAATTGTAAGGATAGAGCAAATGGCTCCATCAGAATCATTGAGCTCCAAACGAGTGCCATGACAACAAAAGTGTGACTAGAACCTATGTATATAATAACTGTAGCATGGGTGGAATATATATAGATTATACCTCGAATAATCTCTCGAGCACCATGGTCATAGGCCTCTACCACCTGAAGCAAAGCAGGCCCCTATCCACCTACTCCCTATGGTCGTGGTGGACCACCTAGGGGTGGAGGTGGTAGAACCTCCAACTATCATCCACCACTTGTTGCATGACCTAATCCTCTCCAACGTCCGCCACCCTGCAGACATCTTCGCCTGAACCTTGGACAATGCCTCTGTAGTACATTGACTGTCTACTAATCATTAGTATGGAGAATCGAAGAATCACAAGCCATGTGGCCCTACCCGCCTGACATGAAGCATAGTCTTCTCCCCTGAAGGCCTGATATACCTCATGAGCTTTGAACCTTCGACCATATGTCCTAGGGTTTTCCTCTAATAGGTCTAGACCAATTGGACGTCCACATCATCTACCTACTTCATGCTCTAGATTACTAAGCTATTTGTCATCCGGTGGTGGATCTAACCATCAGTGCCTACTCAAATAGGAATCCCTTCACCAATTAGGCTCGCTCGAGAACTACATCCTGCATCGGGATATTGAGCGATATAATCAATGCTCTAATCTTCTTTTGAATACCCTTTTTAATGTTTTAGGACCTAAAGAATGGGTTTAGTACCATGTTTGTGGAGTAGAATGAGAGGTCAGTGAATCACAGTGAGTACTAGGCCACTGATAGGCTACCCTGTTGTAAGTGTTGTAGCTTATGGATATGCACTGATCATAAATCACTGGTATGAACTCCACCCTAAAGAGGGTTTCGAAATCCAACTAGGAGAGTGTTGCCTCATTATTCAGTTAGACAGTCAGACTCCAACATCTCCCTATTATGCCCTGGAATAGGCTATCACCTAGGATCATAACCTGCTCTGATGGTGTCTCAACTAGGCAGAAAAATCTTTCCACTACTTACAACCAGTCCTCAGCTACCTGGGGATCTATCTCACCTCGAAACCTCTAAGGCCTCTATCACTGGAACTTATACAACACGCTTTTTTGGTGTCCATGGTCTATATGTGGGGATGGTGGAAACTTCTACCCTCCAAGTGGTGGTGCTAATGGTACACCACCAAAAGGTTCCAACACAGTAAGAGAGCCCTACACTGAAGCTTCATTGATTAGTGGGCCATCATCGTGTACTCCCTCTAGAATTCTGGCTGGTTGTCTATGCAATGACATCCTAAAAAGAAACAGGTGTTCCATTATTAATAAGTTATACCTAGTGAGAATACTTTAAATAAATTAAAAGTAAAACATTTCAAAAAACACACAGAATTAGTGTTTTCATGCACCGAGTCGAAAATCAGAATTTAGGGTCCTAGTGTATGGATACGTTGTCCACCACACCAACACTAGACTCCTTGAACTGAAAACCACACTCAAAACACTTAATACTATTGCTCCATTAGAATGATCAGAGTCTCAGTTCTTCGGTAGAATCGACCTCTCTGATACAACATTATCACGACTCGTCCATTGGGTCCCATGTCATGACTAACCCAAGCTCGCCATCCTTAGGCCAAGGGTTGGCCACTATCACCGGAAAGTCATATCCCTAAAACAGGAAGTTATTGCCTTTAAACCTTTACAATGGCACAATCCATGTACACAAAAAGATGAAAACACAAAATAACTATAGTAGTAAAAGTGTGTACTGAATGTAAATGGTCCAGAATACAAGACCAACTGAATGATAGAACTACAACAATAATAGTAAACGACTTCTAGGATCGTCCACCAAGGATCCTTCATAAAGGGTATGTACAGCTTTTCTCCACAACTGTCAACATCAACCATCGCCACCAACCACCATTATGTCTTAGTTCCTTAAGTCTCAATCAAGGCTACCCATAATCATCACAAGACACAACAAGGTGTGGGCGAAGCCTGTACAGGGTTGACTATAACAATACCTAGTAGGGAATCGAAGACCCCCGAAGGTCTCTCATAATTCCACAAATAAAAACCACAAAGAATTGTCTTAGTAAAAAATCACAATGAAAATGACTCATCTCAAACCAAGTATAACATAGTTACATAATTAAAAATGATTAGTCATAGTTCTAGATCATCATATTTTATTAAGATAAATTGATGCTGGCCCACCCAGGATCGATAGATAATAACCCCCACTGACCCACACAGGATCCAACCCACCCATGATCGATGAGTTCTAACCCCTGCTAACCAAAATTATATCCAACCTTCTGATGATTGATAGGTACTAACCCCTACTGACCAACAACGGATTTGACCCACATAGGATCAGTATGTGCCGATCCACCCAGGATCGTTTAGCGCTGACCCACACATGATAGGACCCACACTGGATCAATAGGTGTAGATCCAAATAGGATCACTCGGTGCTGATGCACACAGGATCACTAGGTGTTTATTTACATAGAATCGCTAGGTTCTGAGCCACACAAGATCTCCCAGTTCTAACCCGCACATGTTCTCTAAGTAATAGCCTCTGAAAGATATGCCTCCAATCTCCACCTTACAGTTAGCCACCGGATTCCTGCACAAAGCAGACTTGTTTTCAAGACAATCCGCAGCTCGATCCATTGGTAATATTTCAATGAGAACGATGTCCCACAAATAAGAAACCCAATGATACAACATGTCATAAGGGTTTTAATGTAATAGACATCACATTAATCAGACTCCCGGCTAGAGAGTTATATTTATTTTAGTGTCGATGCCCGGTTGGATTCGGGTATGATCCAACAAGGACATACTCCAACTCTCTCCAAAATGCATGTGGAGTATCTTAGAAGGACCTCATACCCGAATGGCCCGAAGGCCTTATTTTTTATTTTATTATGGATAATACCCCTTTTAAGGGTTGAAGGGGAACCCATACATGACCTGTAGGCCCAAGGCACAAGTCCAGACAAACCCGGAATACTTGAACCAAAGGCCCAGAGACATCCCATGCCCAATACATGACGCGTAGGCCCAGCCCACTTGAACTTCCCCTCCCCATCTTTCAGCGTCATTGATCACCTAGATCCCACCTTGAATTGATGATCAGTTAGCATTTCCCCATAAAAAGATGCATGGTGTCTAGTCCCGATGGCGGCTTCCATACCCTCTCATTCATCCAATACGGTTAGCTCTACATCTGGCGGCTGCTACTCCTGTTGCTCTGATCCTCATCTGGGGACTGTTCTGTGAGAACTGGGCTATTCCATGGTCTATGTGTTCCGAAGGCCCTATGGCCCGAAGGCCTTTGATGACCTGATGGCCCTAAAGACCCATAGGTCAAAACCCGTGGGCCGAAGTCCCAAATCGGGTGAATAGTTCCGGCTACTATAGTGATGAACAATAAATTCTACAGTGACTACTACAGTGCCCCCAAAATTCTCCTCCACCCGATTTTTAACCTGGGGCTCTTAGATGCTAAGCAGGAGCCCTTGCCACTTGAGTACGAGCTCGTTAGCTTAAAAGGACCTACTCATTCCAAGTATTTCTGCACCATATACGGTTCATCAAACAAATGTTTGGTTTGTGAGATAACGTATTTTAAGCATATTGGAGCCGAAGAGGGTCAGGGGTGGGTCTGACATGGTCGGACCGACCCGACCCGGTTTCGGTGGACCTGGGATTGGCCCGGACAGACCCATACTCGATGGGTCGGCCTACGTGGGATGGGATTTGAACCAGCCGAGCCTGCCTCGATAGGGGGCAACCAGCCGGGCAAACCCACCCACCACCAGGCACAGTTCACAAGCTAGGTGGCAGACAGAATTCCAGAATAAATAATTCGTTTGGGTGTTTTAATTGGCGGTGCCATGTGGTGCGACCATTTTTTTCAATAGGACCCCTGGGGAATAGGACCCCTCCCCTCCACTGTGGCTTTGAATCCACAACCACCTCCCCGCGACACGCAATTGTGTGCCACCTTTTTACAAAACGAGGTTGGATGTTGGTCTGGTTCATCAAGGCATTGAGCGGCATCGCCTCCTTATGCGGTCAGTGAGCTCTGGCTGCCACTAATGACCTCCAGTCACCATTCACTAGTGTTGTCACGCTAGTACCGTGCCGACGCATCTTCCACGGGGCTCCATAGATGCTCAGGAGCTCTATTTTAACTCCCATCTGCACCAGCGAGCCTCATAAAATGCCACCATTGTTGTGTGACCGTTTACTTCATGTTTTTAAAAATGTAAAAATTTCCTATGAAGAACTCATTGTAAAATCAAGCAGAGGAGGGTTTGGGCCCTGTTCATTTGCCCCACGCCCTCCACATTAGCATCTTAACAAGAAAATATAAAATAAAATCAAACATCACATAGATATTCTTCAAACCCATTTCAAATATTATGTAATAAACACCACCAAATTCTAAAATAGAACAATGAAAAGAGAGTTTCCTGAATCTAATAACAACCCCATACCTTGAGAATCATTAGAGGTGTCGTTGTAGTGGTGGGAGAATAGTCCTCATTGGATGGAGTCACTGACGTTCATCAATCCCAGATTGTTTACACCCAAGATTCTATTATTCACCGGTGGAAGGTGTCGCGGTACTATTTTTTTGGTTCCTATTTTGAAAAATATGTGTCAAAAACTTTAACCTGAACTCTATTTAAGTAGAGGGGGGAGGGTGGGTAACGCTCAGAGAAAATAATGAGGTTCATTAATGAATGAACCTCTTAATTCCCAATGTTGCGGTAAAAAAAAACAGGTGAGTCAAGCCCTTAAATGGATTGACCACCCATCAGTCCCACCACCACCACTCAGAATGTGTTAAAAATAAAATAAAATAACAATTCTATGATTTTCTTATTTATTTAAAAGTCACAAAAATGACTTTTTTCACTCGGCTTATGGTAGTCAAAGTTTAGACTCCATTAAGAGAATCTCGACACTGTGGATTCAATGGTGCCCTCAGATTTCTATTCTGAGCACTGGTTTAAAACATAGAAAATGCCTCCCATGCGTTTAGCAAACATAGATTTTAAAAAAGTTCAAAATTCCATTCTGGGCACACTAGTCCTTGGAATCAAGTGCCTTTAATTATCACAGTCTCGTAATAATCCCTAATAATTTCTTTTAAAAATATTATATGTAATTTCTGGGTCATTAAAATAATGATTAAATAAAACTCATCATTTTATTTATTAAAACCAAAATAAAACCCAGTGACAAAGAGGAAGACAACAATCTCATTGTAAAAAACGGAATCCTACAAGCTAAAAAACTCAAAGACATGAAAATGAAAATCCCAAGCTCGATAGATACTCATTGATGCTTCAATAAAAAACATCTGAATTATCAAAAAGTACTGATAAAGACATGAGATTATTTTCATTTTCCTATGTCTCTATAAATGACATTTATATGTCACTAAAGTACCAAATCAGTGGTGAGTAATGAAACTCAATAGATTTTACCCAATGACTTCTACACTCTCACCACCAGGATAGGACATGTTAGCACATTTTTATATAACAATTTATATAAATCACATTAAAATAATTTCACATTTTATATCATTTCCAGGAAGTTCACATCAATACAGTTTTACACGGAATGAACATAAATAATTATTTAAATCATTTAACATACCTTTTTGGAATACCCATTACATGATTCACAATACACCCACACGTGAATGTACCTTTGTTAGTTCTATACTCATGAGTAGTTTCTAATCTAATCAACCCACTAACACAGAACCCCTTTTTAAATGTTACATCCCTTTTATCCCATTGGTACATGACCCTTATTTAGGGTCACATCAATCATGATCTCATACAAAAACATGTATTCCAAAAGAATTTCAAACCATTTTAACAAAAAATAATTTCATTTTAAAACGTTATAATAATCCATTTCATATATCCCACAAAAAACTATATTAAAATAAATAATTTAAAATTAGGAAACCAAATCCAAACATCTACAATATTAAAAAAATATCACTAAGTATGGTTTCTACCTGGCTTTAAACCACAATTTCCCAATAAATTTGAATAAAAAATCATTTTGAAACTAAAACATAATGATTTAAATTGAGGATTCAATATTCAAGCCACCTACGATAGTTTATTAGAAGAAAGTGTAGAATGGCACGAAAACACCAACTAAACTGGGTTTAATCACCAAAAGCCCACCTTAGATCTATTACCTTGTTACAACCTAAGATACATCTAATAAAATATTTAATAAAATATCATAGATATTTCCAAAGAGGTAAACGATGTAATAAACTGAGCAAGATTGATATGTAGATCTATGAAAACTCATCAAAAACAACCAAGAAAAAAGGATTGCCATTAGAATCCAACTCCCAATCAACAAAATAATACTTTAGATCACATACCAATCAATAAGAGAAGAATTATTATCCTTTGGAAAGAGATAATATTGAGTTAGGGCCTCATATAAGGAAAACAATAGAGTTTGAGGAAAGAATTGTGAGATCTAAAACTTTAGGATCTCACTTTTTACCCGTGTACATTTAAGAAATCATGCACTAACTGTGTGAAATCTACGTTATCAAGGGTTGAACCTTGCACAATTTTCTCGCATGGTTTCCAAAACAACTTCCAATCATTCCAAATCATACAATAAAAAAAATAATGGTTTCTTGTAGGCCTCTTTAGGGCTTGGGTAAACTGCGCACCACATGTGCACCTTCTCTATAGCCACTATTTCATTGTACATGGTTTTCTATTTGTGTTTCACAGTTTTCACAAATCGTGCACCACCAATGAACCAACAAAAAATCCCTAAAACACTCCAATTTTTTGAAAAACTCTCCCAAATTCTACTCATTTACATTAAAAACATAAAAATAAAAATAAATAGTCACTTACAGGAAATTGGGGGTGCCAAAAATTATGTTTATATAATTTATTTTGATTTTATTTGACATATATGTCAAAAATGGCTTTGGAAGGATGACTATGGTCAAACAAAAAATTATTTAACTATCTCTAAAATACTAATCCTGAAAAAATTATCATATTAACAAATAAATTAATCTTTTAAAAATAATCAGGAAATATGGTTATGATATATGAAGTACATTATGATCATGGATACAATAGGTCGTATGAACACATGAGTAACATTTCCATTTTTCAAAGCTCATAATGGAAATGATCGAAATCATATTTTATATTTATAGAATGATAATAATATAATAAATAAAATGATATTTATTTAAATATAGTAAAATATATATTTATTTTTGTGTGGTGATGAAAATAGTTTCACATTATGTTGTGAAGGTGGCAGTCCAAATATACACTAACGAAATTATCATCCTTTAGTGAGTCAAAAGGTAAAAAAATGATATATTATATTTTAATATTTATAAACATGTCATTAATATAATAATTATATCATTAATATCATATATAATCAGTAACATTATCTTCATCGCCTTCAATGTAAAGTGTTAGTGAATGACGAATCACATCACTTCGTGAGGTGGTAGTTCTCGGTACACAATAAAAATGTTATCTTCTCTCATAAATAATAGAATGTGAAATGGTAAATAGGATATAATTACTAAGGAGATAAAATTTTGTTATAAATATTACATATATAAATTATATACATCATAATACTTAACCAAGAGAGGTGGTAATGGACTAACATATGACATTGGCTCGTGAGGCGGTAATAAACCATACACATGAATGATGAATTTATATCCAAATGGATGGAAGTGGGTGTGGTTGTATAGAATTTCCATAACATAAAAAATATTTATATTTAATACACTGAGGATATTATATCATCATGGTCTAATAATAATTTTAGGAGGTTGAGGAGGAAATAAAACAAAAATTATTTCAGAAGAACATTACCTATTCTTCACACAACATCTTTTGGTTCGCAATAGAAGACTTCCTAGGATGGATTTTATACCAAAATAAGTATTATAAGATTAGGTTATGGATTTTGTGATGTGATATTGGAAGTTATTATTTGAACCAATATATTTTTAAGGAGTGATGAAGAGAGGTGACAGTATGTCATTTTATAAGAGAGGTTAATGGAACTCTAGTAATTTGTTGAAATAAAATTGTGTACCAACATTTTACACAAGTAAAAATGGTCCAAAATAAAGTATTATAAGAAATATGAAATTATAGGGTATGAATATGAAAGTAAAATATATTTTATAAATTTTTTTAGGAAATTTTTACTATTATCTTAGGAGTTTAACACTTAGTAAACCCATATTTACATTAATCACAATATATAATTTTTACCGTTTTCACAATTCATTTTGGAAAAAAATTAGTTGAGCTTATTATTTAATATAAATTAATATTAATAAAAAATATTAAATAAATTTTCCAAATTATATTATGAAAAAATAGAAAATTTTATTTTAAAATCAATCCTGCAGACGTAATGAGAAAGTGGGGGTTCGAAGAGAAAGTGTTACAAAGTAATTATTTCAAAATTAAATAAAAAATAATTAAAATTACATAAATAGAACATATATATATCAACATATTTCACATTAAAATCAATTTAAAATATATGTGAACTTTAAAAATAATTTAATGAAGTTATTTTTCATTTGATTTTCAAAATTTTTCATTATTCATAAAAAATTGAGACATTTCAGTAAAATAGAAATAGTTTATCCTAAGTTAAAATTAATATAATGATTTGAAAAATGAATTTAATTAAATAAAATATACTTATCAAAATATGCTAAAAATAATATTAAATTATGTGTGTGGAGAATGCCTAAACTGTCTTTATGGAAAAACATCTTTCTCATAAAACTTCTGTTTTTAATTCAAATCAATCTTATTTTTATTTATAATCCATTAGAAAATAAATATATATGTTTCATAATTTAGTTTCTTATTCTCATACTAGGTAATTTAATGGTTAGGTTATTGTGGTTATTCTTAAATTATATTTTAATTGAGTTACATGTTTTGTTCAATTCTGTTGGTGTGTGTATCACAAGCTATTGATGAAATTAAACATATACTAAAATAAATTTATTGTAATGTATTGGGGAGTTAAAAAATAAGTCACTTACCACAAAATTATTCATAATATATTGCTTTATTGAATGTTCTTGCATAATAACATTCTTCATAACTAGGATAAAAGAAACATAATAAAGGGTGGGATTAGATACTCAATAAGGGAAAACTAGGGAGATCTCAACATAACATGAGTACATGGTATGATAACAAGAGAATAACATTCAAAAACCATACCTTGTTTATCCTTGATCATAATGCAATTTCATAAAAAAAATCCTAATTATTCATAAGGAATAAATCATAAATTGTTTAATGAAAATGATCCAATAATGAATAACAATTCCATTGACATAGAATTTAATAAAACATATAAGCATAGAAAATCATTTCCTAACTTGTCAAGGTTCACATCCCAAACAATAATAGTAGAATCAGTTCACTCCCAAAACTATTGTATTATTCAATGTTCATTACCAATAATATCATAGTGGATAAATTCTCTTACTGAACTTCGTTCACTCCACATTATAGTAATTTGTATCTCATTAGATATCCATCTTTACATAATGAATTTTAGGGATACAAAATTTCAGGAATTCCCATCACTTAGTGAATATAATAAAAATTTATTCCATAAGAAATTAAATAATTAATCAGATCATATATATTCATTATATATAGGATTATATCCATTAATATAATTTAACAATAGGAAAATTAATTACACCATTTAAGGATACGATGTGATACACACACGAAAGAATGTTGATTCCATTTTCTCAATGGGAAGAATGAAAGAAAGGTAAATACTAATTCAAAATTATATAATAATCATTTTAACATATATATATTATATTAATTATGTATAACTTTATTACCATTCATTTAAAAATAAAATTAAAAACAATCATATCGCTTTGTGGAGGTTGTAGTCCACATGTACACATGAGTGGAATTATTATTTTATAACTAATTGGAAGGTATAAAGGTAGATGTAATATTAACATTAAATAATAATTACTTTTTTAGAAATATAATATAGATTCTTTAAATCCTTCCTTATATACACTACTGTGATGTAGTGGTGGAAAATGAATTACATTGGTTCATGAGGCAGTAGTCTTCCATACACATGATAGAATGTTTTGTTTAACATTTGAAGAAAAAAACAGATATAGGTTATTTAATTAAAATAATAAAAAATTTATATTTTATAGTTAATGATGTCATTATAACATAATATTTGATGAATATTTGAATGAGTTAAAATACTAAATAAAATGAAAATAAATGGTTAATTATTATACCACTTCTTCAGAGAGCCTCTATAGGTTTATAAGAAAATCCTTCTTTGGATGACGTCCAATCAATATAAAGTCTATATGAAATGGTGAGAGAGTTAAGGATATTATTTTGGAAGGGTGTTTCTAAAACAAATATATTTTGAAGTGTGAATAGGATAAGATAGGGGATTTCCTTTTATAAGCGTGAAAGGGAACCCATGTGAAAAGCACTTGGAAATTTCCCAAAAAATACAAAATGGTAGTCATTACCAAGAAATATGACTCCAAATGAACATAGAATAGAATTTTAGATATTATAAGTTTAATTTATGGATGTATTTTACATATTTAAATATTTAATTGGAAGAAAATCTCTTATATTTTGTTTTAACCTTTTGAAAACATGTTTTAACAATACCTGTATAAATTAGTTATAAAAATTTTCAATATTCTTCATGAAAAAATTAAATTAACCTTATTATATGAAATTTATTATTATTATTTCAAATACAGAATCAATTTTATCAAATTAAATTCATGTATGTCGGAGAACATAATTTATAACGAAACCTGTTGACATGATGAAACAGAAATTTTCTAAAGAAAATGTTTTAATTTATATACAAAGATTTTATATAAAAATTGAAAATGAAATTTATTAAAATGACATAAATTGAATTAATAGTAATATATATGAGTTAATTTAAATTTTAAAACCTTATAAAAAAATGGTCAATTTAAATTCTTTCAACGAAAATCAAATTCTTATTTAAAATTAGTATTTTCCATTATTCATATAAAAATTAATTTTTTTTTAAAATTCTAAACATTTTTCTATAGGATAATTTTTACCCATTAATTCCAAAAATAATTTTAATTTATAAAATAATTATTCTAGACATTTACAGGATTATTTTTATTATTTTCCAACATAATTAACTTTAAAATATTTTGTTGAGATGGAATTTATTTTTGAAGTATATCTAGTGTTTACCGAACATTAATTACTTAATTTTAATATATCTTTTTTATCTAAAATAATGATAATTCATTTTAAAAAAATTCATATTCTACTTCATACTTCCATGTTTAATGGAAATGTAATAATGGTCATATTTAAATTATAATATTATTAATATATAATGATTCTTTAAAATTTACTATTGTGTGTAATGCAAGAAATCTAAGAAATTAAATTCATTTGAAAAAAATCATAAAATATATTACTATTACGTTTTACCGCCTTTAAAATGAATTTCTGCAAACAAATTTTGTCGCTTTGGTATAGGACCCTGAAGATACTTATTCCTTATAATATCCGTGGTTTCCCATATAGATTTCCTATATTGGTTTCACCATAAAACTTTGAACTTGTGAGTGGTATTATTTCATAACACTTTATCTATATGATCCCAAGTCCCCATATTTTTTTTCCATATGAAAGATCATGATCAAGTGGTATGACCTATGAGTTTAGTACACTTTAATGATTAGGTATGTACATCCGCATGAGTGATACATTGAAGACAACATGGACTTAAGAGAGGTTCAATGATACTTCCATATGATAAAAAAACATCCCTCATCAATAAATAAAATTGAAGGTTCCAATATACTGAGGGATTATCTTATTTTATTCTCAAATTTCATAATATTCTTCAATGGAAAAAACAATTAATAAACTATCTCAATAGCTTCAAACTTCTAATTACATTGATGATGTTTATCAAAACCTTTTTCAACTTTTTTTATTATGTATTGCTAAATATCTTCAAACATCTATTCCATTTATATAGCTAGATTAGGTCCTAATAGAATTCATTGTCATTATTTGACCAAATATGTTGTAGGTCTACTATTATTTACATAGAAGTCTCCAAAATGATCCATCAGAATTCTTGGTTGAAAGATATTGTTGTATGGAAATTTGCTAGATGAATGTTTGGATCCCCTACACCTTTGAAATACATGGAAAATGAGGTGTTATTGCTTTATTAGGTGATCTACTATAACCCATATAGATTTATTCCATTTAGATATTTTTGGGAATCTGATTAATAAATACATGGTGATGTTTCCCATTTATATTCTTGTATGGGTAATGGTTGGAACACCCCCTTTAAAATTTGCATCTCATCATTAACTGTTGACATAATAAGAAATGAGATACATACTCCTCAATATCTATTTTCATTACATCACACAAAAAATACTCATTGATATCTCTATTAATCTCTGTACATCCCTAATGAATTGATAACAAAGAACTATGAGCTTACTCTAATTGAACCTTTTTCAAATTAGGTATAGACAAATCACATACACTGATGCTTAACATTATTATTCATTCACAATAATGGTAAAACATAGGATAATTTCTCACATTATTCTAATGGTCTACATCTTTCTTCAGTATATATTTATTCATTAGATGGTTATATGGTCAAACACTCATTTGATAGAGATATAATTTTCCCCATTCATTTAAAATTTCGAGATCCATCCATTTCAAAACCTAAAATATTTGACCTTTTTTTATCCTCATCATAGATAACATTGAATGGACTTTTTTAATTAAAGCATCTAACTCCTTGTTCACTCTCCTAGGGTGGTAATGTATTGAGCAGTCATACTCAATAATCAGTTCTTATAATCTTCTATAGCTCATATTGGACTCTTTTTGTGAAAAATTATAATTTAAACTCTAATGATAAATATATGTATATATATCACTCCTCTCATTATATATATTACTCATCAATGTCATTAATTACCCCATTACAACATCTAACTTCAAATTATGTGATTTATAATCTTTCTCATGAACCATCAATCTCCATGAGGCATAATCTATAAACATATCAATCTATATGATAACACATACTAGTATGTTATTTGAATAATAACTATATATTACAAACCCATCTCTACAATAAGGTAGTGAAAGCATAGGACTGCTGACTAACCTTATATTTAATTCGTTAAAATTTCCCTCAAAATCATATGTCAAAATTTACATGGCCCCCTTAAAGGTTAACTTGGTAATAGGATTAGATGTTCATGATAAATGATTCAAAAAAATTCGAAAAAATCAATCCAAACAAAGAAAACTTTGAATCTCAATCATAGTGGTCGGTATAGGAGATTTTTCAATAACATCAATATTTGATGGATCAAAAGATAGAAACTCTATTGAGATTATATGTCCCAACTATAAAAAAAATTATACAAAATTCACAGATGGTATATGTTTAATAAAACTTTTCCATACATATGATCTTTATCAAAATTATTAAATGTTCTTCATGCTATTCCTTTATCGTTGGATATATAATAATATGGTCTATATGGACTACCAAATACTAATCAAGGTATAATTTTAATACCATACTAATTAAATATATATGGATATCATGGGAATTAGAATGAGAAAATAAATCACTATAAATTCATTGTGTCAAAACCTTGTACGAAATGTTCTCTTGGGTATATATTATTTTTGACCCTCAATTGATGATATCTAGAATGAAACTAAATTTTTAAAAGTATTGATCTCATTTAATTTGATAAAAACACATAAAAATGAGGTAAGGGATAGTTTTTCATTATTTTATTCTTTTTCAACCCCTGATAATCAATGCAGATTCCCAAAAATCCACCATTCATTCAAAAAAATTGCACACACACCTCAAGTTGACCGACTTCTCCATATTAAAACCTTTTAAATATTCTCTTAGAGTACGTTCTTAAATTATTTAAACATAATATGTTGCATTATAAAAGGAGTATTTTAAATCAGTGTAGAATTATGTACTAGTTCTACTGAGAACTCATCTTTATGATTCAGTGGAAGACTGAAAAAGTATTCCAAAAATACATCAAAAAACTCTTACACAAAACTTATATCATAAATATTGAGTTTTGAACCAAACATATTATATAAAAACAAATTTTATATAGGAATAAAGACCCAAATAATGTATGTGATTTCCATTAGATGATTATATTAATCATGTCACAAATATACAATCATTGTCTAGTACATAATTTGAAACTGGACTTCCCTTCCTCAATAATTGATGTGGGATTTATATTGGGAAATCTAATCCAAGCCTAAGATAACATTAAATTCTACCTAAAATATAATTAAATTATTATTAGGATGAAAATTACCACTAAATTAAACCAATTAATAACAATTGACTTGGGATCCAATCATCATAAAAGTAGGGGTTTTCATATCTAATTCAACATCTAGTCATTTTGGGGTCACTTTGATACACCTGCAAAATTATTTCGATCAAAAAGTGATGGGTTATCTAGATTAAAATAATAAATTATTAGTTATATAGTTTATGTTATTTTATTTTAAATAAATTAAATATCGTTTACATCTTTTGTGGCACTCAATACTAGGTTTAAATAAAATTTGATACTCCATTAAAATATTATTCAAACATAACAATTATAACAAATCTACATAGGTGGAGGGTGTGAATATGAATAATTCAATTATGATAATTTTATGGTTCAAACATGTATAAAATAAATTCAATGGTTATATATTTATTAGAAATAATATAATAATCATTTCAAAGGAAAAGAAATAGTTTTTATAGAATAATATTTTTATAAAAGGTGATTTACTCGCACCTAGAAGACATGATTTAATATTATTTTTTTACCAATTTTATAAAAACATGTATGTTACAATTTATTTATGTTTTTTAAATGATAATTTCAAAAATATATTAGGTAAATTTTCTGGTTTTTTCAAATATATTTAATTTTACAATGAATAGTGATATATACTAATTTTTTTACAAATACATTTTTGTTTAAATTATTTAAAAAGTTAAATTATACTATAAATTGGTTATAAAATAATATTAGATAAAATTTATTTTAATAAAAAACTTTAGGTTATTGAAATCATTTTCATGTTTATTTTTGATATTAAACATTATATAGTGAAGTTAAAGCTCACTTTTGAAACCCCTTTATTCATTGTATTTGCACGTATAATTATAAATTGAACTCTCCCAATTATGTGTATTTAATTTTTAAAAATAGATTCTATATTTTTATGTAGAATAATTTAATTTATCTAATAAGGAAGGCATAATTTTCTACCATTATGAATAGTAATAGAAGAAAAATTACTTTTCAGAGTTAAGGAAAAAACATATTTACCTGTGGTTAAAAAAGATAAGTATTAAAATTACCTAAAAACATATAAAAACACGTTTTATAGACATATTTATATCTTACACACAATAAGGTTAATAATTATCCATTTCCTAGTCATGTGTATTGATATAAATGTTATTTTAATTGATTATATTAAAAAATTATATATGTGTTATCTCTCCCTCTTATAAAAGGAAACCCACTCTCCTACCCTATTAACAGTTCCATAGTTGTTTGGTTCCTCTAATTACAACCCAATTAACATAATTAATCACACACCAATATCCATGATATATATTTTTATCATGAATCCATCTCATAATATATTTTGGTGAATATATAAATATTATGTCCACAATAGTGGTAACCTTCTTAAACAATCTATTTTATTTTATTTCTCCCTCCACCTACTTAATATCATATTAAATTAGGATAGTGCAATAAAAAAGTACCTGAATTATAATTACATGTAATTATTTTAGTTTAATAAACTATATCTGTATCCAATTTCATGAAATGGTAAATGAAATCATCGATCATTGGTACGAATGATTTTTGCTTCAGGAACCAATATAACTCATTTCCATCAACAACTCTCTTAGCCAGCTATAATGATAGATTAATTATGTGTTTTTTTATGTGTGTAATATTTATCATATAACTAAACAAATTTAATTATAATATCATATATACTTTATTACCTTTCATTATATTTAAAATATGATAGAGTCGCTGACGAGTAGGGAAAACTACCCTCTTGCGTAGCGATGTGACTCATTTTTTCCCATGAAATTTACATAAAAGTTATAAAGGTTAAATTTATTGAATATATGTGTTATATATGAAATTATATTTATTTTATAAAATTAATATATCAACCACATCATTACCCTTTCACTCATTAATTGAATGATTTCTTCGCTCGTGTGTGCGTACAAGACCTACCATCTCCACAATGTCATGCGGTTCATTTACCATGTAAAACATTCATGAATGATTTAAAATGTATATATCGATAAAATATGAAATTTTTAATATTTAAATATTTCCTTACTTTATGAATCTATATACAGTATAAAAGAACCCAATCTCTCAAGACAGATTATCCATGACAAAATAATACAGTTAACAGACAAAATAATGAAAATAATGAAATACTACTAACAAAAGGGTCGTAGAATGTTATAAGAGGATCACATTTTATATTATATTTGTAAATATGGGTATTTTATTTTTTAATAACATGATTTAAAACATTATACATGATGTCAAACCTTGTTCAACCAAAATGAATCATAAGCTAATATATTTTTGCTCAATTTACATTTCATTGAGATATATTTGTTAATATGAACCTGTTCACTTCTATGTGGTGAATATACCACCCATTTAGCGTATTTGACATGATTAAATATTTACTAATGATGATGTACGTTTTTTAATGTTTCTTCTTCCTGGGATTATAATTTTAAATTTACCAAAGAGGTCAAAAGTATTGTACAATGTCACTTTCTTTTGTGATTATTTATGTTCTCTTGAAATAATCAATTTCTTATGATAATTGTTCATTAGAAAATAAATTTAAATTAAATATAAATATTATATTATTAATAATAATATTATTTCCTTTGTTTTATTCAATTTTTACATATAATGTTTACTTTGAATGTTATTTGATTAACGTGTGAAATATTGATAAAACCATATCCTTGAACAATATAAATATTTGATGATAAGGAATATTAATTCATGAATTAAATAAATTATTATATATACAATTAATTCGTTGTATATATAGTCACAAGTTGGGCCCAATCATAGAAATCCCCTCAATTTATTGATAGGTGTCATGACATTAATCAGTTGGCCAAATTGGATGTGTTTTTATCTATAGTTATAAAAATTATTGTGAATGTTCCTTCCAGTAGAGGTGTCATAATTATTTATATCATGAAATCTAATAATTAAGAATTATCTTCATTTATAAATCAGTTATTATTATTATCTATGATATTTTTACATTGATGTAATCTTTGGATTCATTTCATGCTCAGTTTATTGATTAAATGACATGTCTCTCCAGTTAGTTACCTTTCCATATTTATTACGCCTTATCCAATTAAGATAGTCACATAATTTATTAAATGGAATTTTTTTGTTATTTATGTTTTCATATTGGTTAAACCTTATTTATTCCCATTATCCCCATTCTATGTTACCCTTACCACATATTTGTGATAATCCTTAGTTTGTTTCCTTTACCAACGATATGGAGAGGAAATATATGAATGAGTTTCAAGGATGAAGATAATTTTATTTTGTTATGTATTATGTTTAATTTTTATTGCCAATGTATAATGAGTATCATGTATGTACCTAATTCTTCAAGGCTAATAAACTAATCAGCCCTTCGGGATGCAATCACATGAATATTATGACAATGTAATTAGGTAGACACCAGCTCCAACTTACTGGTATTAGGTTCATTACAATTTCTATCAAATGGATGTTTAATAGAAACCATTAGAACTAAATTAAAGACAAAATAGATTACGTAACATAAACATTTGATATAATTTTAGAAAAGGTATAGAATAACATCATATAGTTTTAGTAAAGAAAATACTATGTGATATTTTAAAGAAATACATCCCTCGATGGATACTATATGTTGACATAGTCTCAGAACAGTTGTACCTAGGGGTAATTACTCTAAAAATAGATATTTGAACTAGACATGATCCTCACCTCATGAATGTAAACGGTCCTGAGTACATAACTAGTTTGAAACACAAATAGTTTATACTTAGTATAATTTATATTATCTTTATAAACCATTATAATGGATTTAAACATAGATATACCCCCAAATAAACCTTGTTCTATATTCTGAGATTAAAAAAGGATTGTTTCTAATTTATGTCATGTGTTACACCATATTTTTAATTATATATTATGATTTGAAATTTATAATTTTATGAGATCATCCATTATATTCCACTATTTAGATATGGTTCCTAGAAAGAACAAGGGTATCAATACTCATGGTCAAGGAAGAGATTTCTCGGCCATGTAAGACAATATAGTAGGTGTTATAATTTTTTATATTATAGAAATATTATGTAATATTAATTATGTTATGAATTCGTTTTTCATAGAATGACCAACCTTTTGATCCATAAAATGATTCTCCTACATTAGATCACTCCATGTGACAAAAGCCCCCATCATTTTCTAGGACTACTGATCTAATGGTAGGTGAGCAATGTATTAAGTCTCTCATGAAGATATTTATGGTCTGAGGGTCTGGTGAAATGGAATATTTAACACTTAGAGTTTATTATTTCAAAGGATATATTGATCAAAGGTTTTTTTTAATCTGTAACACAATATAGGATGAATAAATAGATCTCATGGAATGATAATATTTTAAAGATACATTATTTGATAAATACATCCCTCGTGATAAAAAATGAAATTTAGATAATGTTTTATATCTTTTTTTATAAAGGATAAAGAAATTGTTTCTTCATATAAGGATACATTTACAATGTTATCTTGTTATTATTTAGATTAAATACACAACACATAGTATATGATTAACCTTTTCTTTAAAGTCCTTCATTCAAATAAATGAAGGTAACTGGTCTCTCAAACATTTTCATTAGATTATAAAATTATTTTATGTTTCATAAATATTGAGAATGATTTATATTGATCCAATATTTTCTGGTTAAATAATGAAAATATTAGGTAGAATTAGAATAAATGAAAAGGAAATATTTCAAACAAGTGGAAGAGAACAATGAAATTTACATGTTGTCAGAATTGTAAAAAAAATCATCACGAGAAATGATTAAAGGGATTAGTATTTTTTTAATAAGTGTGGATATAAGTGTTAAAAGGCTAAAACATAAGAAGAGAATAAATATGAAACTTCTATTCACTGTTAAAAATATAGTGAGATGGTGTGTTATCCCAACAAATTCCCTAAGAGTCAATGGAATTTAAAAAAGAGGCCAATGGGAGAAGTCCAAGAAAACATGAACACTATAATTGGTGTGTAATTACCCAATGATGTGTTGGTAATAACATTAATCATATCCTAAAATATAACTAATTATTTATTTGATTCTAGATCTTTTCACACTGATCTCCTATGTTTTCCAAAAAAAAGTATATATTTACCTCTCTCTTTAATAATAGAGATGCCAATAAAAACTCATAGTGGATGTATCAATGGAATGAGGATGTGTTAGTAAGTCCATATTATAACATATATACATTCATTATTTACTGGCCTTATTGTGGATGGATCTGATATAATTCTTTGTATAGATTATAATTTATAATATGATGAAAAAATTTATTATAAAATTAATTCAATTATAAATAATGATGAGGATGTAGAAATACTTATCTTTAGAGTAGGGATATCATCATCAAAGGTATGTCAAGATCCATCCATAGTAGCTCTACTAAGAGAGGTTCTTAGGGAATAATAGAAGTCACAATCATTAGTCAGGGAAGGTAATATTCAAATTGGGGATGTACCTATTGTACGTGAACAGATCGATGAATTTACTAAGGAATTTCTCAGAAATCACACCAAGCATGAAGTTGAGACTTCCATTGATTCAATCCTTAATTAAAGAACAATATCAAATACCCCTTATATATTTTTCACCAAGTAATTAGTGGGGTTGAAGAATCTACTTGGGGAATTGTGTACAGATGTATTTATTTTCCATATTTCTTCACCATGGGGAACCCTAATTCTCTTCATTTCAAAGAAGAAAGGATCATTGAGGATATAAATTAATTGTAGGTAAATCAATGCTACTATGATAAAGAAAAAGTATCCTCTACCTTATATTGATATATTACTGAATCCAATTAATGGATCCTAACAATTTTAAAGATTGAAAATAATTATCGGTATCATAAATTGAGAGTAATGAAGGAAGAAATTCCAAATAAAACATTTTAAACATGGTATAGAAATTATAAGTTTACAAAACATCCATTTGGATACAAAAATTATCCCTATTTCTTAATAGATATAATGAATAGAGTATTAACAGAATATTT
Organism: Viscum album; assembly: GCA_963277665.1. Lineage (NCBI taxonomy): Eukaryota > Viridiplantae > Streptophyta > Magnoliopsida > Santalales > Viscaceae > Viscum > Viscum album. The sequence goes on along the minus strand of OY728139.1, from coordinate 1,084,196,487 downwards.
TAATGATTATTTTTTTGGAATTAATTGATGATAAGTTGGGGTATTATAAAATCCATAAGGACCATCAGAATCACTTTTGGATCATTAAATAGACTCCCAGAAAGAAATATTTATATGGAAAATATATTAAGTATCATTGATGGCATCAAGAAGTTAATTTTATTCGATATATTATCTCTAATTCATGAATATTAGTTAATCCTATGAAGAAAAATGAATTTAGAGAATGGCCTACACCAATAACCATAACTGAGGTGAATTGGTTCATTTTTTAAGAAGGTTAATATCATTAATTCACTAAAATTGTTTCCCAATAGGCTAACATGTTGAACAATATTACATTTAATGTTGATAAGTTCATCTGGAAAAGGAATATGAAGAAAATTTTAATGAATTAAAGATGAGATTGGTCAATGCTCTGTTGTGGAATCTACCATTTATAAATGATATATATTTTTATATTTATTTATCAAAGAGGAGAATTAGTTGTTTCATAATGAAAAATGATAATGTTATCGCATATGCATTGAGGAAAATTATGAATCTTGAAAATAACTATGCAACAAATTATCTTGAGTTGGATGTTATATTATTTTCATTGAAGATATAGGTTTATTTTCTCAATGTTGAAATATATACGGTATACATGGATTATAAAATCCTAAAAACATATTTTCATATAACAATATTAAAATGAGAAAAAGGTGATTGATCAAGGTACTCAACGATTAGTATTTCTAATTACACTACAACATGGGTAAAATATATAAGGTAACTAATGAATTTAGTATGGAGGATTATTATGTTTTGATACAAATGAGGATTGAGTGGGATATGATGTTCGTAAATATATTAAAGATATATATGTTAATTATTAAGGAAAGAGAGACATCACTCCTTTTCAAATTATTAAAAAACCATATTTATAAAAAAAATATAAAAAGTTCTCAAATAGATGATGAGAACATTCAGAAGAAAATTAATGATGTGAATGATGGTAAATTATTTGACTTATTTTTTAATATGGTTTTCTCTTATTTGTAAATATATTTTGTGATCCATCTATAACTGAGCTAAAATAGGAATTTTTGGATGATACTCATTACATGAATTTTTCTATACACCATTGAATCATCTATATGTACATTGATTTGTAACATGAAGTGAGAAATTGTATACTATGTGATAAGAAATTTTGTTTATAAATAGGTCAATATTGAGAGAGAACATCCTAAAAGATTCATCTAACCATTTAAATTCCTATATGAAAATGGGATTCCATTAATATGGAGTTTTTCATAGGACTACAGAAAACTCAGAAGATGAATAATGATATATGGGATATTGTTGGTCGCCAAACAAAATTATAAAATTTACGAACTATATGAGAAGATTTTACAATTGATCACCTAAAAATTATTTATATCAATGAATTAGTATCCCATTAAGTTGAACCTAATTTGGTCATGTCTAATAATGATCCCTATTTTACATTGATTTTTTTGAAGATTCTTCTGATGTCTATTGATACTGAGATTCATTACAACACTAATTATCATCCTAAAACCTGATGGACAATAAGAAATGACTATTTAAACAAAGGAATACATATTGAAAAATTCTAAAACTGATCATAATGGTATGCTACAAAATTATTTAGCTCGGGTATAGTTTTCATATAATAACAGTTTCCATTCAAGTATTCAAATGATACTATATGAGGCACTATATGGAAAGAGATTTCATACTCTGAATTGTTTGGATGATTTTTATGAAATTAAACATCAAATAAATATTTTTTTAATATAAATAAACATAGGAAACTACCTATTAGGATCATATTAAATCATTTCAATGTCTGAAAATGAGTTATCTCGATAATTAGATAAAGGATTTGGAAATTCATGTGGAGCTCATGTTTTGTGGGGAGTGTATATCCAAGGAATGGTTTCATAAGGTTCAATAAGAAATAAAAATGGAGCCCTAGGCATAGAAAACCAATTTAATTCCATTATATAATATGATCTATTTCTTACCATTTTAAAGTGCCACCAAATCTCTCAAAAGTAAACTATGTGTTTCATATATCGTTGTTAAGGAAGTATGTACCAACCTGAACTATTATGAATAAAATTCCCCTTTTTGATTTAATTAAATATAATTCACATGAACTTATTTTGTTTTATTATATCCATATGTCTTTAAATGAACACTATGTATCTTTACCATTGATAATATAGCTGTTTAACAGTGATCACATGACTAGTATAAACATCGTGTTTTAACAAATCCTTTTTGAACAAACAATGTAAGTGAAGGCCCGAACCAGTATGATCACACCCTATAAATAAAATTCATAAGAGATTCTAAGGGATTTATCATTTTTTGGGATTTTCCAGAGACCAAGACTAAGATAATATCCAACAAATTAATATTGAGAAAAACAGTTTATGAGAGAAGTTTAAGATGATCGAGATCACAACCGAAACCATGTTCACCGAACGACCCCATGAAATACCCATCATCGTGCACCATAATCTTCTAGATTATTCTATTGCATTAAAGGGATATGTATCAAGACTCTATAAATAGGTAATTGACCAATATTTATTATAAAATAATGAATATATTTTCATCTTATTATTGTAACATTGTAAACGATTTTAGAGAACATATTATATTTTTGGATAATATTTAAATTTAAATAATGAATTTATGAATCAATTTATGTTTCAAATAAATAATATTTTAATGTAATATTATTATTAAATAATATTATTTATATATAAATGATAATATAATTTTTATAATGTCAAATGTAATTTTTAGAAGGCCTCAAAAACATGTTTTTGTTAAAAATATTTCATTTCCAATAAATCCTGGATATTGTATTAAAATAGAAAATTATAATATTTATAAGTTTTTTTGGATAATATGGATGTCATTTTTGGAATCCGGGAAATAAATTTATCCAAAGGGTAATGTTTCAATATTTTCATAGAGTCATTTTTTTAGTGAAAATTAAATATTGTAAAAATATACGTTATGTTATATGACACCATATTGGCCTAATAGTGATGTAATGAGTCATATAAAAGGTTTTATCAGAAAAATATATGTTCACCTTTAAAATAATTCTATTTTGTGTTTATTTTATTTATTTTGTATAGTATTAGTGAGTCCACAAAAACTTATAATATATTTTACAATTTTAAAATTATTTATTTGAGAATGTGAAATAAATCCACATAATAAAGGGAATTATTTTAATATCTTTGGCCCCTAGATATATAAAATTATATTAAATTCTAACATTTGTAGGAATCCATGGGAAAAAATGGTTGTTTGTGGTTTTTAATATTTTATTATATACCGTCCCGAACGAAAAAAATAATAAAATCCCCTTACTTCTATATATAAACCCACCCAAGATCCCATTTCTCTTCATCAAAACACCTTATTGAATGAACAAAATCTTCCTTCCATTACCAAGATTACTCCAAATCTTAATAAAAGTTCCCAAGAAGCCCCTCCCAAGGAATTGGATTACACTCTCTTGTAAGGGATCCTCTATTTATCAATTTTATTCAGTAATCTCTTCTATGTTATTCCATTTAATTTGTAATTACTAATGATGGGGTATGTTTAATAACCTACCCAATATTTACCTTATGATTTATAAATGAGTATATAACCCCTAATCTCTCATTAATTTCTTCTATGTACCTCTATCACCATGCCGAAATTTCATAAGGGGTCCTTCTTTTCTCCTATTTCTTCAAAATTTCATTATTATGTTACTCCTTCTAATTAAAATTACTTATTTCGTGATATATTTACATGTAATTATTATTTTCAGTTAATTTAAAAATTAAAATATACCCATATCTCTATCATCAACCCATTTTATGAATTTCTATATGATGCCATTATGTTGCCGAAATTGCTCCTTGATTTTCCATGAAAAATAATTGTATAGTGAATAGCATACCCATTATTCTATCAAGGGAATTAACCTTTATGAACATATAAATATTTATTGGATACTTACATGTATGTATTATATATTAATTTAATGTGGAATAAATTATTATTTGAATGAATCCTTGTTAAATGATCTATGTGTCACACTTAAGTATGAGAATGAAATGATTATGAAGGGTGCACCATGGTAGGGCTCCAGTGCATTGGTTAATGGTTAGTGTCATGATAATTAACATAGGGAAAATGGTTTTACCAAATTATTTTATATTAATTTTTCCACCACAATGTCTTTATGGTTTTATCCTTGACCTATTTTTATACTGTAGTGGTTTAAGTTGTTTCCACATTTCTAATGATATGATTATCATGAAATATCTTGCAATATTATACACGTTACTTTTTTCTTCATTGATATGCCTATTGTCTAACATGTATTTTCATCCTCTTTTTATGTATTTTTTATTCTTTTACAAGGATTTATAGATCACCCATTTCTTATGTATTTCCAAAGGTTATTTCATGTAGTGTTAAGTACGAAGGAATGTTTTGGTCATGTTAAATATGTTTTCATTAAAGATATTACTTTTCATTATTTAAGTTATTATATAATGTAGGAAATATAAAAAATACACTATACTTATAAATATTTTGAGTTGTATTATCTGTAATTTTATGTAATAAATCATGTTCAAATTTTAAATAATGAGTTGAATTGCATTAGTTTTTATTAGAGGATAGGTTTAGTTATGTTTTGAATTATGATAAGAAAACCCTAGAGAAAGTCATATGATTATAGAACTATATATAATTATTTTGGGATAAGACAAATTATAAGAAAAATTTCCTAAATTTTGATAAGTATATAGTAAGTGTTTTATAAAGAAAATGCATCCATGTCTGGATACTACAAGTGGACGTGGATCTGGTACAAATATACCTATAGGTAACAACATTGACAAGATGTTCTAAGTCAGACTTAGGCTAATATGGCACATAAAAATGGGCCTTTCTATGCATCTGGTTTGAAAGTACTGGGGGATTTTATTTGGTAATTCATAAGATCATTATGAACCATTATTAAGGGAACAACATAAAAATGATCATAATAATATATGATAGGAAATGAATCATGGATATAATAGATTGAAGCATAGAATCTTAATAGTTAAGGGTATAAATATAATTTATATGTTTTCCCATTAATTAAATTAGATTCCCCTTTATGTATTTATTAGTCTAAAAATATACATCCAAAACTCTATTTTGTATAATGTAGAACCATAATAAAAAAGTGAAAGGTAGGGTTATCACACATAGTTCAACACAATCCTTCATATCATGAATGTTTAGTAGAACAATTAAAACACCACCATTAAGAATGAAAGTATAGATTTCAGTTAACATCAAAAATGGTAAAATGGGTTCATCCTTTGCATATAACTCATCTCGTATCAATTTTTATGGGATGAACTTCTTGGAGAACATTGTTACACTTCCAATGGTGGAATTTTATGAAATTCTAGGCATGGATTGGATTTAAATATATATAGAAAATAGAAATTATTGTGAGATATAAATCACTCTCTCTATGAAAAATCAACCCCCTAATTCTATAAAAGTTCAAGGAAGATGTGGAATATTATATAACACAATCATCTCAAGAATGGTTATGATTTCCTATGAGAAAACATATTGAGCTCAAATGATTGATTCTATGGAATGAACCATTATCAAAGACATGTCTACTATGAGGGAATATATTTATGTGTTTCCTAAGGAATTTCTTGGTCTTCCTCATTACCGAGAGGTCAAATTTTCAATAAGGATTATACCTAGGGTGTTTCCAATATTCAAGACTCCATATAAGATGGCTATTGTGGAACAAGAGGATCTGAAGAAATAAATATTAAAGAATATAGATAAAATGGTTTATATGCCCAAGTGATTCACTATGGGGTGCACCGATCCTCCTCTTTAAGAAGAAGGATGGGTAAATGCACATTTTTATTGATTATCGGGAGCATAATAAGATCATGATAATGAAACAATATCCTTTGACATAGATTAATGAATGGTTTGATTAACTAAATGGAGAAAAATAATTTTCCAAGGTGGATTTTTGATAGAGATATTACCATGTTAGGGTGAATGAGTATATCCCCAATACTACTTTTCGTATGTGGTACATGCACTATTAGTTCATTGTAATTCCATTCAGACTCACAAATTCTCATGAAATAATCATCGACATGATGAATAGTAGATATTATCTTGAAAAATTTATGGTAGTCTTTACAGATGATATTCTAATATATTCCAATACCTAGTAGGACCATGGGGATCATTTGAACACGATTCTAAGACCTTACAAAAGGATAAGCCTTATAGAAAGTATAACAAGTGTGTGTTCTAGTTGAAAAAAGTATCATTATTAGGGTATATAATCACAAGAAATGAGATATTTTTGGATCCTTTAAAGATAACATAAATCAAAGGATGGTCAGGGCTTACATTATGGACATATATCTACAATTTCATTAGGTTAGATTGATATTATTTCAGTGTTTTGTGAATTTTTGAACAATTTTCACACCCTATTACCAAACTAACTCAAGTGGGGTTATAATTTTCTTGGAAATATGAATGTTAAGAATGACTCATGGAGTTAAAAAAGAATATTATCAGTTACCATGTGCTCACACAACCCACAAGTGGTATATTTTTGTAATTTTTAGCAAATCATAGAAGAAGGGATTGAGTTATGTGTTGATGATAAATTACAAAGTCATATCCTATAATTCAATAAAAATAAAAATTCATGAGAAAAATAATCCCTTGCATGATATGTAGTTGGAATTAGTGATATTCACTTTAATGATTTTGTGACATTTTTTCTCTTATGGGAAATGTGAAATATATAAGGATAAAAAATTCTTAAATATATATTCATAGAGAAAGAGCTGACTATGTGCCAAAGAATATAGTTAGTGCACATCAAGTATTATGACTGCTCAATCAACTAACGTCTAGGTATTTTGAAAAACTTGTTGGATCCACTAAGTATAAAGGATCCATTAATTATACAATCAATAGAAATTAAAAAAGATCAAATATTATTAGATTTGAAGTGGATTGGAATGGGAATCATAATGAAGGGAACATCATAAATCCTATAGAAAATCACTAATATACTAGAAAGGATAATGTATGCTCAAAATGATGACATGAGAATTCAGAAGAATTTGGAAACTATTAGAAGAAGGAAATCCTCTAAGTTCAATGTTAATGAGAAATGAATTGTGAGATTTGGGACAAGACTATGTGTTATATAAAATAATCAGTTAATGAGGAAACTATTAGATGATGCACATGGGATGAATTTCTTCATTCACCCAAGAGACAAAAAAATGTATTAGTATTAATGTGAGAAATATTAGGGGGATAACATGAAGATGAATATTTCTAGATATACATCAAAGTGTCTGGTATTTTAGAAAGTGACGGTTGAAAGGCATAAGTCTAAGGGGATGATAGAAGAATAACAATTACCTATATGTTAATGAGAAAAAATAACCAAATAAATTATCATAGGACTTACAAAGAAATCCAAGGGAAAAAATTATATATGGGTTATCATGGATCAGCTTACAAAAATTCAAACTTTATTGTAAGTTTAGACGATTTTCAACTTGATCACCTCAAATTAATATACATCAGAGAAGTGGTACAGTTTCAGGGAGTACCACTATTGATTGTGTCTAAAAAATAACAATGATTCACATATATCTTTTGGCAAATTATTCAACATTCTCAAAACACAAAGTTAAAATCCAGTACAATATATCACCCTAAAAATAATGGCAATTTTGAGTAGACTATCCAAACACATGAGTAAATTTTGAGAGAATGTTCAATTGATTTCAAAGGGCGATGAGACCAATATCTCCCTCTAGTTGAGTTCTGTTACCACAAAACTTTTCAATAATGATTCTAAATGGATCTTTATGAAGAACTGCATAGTAAGAGGTTCATTACATAGATATATTGGGATGAAGTTGGTATATGAAAACTTCTAGGTCATAAAATGGATGAGAAAATTTTGGAGAAGGTTAAAACCATTTAGTGGTAGATCAAAGATGCTCAGAGTTGAAAAACAAAATCTATGCTGACAATCATCAATGAGACCAAGAGTTCTATGTTGTAGACATGGTATTTCCCCATATATCTCAATGGAAGAAAGTGAAGATATTTGGGAAGAAGGGAATGCTTAGTACATGGTATATCATCCATTTTTATATCCTTGATCGCATCAGAGATGTGGCCTAATGACTAGAACTCCCAATGAAAAGATCTCAATTACATCATGTATTCCATGTATAACTCTTATGAAAGTATATACTAGAACAATCACATATAATAAATCCATAGGTGGTTCAATAGGAGAATGATCTTCTCTATGAGGAGCAGTCAGTGAAGATATTAGATTGTAGGGAAAATATTTTTTAAAATAAAACATCTCCCCTAATCAAATTGTTATAGAGAAACCAAAATTTTGAAGAATTAATGCAGGAATAAATGGATGTTTTGATTTACTGTTACCTTTATCTATTTTTGTGGGAGAAATAAATTTCAAGGGTGAAGATTTAAAATAGGTAATGATTGTAACCACCAGATCTGTTATGAATAAAATTACCTTTTTAGATTTAATTAAATGGAAATCACTTGCACTTATTTAGTTTTATTATATTAAATTTAATTTATATTAATTTTAAGTATCTTTACCATTGATAATATGGTTGTTGAATAGTTATCACGTGACTAGTTTACATATAGAGTTTTAAAAAACCTTTTGGCACAGACAAAGGAAGTGATGGCCTATACCAGTTGGATCATAAAATATGAATCCCATTTTTCAGAGATTTTGAGAGGGATAGAATTTCTAGTATTTCATTAGACCAATCCCAATATAATATCTGTCTACATAATCATGATTAAAAGCGTTTAAGTGGGAAGTTCAAGATCATTTGGATCACGACCCAAGCAATGTTCACTGAACAACCCTAGGAAAGCCCTAAAATTACACACTATAATCTTAGGGATTATACCAGTGTGTTAAAGATATATGTATCTAGACCCTAGAAATAGTAATATATACATTAATTTTTTTAGAATAATTAATTAATTTTCATCCTATTATTGTAACTTTGTAAATGTTTTTTAAACAATAAATTGAATATTTGAATAATATTCAAATTCAGTTAATGAATTTTTGAAATAATTTATTTCTGAAATAAATAATATTTTAATTTAATAATATTACATAAATAATTCTTATCAAATATAAATAACCATATATTTTTTATTATGTAAAATTTAATTTTTAAGAGGGTTCAAAAAACAATTATTTGTAAAAAACCGGCCATTTTTAAAAAATATAGGCCATTATATTAAAAGTGAAAATACACATATTTAAAAAATTATTCTGATAATATGGTTTTAATTTATGGAATCATGATATACAAGTTATCTAATGATTATTTTTTCACAATTTTTCGAGACAGCCATAATTCTGCGAAAAGATTAAATATCGTATAACAATACAAAGTCATTTATGACATCATAATGACTCAATAGTGATATATTAAATAATATAAAATGTATCATCATAAAAATATATATTTAGATTTAAATTAAAGTTATTTTACATTTATTTTATTTATTTAAAAATCCTTTAGTGAATCCTTCAAGACATATAATATATTTTTATGATTTTAAAATCATTTACTAGAGAGTGTGACTAACCTCCTAATAAGAAATGGAATTATTTTATTATATTCTTCTCTTATAAATATAAAATAATTTAATCCACTTACATTTGGGAGAAACAATGGGAATAACCCATTGGATGGTTTTTATTTTTGAACATTTTATTTTGTAGTGTCCAAAACAAATATAAAATAGAAATTCCCTTATTTCCCTATATAAACCCACCCAAGTTCTCATTTATGTTCACAAATATTATTTGGAGAAAAAAATATTTCTTCCCTCTACTCCCTAGAGTCTTCCAAAGGTTCCCCCAATCTTTTAATAAGACACTCCCAAGCCTTTAGAGTCACACACACAAGTAAGGGATCCGTTATTTCTCACTTTCATTCATGAATCCATTCTATGTTATGCACTTTTATTTTAAATTCCTAATAATGGTGTATTTTTTATCACCCCCATACAAACATTATGATTTATAAATTATTAAAAACCTCTTTATATCTCTTTAATCCCTCCCTAGAACACTTGTTTCCATGTAGAAATTTTGTAACGGGTCTTTCCTTTCTCCTCTTTCTTCAATGTTTTTTATTATGTTAGGACATCTATTTCCAATTATTTATTTTGAGGAAAATATTTACATGTCCCTATTTTTATAAATTTCATGTATAAATTATGAGGGACCCATATCTATCTCATCATCCAATTTTATGAATTTATATATGATGTTGTTATGTGTCCGAAATTACACCGTGATATTTCAAGAAAAAATAATTGAATAGTGAATACCATGCCCATTTTTCAGTCAAGGGTATTCAACTTTATGCAAAAACACATATTTTATGGATAATTATATGTATTTGTTACACATTTATTTATAATTTTTTAAATTATGATGTTTAATATATCCATGTTAAATTATCTTTATAGAACACTTGAGCCTGGGAATAAAACAATTAAGAAGGGTGCACCATGCTAGAGCTCCTATGCATTGGGTAATGGTTAGTATTAGGATACATCATGTTAGGAAAGGGTGTTTACCTAACTAAATTATGGTAATTTTTCCACAATGATTTCTTGGCGGGTTCAACCCAGACATATGTTTATAATGCGGTGTTTTAGGTCGTTTTCACATTTCCCATGTTATGATTGTCGTGCTATATCATGCCTTATTATTCATGTTCCGATAATACGCCATTAATATTCCTGTTGTCTAATATGTATCGTCTTTATCATGATATGGATTTTTATACCCTTACTGGGCTTGATATCTCACCCATTTCTTATATATGTCATCAGGTTATCCCATAAAGTGTAAAGTACGATGGAATGTTTGGGTCATGTTTAAGAAGTTTTTATAAACATTATTGATTTTCAGTTTTAATATGTTATGTAATTCACCTTATATACCAAAGAAACTATAAATATTGATATTATGAGTCTTATTAAGTGCAATATTTTTGTAATAAATCATGTATTAATGTGAAATAAAGTTCAAGGCTGTTATAAAGTACATGCTAGACGCAATACATGTGATACCCTATGATTAAATTGAATTGGAACATGATATATCATAATATAATGATAGAATAAATATTTTTAATCCTAGAGAACAAGTATTTAGGAATCACATGACTCAACTGGTAATGGTAATATGGGGAAATCAAAAAATGGATGAAGAAACATTTGAACTAGATGACGTTATGAAGATGAACTACCCTCATCATTTTAAAAAGTAATATCAATGAAATTTCAAGTATTTTTTTAATATGTAATAACATAATACCCAAAGACTTTATATTTTATTTACTTTTAAATAAATTCATTTTCCTGTATATCTTGTGATCCACATAACACCCAATTTAGATAATACATGATACTCTTCTAATAAATTATTTAATCATGATCAATATATCCAAGCTGTAAATTTGGTGTGTATGAATAAGGCTACATAAATTATGAAAATTATATGTCTTACACATGAATAAAATAACTTCAATTTTTATCTATAGATTATAAATAAAATTATAATAATTTGAATGAAAAATAAATGTATTTTGAAAAAATCTATTTTTCTAGAATGCAATTAATTTCTCTTTGCAAACATAATTTAAATTTTTTTTTACTAATTTTAGATAATATATTTCATAAAATGAAATTAAATTTTTTCAATAATCATATAAAAATTATCTTAGGGTGATTTTTTGGGATTTTTCTAAAATATTTCATTTTTGGTGAATAGTGATTAATAACAATTTTTTTGAATACTTCATTCTTGACTAAATAAATTAAAAAATTATATTTATTTTAAATTGGATTTATATTAATATTAGTCATATTATACTATAACAATTAAAATTTAGGTCACTGGAATCAATTTTATATTGAATTTTGATATTAAAACATTTCTTAGGAGAATTCTCAGTTGGAAAACTCATATTTTTTGTTATGATTTTAGGTATAATTTTAAATTGGATCCTACAGACTATATGAATTTAATTTGAAAAAATCTATTATATACTTAAAATTATAAATAATTTATATTATCTAATTATTTCAATTTAAATTTTGACCATTACAAATAAAAAATTTAGTAAAATTTAATTACCATTATTATAGTTAAAACTAATTTATCATGGGTTAATGTACAAATATAATATTTTAAATGAATTACCAAATTGTCCATCACCCTTTATTTGTCCATATATCAATATTACCACATTTAAGTGTTGAGATTGACCCATTTTGGAGAATTTTCGCGTGAAACAAATGTGGGTGTAATTGAATATTTTCAACCCATGACCAAATCACTTCCTTACCCACATACCAAAATCATAGAGCCCTTATATTAATTATAAAGCCATCATTGGAATTATTTTTGGAGAAAATCTAAAGAGTTAATCAAATGAAGAGGCAATGTTCTTGAATTCTAATTTTTATTTTATTTCTTCTTCCACCTCCTTAAAATTTTATTCATTTACCCCAGTATAACAACATAAGTATATTATTTAAAATAATATGTAATTATGTTAATTAAATGGCCTATATCCACATCATCTTCCATAAAATTGGAGAATAAATCATCGATTGGGTGTACGGAAGACAACTGCCTCACGAGACTATGTAACCAGTTTTTCATCAACCCCAATCATGATTTAATATAATGGTTAATTTAATTTATATATAATATTTATGATATTATTATTATTTAGTTTTAATATCACATATAACATCTTACTTTCCATTTCATTGAAAATATGATAACTTCTATCATGTTCACGACATAATACCACCTCATAAAGCAACACGATTTGTTTTTCATGTGATATTTTAATGGAATGTAGTACAGTTAAATTTAAAGTTTTATGTGATATATATTACATGATATTTATTTTTTAAAATTAATATATCACCCAATTTCTTAACATTTCACTCATTAATGGAATTATATCATCGCTTGTGCATATTTATGGCCTACCATCTCCACGAAGACATCTGATTCATTTTCCATGTCGAACATTCAATAATGATTATAAAAATGTATATAATTACAAAATATGATATTTATATGAAAATTTTTATTCTGGATATGGTGGATATATATCAAATACGCAATAAATAGAACTTTCATGAGAAAACATGCATGATAAAATAATTAAACTAACACTTGCAATGATGAAAATAATGTTACATTATTAACAAATGTGTGGTCAAATTTTATAATAGGGTGAAAATTGATATTATTAATATGAATATGGTTTTTTATAAATAAATAACTTGATTTAAACCATTATATACTAGTTTAAATAATTTTCAACAAAAATTTATCCTGAGATATCAGATTTCATATAAATTAACATTTCAGTGAGACATTTTTCTTCATATAAACCTATTCACATTTATGTGTTGTATATATTTAAAATTAGATGTATTTAACATGACTAACTCTATATTCATGATTATTGATGTTTTTTTCACTTTTATTCATCACGTGGATACAATTTCTGTTTTACTAATGAGGTAATAATTATTGTACAAAATCACTTTCTTTTGTGATGATATAATTTCTCTTGAAATAATCACTTTCTTGTGAACATTTTTCATTTGAAATTAAATTTATCATATATATCAATATTATTTTATGATTAATAGGTTTTTTTATCTATCCATATAATAGTTTACATTTGTATTCTACTTTAAGCATTATTATATTAACTAGGGATATATTGATAAATCTATAAGCATACTCGATAAAGATATTTCATGATAAGGCATATTGATTAATAAATTAAATAGATTATTAATTATAAAATAAATGATTTGGATATGCAGTTATGGGTGATTCTTGGTTATTTTTAGACCCTCAATTAATTGACATGGCTCATGAAAAAATACAGTTGGCCTAATTAGATGGGTTTTTACCTATAGTTTCAAAATGTCCAGTGAAGGGTGTTGAGAGTAGAAGTATCATACTGCTTGAGCTCATGAACTCCAATAATTAATTAATTTATTCATTTATAATTCAGTTATTATTATTTTATATTATATTTTTACATTTATATTATCTCTATATGCATTTCATTTTTATTTTATTGAATAAATGGCATGTGTATTCTATTTGTAATCTTTCCTTATTGATTACACCTTTTCTAAATATGATATTCATGTTATTGATTAATAATAATATGTGTTCAGTTATTTATATTTCAATATTGATTATTCAATACTGGTTCATGATAACTTCTTATGTATGTAACCCTTACTGAGTTTTTTATATCCCCCTTTGTTTGTTTCCTTACCCAAAGATATAATGAAGAAATATTTGAACAAGTTTTAAGGATGCAGATCATTTTTATTTGTTATTTATGATGTTTTATATTTATTTCCAATGTAAAAATGGTACCACATATGTATATATTTCTTCAAAACTACTAAAATAATAGGTCATTTATATCAATCATTATCATTAACCTATGTGTTTTGGAATTAGTTTGTAGAATTACTATACTCATTTCACTTGAAACACAAGAGTGTGGGTGGTGAATTCAATGGATATTTCTATTCATTTTCATAATTACGTAACTTCTTCCAATCACTTTGACATTAAATTTCGTGATTTCTATCTTTAACCCACCAAGAAAATTTACCAGTCCCTTTAAGAAAACTTCCACTATGTATCCTTCCAAACTTCAAGCATGAAAGAAATATCATCTTCTTATCTCGTTGGTTTTTAAAACATCCACAAAATATCATATTTATTTTTCATATTGAATCCTTGAAATCAAGGGGCAACTCCTATCTCCATTTATTTCATTATATCTTGTCAAATGATTTATTCCTTGATATTAATATCTTTTAAGTATAATCCCTTTTAGAAACATGGTTTTAAGCCACTGAAGAATTAATCGACCTTATATTCTAGTGGAATGATTATACATAAGTCCGGTCTCATAAGTCTTGTAAAAATTTCCTTATAATTACCAATAAATTAATCATTATTTTAATTTATATGATGAAATTATATCTCTATTTTTGTACAAAGAATATGAGTAAATTTCTTATTAAAAAATAATCTCTTAAACTCATCATATTCTATAAATTAAATTTCATCTTTTGCATCATATTGTTGCTAAGAGTACACCATTGATCTGAATCCCCAACCAATATATGGTTGAAATGGTTTTTTAATAATCGAAACATTAAAGGATGGAAACTATATTTTCAATGGTTATGATCAATTTTTATAAAACTGGTGGATCAGTGGAGTCACTAAAAGAAGGTGGACTTTTCCAAATGAAAGGATCAACAGAACATTGTTCCTTCCATTTTCCATTTGAATGTTTATGAGGATTCATATCGTAATAAATTTTTATGAGAATAATAATGATATTTTCGTTCCCTCACCCATAAAAATTGGTTTCTCTAGTGGAAAATAATTTCATTTTCCATCATATTAAACATTAACATTAATCTTTCTAGTTCTATCCATGAACTCGAATTAAGAATAGTGTGATTAAAAATAACCATGGAGGGGATCCACATAATCTTGAAAATAATTTATAAAAAATCTATGTCTTGACACATTCATTTTGATCAATGGAAACTTATTTTTTTTCTTGGCCATTCTTGTTCATTTTCTATAAAAATCATTCTTCATTTTTCATAATGAGTTTATGAATTTCAAAAACATATCCCCTGAGAGTGTCAAACATAGTGTGCATAAATACCCATTGTTGTGCACTATGTGATGAGTGATTCGATGAACAATGAATCCTTTTCATAGTTATTAACCCTATGTTAAAATTTTCAATATCCATATCCACATGTAGTATCTAGATAGGGATATTATATCTTGGAAAAAACACACCATATCCTTGAAAAAATTTAAAGACATTTTAAAATGGTTCTACTTATCCATAGGGTCTTAAATAATGTTTTAGTATAAAATTATCCAAAGGTTAAATAAACCTATGATCTGACACCAACTATAGAATCCCATAATGTTTCTACATATTTATATTGTCATAATTGATAAATATTAATTATTTTTTACTAAAACACGCCTAAAGATCACAACAGATTAATGTATATGAAAACATGGATAAATTAACGACTAATGCATTACTGTAATGCATCATATCCAACTATGATATTCATAAAATAATCCCTTTATAGAAATTTATTACATCATAACTTTATTTATAGCCTGTGTAATATAAACATAAGGAAAGGTTTTCTCAGATACATAGTATGGTTAAAAAAGGAAATATTAGTGTTACATTAGTATTAGTGTATGATATCATGAGAATAACATTTTAAAATCTAACCCTGTATATCATATATCATAAACTGGAGTCACGGAATAAATATTTGGAGTTCATAATGAATGGAACATAAAACAATAACAAAAAATGATTTATAATATAATAATGTTGGTATAAGAAATGGAATATTGGTATACACCTAAGTATAAAAACTAATCTACCTTGTATTAAAGTATCATTACCAAAAATATCGCATTGTTTAAGGTTCTCACAAAAAACTCTCATAGTAGAAAAAGTCTGATACTGAACATGATTCGCTCAAATTTCTAGTCCTTTTTATCTCATGAGATATCAATATTTACCGAAGGCATTGGAAATCTATATAATTTTCCACCCACCTGTCACAAATTATAATCATAAAGATGTGTTCCATAAGATGATAAACCATGAATTTTATCATGAACAATGAATATAAAATTTGTTTCATAAAATTTCATCATTGTACAACTGATAGAAAATTAATGGGTTTCATAATAATATTTTAATTAATTCATCATAACATAACCTATGGAAAAGATACAGGTTTCATTAAAATACTTTCTTGGGATCAAATACAAATTAAATATTATATAGCATCAAATCCTGTCATCTTAGATAGAAAATTATTTCAAAATATCATGTAGAAAACTGCATAGGGAATCTTTTCTCTCATGCCTATATTACGGAGAAGAAATTTCATTGAAGGAAAAATCATCCTCTCCATGATGGATTGATCACTAGGGATGCCAATATTGTGTGTCCTATAGTAGTGGAATATTTATAGAATCCCTTATATGTCAAAATAATTATCTAGGAGGTACATTGAAATCTTAAAGAGATAATTAATCATTTTTATAGCATTTGTGTTTCCATTTATAACTTGGATAAGCATCTCATGGGATCTCTTATTGATGAAGATGATATTTTGGATGCTATTAAGTATCTTATTCCCAATATCTATATGGGACATAGTGGTTTACCCAGTGATTTCTATTTATATTATTTTACTATTATCAAAATTGATGCAGCTTTTTACATTTCAGATTATTTTAGGGGTGTTCCATTACAAAGAGATATCACATCTTCCAATTTTGATCTTATTCCAAAAGTGAAACTTCCTGAAAACATTGGGATGTTTTTTCCAATCAGAATGTTTAATGTTTCATACAATGTGTTTGAAATAATACTCAATATAATGTTATCTATTTATATTCCCTTATAAGTTTCCAAAGAGAAACATGGTTTCATCAAAGGGAGATATATACATGGAGATACAAGACTTTCTCATAAAATGATTGGTGATATTGATTAGAATGTGATTGAACTTAATTTTATTTTTATTATTGATATGAAAAGTGATTATTATCATATGGAATGGTATACAATAATCAAATATCTCAAAATTTATTTCTTTTCAGAGAGGGTTTGAAATATTTTTTCAAGTTCTTTTCCTTCCCTTAGTTTTATATTACTCTCATAGGTCAAAATATTTGGTTTTTTAAAATGATAAAGGGTGTTGAGACATGGGGACCTAATTTTTCTAATCCACTTTGTTCTATATTAGGATGTTATGTGTAATAATCACAATAATACTTTTGAAGTTAGATTTTTTCGTCCTTTTGAAGGGAGTTTTAGATTTTATAGCTTCTTTCATATCTTCTTTTCAAATGACTTGCTATTTTTTTTAGTGAAAGTGTTAATTTATTTATAAAATTCATGTTGACACTGTATTATTATCAAAATAAGTCTATTAAAACTTCCAATGATAACAATGGTGGTGTTTTTATTTTCAACTGATTTCATTCTAGGAGATACAGGCTTATTCAAGAGAGGAATGGGTTTTCAGCTCAATTTTTCTTATTGAATATTTGGTTTCCCCACATACTAACTAGGGGGTAAGAATCTATCATTATAATCTAGTTTTTGTCTGAATAATAGTGAGGATCAAGATTTGGAGAAGTCATTTTCTTATCTTTGGTGGAATGATTACTATAATTAGGTATGTCTTATCATGTATTTTCATGCATGTTTTATCAGTGTGTAGTACTACAAAGACTATGATCAAGAAAATGGAATTTTTTGACAATATTTTCATTTGGGATTAACATAATTAATAGAGTCATAATTAGAATAGTTTGGAATATTTAGAAAAACAATTTCAATTGGGGGTACTAATCATAATGTAATTGAAGAAGCAATATAGATTTTGTTGGAAAAGATAGTTTGGGAGGTCATATTTGGCAATTCCCTAAGGCCAAATTCTTTTCTTAATGAATTATGTGTACTTCCACACTAATTGGCCCAATAAAAATGGATGCTTACATATTTTTACCTCCTAGAGTGATTGATTCCCCTTATTATGGATAAATCTTACTGGATTATTGGGCATGAAAACATTTCATTTTGCAAACACAACTGGGTTAGATCCACTCTCTTATTCTTAGGTTATCGAGTCTCAAACATTAGTTTAAATAAGGCATGATGCCATCCCTGAATTATTGATATAGTTCTCAATTATGATATAAAGTAGGTGATACATTATATCTCTCTTTCTATGGACCATGATCAGTGCTTCATCTCATCTTCTCCTTCTATGAACCATAATTTCTAAATTTTCTGTAGTATGGTCCTTCCCAATTTTAATCAGGACGTCTTCAGTCTAAATATCTAGTTTAAAGACAATTCACCCAAATATATATTTCACATTTAGTTCATTTGAAAACATGATATTCCAACTGATGATAACATTCAAAATTTATATATTCATCTATATTTGAATAAAAAAATAATACTCAAATTGAAATATTGAATATTTGTCTCATGTATTCCTTCACAGCTACTCATATGGACTTCTATGGTCCAATTTGTAAGATTTTATTTTTATTTTGATAGAGATTGATTTTTTGTTGATTTTATATTGTCTATATTGCACTAGTTTTTATTTTTGTGAACATAGGCCATGGTGTCGGTGGTAAGAAACGCCTCCATTTGTTTTTCCATCTAGGACATATGTAATGGGGTTATACATTAGGTTCTCTTACCTTATCTCATCTAAATCAAGAATAAATTTAGATATATTATTTATTCATTAATAAATAATTTAACAGATGTATCCTATCCTTAGGTACTTCAACTATTATTCCCTACTGGTATATGCACAAGTGATGTCTTTTATGGGAAAAAAAAGGTTGGTGTGTGGGTTAGTTGGAAATATCATTCTTATAGGATCAAGTTTAACATTATTGGTTTCTATATGTATATGATTATGCACAATGGTGGAGTTTTTTTGTGATTATCATGGATCATTTATCTTTAATTTCTCTATATTTGTTTCGTGAGGAATCTTCTGTTATGGTGGGGGAAATGGATTTATGTCAAGGGATACTTCTCAAGGCTCATTAAATTTCATTATCTAAATTTGACTTACAATATTTTATTGTGGTTAATAATTTGAAAGGGTTGTAGGAGTGCCCTTGGAATATAAATTATCATATCAAATACAATAAATATTTTGCCCATATGAACATAATGTTGGTTCATACATGGTTGGAGGGAAATATGTTGGAAGATTTTTTTATCTTCTTATGGTAACTAGGAGGATAGTTTTAAAGTGTTTTTTACTCTTGTCTCACTTCCTATTGAATGTACCTGGGTTGTGCAAGGGGATTCCCTCAGAATCCATCAATTTGGGAATCCATGATTTTTTTTTCATTTTTTTCTTTCCATTTTCACATATTCTAAAAATAATTCAATTATCATTTTTAATAAATGTTATTTGTTAAAATCACTATTCTTAGTGATAATTGCTTCATTTTTCATGTATGTTTCAGTTCAGTTGTTTTGGTCCATGCACATTAATTATGGTTCCATAATATTTATAATATTAATCATGATATAGGTATAATATATTTTAATTATATACATGTTTAGAAGTATCCATAAAATTTATAGATGGGAAAATTAATTATACTATCCATGGAGACAGTATTCCATATATACGTATGATTGTCATTCCCATTTTCTCGATAGATAAACTGAAAGAATAATAAATATTCATTCACTATTAAATAATTATTTATATTTAATATATATCATATATAATAATTAAATATATCTTTATTACCATCCATGTAACAGTAAAATGAAATACACATCACAACGCTTTGTGGAGCTCGTATCCCACACGTAAATAATAGTGGCATTATCATTTTCCAACAGTTTGTAAGTAAAAAATGATTATACAATATCAATATTATATAACTATAATTATGTGATAAATATCATGTACAATTTAAATCAGTCATTATATCCCCCAATGAGAGGTTGTGATTGAAAGCGAATTACATAGGTTCATAAGGTAGTAATCTCGTGTACACAAGTTCAGTGGTTTCATTTCCCATTTGATAGATGATGATATGCATATAGGTTATTCCATTAATATAATAAAATATACATATGTGAGAAATAATTATTATCTTATATTATCATAGTTTATTAATATATTATGGAGGTGGAAGAATAAATAAAATTAAAATGATTGTTAAAGAACTATACAACTTCTTTCGTGGGTGTAGAGACCCGAATCTTGACGTACATGGACATTACATTACTTTTGCGAAATACTTAGTACATAACAAAAACACACACACATGGATCGTAATAGTTTAGTGTCTTTGGAAACTCGGAATATAATCTTCTAATCCTAGTGAAATATCTTCAACATCTCCCATAAAGATCATCCTTGTTTTTACCTGAAACCTTTCTTTATATCCTACGGAAAATAAAACATAAAAGGGTGAGCTCAAATGCTCAGTAAGGGTAAACAAAAGAAATATCAATCACATCATATTCATAAGAACATAATATTTTGGAAATCTTATCCTGCAAAAGAGAGCATAATTTCATAACATGGGATAAATCATGGCAGTGAAATGTAATCACAATAATCATAACTGAAAACATTAAACTTTGTGGCATACACACATAATCATAGAGAATAATTTCTTGTTAGTCAAGACTCATTTCCAAGACTATCTTAGTGGACAAAGTCCCTTTCTGAACTGAGTCACCCTCGTTTCAGTCCTGTTTCACTGAACCGGTATAACCTACCATTCCAGCCATGTCTATCTCATGAGATATAAAATCTTTACCCAATGCATTGGAGGGAGATATAGGTCCCACCCATCTCATAATGATACCATTCTTATGTGTGCCACAAAATCATAAATCATACATCATTGCATAACCCATGTAATAAAATGGGATTCTTAAACATCATGCCATCATAATCCATAAACAATTGATATCTTTTCATAATAAGAAAATTGAATCCATTTAAATCATAGAGACATTTTACTTGAAACATATATATCAAATAACGTCATCTTAGATGGAAAATAGTTTTGAAAAAACACTTGAAATGAATTCTTGAGGAAAATATCCTTTCTTCTATAAAAACATTTTTCCTTTCTTAACATGTCATAAAACTTTAAACTAAAAGAGGTTGATTAAAATTAAACTTGAAAACTTGTAAAGTAAGCTTCTTGGAAATAATTTTTTAAAAATCCATTCATGCCGTATAAGTTAAAAAAACATTCTTTGTACTTTTGTCGGAAAAGTCAAAAAGTACCTCGTACGAAGAACGACAAAATATTCCTTTCACATTCTTTACTAAAAACTCACCGAAGGGTAAAATTGGATTTAAACAATTGTAGGTGGATGTAAATAATATTACATATTCAGGAAACATGGATGTGGATGATAAAATACACCCTAGTAAATACCAAATTATAAACAATCTCAGATAAAAATGAGATAGTGATATTTCCCTTACCTTAAGTCCGATTTGCTTCATAAGTGTCTGAACCTCCTGTATAATGATTTAAATAATGTCATTGACTTATTCCAGAATCATACTAATTGTTATGATATCATATATGGTTCACTTATGACTTTATTTTACCCGTTCTATTGTAAATTCCATGTTAAAGAGCGTTTTGGTTAAATTCATTTCATTTGTCGTCCGTGTTTTAACTTGTAATTATTCATATGATTACGTAGATCATGATTACTTAATTCCAGAATATAAAAAATAATTTATATATAATATATATTTAGAATATTCATATACATAATAAATCAGTAAATGGAAATAAATACACCATTCATGGAGACGGTAGGTCATACGTACGCATGAACGCTGTTTTTGTTTCCTTATTGAGTTGAATGGAATTAAGTAGATGACATACATATATATACACATAAATCCAGTATCATTATTATGTCATATATTTAATTATTACTTATTATATGTACTTTTTAATCATTCATGAATGGTTAAAGTGGAGAATGAATCTCATTGCGTCGTGGAGACGGTAGTCCGTACGTACGCACGAGCGATGATATCATTTTCATGGTTATTGAATTGAATTGGAGTGGATGATAAAATATATCAGAATCATTATGATGTTATAATAACTATGTATAGTTACTCTTTACACCATAATACCCATCCATTTAAGGTGTTGGTTGAAAAACAGATTACACCACGGCGTGCAGACGGTATTCCGTACGTACGCACGCACGGTGATTTTGTTTTCCGTAGGATGGATAGATGGTGAAATAGGGTTGTTTAATACTTATAATAACATATCAGTATATTATTGATACTGATGTTATTACTTCATAATGAAACAACCTAAGAAGAAGAAGTGGAAGAAGAAATAAAGTTGAAAGAATCGGTAACGGATATTACCTCTTCTTTGAAGCGCCTCTTTGAGACCTCCTCTTAGGGCACTAAAATTGGTATTTGAGGAAGACCAGAACCTCTAGGATGTTTCTAGGGAAGTGGATAGGATAATTGGTCAGGGGTTTTCCGAGCTTGATGGCTCAAAGTTTTGTGAGGAAGAGAGGG
The DNA here is from genome assembly GCA_963277665.1 of Viscum album. Lineage (NCBI taxonomy): Eukaryota > Viridiplantae > Streptophyta > Magnoliopsida > Santalales > Viscaceae > Viscum > Viscum album. The sequence continues at coordinate 1,084,173,024 of OY728139.1, read as the reverse complement.
AGGAGGTGCCCTTTTATAAGGGGGGAGAGGGGCACCTTTGGAATAACTAAAAATATTATTTTATTATAAAGTCATGTTCGGTTTTAAATAGCTCGAAATTGATTTATTTCGAGGCTAAGGTGGGGATGGGTCGCAATCCTCTCATCCAATAGAATCTAGACAAGTTTAGGTTCCTATTGTAACCATATCGTTTAGATTTAACATTAAGTTAAATAATTTTACTTTTACCGTGTCTTCTTGTGTTCTTACACTATAAGGTTAATAAACATACTATAAAAAGCCAAACGAACCCAAAGTTGTTTATTATTAATATATATAACCTTATCTAAGTCATTTGGCCTAACCTTAGATTTTTAGGAATAAAATAACAATTAATAATATAATATTTGTTTTAAAAACAATTTTATGTCAATTTCGACACTATTTAGTAATTGATTTTTGTGAAAATCATAACAGAATGATAAGTTCTAAAAAGGTTTATTAAATCAATAATAACATGTCATATTAACCTATAAAATTATTTTAATTCATAAAAAGTCTCAAATTATATTTATTTTTGTATTTATAGCATGAATTATGTCAATATTTCATTAATAAGATAATTACTGCATCATCGTTGTGTCAAAAATAAATTAAATTATTTAATGTCTAAAAATTATAAATAAAATACAATTATGTAGGAAATCTTTTTATATTTCTAATTAATATTTATAGTCGAATTTATCTTATGTATAACTCTATATTAAAAATGTTTTAGTAAATAAACTTTGATTTTAACCCTTTTAACCCTTCTTTAAATAAATTAATAATAAATGTCCTAATCTAATCCAAGTGGGACTAAATGGTCATATTTTATTCCTAAGTTTGTTTTTGGTCAAATTAAACTTGTCCAATAGAATTAGGACATGTGTTAGGGTAATAATAATATCATTTCTACCCTTAATTACCCTATTTAATTTTAACCGTGGTAAAAAAACTAAAAAGTTATTATTCAACAAAAAATTATTTTCATCTCATTGAACCACATTTTACTTACTGACATAAACCGTGTCTCTAGGAGTTTTGAAATTCCACTCAAAGAAGTGGTAAAATTATGTTTTATGAACAATTCGGTTTTTTAACTACCACTTAGTGGTTTCACTATTCTTCAAAAATTGAAAGTTTTCAGAAAAATACCAAAAATTAGGCCTAAGATATATTTGATATTATGAACTCAAAAATGATTTCTATTTTACCAAATTCAAAACATATCAGTTTCATTAATTAATTTAAAAATTAATTCCTGTTGTCAAAACAAATAGTGTGTTCTTAAGAAATACTAACTATCAAAAGATTGACACTTGTTTATGTCGGGTTTAAATGTGAAATTACATCCAATGACCAAAATTGTATTAAATTGTAAAAATATATTCTAAATATACTTTAAAACCACTCAAATTAATAATTTATCACCATTAATTATTTGGATTGAAAAGGTTGTTTTTAATTAAAATTTAGTAATTTTCACTATTCATCAAAATATTAAAGTTATCCGAAAATCACCAAAATTTCACCCTAAGCTAATTTCGATATTACGAATCCAAAAATGAATTCCATTTTGAAAAATAAAATTTACAAAATTTCAAAAAGTGGTTATTACTATTCATAATGGCTAGTTTTAATAATATTTTAATAGCATATTATTGTTTAGTGAAACTCGTTATTGCGTACTACACACGCTATCGAGGAAGGTCGTGATTGCGTGTAATGCAAGGCAAGTCAAGGATGCGTGTTGTGCAAGCTCCTTTTGGTGTAGCGTACAACACAAGACATTAGTGAAATTAAAAAAAATATTTTTCATAAAATATTGGGTTGTTACATTCTACCCCCCTTAAAATGAATTTCGCCCTCGAAATTCGTCGGGGTTATAAATGGTTTACTACATGAAAGTTTCTTTAATAGAAACCCACATCGTAAAAAGGAATATCAAAACCAATCTTTAAAAAACAAAAGTATGAAACGTAATGGTTACCCAAATAAACTAATCACAAGGTTTCCACATATGTGACAATATGGATATGGAAGAAAAATCTAACCATCATGTTCTGATGGAGAGTGGTAGAGAACACGGCTATGGAAAAGCCAACAATCAAAAATCCATAAATTTTTCACGATCTAAGGTACCATCCAATTAATCAGATATAAGAGCACTAGGACAACATTTTTGGTTTTCAAGATCATTTCCCTAAAGTTGAAGAATTTGAATTAGAATAAATACTTACTTTATTTTGGTACAATCTCACTGTTGTTCGTGCCTTTAACAATTTCCACTTCATCTCTTAAATAAATGAAGTTGAATTTGTTATTCGTGAAGTGTTAGCAGATCATGTGATAGAATGACGGGTCATTCCATCTGTCTCAAACAAAAGGTTAGAAAAAGTTATAAAATATACATACGTCATTCTATAGTGAGAGTAATCATTTATGGTTCCTAAAATGGAAATATACTTCATATATCATACTGCTTAATATAATAGAACTAGTTTCTACTAAATAGGGACTTCCTGTAGGTCAGTGGTAGGCGATAAAGGCCATTCGCACTTCAGTTGTGGGTTCGATTCCCACAGCCTTGTCTGACACGATGGGCTGTCGCCCGTCCTGCAAGTTTTCCTTTTTCTAAAACTATAACATCCAATCAATAATATCGAAAAAACTTCTATCCTTAAATAATACTAACTTATGTCCAACATAATCCATTCCAATCTTTAGGCTTATCCATAATACTGCAGTCCACTCTCATAACATAGTGAAAACGATTACCAGAGATTTAATACCATCGTTGATCCCCATATATCATAAGATATGTTTTTTTGGTCACATTCCAAACATTCAAAGTCATTAATCATGTATTCTCTTTACTACCCATTGAGCCTTAGTGAAAACATGAATGTAGTTAAAAGTTAACACTTTCCACATACCAAAATCCTCAAAATTCTATATACTCAAACCATGATATCACTTAATCCTTATATCAATCATGAGCTCATGAATACTGTCAAATATTTCATTTTCTCGTTTCCCTTCATTATGCGCATATCATTCTTTTTCCAAAAATATCTCAATCACATTATATGGTTACTGGTACCATAAAATTATTGAAAACCACAATAGACCAAAACATAAATATTCCAATATTTCACGATACTATATACAACATTATTTTGGAATCCCATTACATAAACACTTAATCATTCCACCACATCGTTGTCATATTCATCATCTCCAATAGTGATCGCATGTGACTTCCCTTTGTCCATTGCCTTAAGTGGTTGCTCATGGTGATCATCACTAACCCTTGGATTAGGGAATTTATTAGCATAATGCCCCATTTCCTTACACTTGAAGCATTGAAGTGTTGCTGGTGCGTTCCCTGTAGTGTTTGCTTTGTTCACATCATTAGAAACCCTTTTTCCATTACTTCGACACTCACCTGCTCGATGACCTTCTTTTCCACACTTAAAACATTTTCTAGTCCCTTTAAGACAATCTCCACCATGCTTCTTTCCACACTTTGAGCATAAGGAAACATTCATTTTCTTTTCACCATTATTCTGAGATTTATCCTTGAACTCCATCTTTCTTTTCTTTTCAAAACCATGAGATGGATATGTAACACCAACTTCCATTTCTACCTTCATAGCACAACGCACAATTTCTTCATAGCTACTGAAGTCTCTTATAGCTAATGCCCTTCGAAGACTTGGTTTTAAGCCACTGAAAAATCGATCAAATTTAATTTCAAGTTGGATGATAATGCCAGATGCATACCTTGCAAGTCTTGTGAAATTTGCTTCGTATATACCAACAGATTCATCATCCTTCTGCTTCAGCTCAAGAAACTCTGTTTCCATCTTCGTTCGAAGAATACGAGGGAAGTACTTACTGAAAAACAAGTTCTTGAAGTCGTCCCATTCCATGGACTCAATTTCATCTCTTGGCCTCGTATTCTTGATAAGATTCCACCATTGATCAGCTTCACCTTCCAAATGATATACTGCTAAGATGACTTTATCATGTTCAAAACATTGAAAACAGAAAATATCTTTTCTGTGGTACTGATCCATTGTTCGGCAACAGGTGGATCAGAAGAACCACTGAAAGAAGGTGGACGTTGCCTCATGAAGGACTCAATAGAATATTCTTCCCTTCTATTCTCATTTGGAAGTCCAGAATGATTCATAGCTTGTGTAAGTATAGCAATAAGATCTTGCACTCCATCTCCCATAGCATTTGTTTGTTCAGGAAGACAATCATTGCATTGTCCATTGCATTGATCAACACGGTTCCTTCGGGTTCCAGCCATCGTTTAAAACCCAAAAAGAATAGTGTGAGAGTAAAATAAAACATAAAAGGGTGAGCTCAAATGCTCAGTAAGGGTAAACAAAAGAAATATCAATCACATCATATTCATAAGAACATAATATTTTGGAAATCTTATACTGCAAAAGAGAGCATAATTTCATAACATGGGATAAATCGTGGCAGTGAAATGTAATCACAATAATCATAACTTAAAACATTAAACTTTGTGCCATACACACATAATCATAGAGAATCATTTCATGTTAGTCAAGACTCATTGCCAAGACCGTCTTAGTGGACAAAGTCCCTTTCTGAACCGAGTCACCCTCGTTTCAGTCCTGTTTCACTGAACCGGTATAACCTACCATTCCGGCCATGTCTATCTCATGAGATATAAAATCTTTACCCAATGAATTTGAGGGAGATATAGGTCCCACCCATCTCATAATTATACCATTCTTATGTGTGCCACAAAATCATAAATCATACATCATTGCATAACCCCTGAAATAAAATGGGATTCTTAAACATCATGCCATCATAATCCATAAACAATTGATATCATTTCATCATAATAAAATTTAATCCATTTAAATCATAGAGACATTTTACTTGAAACATACATATCAAATAACGTCATCTTATATGGAAAATAGTTTTGAAAAAACACTTGAAATGAATTCTTGAGGAAAATATCCTTTCTTATTTAAAAACATTTTTCCTTTCATAACATGTCATAAAACATTAAACTAAAAGAGGTTGATTAAAAATAAACTTGAAAACTTGTAAAGGAAGCTTCTTGGAAATAATGTTTTAAAAATACATTCATGCCGTATAATTTAAAAATAACATTCTTTGTACTTTTGTCAGAAAAGTCAAAAAGTACCTCTTACGAAAAACGACAAAAGATTCCTTTCATATTCTTTACTAAAAACTCACCAAAGGGTAAAATTGGATTTAAACAATTGAAGGTGGATGTAAATAATATTACATATTTAGGAAACATGGATGTGGATGATAAAATACACCCCAGTAAATACCAAAGTATAAACAATCTCGGATAAAAATGAGATTGTGATATTTCCCTTACCTTAGGTAGGATTTGCTTTGTAAGTGTCCGAACCTCCTGTATAATGATTTAAATAATGTCATTGACTTATTCCAGAATCATAGTAATTGTTATGATATCATGTATGGTTCACTTATGACTTTATTTTACCCGTTCTTTTGTAAATTCCATGTTAAAGAACGTTTTGGGTAAAATCGTTTCATTTGTCGTCCGTGTTTTGACTTGTAATTATTCATATGATTACGTAGATCATGATTAATTAATTGTAGAATATAAAACATGATTTATATATAATATATATTCAGAATATACATATATATAATAAATTAGTAAATGGAAAGAAATACACCGTTCATGGAGACGGTAGGCCGTACGTACGCATGAACGCTGTTTTCGTTTCCTTATTGAGTTGAATGGAATTAAGTAGATGACATACATATATATACACATAAATCTAGTATCATTATTATGTCATATATTTAATGATTACTTATTATATTTACTTTATAATCATTCATGAATGGTTAAAGTGGAGAATGAATCTTATCGCGTCGTGGAGACGGTAGTCCGTACGTACGCACGAGCGATGATATCATTTTCATGATTATTTAATTGAATTGGAGTGGATGATACAATATATAAGAATCATTATGATGTTATAATAACTATTTATAGTTATTCTTTACACCATAATACCCATACATGTAAGGTGTTGGTGGAAAAACAGATTACACCACGGCGTGGAGACGGTATTCTGTACGTACGCACGCGCGGTGATTTTGTTTTCCGTAGGATGGGTAGATGGTGAAATAGGGTTGTTTCATACTTATAATAACATATAAGTATATGAGTGATACTGATGTTATTACTTCATAATGAAACAACCTAAGAAGAAGAAGTTGAAGATGAAATAAAGTTGAAAGAATCGGTAACGGAAATTACCTCTTCTTTGAAGCGCCTCTTTGAGACCTCCTCTTAGGGCACTAAAATTGGTATTTGAGGAAGACCAGGACCTCTAGGATGTTTCTAGAGATTTGTAGAGGAAAATTGGGAAGGGGTTGGCCGAACTTGAAGGCTCAATGTTGTGTGAGGAAGAGAGGGAGGAGGTGCCCTTTTATAAGGGAGGAGAGGGGCACCTTTAGAATAACTAAAAATATTATTTTATTATAAATTCAAGTTCGGTTTTAAATAGCTGAAAATTGATTTATTTAGAGGCTAAGGTGGGGATGGGTCGAAATCCTCTCATCCAATAGAATTTAGACAAGTTTAGGTTCCTATTTTAACCTTATCATTTAGATTTAACATTAAGTTAAATAATTTTACTTTTATCGTGTCTTCTTGGGTTCTTACACTATAAGGTTAATAAACTTACTATAAGAAGCCAAACGAACCCCAAGTTGTTTATTATTAATATATATAACCTTATCTAAGTCATTTAGCCGAACCTTAGATTTTTAGGAATAAAATAACAATTAATAATATAATATTTGTTTTAAAAAATAATTTATATCAATTTTGACACTATTTAGTAATTGATTTTTGTGAAAATCATAACAGAATGATAAGTTAGAACAAAATTAATTAAATAAATAATAACAAGTCATATTAACCTATAAAGTTATTTGAATTCATAAAAAGTCTCTAATTATATTTATTTGGGTATTTATAACATCAATTATGTCAATATTTCATTAATAAGATAATTACTGCATCATCATTGTGTCATAAATAAATTAAATTATTTAATGTCTAAAAATTACAAATAAACTACAATTATGTAGTAAATATTCTTATCGTTATAATGAATATTTATAGTCTAATTTATATTCTGTATAACCCCATATTAAAAATGTTTTAGTAAATAAACTTTGATTTTAACTCTTTTAACCCTTCTTTAAATAAATTAATAATAAATGTCCTAATCTAATCCAAGTGGGCCTAAATGGTCATATTTTATTCCTAAGTTTGTTTTTGGTCGAATTAAACTTTTCCAAGAGAATTAGGACATGTGTTAGGGTAATAATAATATCATTTCTACCCTTAATTAACCTATTTACTTTTAACCGTGGTAAAAAAAAGTAAAAAGTTACTATTCATAAAAAAAAATTATTTTCATCTCATTGAACTACATTTTACTTACTGAAATCAACCGTGTCATTTGAAATTTTAAAATTCCACTCACAGAAGCAGTAAAATTATGTTTTATGAACAATTCAGTTTTTTTTAACTACCACTTAGTGGTTTCACTATTCATCAAAAATTGAAAGCTTTCAGAAAAATACCAAAAATTAGGCCTAAGCTATATTTGATATTATGAACTCAAAAATGATTTCTATTTTACCAAATTCAAAACATATCAGTTGCATTAATTAATTTAAAAATTAATTCCCGTTGTCAAAACAAATAGCGTGTTCTTAAGAGATAATAACTATCAAAATATTGACACTTGTTTATGTCTAGTTTAAATGTGAAATTACATCCAATGACCAACATTGTATTAAATTGTAAAAATATATTCTAAATATACTTTAAAACCACTCAAATTAATAATTTATCACTATTAATTATTTCGATTGAAATAGTTGTTTTTAATTAAAATTTAGTAATTTTCACTATTCATCAAAATATGAAAGTTACCCGAAAATCACCAAAATTTCACCCTAAGCTAATTTCGATATTACGAATCCAAAAATGAATTCCAGTTTGAAAAATAAAATTTCAACAATTTCAAAAAGTGGTTATTACTATTCATAACGGCTAGTTTTAATAATATTTTAATAGCATATTATTGTTTAGTGAAACTCGTTATTGCGTACTACACACACTATCAAGGAAGGTCGTGATTGCGTGTAATGCAAGTCAAGTCAAGGATGCGTGTTGTGCAAGCTCCTTTTGGTGTATCATACAACACAAGACATTAGTGAAATTAAAAGAATATTTTTCATAAAATCTTGGGCTGTTACAGTGAGCCTCTTTTGGTTTTTACCCAGAGCCGTCTTAGGAGGGTTTCCAAATAAAAATAAGGCCTCTATGAAGTCAAGATTAAATTAAATAATAGATTTTCAGTTTTTATGTTTTGAACCAAATTCCACTTTTTATATTAATAATAGAGGAGAGGGGGTGTCCAGTTATAAAATGGGGAAGGGAGCCCATATAGAAACCTCTTTAAAATTTCACAAAATAATACAAATTGATAAATTGATTCACAAAAAAAGATTCAAAAGGCCATATATTTGAATTCAAGAAAATATATGGTTGTTATATGGTTATATAAAAGGATTTATACAAGCATAATTTGAAAACATACCCTTATCTTATGGTTTAACACCCATGGTAAACCCATTTTAACCTTCACTGTATTAATTAAATTTTGTAGTTTTCCCTTTTCATTATGAACAATTATTAATTTAAATTTATTATATAATATTTATTATTATCATTATCAATATTTTATCCATTTTACCAAATTCAACTGACAAATGTATCGTAATTTAATTCAAAAATAAACCCAATGAGGCGAAAATAAATCAATTTTCCAAATAATTGTTTTCATAAGTACAAAATGTTTATATATATAAATAAATAATGGAATTGATTAAAATGACCTAAATTGGATTGAAAATAATATAATTTAACTAGGTTTACATTTATAACCATAAAAAATTGGATGTTTTAGATGTTTAATAATGAAATGTGGTTTTAATAAAAATCAATATTTATTACTGTACATGGAAATTTAATCCTTTCAGAGAAATTTTAAGAATTTAACCAAATATAGTTTTTAAATTTTTATTCAAAAAATGCAGTTCATTTTTTACAACTATTTTTCTAAAAGTGGAAAAAATACTTTTATTAATTTTTGACAAAAATAAATGAAATTTATTTTTTGATAAGAGATATATTTTCAATGTATATAGAGACCTTAACAAATATAAGCACTTATTTGTAAATATATTTTATTTATATAAATAAATTATAAAAAATATTAAAAAATATTTTATTCATGTTCATACCACCATATTTAAATAAAAATATTAAAATTATATTGTATTTAATTAAAACATTGTGTTCAATGTAATTATATTTATAAATTGAATTAAATTTATTTTAAAAATTATTTATTAAAATATCATTCTGTTATAGTTTTAATGAACTATAAATAATTTATTAATTTTTTGATATGATGAAAATAAATTTAGTGTAAAATTTTAATTAGATCCTGGAAAGACTTGGTTGAAGGTTGTATCATTGACTTTTTTCTTAATCAATTGATTTTGATATAAAATATGAAATTAAAGTGATAAAATATTTTATACTATTTAATTTTAGGTATAGATAAAATATATTATTGATTACTACCCATTAATAATGGATTTACCTTATATGAGATAAAGGGTAAAAGGGGTTATATACTACTTTTCACATAAGAATGTGAAAATTTAGACAAATAGATCAACATAATAATAGGTGGAAATAAATAAAAGGTTAATATAGGGATATGTCATTTAAAAATTCCTTGTCTATAACTAAAATTAATTTTAGCATGATTTGCTTTTTTTATATTTATATTATTTAAATAGAAAGAGGACATTACACTGGAATAGAAATTAGATATGGATGACTTTCTAGATATTAAAACAATTTAAAAAGGTATAAATATTTAAAAGGATACTTATTCAATTTCAGTATAGAGGAAACCCATATCTCATGCATATAATCCTGAATAGGATTCCAGTTATACCAAATAGTTGGTTTTGTAGTTTATATTTTTACATTAAAATGTTCTATTTCGTTAATTATCAAATTTATTTTTTCTACATTGTTTTTATCAATAAATATTAGTGAAAATTTTAGAATTAATCACATCTATTATTCATCTAATTCTATTTACTATACTATATTAATTATATATTTATATTTAATTAACCCCTCTTTCACTCTAATAAACAATGGTAAAATAATTTATATAGTAATATATTATTCAAATTTATAAAATTGGGTTTAATTATATATGTTTCATGTACACAAAAAGTGGAAGAATATTAATGTGTTAATTTTCCCATACGTTATCGCAACATATGTTACTTTTAATGGTCGTAAATAACACATCATATTTTTTAAAAACTTTCTACATTGAGTGATTAATGAATATATTTAACATGTTTTTGAATTTTTATTTGTCCCAGATATAAAAGAGCATCCCTAAATGAATTATTTATAGTAGAATAATCTCTTTCTAAAAACATTTATAAGGATTAAATATTTAAGGTGATTTAAGAATTCATAATTAAGTCTGAAATGGAATTATAGTTTCATTCATATAAAATCATTAAAATATTAATGTCAATATTTACATGAGCTGTTATAGTTGAAATTTAATTTCATATTCGATAATTTCAATCCTAAGTGGCATAGAAAATATTGGGAAGAATTATTGATAAGTAGTTCAAAAATACATGAAATTAATAAGTGTGGATTTAATTTTACATTATTTTAATGATGAAAAAGTCAATATTATATTTTATGAAGAAATTTGAGTTCAATCTTATGAAATTTCATACGTACCTAATTTATTACTACATAAAGACATTAAACTATTTTTTATTCTTATACGATTATTTTAAATTATTAAATTATTATAATTTTTTATTTAATATATATATTATCCATTTGAATTTGATTATGCTTTTATGAATATATTTTTTACATTATTAAAATTTATTTTCAAGGAAGAATTTTTTTTCTCATTTATGGTTGTAATGAACTATTTTCTATAGTTTAAATAATGTGAAAATATTTAATTGTTATAAAAAATATATTAATTATTGAATATTAAATATTAATAACAATTCTTTAATATTAAAATAATATAAGGTACATAAATAATATTCTCATTATTCTATTTGTGTCAAATTATTTCTCCAAAAATGAATAAATAATAATTGAAAAGATAATTATTATTTTTAAACCTACATTATTAATGTGGAGCTATGTTCAATTGAAGATATATTTTTACATTTAATTAAAAATATGACTCAAAATATAGAAACATTTTCTTATTTAATTTTCATTAAATGGATTGTATTATTTTAATTGTGATTTAACAAAATTTTATGATGCAATAAACATTCAAAATAATTCTTTTCAATTTCTATTAAATACATACATATTATACTATGTGTGGGGGAAAAGACCTAGATATTTTTTAAAATTTTCCTAGATGAAAGATATTGTTTTTTTAAAATTAAGGGTCACATAATTTCACTTAGTTATGAAGATCCCATGATAAAATAATATTTAAAATATCATCATACATTAATTGGGTGTTGGTTGAGTGGAGTAGGGGATTAACATGGAAATATTGAACAAATTAAAAAAAATTATTTCTCTTTATTATATATGAATATCCATCATGTATTTATATATATGTGTAAACCATAAATAAAAAATTTATGAAGAATGTTAAAATCAAAATGGAAAATTTTAAAATTGAATTCACCCCACTCATGAGTCATTTGATATAATAAATGTAAAAAATATTTCAATAATTAAACTTTCATTCCAAACATATATGTATGTCAAACACATATATATTTTCTTATTAAATCATATTCTAAGGTATGGTGTAAATTAATCTCATGAACCACATGAAAAATAAACTTTGTTTTATGTTTTTAATGTAAAATATTTTTTAAGAAGAATAAATAAATTCATTATAATCCAAACATGTATAATGGTATTAAAACATGTGTAAATATCATAAAAAATATTTTTTAAATTAGACTGTTTTTTGTCATATAAATATCAAAGTCATGAACCCAACTGTACTAATGACATTTTTTTAGAGTTTTATAAAATAAATATAATGATCCTTGAAAGAATAATCAGTGAATGAAATGGGTAGTATTTAATGGGTATACATACATTTTTGGAAGCAATAAGACCATTAGAATGGGTTTGAATACCGTTGGAAATATGAATATTAGAATAGTGACTTTACTATCATAATAGTTAATAGATCATTATGGGTAACTATTTAAATAAATTTAAATTTATATAAACATAAAAATAAGAATATTAAAATACCATATAATAATATTTAAAGAAGTAAATATATTTATTAGACTCATATAACATAATTAAATAAATAAATTTCTATAGTTCGTTTTAACATTATTTATTTAATCATTGAATTTTGTATCCAATTAAAAAGTCAAATTTGTACCATTATTTTTTTCAATAGGATAAAAAAATTTATTTCAGAATATTAAAATTAGTTAATATTTAATTTTTTTATTTCTTATAAAAACATGAATTTTTAGTGAATAGTAATGTGAATCCATTTGGGTTTCAGTAAACTATCATTTTAATTATTAAGATTTGGTACAAAGATTTATTGTGATTTTGTGGTGATAAATAGAATTATAGGGGCCAATTCTATAAATTGGAATGGCTATGATGTGGGGAGACTGGCTATGACATGGACTAGTCGGCTACAACATGGAGTTTGAGAGGTAATATTTTGAAACAATTTACATTTCAGAAAAGAATTTATTCTTAACACGACTACATAATAAGAAATTTAAATTTAGTTTCAGGGATTTTTTGGCAATAATTTAGTGCTTAGAGGGGTAAGAATCCATGGTTTTCCAAATTTGTGGTAGCTGTATAGTAGGGAGAAGGCTACAACATACATCACTTTTTGTAGTGGAGCTCTATGGAGTGGTGATCTGAGTTATTCCATTGTACCATATCTAGAAATATTTGATATGTGGCATGGTCTATACTATTATTTTTGGACATTATTTTACCAAACTTGCAATGGAAAAGTTCTTTACACTACTCCTTTGTCTACCCCCCTTTCATTAGTCCTACGATGTGGTTGTGTTGGCTGCACCGTTTCCATCTTAAATACAGACCACCTATAAATACCCAAATACCTCTGAACCATCTTTTTATCAATCTTTATCTCTCAAACCTAAAAATCCCAAGTGATATTTTCTAAATACATTGAATCCTTTTTGATTGACTTTCGACCCCTACCTTAAGAGATCAATTCTTAATGTATTATCTTTATTCTTGAGGTGTGTGTCTCTATATGAAGGTTTAAATTATTGAGTTAATTTATTTTATTCTATAATTACATTGATCATTTTATAAAAATGATGGATTTTATATCAATGTGTAATTACTTTATGATATCTATTTTTAAATGGGTTTTCTTTAAAAATATAATTGGGCATACTATTTATTCGATAATGGTGCTTTTAAAATATAAATTTATTAACATTTAAGTAATCATTGATTCATCACTGTGAAAATGTTTTATAAATTTACATCTTTTTTTTCTAATGGATTTTTGAAAACATATCACATTAGGAACCTTGGGTGCCCCGAGAAAAGTAATTTTCACTTTAGTGTGTCTAAAACCACTAGAGGGTTTGGTATTGATAAATCTGATCGATCTCAATATAGTATGGATTCATCTGATTTCTGGATTACTGTTTTTTTATAATTATGGGTATGTATTCCCATAATCTAGTTCATAAATCCTACGATTTTTTATTTATTCTATATTTTTCACATTATGGTATCTTTATTGGGATATTAATGACTTACTTATCATATAGGGTACCCATTTTTGGTTATTTTTATGTATTCATACATTCTCACCATTACATTACATATTCCTTACTTATGTGAATATGGAAGGATTTTATGAAAATCTAAAGTATGTTTTAAAAAATTTGTTTAACTTTCAAAAATGTATTATAAACTAGATTTTGATTTAATTATTGAGATAATTCTTTCATGATATTATACTTTTTATAGATTCTTTTTTGAAATCCTACTAGGGTTTATGCTCACATCAAACATTTGAATTTAAAAATTTATGAAACTTGTTTTTTAGGACTCATGTAAAGGGAAGGTCATCATGTAGTTTGTGTATTTCTCTTGGTTGGTGTCTCCCACTTAGTGGTAATGTTCTGTGGTAATAAATTGTCACTTGGAGAATCATTTTAGTATTTTCATGGTTATTTTTAGATTTATCACTATGGGCATGACATTGTCTATCACATGGATATGTACTCTTTATCCACTTTATAATCTATTCATTCTTCAGTTAAACATAAGGATTATATCGTTTGGTTTCACCTCACCTTGTAGATGATTATTTTGGTTGAATTGTCATGTTGAACTAGGAAGGTTTGTTATGAAATGTTATCAAAGGTATTACCTTAAAAATATTTTTAGGAAACTGAATGTTTAACAAATGGACCTGGATCAAATAAAAAATTCACTTGAGTGGGTCTGCCTATGTTCTGCCTCCTTGGTCACATGTTTACGATGTATGTGAAAGTGGCATGATGAGGATCATCATCCATCCCTTTTTCCATAGAAATTGGGTCTCGACGAATTTACCAATACTTGGTTTTGACCAATTCAGTGTCATTATCCTTTAAAAAAGGTTGAATTAACCCTTTGGGGAACTGTTAGACCCAGTGGGTGATTAAGCAGGGGGTCAAGGACTAATTCAATCAGTACTTCTTGGATATAAATTTCTTTTATGGTCTCCAATGGTTTTACTCATGGAGCAAAGAACACCAACGAACCTGGTATCTATGATTCAGGGACCTTCATTCCAAATTTAGGCGCTCATTGAGTGAAGATTGTCCAAATGACACTAAATGAATCCATTGGCCGAAAGGATGGGTGGTCAGGATCATCTTACCCTTTCGTGTGAGTATTTTTTATGTTCTAGGACTCTCTTATAGATTCTAGTCTTTTTCTTATGTTTGTGAACCCTTGGTTCATTCTCGAAGACAGTGTCCACAGGCTACCCTTAGCTTGCAAGATCGTTGTGAGCATTAATATGTTTGATGCCCCAGAGGTGATGTTGACCTATAATTATTATAAGGAGGTTTAGAGTTTATCGTCATCTAGGGGGTAAAAAGTGACTTCATGTTGGGATCAGGACCACAAAGAGGGCTTCCTACCTATTCTCAAGAGAGGAATCAAAACACATATTATTTGGATTGCATAGAGATTACTCATGATAACTATACATTTGATAAACATGATTGGGTGGAACCTTTATGAATGGGAACACTTTTGAGCTCATTCCTTCTAGTAGGTGCCCTACGTATGCTATTTTGGTCAAAAATCAGAGCTCTCGTAATTCAGAATGGTGTGGGGACTACGCATGGAAGTTGCCCAATTGATAAACATGATTGGGTGGACCATTTATGGATGGGCACCCTCTTGAGCTCGATCCTTCTAGTAGGGGTCCTACATATCATATTTTGGTTAGGAATCCAAGTTCTCATTTTAAAAATGGTGTAGTGATTACACATGGAAGCTTTCCATTTGCAGGGACTTGATTGGGTGAACCCTTTTAGATGAGCACCCTATCGAGCTCGGGCCATCATATAGGCATCATACATATCCTAGTTTGATCAGGAATCAGAGTTTTCATAGTTGAAAAGGTGTGGTGGTGTTGTAATACTCATAATCATCTAATCTCTCATGAGTCATACTCGGTGTAAGAAAAAAGAGGATTTGAAAGATTTAACAATGCACATTCCTCTTTCCCTATTGGTGGGGGAGGGAGATCTTACAGTGGAAGAGGACGAGGTGACTGCGGGTGAGGGAAAATATCAATGAACCATTACATGTGAAATAGAATTAAAGTTCATGCAACCCTTCCTCGGAAAATTGGGTACATACCCTATTGGGAGGTCCCCAGAGCATCATAAGAGGTACAGTATAGTTTAAATTCATATATATTGGAAGGTGGCATCACAGTTTAACATCACGTGGATAGGACTATTTGGGGTCTGGTAGTTTAGGATCATGCAATGAGGACCAGTTTCTATAGAAACCATGATTTACTGGAAGAAAATAATTATTGGATGTTCTGAAGTGCCTCAAATATGAGAGGGATAGAATGAATAAACCATGATTATGGAGGATCCCAGTTCAAGAGAAATGATATGTGGCATGGAAGCCTTTGAGGCATACAAAGGTTAGAAAAGAATCTCATGAGGACACATTTTTCTCTTGTTGATCAGCCATTTTGGTGGGAAACATATGTAGAGGCATCGTGGAATGATGTTCATCGTCATGTAGAGGTGTCCATAGAACACTGGCCTCCAATTTTTGATGACTGAGGAGGTTTATAATGATCTGAAATCACCCAATATGCTACAGTTTAGAGTCAAATATTTTGGACAATGACATCACTATTTAATGAAATGATTCTGGGAATAGTACCATAAAGTTTATCATCATGTGGTATAGATGATAACTTTAGTTTAAGGTCATAGAGTTTGAACATTTGTTGTAGGAGTCATTATTAAATAAAGGAAAATCAGGATAGGATGATCTAACATGCCTCGAACATGAAAGGGAAGGAAAGTGTAAATGGTGAATTTAGGGATTCTTGGATCAGGAGAAATGATATAGGGCATAAAAGCCTTTGATGTGTACAGAGGAAAGAAATTAATCTTCTAGGGATGAATTTTCCATTGATTAACAGTCATCATATAGGCTTCATATGCAGAGCCACCAAGGAATGATTTTCATAGTCAAAAAAAGGAGTCTGCAGGACATTGGCCTTCCACTTGTGATAACTATAGAGGTTTATGTGGGTCTGGAATCACCAAATACAAAACGTTTGATGGATGGAAAGGATGTGTTCAGGCATTTAAGAAACACATAGGCTATGATTTTTCTTGGAGTTCTGGGTCCTCCTAGCGTAGGAGTCAGGTGATAGGGATTTTAGGGAGGTGTATGAGTAATATATCCTCTCATGGTATTTAAGGGATGGATTTTTGGGTGGCATAAGGGAGGAATAGAAAATGTTTTTGACCCGTGTATTGTCTTCCGCATTTGGGCGTCCGTGTACTGTCTTCCGTATATGGGCATCCCCGTACTACTTTTATTATATTTATTTATTAGTTCGTTGGTTGGCTGCGGAGGGTATTCCAAATATGGTTCACGAGGATAAAATATATGAACTTTTTTCAGCATATGGTTTTTGGGATGGATTCCATGAACTGTTTTAGATGCAGGATGGAATCCCGTGAATTGCATTGGGTGTGAGATTGACTCCCGCAAATTGCTTTGGGTGTGAGGGAAATATCTCTCTCACCCTCTACATTTTTTGTCCACTTTTTGGCCTTCCTAGAGATCTATCCCTCCCTTTCTTATGCCCTCCCTTTGATTCCCATGGTGGTACTTTTATAGTTCTCTGGGAAATCTGTATATGCAGTATGCGCAACACCTTCTCCGGAATCCCATAGAGAAAATATGACTGATATAAGACACATTCAATCCAAGTATTGTGGATGTTTAGTATTTCATTATAATATAATCATCCAAAAACCACATCATTTACATGGATTGTATACGAGGTTCACATTCTTCAGATTATCTTCAATGAAAACAGTTCATGGACACATTAGTTTATAGGTGGAAATCCACCGTGAACTACTTCGTTCACTAGCCAACGCCCAGTGGGCCAATACATCATAGGACTTCCGCATATCGAATGGTACACATATCATTCCTTCCGTGAACCATTATCAGTAATCGGTATGCTGTTGGTCCAAATCCCATTGCAAAATTTTATTTCTTCAATTTTCATCTCAAAATTTTAATCAAACATGCATATATATCCATTACCAACCATTTGAGAGTATTTTCCATCCCTTTTCAAAATTTTTGGGACCATACAACCACGTGGTTAGGTGCACCAAAAAAATAAAAGACTCATGTATAACTAAAAATCAAATAGAGTTCACTATAAATGAAAATAATAATTTCGCATGAGAAATAAAAATCCATGGTCAGCTGGTTAAAACCTAAAAATAAAAAAATGTAATAAAAATATGTCTATTTGACCAACCCTAACCTCCAAAAAACCCCTTCTATAAATTAAATAGAACCGGGAGAGACTAAAATAATAAATAATGTAATTTCCTTTATTTAAGTTCTAAAAATATATATAACATCACAAAAGAAAATGCTGGAGGTAAGCATAAATGAATATTTTTTCCCTAATAAATCTATACAAATTTTAATATCAAGAATTCAGTAGTTTTATGATTATAAAAAAACTAATTGTACAAATCATTATCATAAGATAAAATCATTTTTTAAACTCAGCCTTTGGGTTTTCTAAAAATCTATTAATATTCACAAATACAATAATATAAAAATTAAATATAATATATAATGATATAATATTCAACTAACTATGGATACACTATAATATAAGCATGTGAGAAAATAACCATGAAAATAACCATCATGTGATAGATCGTTCATAAATGAAAACATACACCATTTGGGATCTAACCTATGGTAATGCATACTAAACCTAAAATGAAATCCACAATCTAGAGAAAAATTGGATCAGACAAGTAGAATAATGATTGTCAATAAAAAATTAATGTTTCACAAAACCTCTAGTGGTGTTACACACACTAAAGTTAATGGTATAATTCGTGACCTATCTGAGGTTCATAATGTGATATATTTTCCAAAATACATTTAAAAACATTGATCAATATTAATAACACAATTTATAGATATTAATATCCACTTCCATGAATGAAAATTTGTTTTAAAACTAAAACAACCCTTTAAACACTTCACCAAACACTTGATTTGGATAATTTTATATTTAAATTAAAACCATTTTAATGCCATGATTTTTTATAATAATACTAGGAAAACAAATAATCATTCAATTTTAAGAAATAACATAGCATAATTTACATGGGCATATAGTAATTAATGTGTTTGAACCTTTGTATAGAGACACCTACCACAAAAACATAGGAAAAAATAATCACCTTCTATAAAAAAGATCGAGAAAGAGTATATCATGTCCTAAATACCCTAAATCTGTAATAAAAAACATCACTCCACTATCAAACCAATTAGATCAAGAATCCATATCCAATTTGGGTTCTAACCGTATTGAAATAGAATAGATCATGAAATGATCTACAATTAAAAGGGAAAACTTGATAAAACATAACATATATCAAAGTAACATGTTAAAAATGATGGAATTTCTCCATAAATCCTAATAAAGGACCATCTGGAGCATTGGAGATGATTTATTTCAAGGTATTGATGATTAGTAGAAGATTAGGAACGAAAATGAACAAGGTAAAATTTATAAAATCCATGTCTGAATGTTTTATAGGGCCTTTCATAGAAAATAAATGTACATAAAGAATGTGTGGATACTTTCCATTAGATAATTTGTTATATGGTTTCTTGGAGAAAATTAAAATAGTTAGTAAAACTGTGATTAAACGTGATAAATCCATTTACAATCACTTAAACACCCACATGTTCTACTTGGTGAGCCACATTGTTTGTTTAAACCATTATCAAACCCTAAACAACTCCCATTTATCTCATATATTAATACCATATGGTTACCACATTGTTAGTATTAATATATGAAAAGTGACTCCAAATCAAGTCTAAAAACATATATTCATCCATGCTTCCAAATTTTCCAGATCTCATTGCATAGCTCTTTAATCCAAATCCAATGCATTATGATATCACGTAGTCTATTGGAAATTTTATCTAGTTGCAACTACTTTCGTGATAGAGCTATGCAGACGGACTTCATCGAATGAGTTATGGTAGAAACCTTGTCGAAGGAGCTACACGACAGACCCCATCGATGGACCTATGCGAAGAGTTTCCTTTTCATAATTTTCAATTTTCTATACGTTGAAATTTGATTTTTCATAAGTCAAAATTCCTACATAATAGGGGGAATTTGGTAAATCTTATACAGAAAATGAATCATTAGATAGCCTCCACTAAAAAATCTAAGGCTCGACAAAATGAGCTGATGAAGATCATTGGACCAGATTATTATGATGATGTTGAATGTAGTCTTCTTGATCTTTGGAAAGGTTTAATTCCATATTAATGTGAATACCCACAAATTAAATACATACCCTTGTATGGGAATGGGATTTTACAAGATACCCAAATTCCATCTATAAAGAAATACTTCCCAAAAAATTGGTTTCTTCAATATGCCAATTTTCACTGCAGGAATATTACCGTGAGGGGTATGTCGGTTCATGAGGGAAAATTCCCTATAGGTTTCATCCTCTATCATAGTATTTGTACTCCTGATATAAAATATCTTATTGTAGATCCAATTCCACATTTCTATGATTAAACATTTCACGATTCCCAAACATATCAGTCTAATTGTTGGATGGAAGACTCGGATCTTTATTCTAGAGGAGTTGTAAAACCAGAATTGATGTGAGCATTTTGGGTACACCAAACTTGTGAAAAATTCAGGAAAGAGATATAATATGTTTATATTTATGAAGATGCCTATATGGGACAAACATATGATTATAAAAATGATTTCATTCCTAAATTGTTGAGCTGATGGAGTACACAAATGAATTATTTCTATTTGACGCATGGTGAAGATGGCATAAGTTTATGGGATATCTACCAAATATATGGGGTTACCATTCTTGAGGAAATTTATGATGAGTTTATTCAAAATTCTACAAAATGCGGTGATGTTACCAGAACACCACTGTTAGCCTATAAATTATTCAAAAGAGCAATGGAATTACCCAAATTCAAGAAATATATTCATGACAGAGCGTGGATGGAAGACTTTTTAGAACCAATGATAGAGAAAGGTCCCACCTATGCATGTCCTATTGTTTTTTCATCTGTAGATAACCAGGGTAGTTCAAGCACATATTGACCTACATTGTATAGAGGTTTCTATATGAACTGGGTCTATAAAGTCAAATATGATATTGATGCAAAGATACGCTTAGCCACCTTCCTTTCCATGTGACTAAGCATTTACTTGCTTTTAGTTCGTGAGTCTAGAGGAATTGTATGGCCATGTAATTTTATCAGTGAAGCTAAATAGGTGGAGGGAAAGTATATTGTGTTAGAAACTCATGTATTGGAAAGAATTTACTATTCTATACTGCATTTATAAAATGGGAAGTCTCCAATTATAATTTTAGGGCCATTCCAAATGTTGTGGGGATGTATTGTGCACACATTGCTTCATAATCATTGTTAAATTCAGTTAGAGTCCCCAATGATCGATTCACTCTATTTTTACAAAATGTTTCTGGTAATCAACTTCAGAATTTTAGACCTGATGTAGTGCTAATGGTATTGAATGTCTGAAGAGAATTCCGCTTCTTTCCTTTTGGTAACCCATCAACTGGAACATTTATTAATGATGGTAAAGAAGAAAATTATTAGATGAGGCATTGTATTATAACATTCAAGGATTGTGTATTATCGACCAGCATTGATGGTAAAATTATATGTCAGCCTTACATCCCCAACAGGTTTGATCATTAATTCATATGTCTTCAATAGTCAAACACTTACCCCCCCACGTATGTTAGACATGAGAAACACACAATGGTAGTGAGACAATTGTGGATTCTAATGGCTTTATAGAAATATAAATTTCCAATTACGTTACCTCCATCAGATGCATCAATCAGATTGGAAGATGGATATGAAAAATCATGGGCTTATTCATATCCTCAAGCGACATTTCCAAACAAAAATATATCGAGTGGAGTCTATAATTATTATTGTGCATGGAAATAATGGTAAGAAGTACAAGGAAAAAGATGATGTGGATGTTTCATAGGTTTTAGAGCCTTCGAAACATCTTCATAGGAGGTATACCATGAATATAATGGCTAGAGATGTAATACCTCTTACACCATGAAGATACAACCACTACCATCAGAAAGAGATTCCTATTCCATATATTGAACTTTGTAAAGAAGAATAGAGTCTTGAGGAGACTCACCATTCAAAGGATTTTTAATCTCCTATATAAACAACCATACTAAGATTGAGTTATGTGTTACCTTAAGGCATTCACCATTAGGAGATCATGACCGATGAACTTCTGGATTCATTGGCATTCCTCCATCCTGAAATTCAAATACCAGATGTGGGGATGTTAAGGCACATTATGATTGCAATCTAGATAATAACATGGCTGATGTACATGAGTATATTATGGATCTAGAAGATTTTAATATGAAACTAATGAACACATCCCATCCCTTAAATGAGTATCCAATATGACTAAATTAGTTTACATGAAGGGTTAATTATTGACCCTGAGGAGGAATGTGATATTTAAGTTAATAATGAGAACATATTTTCATTTTCTTTCGTCTCAATTATGATTTACCATTCATTGTCATTAATCATGATGAAATGCATTTTTTAGCTTGAATGAAGTGAAGGAAACTCTGGACTGATTCTTGGATCACAACGGTATGGGCCTATAGGTTCTCCCATAGAAGCATCAAATGATCCTACCAGGTCTCTATAACATTCTTTAGGAATGAGAATCATGATTGGGGTAATGGCGATAGATAACCCTCAACCATTACCTTTGGTTTCTCCTATCAAGAAGAGTGTTTTGATTTCTACTCAATCATATAAAAATAAACCTAAGAGAGAAATAGGATAATTTTAAATTGTTCACCAAATGAGTAGGTATTTATATAGTCCTTAGTGCATTATGATTTTCTCGATACACTCTGGTAATCACATTTATCCTCTTGCGAGATTTTTATATCTCTCTCTCTCAAAGTAATAAGAGTCGATTCTTCAATACCATAGAAGGAAATCCTAGGAGAAACCCCAATCCAAGGTGATGGATCTACAACCTTAGTAGATAAAACAAAAAATGATTCTGTTTTACCCGCTACTGGCTCAATTTATAGAGATAAAATCTAGGTGAAGATCAAATAAATTTCTATTTAATATGAAATTCTTGTATAATATTCTTCTTTTTTGCATATCTTAGATCAGTTTCCTTTTCCAATGGATCCTTCAATAATCAATACTGATATTTCTATTTCTCAAGGATGAATGAAGGAAGATCGAGGGCAATCTAAAGTAAATAATCATGCTGTCCCAAACCTAACAGGATCTAATTATGTTGTACCGTTTGAAGAACCAATGGAACAAAATGTTTGCGCACCCAATTTGGGCATCAACCAACATTTTTTGGATACCATAAATGGTGAGAATTCTATAAAATTATATGTTGTATACATTGAAATAATGGAATCCCTTAATCAAAATATTGATATTCTAGGTTCTATTAAGGATTTTGGGGATTTTTAGGATGAATTTTAGGGATGTGAGTACTTATTATTTTATTTTCAATACAAATTTGTTATTATTTTACTTGATACCTCACTTAAATGTTTACCTTATGTAGCATGGTATCCAGAAAATTTTGCAAAGGCTCTTCAGGAATGGGGCATTCCACTAGATCATTCTTCTACTGATGTTGGAGAAATACCTAATGGGGACCCATCATTGAGAGACATTATAATGTTGTAAACTATGACAAATGGGAAAATGCTGGAGAATTCCCCTTATCAAGAAACATCTACCCAAATTACGGATGCTGAGAATACTAGGGATGAATCTAGTCATGTTGCTAACTTATTAATGTGTAAATGTTATAAACTATCTAGATCATACTCTGTTTGTTACCTTTTTTTTGAAATTAAAAATGATCTTGATTTATCATTTTGGGTTATCACCTCTCATAGTTATATTGGAAGGTGAAGATTCTACATTGGATAAAGAATCAATAGAAGGTGAAGCTTCTATTATTCCAAGTTAAGCAAAACAAGACATCTCTTTAAGTGATCTGTTTCTAGGTTACATTTTACCACATGGTTGTGACTCATAGTTAGACTTAGAGATGAAATATTCTCTTTTAATGGAATGTAAGAAGGCATGGTGACATATATTGACCATAATTTCCGAGAAGCCTTTGGATGAGATACTGTCTTATGTTTTAAAACTCACAACATTATTCTGCATATTAGGATTTGGTAGATTTAATTATCAACCTATCTATGATGCAATTAAAGAGACCATTCACCAATGGAAATAGGAACATATACTCCAAAAATATTTTGAAAAGGCTTAAATGATTATTAATATTGAGATCATACAATCTACAGTAGCATAGGCAGAGGCAGATCATTACAATAACTCTATTGAAATCAGACAGAAAATTAATGAATCCCTGAAGGGGTTGTTATATCATCAACAACAACTAGATTATATTCGTAAAAAATGATCAATTGAACAAAACACTAGTATAAACCCAATTGGAGGGGATAACCACCATTTCAGCTATTAACGAAGCACTTTGTCAAGCTGAGGAGGATAGAGTAGCACAATTGTCTCAACATCAACAAGCGGTTGATAGGGCTCATGAGGCCATTCAAAAAATAAAAAGTAATATTGATGGTTTATTTTAAAACTTGATAGAGAGGCTCCATTCTTTGGATATCCCACTGATTTCATATGAATGAAATGTTTTTGTCTTCAATAATATATGTCTTCATTATTTCTTTTTTTATTTCAATATTAAAGGTAAGTATGATGATGATGAATTTATTTAAACATCTATCATTCATGTTATATACTCATTATTATAATGACAAGAAATGGGGGCTCAGAATTTTCTTATTAATATGATGGGCCCAATGAGCATAATTTTATTTTTACTATGGTTATATTGAAATCTCCACAAATATTGTATACTTGGACTTTCTATTGGTCAATACTACTTAAATCATACAAAAGCTACATTTAGTTAGATGTGACTTAACTTCTATTTAGTGTTACCTTTACAGGTTCCCAATATGTGGAGTACCACGTCTCTTGTTGTTGGAAGTTGAGAGTAATGTTTGTTTGACTATAAAGGGTTAGTGTCTATGGTCGAAAAAATTATACCATAAATTTTAAAATTAGATCCCAAAAAAACCCAGTGACCAATAATTTCTCTAATATTCATTAAATATTTCCCAAGGGAATCTTGTGTCATGATTTTTATGGTCACCAAATCTAAAAAACTTCTATAAACATTAAGGCAGACTCTTCTAATAAAAATGTTACTGTTATTTGAAAAAATCGTTATGGCGGTTGTATTATAATGGGCCAACTGAGTCATATGCTGCATAACCAAAAAGTGGAATCTTTTGATCGAAAAACATATTATATAAGAATATTTTAGAAAAGGATTTTGTGGAATATAATGCATAGTCATGCAAAAGAGTTCATAGGAATTTAACATTTTACTATTCATAGAAAAGGGAAAATAAGATTTGGGTGACTCAATACCACAGTGTGTGGTTTTTCAAATGAATGATATTTTCATAATAAAGGGTTATCTAAGAAAAAATATTTCATGAATAGGAAAAACCAATTCTAAACAAATTTGTTGTATGAGGAATGGTTTAAAATTGTTAGAAAGAATAATTTCAGAGATCATGTTATGAAATTTAATGTCTTGCAGTGAGGAAACTTTACCGTGAAACTTTATGTAATTCAGTGGGGACATTATACTGTTCATTTTTAATTCATGTAGTGAAAATATAATACACTACAGTTTTATTTCACGTAGTGAGGACATTATATTATGCAGTTTTAAGTCATGTAGTCTGGAGATTGTATTGTGCAGTTTTATGTAATACAAGGAGGAAATTTTATTGTGTAGTTTTATGTAATTCAGTGAGGACATTATACTGTGTAGTTTTAAGTAATTCATTGAGGAAATTGTACTGTGTAGTTTAAGTCATGTGGTGAGGATATTGTACTGTGCAATTTTATGTCATGCAACAAGGATATTGTACTGCTATAATTTAAAGTCATTATCTTTGAACAAATGTATGAGGTTATCCCAATTTTCAATTTTCTTTTGAAACAAACTACCATATTTAGGTGTCGAATGGATGAAATGTAAACTGTGATTTACAAATTTCTAAATTCGATGAATGATATGGTAAAATGTTCTAATGACATTAGAGGTATTCATTTCCAAGAACAAAGATACCATTATTTGAAAAACACGTTATGGGGGTTGTGTTATGTAGGCATAACTGGGGCATATACTGTATAGCCAAATAGTG
Organism: Viscum album; assembly: GCA_963277665.1. Lineage (NCBI taxonomy): Eukaryota > Viridiplantae > Streptophyta > Magnoliopsida > Santalales > Viscaceae > Viscum > Viscum album. Next base: position 1,084,146,588 of record OY728139.1, on the reverse strand, counting down.
GAATATTTTGACCGATATTCCTGTTATGTAGGAAAATTTTATGGAAGGCCTTTAGGGCATGTATTGCATAGTAAAAAAAAGATTTCATAGAAGTTTGACATTCTATTTCTAAAAGCTGAAGAATGTTGATATTGATTCAAATATTCCAAAGCATACAATTGGGTTTATAAAGAAAGGTACCTGAATGTTGAGAGAGTATTTCAAATCATGATTCATAAATAATTGGAGGAACATGATTTCTACGATGGTCTGACCCAAACATAGGGAGTATGGTGTTCGTAGTTTTAGGTCATACAACATGAACAAAAAATGAAAACAGTATATGATATGTGGCCATGTGATTACAAGGATATTTCATATTTCATTGAACACATATAGTGGGAAATGTGTCAACCATGAAATTAAATACATTCATATTAAAATAAAGGTAATGGAAAAAATATACATGAATGAATTCTTTAAAACACAGATTATTTTATGTTGTTATCAAAGTTCAATGTGGACAAAAGTAACATTAACCAAGAACAAAATTACTTTTATTTGAAAAACCTGTTATGGGAGCTGTATTATGCAGGGCCAGCTAGGGAATATGTAGTATATCCAAATAGTAGAATCGTTTGACTAGAAGGCTCATTATATATGCGACTTATGTAAGGCCACCTAAGGTCATGAACTGCATGGTTAGGAAAAAGAGTTCTTAGATATTAGAAACACTATCCCCAGAAACCGTAAGAAAGATTATGAATATCTGATAATATTCATGATTAAGAGTGTGAAATATTTAAGGGGGTAATGATCACTGCACATAAGATATATTTGAATCAATATTGGCCATGAGTTTGAATTCCATTACATATATCTAACTCATAGGTAAAATGAAGACTCTCTTTGTTTCCATTGAATCAATATTAGGATGTGCAGTTTAGATCCATTTAGTGAGGACATCATAATATACAGTTTTAAGTCATGTAGTGAAGAAATTGTACTGTATAGTTTTAAATTAGGCAGTGAGGACACTGTAATATGCAGTTTTTATTCATTCATTGAGGACATAATGTAGTTCTTGGATTTACATGCAATTTAATGTCCTGCGGTAAGGAAGAAGATGAACCGAAAAGAAAAGAAAGACATGTTGTAGCTGGACTATGGAATAAAACCCATGTGTCACTACATATTTTTCTCGGGGAAATAATCTAGACAAATATTGTTTTTAAAAAATTCTTTATATAAGTTTCAATTCATATATAAGGAATAAAGAGGAGGTTTTATATTGTGGATGGTCACAAGATTTGAGATCTGGGAATCTCTACACATATCATATGCATGATAATCAAGTCGTACGTTGTTCTTTAAACATTCATTATCCACACTAATCAATTTTGTTATGGGTACCAAGGCTTTAAACACATTATAGAAGAATTTTTTAAATTTAAGATATAATATGGTATGAAAATCCTGTCATGTATCTTAACAGATAACTATGTATAGATCTAGTTCATACATATGATGAGAAAAGGGAAATATGAATTTTGGTCGCTTATAGGTGGGCACATGATTGGAGATATAGGCATCTCTACATATCTCATATTAATGATTATCAAGCCACACATAGTTTTTGAAATGATGTCCCAATGCAGAAATGACGGAGATGTTGGGAAGAAAGGGACTCATGTTCCACTAAAGAGTAGCAATGATGTCAAGGATTCTTGCATGTAGATGCTCCTAACATCAGGTAGATAAGGCTTTAGTCATATAGTATAATGTCAGGTAACAAAGACAAATGATTTCATGCAGTTTAACATCATGCAGCGTGGGCCAAGATGCTACACATTTTATCATCATGTAGCATGGATGCATATAGTAGTTATGATGTTTAATGTATTGAAACTAGAACATTTCACTATGCGGTTTAGAGTCATGCAGTGAGGACGATGTGTGAAATTACACAAAGTATTTATTAAAGAACCTCACATTGGTTTGATTTGTAATAATCTCTATATCCATTGAGATTATGAAATAAGACCCATTTGATTAGACTTTATATGTGGAATAAGTTCATTCCCACATTGTCTCAATATTTGGAGGTTTCTTTCCTGGTATCATTCGAGTTATGAGGACCAATACCAATTCTCCATGAAGAAATGAATGGAGGTGATAATTCTTGCTAAGGCCCAAAACTATTATGTTTTTATCGCCTTCTAAATGATGAAACATATGAAATATTTTTTCATCTAATAATTCTAACTCATTGAACTATTTTTGGGACTTCTCAACTACAGACAACTAATCACATACTACAATTCTAAGAGAAGAGAAATGAATTTATTTGGAAAAATAGATTATGTTCTATACACCAATGAATATAGGGTTTTTTGGGTGGTTGTACAGGTAGTAGTCTGATAAGCCCATAAAGCATGAAAAAGTTTATCAGACTAAGATTTATTATATTTATCAAATATCATCAAGATTAAATTTGATAGGGTCTTATTGAAGGCCTCTATTTGTCTATTGGATACCACATGATTGCAAGATGGATGGTTGGATTTGATATTATACTATTGATATAACATATTTACCTAAACAGAACTGAAATTGGTTCTATTGTCTCTCAATATAGTATGAGGGACCCCAAATATGATGATGATGTTTGTTTCGAAAAACCTAACAATTCTATTGGCTCTGATTTCTTTTAGAGGTATTGCCTCAGTCCTTTTATAAAAGAAGTTAGTAGTAGTAAGAATATATTTGAACTTCTTAGATGTTTTTGAGGAATAAGGCCCCACCACATCCATTCACCTGATAAAAAATGGCCAAGAGTATTTATCTATATTCAACAAATCTAGGGTTTGATGAATTAATTTGGAATCCACTTGGTAGGGATGACTTTTCTTGGTAAAATCCGAGAATTCCCATGTCATTGATAGCTAGAAGTATCTAATCCTTCAGATTTGATTAGAAAGAATATTCCCAAACCAGAGAGCACTACAAACTCTTGAATTCACATCTTTCAAAACAACTGCAGTTTCTTCTACATCAATACACGTGAAGATGATTCCATCAAAGCCTCATTTTTAGAGTATCTTCTGGTGATCTGCACTATCATAAAGAGTAAAATTGGTCACATGTCATCAGATCTGTTCTTTTTTAGCCCTACCTAGTGGAAGCACTCCATTTTGAGGGTATTACATTATGGGTGTTGTACATCCCATGGTATAACCATATGATCACACATAGTAATTCATAGTTTTAGTTTATTTGAATAATTTTATGTGAATAATTTTGATTATTTCACACAATACATAAAGAGTTGGTGTCTATCCCCATTAATTAATAACAAGTACATTATTCTTAGTTTATTTATGGTAATAAGATATCTATTCCATAATTATTTATAATGTAATCTATTCATCCCATGATAGTTTAATTTCTTATTTGTGAAAATGATATCAGTGACAATATAGTTTCTGTAATTTTTACCAAATAATAGTTGGTATATTAATTAATGAGTTAAATTTTAAAATTACCTTTATAGAACCAAACATATTTTTATAAAAATATCATATATATTAATTAATTATATTCTTATAATAATCCGTTTATATTGTCGATGAGAAACAAACTACATCTTTCTAGGGAGTTGGTAATCTTTACATATACTCATACAGTATTTTTGTTCATCATAGAATGAGAAAACGTAGAAAATGATTTATCTATTTAGTATTTTAAAAATCTTATATATATCTTATTTATTCATTAGATAACCTTTTATAACCATCCATAAATGGGTTTTTATGAAAAATGAAATATGTTTCTTTGTGGAGGTGAAATTCCAAACACACATAAAGATAACTGTTTTCGGCGCTTTCACCGGGGTGCGCGCGCATCCGTCCGTCCATGGAGGAGGACGCGCGGCTTTGTTGCCCCACATTCCCACTTTCCAATGGCGGGCAGCATCCGTTCCTTGTTCAGGTACGTCTTCTCCTTGATCAAAATGAGATGATGGGATGTCGGTTCTTCCCTTCGTGGATTCCTCCTTAGATCTCATTAATTACTCCAGGTCTCCCTCATAGATTTAATACGTAGTTCGTGAAACTCTTCCCAGTGCCATGTTTCCATGGATGCTGGTTAATTACACAGCTTCTGTCGGGACATTCCAAAGGGTCCGGTCAGGGCAGCATCCTTCAGTCTGGGGAGTAGTCATGTTGAGGCATCAGTAGCGTGTTTGGATGCGGGGGAACCGGGCATGTCTGGCTGTTATCCCTGGTCACAGGGCTTCTCGAGGGCGTGGAATCCCGAGGCATCCCACATCGAACACGGGGAATTATATTCCATAGACACATATCTGAGGTTTTCCTCAGCTTCCCGTGTTTAACACAGGGTATGCCGCGAGTTTAACATCTAGCGGAGACGGATCAACCCAACCGGAGCATGAGCTAGGATAAATCGGATTTAGGGGTTTCCCTTGAAGGGATGCCAATACCAGGTCCAGCCCATGGGCGGCTGTGAAGAAAAGCGTACTGACTTGGTCTCACCGAGATATGATGGTCCGGGCGAGAATCGGGATGGGTGATAGATGGATGAATGAAGTAGAGGGGGGATGAAATGGGACCATCGCAGGGGCGACAGTAAAGTTGGGCTTGACCATTGAAGAGGCTTCCTACGTATCCCTGTGGCAGGGAATCAAAGCCTGTGTCGTTCGGGATGGTGCTGGTAAACCGACATGAAGGTGGACCTTGGCCCGATGAATGTCGTCAGCGAACCAACGTGAAGGTGGACCTTGGTCCGATGGGCATCATCAGCGTACCGACGTGAAGGTGGACCATGGTCCAATGAGTGGTGGGATTGAACCTCTAGATGGATTCCTACGTACCATGCCTTGACATGGATCAAAGTCCTCGTAGTTCAAAGGGTTTCATCATTGAACCGACGTGAAAGTAGACCCATGGGTCCACTAGTGGTGGGCTTGAACCTTGAAAAGGTTTCCTATGTACCATGCCTTGAAATGGATCAAAGTCCTCATAGTTCAAAGGATTGATGGAATACAGTTTAACGTCGTGCGAGATGATAGTGAACCCTAACGTGAATAAACGACGGGCGGTGGGTGTCGGCGAACCGTCGTAAATGAGGTACCTCGGTCCGATTGGAGATGGGCTTGAAAATGGGGGGCCTGGCACACCGACTAGGAGACGGTTTGGGCCAATGATCGTTGGGCTTGAACCTCAGGGAGGCTTCCTACGTACCATGCCTTGACACGGATCAAAGTCATCGTAGTTCGGATTGGGGAATTCAGTTTAACGTCATGCGGGACGGGGGTGAACCAACGTGAATGATGATGGGTGGGATTGAACCTCGTGGAGGCTTCCTACATACCACGCCTTGACATGGATCAAAGACCTCGTAGTTCAGGTGGGGCTTTGTCGGTGAACCGACGTGAAAGTGGACCTTGGTCCAATGAGTGGTGGGCTTGAACCACTAGAAGGCTTCCTGCGTACCATGCCTTGACATGGATCAAAGACCTCGTAGTTCAGGTGGGAATGGGTATGCAGTTTAATGTCATGCATGACAAAGGGCGGGGCATACAGTTTATCGTCATGCTGGATGAGGGCGAAACTCAACGTGAATGAACGACTGAGTAATGTGGCTTGAACCTCATGGAGGCCTCCTACGTACCATGCCTTGACATGGATCAAAGACCTCATAGTTCAAATAGGATGAGTCGCAACGGCTTGCCATTGGACCGGAATGCAGTTTAACGTCGTGTTGGACGGGAATGGGACCCGACGTGAATAGATGACGGGTGGGCTTGAACCTCATAGAGGCTTCCTGCGTACCATGCCTTGGCATGGATCAAAGTCCTCGTAGTTCTCTGTGGGTGGGGGTCAGGGTCGGTTCTCACTCTAAGCCCATGTGAGTCATTCTCGGTGTGAGAAACAAGAGTTTTAAAGGACCTAATGATCATGTCGCGAAGGATGCATCCATGAGAATCAAAGAGGGGCTTACGCGTTAGGCGTCCCATGGTGTTGGGACTTACTCCAGGATGGAGGCCTAGAGAGCGACAAAGCGCATCGAAAGAGGGATTTGGGACCAATAGTGGGAGATGCCTCATTCCCTATCATGCCCTCCACTGACCTTGGTAGTGGGGAAGTACGGAGATGCAGAGGTGCAGCCATCCGTTGGGGAACTAGGGTCGCCCTTCTCCCATGAACATACGCCACTCTAGTAAGGAGGATATCATCCCTTTTGGATGAGTGATTCCATTCCTATGGAGACGAGTGGTGTAAAGAATGTTTGAGCTGGGGGGACCCTTCGTGAGAGGAACGATGTCAGGTCACAGTTTAACATCATGTGCTGAGGACGTGGTGCTTGGCTGTTTAACGTCCTGCAGCTCGGACGAGGTGGGTTCACTCCACACCTCTAGGACTTACATAACTGGTACCCTCTGGTCCTTGGGGAAGGGAAGGTACCACTAAGTCCATGGTCAAGGGGGGTTTTGGAAGGAACCATCAAGGGGTCCACGTTAGCGTGGCTATGCGAAGAACCAATAGCTGTTAGCATGCCTATGCGCAGAAGCATTAGGCGAAGCAACTCTATGGGTGGTATTATCCATGAGACTTTGAAATCACATCGTGAAAACCTGGAGGGTCGCACGGGAAGAGGAATTTCTAAGCAAAGGAGTGTGCTTCGCGAAGTGGAGTGCCTTGGCCTTGGCATGGGGTATAGGTGTGAGTGGAAGGTGCTTCGCGAAGTGGAATAGTGTTCGCGGAGCACTGCCTCGCGATGAAGGGGTGACTCACGAAGCAGGGTCCTGCGAAGCAGTGTGCTTCGTGATGTGTATCGATCCTGCCTTAGCATAGGGATCACTAGTATGGGTTGGGTGTTTCGCGAATCATAAGTTCTCCGTGGCTGCCCGGGTTCCCTTGGGAACCCCCTTCCTTCGCGAATGCCCTTGAGCTTCGCGAAGGGCATCCCTCTCGGAAGAGGGGATCAAAACGAGGAAAAGCAGAGGCGTCTCATGAAGTAGAAATACCTCGCGGGGCTCATGAATCCCGAGGAAAAGAGTGCTTCGCGATTCGGGAGAGGAGAAGCCGAAAGGTCGGATTGTCTGTCCTCAGGACTCAGGGGGAGTCCAGTATTTATAAGGAAGGGGAGCCGCGAAGCAGAACTCGCGCGCCGCCTCCGGTGCTTTGCGGCGCGCTCGCGAACGTCAACGTTGTCCGCGAAGGGCACCGCCTCTGTAGCTTCGTGGCGGCTCGCGAATTTCAAATGTGTTGTCGGATAATTACCACCTCTGGAGCTTCGCGGCGGCTCGCAAACATCAAATGCGTTCGCGGAGAATTACCGCCTCTGGAGCTTCGCGAGGCCGCGATGGTCGGGGCACTTCGCGGCGGTGCTTTGCATCGGGGATTCGCGGCGGGGCTTCGCGAGGCAACGCGCCATACATTATTTTCATTCCTTTCTTTCGGGCCATATTTTGGCAACAAAAAATGCCCCGCCTCATACATAGAGCCGCGGAGGGAGAAGGGTCTAAGTCTGAGGGAAAATCGCCAAAATTGTCGGTGGTTCGCGATGCTGCTACGCGAAGGGGCCCCGCGGTGCTCACCGGGGCCACCGATCCGGGCGCGCCACGATTCTCGGCGGGGGTGAAGCACGCCGCAATGCTCCGGGGTCGCCGCCTATAAATAGGGGGGTCGACCTCTTTTGTATTCATGTTCCTTCCTTGTCTTTTTGTGCTCTTGACTTCGTGAAGCTCTGCGTACTCCGTGACAGCCCTCCGTGAATCGAGCTTCGCGGCGAACCGCGGGTCTCCGGCTCCGCGTCCGTGCCAAGCGAACCTCTGCTTGTCGGCCTTGGCCAGACATCGCCGCTTGGTCTCGTGACCGATCTTCGCGATCCGGCTTCGCGATTCAGCTTCGCGGTCGAGCTTCACGATCCAGCTGAAAAAAATTCTATTCTGAGGGCCAGAGTTAAGATGGCCCATCAAGAGGCTGTATTGGGGGTGCTTGCAGATGCTGCTCATCGGGATGAGATGGCCAATTGTCCAGGTCTAGGGGAGATGGTCCGAAGCCACTCGGACCACACATCTTTGACAGATCTGCTATTGGAGGGTCAGAAGGATTATTCTCAATGCAAGAAACTGCCATTGTACGGCTTCAGACTGAAGGATGACGTCTTTATCCTTGAGGCGAGTAGGGATGAACCAGCTTGCTGGTTCAGGAGAATACCATGCCAGCACCAATGGTTCAGGGTGGCCGATGGTCACGCACAAGAGAACTTCACACCTGTCACCGCTGACTGTCTCTACAACCATGTGAACGCCATTGACGGGAAGCCACTGCAGTCAGAGACTTCCCCTCCCCTCTACAGTACCATGCTGAAGGCGGCTTTGCAGGATTCGAAGAAGGGATGGTCTGATGAGTGGGACCTGCGCCAGGGCGGCAACTTTACTGATGACTGGGCCTAGGCCTACTGGGTAGGCACCTCATGCGAGGAGTTCGGGGCCGAGCTAAGGAGAGTGGGGTTGTATGAGGCGGCGTGGGCCTCCCAATTCCACATTTACCAACCGAAGAAACTGATGCCGGAACTGCTGAGCAGATGGTCATCTAGGACTAATACCTTTCATCTGCATCACGGGGAGGTGCTCATCAGCCTGTGGGATGTCCACGAGATTTCTGGGGTTCCGATCTTGGGGGCCATGTATGATGAATTCCTCCCCGTCATCAGTGCGTGGGAGGATACGGAGCAAATGTCGCGACTAGTGTCAAAGCTGATGGCACTCGTCCCTAGAGAGGACAGGGAGGTAGTGAGGGATGTCCATTTTAAGAGATGGTTCAAATGCTTCCTGAATTTCCCAGAGAATCGAGAGTTCCCTCCGAGGCCTCGAACTTGTCCAAGGGCGGCCCAACGGGGTAAGGGGCAATCGTATTGGCAGGTCTTGGAGGACAGCCAATGGAAGACTTCGGGTTTCAGTGTCAGCACTGAACAACAGCCGATAGTCAGGTTGGCGGCATTCATCGCTGCTCTCATCTGTGGCTGGATCCTACCGGTGAGAGATACAAGCATGGGGGTATGGCCCAGCTCGTTTATCATGGCGTCGATGTTGGCCATGGTGCAGCGAATGAACCTGGGGATTCTGATGCTCACCAAACTGTAAAGAATGTTGCGGCATATTAGCGAGGGCAAGAAGCCGCCAAGGATATGTAGGCCCTTCCACCTCCTGTATGGGTGGATCGCAGCGCATATCAGGGGGATTCACGAGTATCCAAACCCCATTTCACCACCGGGATCGAACTTTCGCCCCTCCATCCTGAACACGGTCGGGAGCATCCCATTCAAACTGGCCATTCCGATGGTACTGAATCGGGTGTGGAGGGCGGACGAGTTTAATTTCCACCCCTTCCCCTTGCCGACGGGGATATTTACTGATGACGGGCGGGGAACGGAAGAACATCGGGCTTACCTCCTGGCCTTTCGAGGTGGAGTTTTGGTGGCACGGATAGATCGTGAGCCACTATGCGAACCGTACACCCCGCATCGGTTTGAGAGGCAGTTCCGGTGCCTCCAGCGGCTGACCACGCAGGTCTACTCGGAGGTACATCATGAGGAGCACCGGTGTGTGATGAGGCAGTTGTGGCTCATGTTCACACGGGAAGATGGGAAGATGTGGATTGCATTGCCTCCATCCACCGCCGCTTTCAGATTGGTGAAGGAGTATGCCATCAGTTGGGAGGCTGCTTACCCAGGGGAGATGTCGAAGCAACCAACTATCTGGGTCGGTGACGGTGGGCCTCCTCTATCTCGAGGTTGGGGTCAGAGGGTAGCTAGGGCCACTCGCGGTAGCAGGGCTGCCATGGCGGCGAGACCCACATCGGCCGAGGGTATGGCAGCAGCGGTGGATCCGGTGATTCCAGAAGAGCAGGGTCATCCAAAGGGGCGGCCACCGAGGGGATTCCGTAGGATATCCACTCAGGATCTGGGGAAGCATCAGCGTCATATTGACATGGCAGTGGATGTCGTCTTCCCGGAAGCTTGGGACATTTGGGATGTCAACTTGAAATTCCTCACCCCAGCCGAGATATGGGCCCACCTGAATCGCCTTGGGATGGAATTACCGGGCATAGGCCCAGTTTGGGCTGGATTCATGGCGTCTCCGGCGGAGGCAGAATAGTACCTGGACGAGCTAGAGGATTACGCCCACTCCAGTGGTGTCCCACACCCAATGACAGACCGGGTGAGGGTACTGTTAAATCAGACAGTCCCCCCACAGTTATCGGCTTCCGATCTGAGGGAGTGCTTCCCCTTGCCAGAGGAATCAGAGGACTCCTCTCGGGAGGATGAGGCTGGAGGATGGAGCCCGTTTGAGGAGGGCGAGGTCGGAGACCGAGGCTCAGAATCCGACGACTTCACGGAGGCTCTCGAGGTAGCATTCCGAACTTCTTCCCTTACGATATGTTCTTGGGTCACTATGGACTTCTCACCAATGTTTGAGCCACGCAGGTGGAACTTGTTCGCAGGCCTCGTTCGCGCTCCTTAGCGGGTGATGATGCGGGACCTTCAGAACCCGTGCCTATGGCTGCGTCCAGTTACGCGTCTGGTGAGACCAGGGCGCCCGAGGTGGCTTTTTCGGAATCTCCAGACCTTCCAACAGTATACGGAGGGCCTCGTCCCGGGGTCCCATCAACACCAGCTCAAGAGTAGCACCAGGAGGTCGATCTCCGTAAGTCTCCTCTACCGGTCTCCTCGTTGCCACATGTAGGCCATGCCAAATAACTTTTATGTCCCTCTCTGTCGTACAGTTCTTCGACTGGCGTGGGCTGCTACGGCAAGACTGCTCGGGATATCTGGTGGCGCCCCTCCTAGGGGCATGCCGGTGATGGTGGCGATAGTCCCCCCATCTCCTCATGCTGCGACGCACACCATCATTGGCGGGACCATCCGCAGGGTCGTACCCGAAGTCATTGAGGTGGACTCCGAGGAAGAGGATCAACCGGTCGGTCCTAGTCCTGTCGCGCCTGCTTCGGCGCCAGGTGTCGTTCTGGATTCAACACCAGATGTAGATCCTGCCGAGGATTTCCTACGGGTGTACCCCGCGTACGAGCCTTCCAATCGCGCAGACTGGGACGAAACGGCCTCCGACGAGGAAGACAGCAGCATAGTCTGCCGCCGGTCGTGGAAGCTGATCACATGCTTTATCAAGGACACCCCCAAGCGCAATGGCTGGTCGAAATGGATAGACTCTACTCGCGATTACGCGAACTGTGTGCTGGGGGAGTGGATGCCCAACGTCCTCACGCACTTATCCGAGATCTTATGGCTAAGAAGATCCAGGAGCATGATCGTGGGATCAGCGTGGGCTGGCAGCGGAGGAAGGCGACCAACATTAAGAAGCTCCAGGAGGCTGAAGGCGAGGTCCAACAGATGCAGACGCGGGAAGACGAGCTTTCAGCCTCTCTTGATGCACAATCTGAGCTGGTCTCACGGTTGAAGGCCCAGCTGGCAAAGGCAGAAGAGCATATGAGGCAGACCTCTGGAAAGATGGTTGCCGTTCAAGATGACGTAGAGAGGGCCAAAGCCAGGACTGACGAACTACACCCCGCCGCTGCTGACGAGGAGAGGGAGCTGATTCAGCGGCCGCAAGCCTTGGATGCCACAAGTCAACGGGTGGCAGAGCTGCAACGCTCTTTTGACGGGGTCAACCCGTCCATGGGGGGAGTCAACCCTCGGGTATTGTAACAAACCCAAAACCCTTTTATTGGTACTTTCGTGCTTCAAATTTTTTTTCTTTCAATGTTTTGAATGTTGTAGCGCGCACGATTTCCACTGTTTGAATTGCCTTGTTACATCCCTAAAATGTTTGCGGGACGTTCAGCGACAATTCCCCAGGCCCACGTGGGTCGAGCCCGATATGAGAAACAGGAGATAGTTGCCCTCTCATCCCACCTAACATAGGAGTGGGGATCATGCTCCGGGTATCCGGGATTCGGATTACCGGTCTGGATTTCTGAAATACGGGAGAGGCTTGATCGGAGAAGGAACTTTCAGGATAGCCAAATTATCGTTTCTTCAGCGTGCTCTTACGCGCGAACGGGGCAACACCAGGGGCGCTGAAATCGGTCCAAGCAGATGAAAATGGGAAGTGTGAATCACGATACCCAAAATCCAGAACACTGTGGGGATGGAGTGACAATAAGGGACAACTGTTAACCTTGGAGGAGAAGCGGTACCCTTACTGCGTTAGCCTGTAATGGGGACAACAAATGAGGGTTGAACGTTGACCATGTTCAAAACACGGGACCATGTCACAAATGTTGTTGATCAATCCTTCAGGACGTGGGCCCAAGACATTTGGAAGACCATATGTCAGACATCCATACTGTTAGGGGGTCCTTCCAGACATGACCCGTCTTCCGGAACGTTGGCCCAGGACGGTAGGTGAGCCAATGCGGCATGAGACCAGGCCATTAGGGGGTTCCTACAGACATGAAAGGGGATGAGGGTCCGAATACGGGGTACGCAAAGCGTAGAATATGGAGTGATGGTTTGTCCGAATAGAATCCAACACTTAGGTAGTTACACCACCATGGTGGGAGCACACCAGATGGGCGCATCGGTATGATCATGGATCATTCCTTCTTTGGGACAGGGCCTCTCTGACGAGGGGATCTGTCACTTCCCAGTGGGATCTTGGGGCATCCTGAACTTGTTCAGGGTAGAACCACAGTTTAGTGTCATGCGTTGAGGACACAAAGAATCCTGTAGTTTAACGTCATATGATAGGATGTGGAGCAAAAGGAAAGATCCCAGGGAGCATGTGGTGCAGTAGATATGAAACCGATGTGAATGAGGACTTGGAGTCCAAATCATACCACATACCTCCGGAGGAAACTCTTCAGGTCGAGGGACCAAGAGTGAGGATTGGGCTGGGCCCGAAGCAGAGTGTTCGGGCGTTCCTACGTACCCCATGAGGATGGGAATCAAGCCATACGTAGTTTTGGAAGTGCAGTTTACCGTCATGTGGGACGATGAGAAGCCTGGCCGCATTGGTAAACATCCTGCCAAAACTACTAAGCCCATGTGAGTCGTGCTCGGTGTGGGAAATAAGCAGTCGTGGTGGGAATTTCCCAACACAAAAAGGGGTGGGTTAGGGCAAAGGGATGCTCGGTGAATACCGGCCCAATGAAACTAACACGATCATTTAGCGCACCTAGATGCGCGAAGAGAAAGATCCAAGTATGATGGAGTTCCACTTGAACATGAGGAAGTGGAAATGTGTGAATCATAGCGCCCGTGATTCATATCACGATGATGGCGGCGTGACGATGGAGGATAACTGCTGACCATGTTCGCAACACAGCATCCTATCGCGTTATCCAAGAATGGGGACAGACAAATGAGGGTCGACCGTTGACCATGTTCGAAACACGGGACATGTCACAAATGTTGTCAAATATCCTTAGGGACGTTGGCCCGAAACGATTGGAGGGCCCTTAGGTCCAGCATTCATGTAGAGCCCTTAAGCCTAGTATCCATGTCGTCCGAGGGTCCTTTTGGATGTGGAGGAGGAAGAGGATCCAAATAGCGAGCTCACGAAGCTCGGTCATGGGACGAGGGGAATGTCCCCATGAAAATCCTACACTTCAGGCTCTTTGTCGAAACACATCTAAATACGACAACGAGACGTATTAGAGAGAGGGAGCAGCTTCCTTTCCCATGGGGAGATCGTAGTTTGGGGTCGTAGAATTCGGACCATGGATGGGTAGAAGGATCAGGGGACGCATGGCATCAAGACCCAACGTGAAGGAGGACCTAAGCCCTACTTACCATGTATTCTCTGGGGAAATTCTTGAGTCGATGGACCGAACACAAAGGTTAGGCTGGGCCTGCAGGGAAGTGCTCGGGCGCTCCTACGTATCTCATAAGGATGAGAATCAAGTCGTACGTAGTTCTGAAGGATGGCACGGTAAGGTACCAGTGCCAGGGGAAAAGGGGGGAGTGCGTCTGTGGCCCTTGCACTAAAAGAAGCGGAATTTGATAAGTCTTGTTTGTTCTTTAAGGTGAATTTTTTTTTGTGAAGCGAAAGGCCTAGAATAGTAGGATGTGATGTCACCATAAGGATCAAGCCGTGATGAGCGTTGAAAAATGGCATGGCACGTGACCAGTACCCAACGTGATGTTCTCTACAATGAGGTCATCACAATGCAGTGCCTTTTTTTCGTCGTGCGGCCAGGACGATAATGTCACAGTTTAGGGTCGTATGATAGGACCAAGCATGCATTTTATCGTCATGCGGCGCAGACGTAGCATAAATGATGCTAGGTGGGAAATGTGCGCAGTGTTATAAAACACAATTGACGGATACATGATCCTACATCAAATTGTACACCAATCGAAGAGGGAGACCTTAGGCCAAGGAGCCTATATAGAGGTAAGAGGTGAAATAGGGGGGAAGACTGGTTCCCCAAATGGGCTGTACCTGATGACAGGGTGTCCGGGCGGTCCTACGTATCCCATGAAGATGGAAATCAGGCCACACGTAGTTCTAAAGGGTGCCTTTTAATGTCGTGTTGGACAAGGAATAAGAGGGCTAACTCTCAGAATGGGGGTGTGCATGGTGCAGCCTTTGCAAACCTGATGTGAATGAGGACATAATCCCGCACTACGCCACGCGGTCCCGTAGTCGGGGTCCGGAAGGCAGGACCAGAGAGGTGAATTTGCTGAACTCAAGCTGGGCCCAGAGAGAAGGGGTCTGGAAATTCCTACGTATCCTATCAAGATAGGAATCAAGTTGAATGTAGTTCCATATGGGAATATTAGTTTATGGTTTTAGAGCTCGGACCATGGATGGTGACAACTTCCCGAGTAAGCATAGATGTCAACCCGATCCCTAAGCCCACGTGAGCTAAACATGGTGTGGGAAACAACGGGGGGTATCTTCATCGCAATAATTGGGGAGAGTCAAACGGGAGTTGGTAGAGAGGCTCGAAGGACATCTTCGACACAACTTGTTCCCCCAACGCGCAGACGTGCACGGAGGAAAAGTACCAAAAGTTCCGAGACTCCACTTGGACACGGTGAAGTGATGAAGGGCATGAATTGTGCACCCGACATTTTGGGCCTAATGGGTTGGCGTGGAGAGAGAGGAAAACTATTAACCATGGTGGAAATGAAACGTCCATATCGCGTTAGCCTGAGGTGGGAACAGCAAACGAGCATCGACCGCTGACCATATTCGCAACGCGGGATTTTATCGATTTGTTGTCCGAAACGCTCGGGTGCGTTGGCCCGTAACGGTAGGAGAGACCTTGGGCGTAGTATCCAGGCCGTTCATGGGGGTCCCTCCGGGTGTGAAGGATGATGAAATCCCTAATGCAGGGATACACAAAGCCTGGAAATCTGGTGCAGACGTGTCCGAGTAAATCTTGGCATTACGGGTAATAAACTAGAGTACTCCCAGGCACATCGGTGGACTGCCACAAAGGGATCGACGAAACAGCTCATTAGGGAGAGGTACATGGCGGTCATTACGAGACCGACGCGAATGAGGACATAATCCCACACCACACAATATAATCCTCTCATGAAGGAAGGGTAGGCCAAGGGGCCAAGATGGGATGAAGATTCCTGAGGGATGGGGCTGGACCCGAATCCTAGACATTCGGGTGGTCCTACGTATCCCATTAGGATGCGAATCAAGCCACACATAGTTCTCCAAATATAGTTTAACAACATATGGGATGAGGAGGGGAGTAATATACCCCTAAACATGGGAGGTGTACGGTATGGTGAAGAAGCCGTCATGAATGAGGACATAGTCCCACACCACACTATACACTCCTATAAGGGAGGACCTGGGTCGTGGCCCGGAAAGGCCAAGGGGCCTGATGGTTAGGCATTGGTCAGAAAGGCCTGACCTACTTGTAGTTTAATGTCTTGCAATGAGGACAAGGGTCGGGGACCCAAGAAGGCCAAGGGCCCTGAGGCTGGGCCTCATAAAGGGAGGGCATACGGCATGGTACATGATCCCGACGTGAATGAGGACGTAGTCCTACATCACACCGTACACCCTGGGTAATAGGGGACCTGGTCCGGGGGGGGCCCGAGAATGCCAAGGGTCCTAAGGTTAGGCATCAGTCAGGAAGGCCTGACTGGTTTGTAGTTTAACGTCTTACATGAGGACTGGGGTCGGGAACCCAAGAAGGCCAAGGGGCCTGAGGCTGGGCCTCGGAAGGGAAGGTGTACGACATGGTACATGATCCCGACGTGAATGAGGACGTATTCTTACACCACACCGTACACCCCTATAAGGGAGGACCTGGGCCGTGGCCCGGAAAGGCCAAGGGGCCTAATGGTTAGGCATTGGTCAGGAAGGCCTGACCTATTTGTAGTTTAATGTCTTGCAATGAGGACAAGGGTCGGGGACCCAAGAAGGCCAAGGGGCCTGAGGCTGGGCCTCATAAAGGGAGGGCGTAAAACATGGTACATGATCCCGACGTGAATGAGGACGTAGTCCTACATCACACCGTACACCCTAGGTAAGAGGGGAGCTAGGCCGGGGGGGCCCGAGAAGGCCAAGGGGCCTAAGGTCAGGCATTAGTTAGGAAGGCCTGAATGGTTTGCAGTTTAACATCTTACATGAGGACGAGGGTCGGGGACCCAAGAAGGCGAAGGGTCCTGAGGCTAGGTCTCGGAAGGGAAGGCGTACGACATGGTACATGATCCCGACGTGAATGAGGACGTAGTCCTACACCACACCGTACACCCCTATGGGGAATCGGGGTCATGGGCTCGATTACTAGCACCACCTGGGGGGAAGTTTGTCACCTCGGGATGGGGCAGAATGAATCACTGCACTCGATGTCTGGGACATCTCGGGGTGGACCCGAATATCCAGGACATTGTAGACCATTTTCGAAACACATCATTCCTATGGTGACTTGATATGGGAGCAACAAATGAGCGTCGACCGCTGACCAAAGTCGCAATGCGGGACTTGTGTCGGCTTGTTGCTTGAAAAAACCCTCGGGGGGCGTTGGCCTGTATCGGTAGGAGAGCCCTTGGGCGTAGTATCCAGGCCATTCTTGGTGATCCCTTTGGGTGTGAAAAAATCATGGAATCCCAGTCAAAGAGTGGGTGAAGCATAGCTGTATCCATCCATGAAAGAGACAAACATCTCCAGGGGGATGTGCAGCTGGGTCGAGGCTTGCTCGATGTGAGTTGGGGAAAAAGTGTGCACCCTTCCATGTCTTGACCAAAGGGGAAGATTTTGGATTTTGGGCTGGGCCAACGGAAAAATGTCCGAGCGTTCCTACATATCCCATTAGGATGGGAATCAAGCCATACGTAGTTCTTGAAGGCCATTCAGTTTAGCGTCATGCGGTGAGGACGTGGGGGGAATAGAAGAACTGGAGTGGGCACATGGTGTGACCCTTACAATCTTTGTGCAAGCATAGTTGTATGAGCGGGGCTAAGAAAGCCTACTCCCTACTATAGAAAGATCCTCCAAGGAAACTATTCCCAGGGGGGATAGTGGAAGAGAAAAGCTTGGGGCTGGGCTCAAGACGAGGTGTCCGAGCATTCCTACGTATCCCATGAAGATGGTAATCAAGACACACGTAGTTCTTGACATGCAGTTTAACGTCATGCGGGACAAGGAGCATCTCATTTGGGGATATGTAAGTTACGGCAAGTAATCCAACGTGAATGAGGACATAGTCCTACACTATACCATACAATCCCGAGAGAGGGTAAGTTGAGGAAAAAACCAAGGGGCCTGGGGCCAGACCGCGGCTAGGGAGACCTGACCAGCTTGCGGTTTAACGTCTCATGGTGAAGACGGGGGGGGGGGGGACAGGGGCCCAAGGAGGCCAAGGGGCCTGATGCTGAGCCTCGGTCAGGAAGGCCTGAATGGCTTGCAGTTTAACGTCTTCCAGTAAGGACGGGGGGCCAGGGGCCCAAGGAGGCCAAGGGGCCTGAGGCTGAGCCTCGGTCAGGAAGGCCTGACTGACTTGCAGTTTAACGTCTTGCAGTAAGGATGGGGATGCAGTTTAAGGTTGTGCGGGACTATATCGTAGTTTAGGGTCGTGCAGGACCCTTTTGCCCTAGGAAAAGTATCGCTTGAGGAATTTGGCATTGGTGGGAGGGGTTATACGCTCTCCATATGTGGCGACCAAGGAGTATGCTCCATTGGGGTAAACCTTATGGATGATATAAGGCCCTTCCCATTTGGGTTCTAATTTGGGTGGTTTCCTAGCGGGAATCATTGGCGCTTGAAGGGCCAGTACCAGGTCGCCCTGTAGAAAAGAGCGGAGACGAACCTTCTTGTCGAAGGCCCTCGCTATCTTGTCCTGATGCCTTTCCAGATTGTGCAGGGCATGAAGCCGGTTCTCGTCGAGTGCTTCTATTTCGGCTAGATGGATCTCGGCTACCTCATCTGATGTCTGGTGATCATAAACTGCAGTTCGTAGCGATGACATATGGATCTCAATGGGTAGGACGGCCTCAGCTTCATACACCAGGGAATATGGGGTCACCTGGGTAGAGTTGCGAGTCATCATCCGGTAAGCCCAGAGGGCGTTGGGGAGCTTGTCCGGACAACTTTTCTAGTTCTGACCAACAATATTCTGCAGAATGTTAGAGAGGGTCTTGTTGAACGCCTCGATCTGTCCATTCGCCTGCGCATGGTTGCGGGAGGTATGGTTCGTCCGGATGTCGTACTTGGCGTACAATTTCTTTAATTCAGCTGCTCGGAAGTTGGTGCCATTATCGGTGAGGACGGCGTGAGTTACCCCAAACCGGTGGATAATATTGGAGCTCAAAAAGTCAACGATGGAACGGGCCTTGACCTCTTTGAGCGGAACTGCCTCTGCCCACATGGAGAAGAAATCTGTAGCAGTCAGGATGAACCTACACTGGCGGGTTGTTGCCGGTGGATACGGTCCCACTACATCAAGCCCCCATACCGCAAATAGCCAAGAGTACATGGTGGGGGTGAGGGGCTCCGGCGGCCGATGCAAGAAGCTGGCGTGAACTTGGCACGCGTGGCATCTCTTGGCATACCCAATACAATTGTGGATCATAGAGGGCCAAAAGTACCCTAACCTCCGGATTTGATGGGACAACATCGGCCCAGCTTGATGGGCGCCAGAGGAACCGGCGTGAACCTCTTACATAACTTGAGGTATCTCTACTCCTTGGATGCAACGGAGGAGGACACCATCGAAACTCCGCTTATAAAGGATCAGTTCAAGACTGGGGCTGCTCTGGAGGGTAAATTGAAGCGCGCAGCGTCGGATTCGCTCGCGCTCGGCCCGATCGTCCGGGAGGCGACCATTTTGGAGATACTCGACAAAAGGTGCCCTCCAGTCGGGAGTGGCTTCAATAACTGCTTCTGATGAACCCGGGACCCCTGACGTAGAGGGTCCGACAGTGAGATGACTTACCTGCAGGCCATCATTGTCCTCTTGGGTGACGGGGCAATGACTCTCCGGTGTGCCACATGTATGATCAAATCATCTTGCTCGGGTTCTGCGAGCGATGCGGCTAAACCAGCCAGGGCCTCTTCTTGGCCGTTATGCGACCATGGGACATGGGTAACCTCTGGTCGAGAAGAGAATTGGGCCATTAGGCGGAGGGTGTACTCTAGAAACGGTGCAAGCTCCGGCTTCCTGACGACGTAGTAGCCATTAACCTATTTTATTACCATCTCGGAATATCCCTTCACATGTAGATGGGGGACATGGATCTCAAGGGCCAACTCGAGGCCGGTGATGAGAGCCTAGTACTCTGCCTCATTGTTCGTACAACCTTCTGACAACAGGAATGAGTATGGCAAGACGGCCTACGCCGGGGTAATGAAGACAATACCCAGGCCCACTCTGTTGAGCTTGGGATCGTTGAGCCTCCTACCGGTGGGGCTCCAGGAGGCGCCATCGAAATGCATTTGCCAACACGGGAAAACATGATCGACTGAGAGGATCATCTCATCAAGGAAATCCATGTCCAGAGATTGATCCACGGGGGTTGGATGGGCAGCTACATAGTCTGCCAACGCCTGTCCCTTAATGGCCTTCCGAGGTACGATCCTGATATCAAACTGATGGAGAATCACCGCCCACTGTGCTAGTCGGCCAGTCAGTATAGGGCGGTTCAGGATGTACATCAGTGGGTCTACCCGGGAGACCAATTGCTCCTCATGGTGCTGCAGGTAATGTCGCAACTTTTGCACGGCGAATAAGAGCGCAAAGAATCTCTTTTCGATAGGGGGGTATCTTACCTCCGTATCGAGAATCATGCGACTAAGATAGTAGAGACTGTTCTCAGTACCCTTGTTATTCTTCTGGGCGAGCAGCGCACCGAGGGATCTCTCGAGGGCGGTCACATAAAGGACCAACGGCTTTCCTGAGACGGGTGGCATCAAGACCGGAGGTTGGAGCAGATACTGCTTGATTTCCTCGAAGGCGGTCCGACACTCCTCATCCCATTCGTAGGCGATGCCCTTCTTCATGAGCCAGGAAAATGGATTACACTTGCCGGCCAGATTCGCGATGAATCGGCGTATATAGGCTAAGTGGCCTTGAAGGCCTCGAAGCTCCCGAATGTTGCTCGTGGGAGGCATTTGGTTGATGTCCTTGATCTTCTCTGGGTCGTTCTCGATACCTTGGTATCTGACAACAAAGCCCAGAAACTTCCCGGAGGTGACCCCGAAGGCACACTTCAGCGGGTTCATCTTCAGGTGACGGGAACAGAGGAAACCGAACACTTTCTCAAGGACTGTGAGATGGTCCTGGCGCTAACATGATTTGACTACGAGGTCATCCACGTAGAATTCCAATAATGTCCCAAGGATCGGTTTGAATATGCGATGCATGGCCCTCTGATAAGTGGCACCTACATTTTTCAAACTGAATGGCATAACCTGGTAGCAAAAGGTACCTTTGGGAGCTCTGAAGGCAGTGGACTCCTCGTCTTCAGGGGACATCCAGATCTGGTTGTACCCGGAATACCCATCCATGAAAGAGAGAGCCTGGAACCCGGCCGTGGCGTCAATCTATAACTCCGTCACCGAAAGTGGGAAGTCATCCTTTGGGCAGTGGCGATTAAGATCGCGGAAGTCGATGTAGACTCTGATCTACCAATTCTTCTTCATAACTGGCACAATGATGGCGAGCCATTTGGGGTACTGGACTTCTTTAATGAAGTTGGCTCTGATAAGCCTGTCAACTTCGGCCTCAACTATAGCACCATGAGAAGGGTGCATTTTCCTGGGTGGCTGCTTAAACCCACGATGTTTTTCCGGGAGGCCCAGATGGTGAACGGCCACCTGGGGATCTAGCCCTGGCATCTCATTGTAACTCCAGGAAAACAAATCACGGTGATGTATGAGGAAGTCTACGTACTGCTGCCGCTCCTCGAGGGACCTGGCTGCACTGATCAATGTGGGTTTCGGGTCCGCCTCGCTACCAAGGTTCACCTGTACCAGTTCATCAACCGTGGTAGAGACGCCTTCTTCAAAGGCGGGGGGATCATCCTCCAGGTCTTCCTCCCCACCCATGGGGGGACTTCCCGCGACGGGAGATACTTCTCGACTATCAAGATCCGAGGGGCAGCTGGTACCGGCTCGGACAGCAGCGGTCATCACATCAGGAGAGTCACTTTCCATTGAGACCATAGCAATGAAGGAAGTCGACCCTATCCCATCTGGGCTTCGGCCTAAGGGGCCCCGTTTGATGATATCAAAGCAGTGGTGGCGTGTTGGCCTGAGTCAGTTAATTCTAGCCCGGTGGAAGAGACACGTATGGCGCACCGCCGTTGTCATAATCTTGACGTCCTGGTACCGTACAGGGGTAGGAGGTTCTGGGATCACCTGAGCCTGGTTGATGTAGGAGTACGAGGTGATTTTCCACCATCGCTTGGACACGGCAACATGCCTTCCTTGCGTACCCGAAACAACAAAACATTTCCCCATGTCGGGGGTCGTGGCCTCCAACCGGTGGATCGGGAGGATGTAGGCGTCATCCATGCTTGCCCAGGGATCACTGGTGACCGGGGCGGGTTCATCCTCGCTTAATAGGATTTGCTTATCCTTGCTTTTGTAATAACCCACATCCAGGTAGCGGGCCTCAGAAGAAGCAAAAGGGACGCATCTCCTTGGAGCACGCCTACTCGACCGTTGAGTGAGTACTTAAGGAATTGGTGATACGATGAAGGGACAGCTGCATGCAGATGGAGCGATGGCCTACCCATCAATGTGTTGTAGGCGGTGTCCTGAGAGATGACCATGAACTCGGTGCTGGCAATTAATCCATCGAACTGAGTCTTCAGGCGGATCTTGCCGACTGGGGTTTCTCGGTCCTGTCGTACCCCTAGATCCTGAGGTTAGAGGGAGTTAAATCACCTTCAGACAGACCCAGATTTCACAACATCCGGGTCAAAATTAGATTTAATCTAGAACCCGTGTCAATGAGGCAGCGACGGATTTCCACGCCATTGAAGTGGCCAGTGGTGTACAGCGGGCGAATGTGCCCCTGTATAGGAGGGTCCTCATCTTCACCGGAGAATGAGATAACCGCCTGACATTCGGCATTTTCAATCGCCTCGGTATGGAAGGCTTCTACAGCTACTACCTCCATATCTAACTGGAGGGGGCTCCTTAGGGCCTTGGCAAGTGCCTCGCGCATTTCAGATGATAGGCGAAGGGCCTCAAGGATGGAGAGCCTCGCCGGAATGTCGGACAGGTGCTTCAGGACATCATACTTTTGTGCCAAACGCGAACCTCTGCTTACAGGAGGTCGCTCGGCACTTGGAGGCATAGAGGGTCCTGCCGGTTGAACCGGCGATCGGCTAGTACTGGGTACATCTTGCTGCCTACTAGTTGAAGCCTGGAGAATAGTCGCTGTACTAGGATTAGATGGTGGAGGATGGCATGTACTCCGGAAAGACTAACTGTGATACGAACGAGGCAGCTCTCCCCGATACAGTAGCACAAACGGCGGTGGAGGTAGAGCCGGGGGCGTTAGATAGGGTTGCGCGTGCTGAGATCTGTGCTGAGCCTGCTGCCTGGTCTTAGTAGCATGCACAGCTTGGCTGAAAGTTCCGGCCGACGTACCTCGATGACCGGCATGGTTGCGATTCCGCTGATGTTGACGTCGGCTGGAAACATTGGGGAGGTTTTCCTGGCGCTCCCCCTCGTCGAGAGTCATATAGGGCTTTACCAGCTCCACGGTGTTAACCGAAGCATACCCCTGGCTGTCGCTCGAGGATTCATCCACCGCTGGGCGGATTCTGGGAGGAATCCCCATTTCATGGGGCATAAAGTCGCCGAGAGTGCGGGATGACGACGGCACCAGTGGTGCGCGTTGCTTCTTCTTGTATCGCCACTGCTTGCCCTTTTGGGAAGAGGTCGACTATGAAGATGATGCAGAGGCACCAGATACTTCTTCTGAAGGTTCCGGCTGCTTCAGGCGTGCCCGAATGATACCTTGGGCACGAACGATGGTTTTTCGAGCAATCCAGTCGTCGTATTTCTGGGATCCGTGGCTGGGGACCAGCTGCCACTCGCCTTCGCTGTTGATGCTGATATCTGATCATGCAAAGACACCCGCCACTTGCGCTGGTGCTGGGCCCAACATGACTATGTTGTTATTGGCCTGGTCTTGAAGCCAGTCTTTAACCACGTAGCATTGCTTAAGGGTGTGCCCCAGAATCCGATGATAAGGGCATTAGTTGGGGTGATCGGTGAGATTTGCCTCTGTCGGCCTTCTACACTCGGGTAGACGCACAATACCTTGCTCTAGAGCACTTCTGAAGTAGCCAGGGACCTGATTTTAGTTGAACAAATAAGTCTGGTGCCTTCTTTCCAGATAGGGGGCCCTAGGGGCCTGGCCTTGACGAGGGGCCGGAGGGGCCTGCCGAGGAGGCGGCGCCTGATTGTCTCGCCTAGGTGGCGGTGGTGCATTGCGCGGGGGAACATGTCGGTTCTGAGGCGGTCGCTGCTGGGCAGGATCCTATGCTTGAGGTGGAGGACCTCTACGGGGTTGCGGGGGTGGTGCTGCCGACAGTAACTCCAGCTGCCTCGGGGCTTCTATTTGGGCCACCGCGGCGGGTTCAGCCCTAGCGGTCCTGCTGGCTGGGATCATAGGGGGTAACAAATGTGCCTGACTAGCCTGTTGCAGGGCTTCCTCGAGGTGCTGAGCCTTATCTGAGAAATATCTGAACCCTCTAGGGTAGTTCTGGGTGATCGGGGAGGGTACCGGATCTGTCTTGACGTTCCCCACACACATCGTCAGTAATTGCTCTTAAGTCAGTGGCATATCGAGGGAATACGTAAGTCCCTTCCACCGGGTGATGAAATCTGCGACTCGCTCATCAGGCCTCTGCTTGCACTTGAAGAGGTCTGCAATGCTGGTCTTCCGCGTGGTGGAGCTGAACTGGTATAAGAACTTCCGGCGGAGATCCTCCCAACCGGTCACCGATCCGATAGGGATCTGGCTGTACCAAACGAATGTCGGACCTTCCAATGTCTATACAAAACATCGGATTTTGGCAGCTTCTTGCTGAGCCGGGGTCCCCAGCATGGGGCCACACCTAGAAGAGAAATGCGCCAAGTGTTGGTGCAGGTCCCCTGTCCCATTGAAGCGCGAGAAAGTGGGGTTCCCAAAACCCGTAGGTGCGGGCATATCATCCACCCACGCGGGATAAGGCTTGCCATTCGGTGGGACCACCACCTGCCACATTTCTAACGCTTCAAGGCGGGCTGTGAGTGTCGCAATATGATCATCCGGGCGGGGGTCCCTGTCTTGACGGGGATCCATAACCACAAGTGCATTGCCTGGTTCTTCAACACGGTAGACGGATTCGGCCGCTCGTGGGTCAACTGACTGGATGACCTGTGGGGCGACTGGGGGAACCCGGACTGGATTCTTCAGATTGCCCCATCGCTCAGGGGGATTTTGCGAGACGTATCGCGCCCTCTTGCCATACGTTCTGGCTTCCTCCCTGTCTGCGGCAGTAGCAGGATCAGGGTTACCCGGAGGCATCTCACCGAGGGGAAATTGTTCCTGCCCCTACTGCCCCGGCCTGGGATCACCATAGTCGGGTCGCCGCTCTGCGGCACGCTCAGCCAAGAGTTCTTCAACTAGTCTCTTCTGCTCAACAAGCTCCTGGCGTAATGTGGCCTTCTCAGGATCCTCTTCCGTTTTCTGCGTAGAGGCAGACGGGTCGGAGTGCTTGACAGTTCCGACGTGCTCCTTACCCTTGCCGGTGTTTCGACTGAGTACCAGCAATTTTGTGGGTATGGGGAGGCCTAGCAGGTTTCTCTGCTGACGGGTAACCCTCCCTGATGGGTCCAACAGGGGAGGTCTGCCCTCGGGGGGTAAGTCTCCATCAAGGAATTCAAGCTCATCTTCCTTGTCCACGACGTCGGCCATGTGGACCGCGACTCCTCTCGAGGGCATGTCCTCGATATCACATAGGGAATCGGGCTGCCGTCAGATAGGGTCGAAGAGTAGAGTGGCATAGTGTCCCCAAACACGGACTTGCACATGGGGGGTGGCTTCCCTGAAGATTTTTCGGAGTGCTTTAAAACTCTGAACGCATTTCCGTTGAAGGGAGCTCTGGCGGCCTGGCGACTCAGGGTGCTGGGCCACAAGAAGTGTGGCCGCATCGATTAGGCGGAACTACTCACTGATTTCTTCGAAGTGCTCTCGACTTCTGGGGTACACCACCCGTTCGTAATGGAGGCGGAAGTGTGTCTCCCATAGGGTTCGAAAAAAGCACCCCACTTCTTCAGGGGTAAGAGTCTCCGGTACGCGAAAAATCAGCACTGCCGTCAGTCAGAACTTTTTCGAGAAGTAATCCGCTGTGAGAATACTCCAGAAGCTCCTGGGCTCGGACTCGGGGTCTGGCCCTGTGTTTCCCCACTCATCAATCGAGGGTGGTTGAGGGACCGGTAGCGGTACCGAGGTGGACCTCTGGGATAGTAAGCACGGCGGTGGAGAATACGGCGAACGAGCTGACTGGCCGCCGAATTCCGGGCCATCCTCCAAAGAGCAAGGTGACCTGGCCACGATGTCACGGTACGATGGGCTGATAGCCATAGCTTCCGGCACAGGAGTCACGGCTACCAGTGACCAGTCATGTCGTCGTTCTACCTTCGCTGGCGCCCAAAACAGCTCTTCGTGATCTCTGGTAGAGGTAGAGGGCGCTTCTGGTGACGATGGCGATGATTGCACGGTCGAGACCTGCGGAATTCCCAAGGTTTCTTCCACCTGGATGTACCTGCAAAGAGAGATGGGAATCTGGTGGACCTCATATTCCGGGAGAATGAGGCTAACGCGTCTGGTTCCTGCCCCAGTCCTTGATACAGAGGAGCGGGGAGAAGGTTCCATCGCTGAATCGCATTCTGCTTCAGAGTCGGAGAAGCGGGCAGGTTTGATCTCCACCCGGGCTTTCCCATGACTCTTCTTGTGGTGGCTAAGACCTGCTCTCCTGCCCCGGGGTGGCTTTTCGGGACAGGGTTGATCCCTATCATGGAGTCTCGGGGCGGTGCTGGCGCCGTGGCGGAGAGGTCCCCCACTCGAGATGGCCGAGGTGCGAGGGGCACTGGGGAAAATGTCGAAGGGTACATGGGGAGGACCTTCATGTACAGCACCCATGTAGGCGGGGCCTCTGTTGGAATTGGCAGGAGCATGGGGAGGAACTCCATGGTCGCTGCGGGCGGAGCGAGGCTGAACTTCACTCCTCGAGTTGCTGGGGCGAGGAGGACCTTCTCCAGTTGCAGAGAGGACGTAGGAAGGGCCCCCATGGTGGAGAAGGACAGGATGGATGGCTCCTTCAGATCGGCGTTCGGGCGTAGGAGGATGGACTCCATACCCTTTATAGTGGGCGCGGGAAAGATTTCCTCGCTGAGCATCACTGCCGCGGGGCAGGTCTTCCTTCGGGATGGGGGTAGCATGAGGCATGCCTCCTTGAAGAAATTCGGAGCGGGGAAGGCCCACGCCCTGTGGAGTAGTGGTATGGGGATGATCTCCGTACGGGGTGACATCCTCGCGGGTTAGTTCTCGGCGATCACCACTTGGGCCTGCAACCCGGAGAGTCAACCCAGCCTGCCCGTGGGGCGGTTGGGGTCTCGATCCCGGTTGGGTAAAAGAGTGCCCCTGCTCAGTTTATGCTGGGGATTCATGATTCACGTCGGCGGTGGCTCGGGCCACTGTAGCTGTCAACGTCGACGCGCCTGGGCGGGCGTCCTCAGCCCGAGCCCGACGTTGACGTCGGGTCAGGCGATCTGGTGTAGGTGGTGCAGGGGCATGGCCTGCCTGCTCTTCCTGTGGAGCCGGACGGCGGCGCTGATGCAGCCGGGCGGGAGCTCTCGCCTGGAGCCCTTGGGTCGGGACCCTGAGCGGGCTGAGCCGGACGGCGCCCACCTCATCAGCGTAAGGCGAGGAGTCGTCAAGGCGTTCCGGAGACGGGCTCCCGAAACTGTTGAACGTTGGGGTGGGGAGCAGGGGATCCCTGCGTGGCCTGTTAGGGCGGCGTTGACGTCGGGGCCTGGACACCTCCAGGTCCAGGCGGGCCATATACCGAGTTGGGATGACCCCTTCCTCCTCGTACCTGCGCATGAGGTTGTTGATCACCCTTCGCTGGATGACCTCTGATGGGGAAAGGGGATGTGGGCGCCTCATATTCCGCGATGTGGTAGCCGTCTCGGCGGTAGTGGCACTACGTGGGGTGGCTGTGGCGATGTTGCCCCTGCCCCTATGTAGGCTAGCGGGCAGTGATCGCGTCTCTGTGACAGCAACCTGGTTCCTGAGAAACGAAGGGATCAACTCATCAACACTGAGAGGGAAAAGGATTGACAACCAGTGCCCCAGCGTCCTTCCATTCTCCACGTCTGTAAGAAGGATCCACACCAAAACGTGGAAGAACGGAGTGCCCCACGTTCTACTGCCTCGACTTTTGGTGAGTTTCACGATAGGCCTGCTATTTGCTTTGCAGGACCAGGCGTTGGATATCTGGATCTGGTGACACGTCAATCTACTGGTGTCTCAAATGCTACTAATCTCCATATTGAGGAGAAGAATTTCACGTCGGGTTCACCATTTCTGTTTCCGACGCTTTCTCCAGGGCGCGCGCGCATCCGTCCGTCCGCGGAGGAGAACGCGTGGCTTTGTTGCCCCGCATTCCCACTTTCCAAAGGTGGGCGGCATTCGTTCCTTGATCAGATATGTTTTCTCATTGATTAAAACGGGATGATGGGATGCCGGTTCTTCCCTCCGTGGATTCCTCCTCGGAGCTCATTACCTAGTCCGGGTCTCCCTCATAGATTTAATACGTAGTTCGTGAAACTCTTCCCAGTGCCATGTTTCCATGGACGTAGGTTAATTACACTTCTTCTGTCGGGACATTCCAAAGGGTTCAGTCAGGGCAGAAACCTTCAGTCTGGGTAGTAGTCACGTTGAGGCATCAGTAGCGTTTCTTGGTGCTGGGGAACCTGGCATGTCGGGCTGTTATCCCTGGTCACAGGGCTTCTCAAGGGCGTGGAAGCTCGAGGCATCCCACATCGAACATGGGGAATTATATGCCATAGACACACATCTAAGGTTTTCCTCTGCTTCCCGTGTTTAACACAGGGTATGCCGCGAGTTTAACGTCTAGCGGAGACAGATCAACCCAACCAGAGCATTAGCTAGGATAGATCGGATTGAGGGGTTTCCCTTGAAGGGATGCCGATACCGGGGACAGCCCATGGGCGGCTGTGAAGAAGAGCGTACCGACATGGTCTCACCGAGATATGATGGTCCAGGCGAGAATAAGGATGGGTGATAGATGGATGAATGAAGTCGAGGGGGATCAAATGGGACCATCGAAGGGGAGACAATGAAGTTGGGCTTGAGCCTTGAAGAGGCTTCCTACGTATCCCCGTGGCAGGGAATCAAAGTCCGCGTAGTTCGGGACGGTGCTGGTAAACCGACGTGAAGGTGGACCTTGGCCCGATGGGCATCGTCAGCGTACCGACGTGAAGGTGGACCTTGGTCCAATGAGTGGTGGGCTTGAACCTCTGGAAGGATTCCTACATACCATGCCTTGACATGGATCAAAGTCCTCATAGTTCAAAGGGTTTCATCGTTGAACCAACGTGAACGTAGACTTGTGGGTCTACTAGTGGTGGGCTTGAACCTCGGGAAGGTTTCCTACGTACCATGCCTTGACATGGATCAAAGTCCTCATAGTTCAAAGGATTGATGGAATACAGTTTAACGTCATGTGGGACGATAGTGAACCCTGACGTGAATAAACGACAAGTGGTGGGTGTCGGCGAACAATCGTAAATGAGGGACCTCAGTCCGATGGGAGATGGGCTTGAAAGTGGAGGGCCTAGCACACCGACTAGGAGACGGTTTGGGCCAATGATCGTGGGGCTTGAACCTCAGGGAGGCTTCCTACGTACCATGCCATGACACAGATCAATGTCCTCGTAGTTCGGATTGGGGAATGTCGTTTAACGTCATGCAGGATGGGGGTTAACCAATGTGAATGATGATGGGTGGGCTTGAACCTCGTGGAGGCTTCCTACGTACCATGCCTTGACATGGATCAAAGACCTCATAGTTCAGGTGGGGCTTTGTCGGCGAACCGACGTGAAAGTGGACCTTGGTCCAATGAGTGGTGGGCTTGAACCTCTGGAAGGCTTCCTACGTACCATGCCATGAAATGGATCAAAGACCTCGTAGTTCAGGTGGGAATGGGTATGCAGTTTAATGTCATGCAAGACAAAGGGAGGGGAATACAGTTTAACGTCATGCTGGACGAGGGCGAAACTCGACGTGAATGAACGACCGAGCAATGTGGCTTGAACCTCATGGAGGCCTCCTACGTACTATGCCTTGACATGGATCAAAGACCCCGTAGCTCAAATAGGATGAGTCACAACGGCTTTCCATTGGACCGGAATGCAGTTTAACGTCGTGCTAGACGAGAATGGGACCCGACGTGAATAGATGATGGGTGGGCTTGAACCTCATGGAGGCTTCCGGCGTACCACGCCTTGGCATGGATCAAAGTCCTCGTAGTTCGCTGTGGGTGGGGGTCAGGGTCGGTGCTCACTCTAAGCCCACGTGAGTCATGCTTGGTGTGAGAAACAAGAGGTTGCAAGGACCTGACGATCACAGCACGAAGGATGCGTCCGTGAGAAGCGAAGAGGGGCTTACGCGTAAGGCGGTGCATGGTGTTGGGACTTACTCCAGGATGGAGGCCCAGAGTGCGACAAAGCACGACGAAAGAGGGATTTGGGACCAATTGTGGGAGATGCCTCGTTCCCTATCATGCCCTCCACTGACCTTGGTAGAGGGGAAGTACGGAGATGCAGAGGTGCAGCCATCCGTTGGGGAACTAGGGTCGCCCTTCTCCCATGAACATACGCCACTCTAGTAAGGAGGATATCATCCCTTGTGGATGGGTGATTCCATTCCTATGGATATGAGTTGTGTAAAGAATGTTCGAGCTGGGGGGACCCTTCGTGAGAGGCACGAGGTCGGGTCACAGTTTAACGTCATGTGTTGAGGACGTGGTGCCTGGAAGTTTAACGTCCCGTAGCTTGGACGAGGTGGGTTCACTCCACACCTATAGGACTTACATAACCGGTACCCTCTGGTCATTGGGGAAGGGAAGGTACCAGTAAGGCCATGGTCAAGGGGGGTTGTGGAACGAACCATCAAGGGGCCCACATTAGCATGGCTATGCGAAGAAGCAATAGCCATTAGCGTGCCTATGCGAAGAAGCATTAGGCGAAGCAACGCTACGGGTGGTATTGTCCATGGGACTTTGAAATCACATTGTGCAAACCTGGAGGGTTGCACGGGAAGAGGAATTGCCAAGCAAAGGAGTGTGATTCGCGAAGTGGAGTGCCTTGGCCTTGGCATGGGGCATAGGTGTGAGTGGGAGGTGCTTCGCGAAGTGGAACAGTGTTCACGGAGCACTGCCTCGCGAAAAAGGGGTGCCTCGCGAAGCAGGGTCCTGCGAACCAGTGTGGTTCGCGATGCGTAGCGATCCTACCTTAGCATAGGGATCACTAGTATGGGTTGGGTGTTTCGCGAAGCATAAGTGCTCCGCGTCTGCCCGGGTTCCCTTGGGAATCCCCTTCCTTCGCGAATTCCCTTGAGCTTCGCGAAGGGCATCCCTCTCGGAAGAGGGGCTCAAAACGAGACAAACCAGAGGCGTCTCGCGAAGTAGAAATACCTCGCGGAGGTCATGATTCCCAGGGCAAAGAGTGCTTCGCGATTCGGGAGAGGAGAAGCCTAAATGTCGGATTGTCCGTCCTCGGGACTCAGGGGGAGTCTAGTATTTATAGGGAAGGGGCTTCGCGAAGCAGAACTCGCGCGCCGCCTCCGGTGCTTCGCGGCACGCTCTCGAACGTCAAGGTTGTCCGCAGAGGGCACCGCCTCTGGAGCTTCGCGGCGGCTCACGAATGTCAAATGCGTTCGTGGAGAATTACCGCCTCTGGAGCTTCGAGGGGCCGCGATGGTCGGGGCGCTTCGTGGCGGTGCTTCGCATCGGGGCTTCGCGGCGGGGCTTTGCGAGGCAGCGCGCCAGATGTCTTTTTCGTTCCTTTCTTTCGGGCCATATTTTGGCGCCAACAATAACGTTCTAATTTTTCTAAGAAAACGGAATGAGTAGATAATGTCTATACAAATAACATAATAAAAATTAATTATATCAGTAATATTTATTTCATTATTTTTTAAATGTTAATATAGGATTGGGGATAAATATATATAAGGGAAAATATTAGAGAGTTATTAGTACTTATATTGATTATTTGGACACTCTCTTAATATACTTTTTTGAAACGGAGAACATAGATCAAATTCCTGTGATTAGAGTAATATTGGAAAGGAAAAAGGTTTTAGGGTAATTAAAATGGTGATATTTTCAATGTATATTCAATTTAATATATTTTTGATGAAGGGGTGTTTGACGGTACCTTTTATAAGATAAATGAATGATAGTTTTCTTAAAAAATAACTTACTCATATAAAAGGATCACATGTTTCACATGGAAATTCAATTTAAATGTGGAAAATACTGGATAAGAGACATATTTATTTTTTGATAAAAACCACAAAACGCGTTTGAAGATATCATTGTAATAGTCTTTGTCTCTTTTATACCAAATTAATCTCTTTTTATATTAATTTTTCTTTTAACATGGTAACCACAGATTAACATTAAAAAATAATTTTCTTGAATGAAAAATAATATATCATTTTTAAATATTATTTAAATTATTATTTAAATCATGGAAATCATTTTATCATGTAATATTTCCAAGGGTGAGAAAAATGAATTTCAATATTAGTGCCCATTACAGGTATAAAATAGTTTTAGATAAGTCTATTTTAAGCATAAAAATAATTTTTTGGATAAATTTATTACCATTGTTAATTTACATGACTTTAATTGGTTTATTATTACACAAATAAGAGTTATGTATCATTGAAATCATAAAAAACCAAATTACCCCTTGGGGATACCTAATTAAATGAATGAGATCAAAAATTGTTTCCATAAAGATAAATGTTACATGAGTTTCAAAATGTTAAACATGGGTTTTATAAATTAAAAGTATTTCATAAAATAAATAACTTTAATCCTTAAATATATTTTCCATTATTGTTTATAATTTTTAATGTCATACTTAGTTTATGGGAGTGTCATAAATTCAATGGTACATGTATAAAATGTTTTTTTCAATATTTTCCAAAAAATAATCTATTTCATAAAAATTCCTAAAAAATCATCATAAATTAATATTATCATGATGAATCAAAAAATGAGTTTCATCTTTAAAAATTTTCATTAAAATATTTATTATTTAAAAATTTTAACTATAATCATAAAATATATGGATTGTTTATAAGAAAAGGACCTATTCAAATATAAATTTATTTTATTCTATTTATTTATCTATTAATAATTTGTTTATCATATTATTATTATTAAAATAATAGTTTACAATAATTTATACACAATTATTTTTTTTATAATAATAAAAATTTATAGTGCATAAGAAAGTCATTTTTAAAAAAATACATTTTTAAGAATAAAATTAATTTATTCTTATTACATTCCAAGTAGTAAATATGGAATGAATATTAATTTATTTTATTATAAATATTATTAAATAATTCCTTAAAATAATTATATATTCAATAGTATTTAAATTTAAAAAAAATTAAAAATAGTTCTTTGATAAATATTAATTTTATATTAACTTATCTTCATTTAATACCAAAATAATTAGTTATGTAGTTTTAAAAAATATAATCATTATAATCCATTGATATTATAATATTTATTTCAACTTTTTGAAAAAATAATACAACGTTATAATGTTACTAGTAAATATATATTTTATAACAAAATATCTCAATTAAATATTATCCTTAATTCATTATTGCATTCTCAAAATGTATTAATGTTTATCTTGTTTTGTAATATTTTCCAAAATAAAATTTATTGAGATTTATTTTTTTTGGTGTTTTTTGTGAAACAATCTCTTCAATATAGTATTTACTAAAACAAAAACTGATATGAAAATTTTAGGGCATTACATCCAAACATAAATAAATAACCTCCCAAAAATATTAATTACAACTCACTAATGAAAATGGATAAGGGTGTGAATAATGTATACATCACTCGCGATTTTATTTATGATGCAATATCTTATTCACTGACATGGTCATGTCTAGAAATCTCATATATTCCTTCATGATAGACATATTTCAATATTGTGTTTTTCTCCAATAATTTGAGAATCAAATCTGACATGATGGTGTATCAAGACTCATATAATGGAATCTGTTTTAATTATAAGTTTATAGTTACTATCGCATTCACAGATGATCATAGGTTGGCTTTAAATATTTAATGTGATTTCCCTATTTGTGTAACTAATTTGGAGTCTATTTAAAGATAAAAAATATATTTCCGAACCCACATCAAATTCATGTATATAACATTTTCATAAATGATTTTATAAAAAACATAAAATTTGGATACAATAACTATATAAGTTAATTTTTTCCTTGATAAATAAATCATTACATTTGTAACATAATTTTCATTGAAAACTTTATGGGTTTACTAGGTATTGAAGATTCAATCTATGGCATGAAATCTATAGATTCAGAGTGGAGGATAATTATACAAAAATTATCAGGATTGACATTAGTTGTTGTGATAACATAGGCCCTTCCATTGTCCTTTGGTTTTAAAATATTATATCATTTATTATCCTCATGATCCCATGGGTTAGGTTATGAATTTTCATAATAACAAAACTCATTGAATTTGAAACATATAAGTGTGGAATAAGAATTAGTTAGGACTATCTCTTTATCCATAGATTTGTTCAATCTATTAATATATTTTTGCTAATTATATGCTTGGTTTCCGGTCCTTTCACAATTGAATCTTTTTATGGTTCCTTTTAAACACTCACCTTGGTGCTTCTTTCCACATTTTTATAGGTATCAAATTTAATCATATTTACTTCATTTTGTTTGTCACATAATCATCCATAAAACTCAATCCATCACTTATATAATGAGTTTAGATGTTCAAATTTGTTAATGTTATTTATCATAAATCATTACAGTTGGTTAGGAATGTCCCATGGAATTCTCTCACCTACTTCTATCACATTTGGTTATTTGGTGTGGAAATCTCAACATTTACTATGAAATCCATCATTAAAATGGTTCCCATTATCTCTAACCATCACTAAAACATATCAAGGTTAATATTGTAACACAGTAACCCCATTTACCTGGAATTTGGTGCATTATTTTATTACATTTTGATGATTACCAGTTATCATGTCCCAAAGGACCCAAACAATTACTTGTCTTGGAAAATAGATTACCTACCTGAACTTCCCATTATGATTTCTAACATAAAATACAATATAAATAATACTTTTATAACTCCATTATTACCCTATCCTAACCCTTCATATCAATAATAATGCACATCTTGGCATTCTAGGAAAATAAAACATACGAAATGGGTGATCTGAGATGCTAAGTAAGGGTAAATAATTTAGTAGAAGCTATAAACTTTAATGGAATGATGTATAATAAAAACCAAAACCATCTTAAACATAATGTTGAACAAAATATGGAAACAATAAATCAAAAAATACTATACAGACATAAATATAGATATTCTACTAGTCAAATAATCACATGTAATAAATAATTTCATAACAAGGGAATGCGTAATTCCATACATAATAATTACTACGTTAAGTCCTTATACCAAGACCATTCACAAATATTCTGTCAAGGCCTTGTTCCAAGACATTAGTTTGTCTCATTAGACCTACCAATGCATCGAAGGGCTATAGTGGTACCCACCTTTCACCCTCTATGTCTAGTGTATCACTCATATAAAATGGGTGAAACTTAATATAAACATTCGTATTAAAGCATTCATACAAAATTTATATACTTTAACTATAAACCATAAATGGTATAAACATAGCACATCCATAGTCAAACATATCATAAATTATTCAATAAAATAAGGTATATTGTATTAAAAAAATCAACTTCAATCAAGAATAATATCCAATAATAGATGTTGACATAGATGAAAATAATCAATAAAAATCTATAAGAGAAATATCCCTTTTCATGAAATCATTTAAATATTTCACAATTTATAAAGGAAGTAATTTAAAAGAGATGTTTGAATCCATGTGACCCATACCACATTGAAACATCTAAAATTAATTAAAATTTTAAAACAATGATGTCCATATTAATAATTACTTAAAATCATTTTGATAATATGGACATTAATTAAAAATATTTTGAAAAAAGTCTTTAAAAAAATTAAAATAATGATCTAATTAAAGTTTCCCATCCATAAAACCTTAAAATATTATTTTTGGAAACATTTTTATAAAAAATGGACATGTATGATAAATATTTCCTAGCAAATACTTACACATAAACAATCTCGGATAATATTTAGATTGAGGAATTAACCCTTACCTTAGGTCAGATATTCTCTGTATGAGTCCAAAAATCCTGTATAATTCTTTTAAACATATAATTACCTTATATAAGTATGATAATTATATTTATTATATCATATATGATTATTTTTTGACTTTATATTACCCATTTATGAATAACTCCATGTTAATGTAACATTTTGGGTAATAATCACTTTGTTCATCGTACGTGTTTTGACTTGTTATTTTTGATCATATTACATAGATCGGGATTTACTCACTTCCAGAATTTATAATATGATTTATATATCATAAATATAAATATATAATATATATATATATATTAAATGGAATACAACATTCATAGAGACGGGAGTCCCTACATACACAAGAATGTTGTTTTCATTTTTGTATCGTATGGAAGTAAGTGAATGACATATATGCACACACACACACAGATATATATTATTCCAGTAGAAATATTATTTCATATATTGTATAATTATTCATTATATATATCTTTATAATCATTCTTTTATGGTGAAAATGGAAGATGAGTCTATTCACGTTGTGGAGACCGTAAGCCATACATATGCACGGGCGATGATATCATTTCCTTAATGGTTTTGTTGTTTGAATTTTTGATTGAATATGAAATTTAAAGAAGTAATATAATTTTATATTTCTTATTTATGTCATTTTTATTCATCATTATACCAATATAAATAATTTATAGATGAAATAAAGTTTACACTACGGCGTGGAGACAGTAAGCAGTACCCCCGCACGCATGGTGATATTGTTTTCCAGAGGATGGGGAAAAGAGGAATATGGTTGTCCCATAATAAAAAAAACATATCAAAATTTATTAGATTATAGTGTTCTTATTTTATTATGATAACTTATTAATAATATGGAGTAGAAGAATAAATGAACATTGAAATAAGGGATAGAGCAATTACATCTTCTTCAGGTGTCTTCTTTTTATTTGCACAAAATGACTCCTTACGTTGGGTTTTTGCCCAATGTTTTGACTCTAAGATGCTGTTGGGGAAGTTTTTATGTTATTTGGGTAGGGTATGGCTAATTAAAAGGGATTTAGAGGTGTGATGTAAAGAGAATGTGAGGCGACATTTTATAAGGGAGGTAAGGGGCACTTTAGGAAAAGCTTGAAATATTATTTTATTATAAACTTATTTTCGGATTCTAATAGCTCCAAATTGATTTATTTTGAGGATAATATTAGTATAGGTCTAAAAACTCTCAAAAAATAGGTTTTAGACATGTTTAGGTCATAAAATTAACCTTATCCTTTTTATTTAACCATTTGTAAAATAAGTTAACTCTTACCATGTCCTCTTGTATTTTTATACTATATGGTTGATATCATTACTATATAATTACAAGAGATACTAAAGTGGATAATTTATTATATTTTTATCACTATAAAATTTATTTTGATGAACTATATATTTTTATGATTTCTATATCATTTAGTAAAATAGTATTTGTTTTAAAATCCCATTTTTGTCAATTTTGACACTATTTAGTAATTGATTTTTGTTAAAGTAATAAAAACATTATTCATTCAGAAAAGGGAAATAGATAATATGTCATATGTCAATTTAATCTATAAAATTCATGTATGGAGTAAATAATTTCAATTTTTTTATATTCATAATATCATTTTTTTGATTCCTTCATTCATATGGGAAATACTACATCAATATTGTGTCATTGATAAATTTAATTATTGAATGTATAAAAAATATAAATAAAATACAATGTTTTAAGAAAAAATTCTATATTTATTATTATTATTTATAGTCGAATTTATCTTATGTGTATCCCTATATTAAAACTTGTTTAGTTATTAAAATTTGTATTTAACACTTTTAACTCTTCTTTAAATAAAATATAATAAATGTTCTAATCTTACCCAAGTGGATTAGGAAGGGTCATATTTTTATCCTAAGGATTATTTCGGTAGAAATATACTTATCCGATATAATTATTACATGTGTTGGGGTAATATTATATTAATATAATATTATTTTTACCTTTAATTTCTGTATTTACTTTTAACCGTGGTAAATAAAATTCAAATTTACAATTCACCAAAAATTATTTTCATCTTATTGAACCACATTTTACATACTTATGAAAACTATGTATGTTTGATTTTTGAAATTATATTCTTAAAAGTGGTGAAATTATGTTTTATGAAAATTTATAAACATTACTAGGATTTGGAAAAACATGTTAAAAAGTTCAATAATTTTTTTATATCTAATCTTATTATAAAATGACTCCATTGAATTAAAGTGGACTAATATTGGTATTATTTATCTATTTTGACTTAAAAATTAATTTAAATTAAAAATAATGTTTTAATTAAAAAAGTCTTGTTTTATGTACTTTGCAGTATTTTTCAGTATTTATAAAAATTTTAATGTTTTTAGAAAAATACCAAAAATGAACCCTAAACTAATTTTGATATTAAAAATTCAAAAATAAACTCTATTTTACCAAATTAAATTTTTTGAATTATCTAAAAATAATTTTATTATTTTTCACAAAAGTGTATAAAATCAGTTATTTTATGAAAATAGTTTTTCTAAATATATAATTATTTGAACAAAACCTATAAATTTAATTTCTAATAAGTTTTATTTATTTGAAAACATTATAAATAGAAATTAAAATTTATTCTTTATTTATCATATTACAATATTTAATTGATAAAAAAATAAATCATTTAAGTAATTATAATACTATTGTGCAGTTTCACAGAAAATCAATCTAGTGTATAATGCATGCTAAGTCGGTGTTGTGTGCAACATAAGAAAAACAACTTACTTTAAAGAGATAACATACTAGGAAATATTGGGGTGTTACATCTTCCCTCTTTCAATAAATTGAGTCCTTTAATTTTGAAATTTTTCTTCGAATATAAAAGGTTGAAAATAGAAAATAACTTTCTAGAAAACCCACATAAGAAGCAAGGTTAATAAAAAAATTCTTTGTAAGATGGAATGGAAAATGAAATGGCAACCACCAAGTTAGGATTTCAAATAGAAAAACATTGGTGGAAATAAGTGACACAAAATGAGAGGAAAATGTAAATATATATAAAAAGTGATTGGGGTCGTTAATCACGGACAAGTGAACAATTGATAGAAAATTGAGGGCCTGAAAGTCATAAATCTATAATGATTTAAAATATCATTAGTTCAAAAACTCATGTGGTATTAGGATAACACTTTTCAAAGATACTTTTTTAAGAGGAGGGATTGATTTACTATCAAGATAAGAACTTAATAAACCATAATTGGTTTCATTAGCTATCATAATCATATTATCATAATTTTGTTATGCTTCGATCTAATTTTACTTCATCCCTTACACTAGGAAATAAAGGATCAAAATGATTTTTTACGCCTGAAGCGCATTCGATAAATTACAAGGTCCACAAGAATTCCCATAATCCTCTAAATTTTTACTAAAACCCAAATGGTATGGTCAATGTATCCAATAAATCATACATTAAACGGAAACAAAATATCGAGTGTTCAACATACTAAATTTCATCCTTTAGACTTATCCAAAATACTTGTGTCCAAACTTTCAGTCCAAAAATTTATAAGTAAGGTCAGCATAACATAACTAATATCTTTTTTGTCACATAACAACATGTGAATACCTTAATCATGTTTTCTATTAAAATGTGGTAATAACCTAAATTGCTGTAAAACCTTATTTGAATATGTATTTACTTCTTTTTCCTTCTGTAAATCATAGAGTACTAGATATACTCTATAAATCCACAAATGTTGTAAACTCTAATGATGGAATAAACAATACATTAATTAGTTCAAAGGCAGTCAATAATGTCTAATATACGTTATCCAAATAAAATATCTCTCATTCAAAAATCATTACATCTACACCAGGACTGTTTTATGGTTTTTCTTTCCCTCAATCATATATTTTTCAAAAATACTATGTTTCTATTCAGTCTGTTTTCTTGGTACCACACAATCTCTAATCCTTAGGGAAATAGTACTGTAATACAATCTTTATATTTTCCATAATTCATAAAACCATTAAAGCATTGATATAAGACTAAAATTTAATAATTATTCAATCCCACCATAAGCACATTAATCATTCCTATACATCCATGGTAGAATTAGAATCACGATCGTGATTTAATAGTGGATTTTGGGGTATAGTTTTTTTGACAATTGAGACATTGATTCACATAGTGTCTCATCTCCTTATAGTTGAATAATTTTACATTGGAAATTTTTTTTACCCTTACAATCATGAATTCAGTGTATTTTATTCACACTTATAACAAACTCGAATTCCCTCCATACATTTATCAGCATGATTCTTTATATAGTTATCACATTTGGGAAAACCATTCTTCACTGTTTTCTCATTATCCATGTTTTTCTAAGCCATATATTTTTTTCTCATTCTTCCATATGAAGTCATAATGCCTATGATATTCTTTACCAATCCAAATATCACATGATATTATGTCCTCATATGATGGGAATTCTTGGGGGATTATTTCCCTTATAAATATTGGATTAGGAACATGAATGACATGATCCTTACTACTCTTTAAATTATGTTCATTGTTTGTGTTCTCATTCCTTCTGCTAGGAACCATTTCTATAATATGTCATATACTAGATTAAATAATGCATAATCCCAAAACTATTGAAACACTTTACCTAAATTAATTTTTTTTTGCATATATAATCTTATAATCCAAAAAATTGTTCTTTTGTAGAGATATTTAAGCATAAGTCCTTCATAACAATTTGTAATAAAATTTTAATTTTTCTAAGCATATCACCTGAGAGTGTCAAACCAGGTGTACAGTTAGGCCCGATGTCATGCTCCATATTACCCAAATTCAAGCCTATAACACCTTTGTTGGTGCAAAAAATATGGAACGGAAAGAAGGGGAGAAAAAGAAGCCACGCACGCTGCCTCGCGAAGCTCTGATGCGAAGCACCCCAGAGCATCACGGCCGCCGTTAATCACGGGAGGTAGTAACGCTCCACGAATGACCTGATGTTCGCAAGCCCACCGCGAAGCACAGGAGGCAATAACAGTCCGTGAATAGCCTGGCGTTTGCGAGCCCGCCGCGAAGTAGCCGCCGCCCCTTCGTGTTGTGTGAGTTCTGCTTCACGGCGCCCCTTGAATATAAATACTGGGCTCCCATAAGTCCAGAGGATGGAAAATCTGACCTTTCGGCTTCTCAACTCCCGAATCGTGAAGCACCCTTCGCCTTGGGAATCATGAGCTCTGCGAGGTATTTTTACTTCACGATATTCCTTCACCTTATCTCGTTTTGAGCCCCTCTTCCGAGAGCGATTCCCTTCGCGAAGCCCAGGGCATTTGAGAAGGTGGGGGTTTCCCAAGGGAATCCGAGCAGCCGCGGAGTGTTTATGCTTCGCAAAAAACCCATCTTGTACTAGTGATCCCCATCCCAAGGCAGGTTCACTGCATATCACGAAGCAGACTGCTTCGCAGCACCCTGCTTTGCGAGGCACCATTGCTTCGCGATGCAGTGCTCCGTGAATACCATTCCACTTCACGAAGAACATCCCATTCACACCACTTCCCCATGCTAAGGCCAAGGCACTCAACTTCGTGAAGCACACTCCTTTTCTTGGAAATTCCTCTTCCCATGAAACCCTCTAGGTTTTCACAATGTGATTTCAATGTCCCATGGACAACACCACTCGTAGCATTGCTTTGCCTAATGCTTCATTGCATTGTCATGGTAACGGATATTACTTCTCCGCATAGCCATGCTAACGTGGACCCCTTGATGGTTCTCTCTACGACCCCCCTTGACCACGGCCTTACTAGTACCTTCCCTCCCCTAAGGAGCAAAGGGTTCCGGTCATGTATGTCCTAGGGGTGTAGAGTGAACCCGCCTCATCTGAGCTGCAGGACATTAAACTGACAAGAACTTCATCCTCAACACATGACGCTAAACTGTGATCTGCCCCCGCGCCTCGAACGCAGGGTCTCCCCATCTTGGACATTCTTTACGCCACTCGTCTCCACGGGAATGGAATCACCCTCTCCACAAGGGATGATATCCTCCTTATCGGAGCAGCATATGTCCACAGGGGAAAGACAAACTCCTTGGTGTAAGCCCCCCTTTCCCATCTTGCGGAAGGTAACACCCATGCACTTTCGCACTTCCCCACTACCAACGTCAGTGGAGGGCGCGATAGGGAATGATTCACCTTCCATCATCGGTCCCAAATCCCTTTCTCGCTGCGATTTTCCGCACATTGGGCCTCGATCCTAGAGTAAGACCAAACACCATGGGCCGCCTAATGCATAAGCCCCTCTTCATTTCTCACAGATGCACCCTTCGTGACGTGATCGTTAGGTCACTGCTGCCTCTTGTTTCTCACATCGAGCATGAATCACATGGGCTTAGAGTAAGCATGGGCCATGACAACAACCCATCTAGCATGACGTTAAACTGTATGTCTTCCAGCATGATGTTAAACTGTATGCCCATTTCCAGCATGACGTTAAACTGTATGTCATCCAGCATGACGTTAAACTGTATGCCCTCATCCATCATGACGTTAAACTGCACATCCATTTGAACTATGAAGAATTTGATCCATGTCATGGCATGGTACGTAGGAAGCCTCCCTGAGGCTCAAGCCCACCACCCATCATTTCTTCACGTCAGGTTCCACCCTCGTCTGACATGAAATTAAACTGCATTTCAGTTCGACGGCAAGCCGTTGTGACCAACTCAAACTAAGAGGACTTTGATCCATGTCAAGGCAGGGTACGTAGGAAGCCTCCCCGAGGTTCAATCCCATCTCACATCGAACCAAGGTCCTTCATTCACGTTAGTTCGCTGACACTGACCATTTCCACCCAAACTATGAGGACATTGATCCATGTCAATGCATGGTATGTAGGAAGCCTCCCTGAGGTTCAAGCCCACCACTATTGGACCCCCGGGTTCACCTTCACGTCGGTTCACCGACGATGCCCCTTCGAACTACGAGGTCATTGATCCATGTCATGTCATGGTATGTAGGAAGCCTCCCAGAGGATCAAGCCCACCACCTGTTGGTCACTCCAACCTTCTTCACGTTAGGTCACCAGCACCTGGGTAGCCTAGTGTGTAAGCCCCACACCATTTGGACCAAGGTCCTCACTCG
The DNA here is from genome assembly GCA_963277665.1 of Viscum album. NCBI lineage: Eukaryota > Viridiplantae > Streptophyta > Magnoliopsida > Santalales > Viscaceae > Viscum > Viscum album. The sequence continues at coordinate 1,084,103,340 of OY728139.1, read as the reverse complement.
CGTCGGTTCGCCGACACACCATTATGAACTACGTGGTCTTTGATCCATGTCAAGGCATGGTACATAGGAAGCCTCCATAAGGTTCATGATCATCACTCGGTCATTCCGACCTCACTCACGTCGGTTCACCCCCGTCCCGCATGACGTTAAACTATATTCCACATTCCATCTGAACTACAAGGAATTTGATCAATGTCAAGGCATGGTATGTAGGAAGCCTTCACGAGGTTCAAGCCCGCCACCAGTGTACCCCCGGGTTCACCTTCATGTCGGTTCACTGACGACACCCATCGGACCAAGGTCCACATTCATGTCGGTCCTCCGGAAGACCCACCCGAACTACGAGGACTTTGATCCATGTCAAGGCATGGTACGTAGAAAACCTCACGAGGTTCAAGCCCATCACCCATCAGACCAAGGTCCACATTCATGTCAGTCCTCCGGCGCAGCCTCCCGAACTACACAGACTTTGATTCCCTACCACGGTGATACGTAGGAGGTCTCTTCGAGGCTCAAGACCAATTTCACTGTCACCCTCACGATAGTCCCATTTCTGTCCCCCTCTGCTTCATCCATCCATCCATCATCCATGCTAATTCTCACCCGGACCACTATATTCTGGCGAGACCATACCATTCTGCTCCACTTCACAACATTCAAGAAGCCGCCCATGGGTTGGCCCCGATATCGGCATCCCTTCAAGGGAAATTCCTCAATCTGATCCATTCCAGCTAATGTTCTTATTAGGCTGATCCATCTCTGCTGGACGTTAAACCTGTGACATACCCTGTGTTAAACATATGAAGCTGAGGAAAAACATAGATATATGCCTATGGAATATAATTCCCCACGCTCGATGTGGGATTCCTCGGGCATCCACGCCCTTGAGAAGACCTATGACAATGGATAAAAGATAGACACGCTAGTTCCCCAGTATCCAGAAATGCTACTGATGCCTCGACGTGACTAATCCCCCGAATGAAGGTTGCTTCCCTGACCGGAACCTTTGGAGTGTCCTGACAGAAGCAGTTTAATTAACCAGCATCCATGGAAACATGGTACTGGGAAGAATTTCACGAACAACGTATTAAATCTATGAGGGAGACCCGGACTAGGTGACGAGTTCCGAGGAGGAATCCAGAGAAGGAAGAACCGACATCCCATCATCCTGATTTCAATCGAGGAGCAGACTTCCCTAAATAAAGAGCGAATGCCGCCCGCCTTTTGAAAGTGGGAATGCGGGGCAACATCAGCGCATCTTCACAGACGGATGCGCGCGCCCCAGCGAAAGCATCATAAATAGAAATGGTGAACCCGGTGTGAAATTGTTCTCCTCAATGTGAAGATTAGTAGCGTTCGAGACACCAGTAGATTGATGTTTCACCGGATCTAGATATCCGGCACCGGGTCCCGCAATGAAAATAGCGGGCCTGGCGTGAAACTCACCGGATGTTGGGGAAATAGAACGTGGGGCATTCCGTTCTGCAACGTGTTGGCATGGATCCCTCTTACCGATATGGGGGATGGAATGATGCTGGGGCACTGGTTGTCAATCCTTTTCCTCGCAGTGTTGATGAGTTGATCTCTATGTTTCCCAGGAACCAGGTTGTTTCTATGGAGACACGATCACTGCCTTCTCACCTACAATGGGGCGGGGGCAATACCAGCACAGCTGCCCTGCATGGCTCCACTGCCGCCACGACGGCCTCAACATCCGTGAATATGGGGCACCCACATCCCCACTCCCTGTCATAGATCATCCAAGGAAGGGTGATAGACAAACTTGTATGTAGGTAAATGGAGGAAGGGGTCGTCCCAACTCGGGATGTGGCCCACCTGGACCTGGAGGCATCCCGGCCCCGCCATCAACACCGCCCTCAAAGGCCACGCCGGGAGGCCCTTGTCCCCTCCCCAGTATTTAATCGTTTCGGAAGCCTGTCCCCAGAACACCTCGACGACTCCTCGCCTTACGCTGATGAGGCGGGTGATGCTCGGCTCAGCCCGCTCAGAGTCCCAATCCAGGGGCTCCATGCAAGGGCCCTCATCCAAATGCTTCAGCGCCACCGACCGGGATTACCAGAAGAGCAGGTAGGCTAGGCCCCTGCACCACCTGCGCCAGCTCGTCTGACGCAGCGTCAACGTCGGGCCCGAGATGAGGATGCCCGTAGAGGTGTGTCAACATCAACAACTACTGTGGCCTGAGCCACCACCGACGTGCATCATGGATTCCCTGCACACACTGACCAGGGGCACTCCTTCACCCGATCAGCACCGAGGCTCCAACCGCCCCATGGGCAGGTCAGGCTGGCTCTCCGGGTTGCAGGCCTGAGTGGTGATCGCCCCAAACCAATTCACGGTAATGTCACCCCGTATGGAGGGCCTCCCCGTACCACTATTCCATAGAGCGTGGGCCTTACCCACTCTTATGTTCGTCACAGAGGTATGCCTCGTGCTACCCCCATCCAGAAGGAAGATCTGCCCTGCGGCAGTGACGCTCGGCGCAGAAACCTCTCCTGCTCCCACCATACAGGGTATGGAGTCCCTCCTCCTGCCCCCAACCGTCGATGTGAAGGCACTTCCCATCCGGTCCCTCTCTAATGTGGGGGTCCTCCCTACATTCTCTCTGCAACTAGCGAAGGTCCTCCTCGCCCTGACAACTCGAGGAGTGAAGGTCAGCCTCGCTCCACCCGCACCGACCATGGACGTCCTCCCCATGCTCCTACCAGTTCCAACAGAGGATCTGTCCACATGCGTATTGTCCATGGAGGTCCTCCCCATGTACCCTTCGACATTTTCCCTGGCGCCCCTCGCACCCTGGCTATCTCAAGACAGAGCGCTCTCCGCCATGTCGCCAACACCACCCCAAGACTACATGTTGAGAATCAACCTTGTCCTGAAGTGCAATCTAGGGGCAGGAGAGCGGGTCGTCGCCGCCACAAGAAGAGTCATGGGAAGGACCGAGTGGAGGTCAAACTATCCAGTTTCTCAGATTCTGAAGCGGAATGCTACTCAGCGACAGAGCCTTCTCCCTGCTCCTCCGTGTCAAGGACTGGGGTAGGAACGAGGCATGTAAGCCTCATCCTCCTAGAATGAGAAGTCCACCAGATTCCCGCCTCTCTCTGCAGGTACATACAGGAGGAAGAAATTGTGGAAATTCCGCAAGTCCCGACCATGAAATCACCACTGCCGTCACTAGAAGCGCTCTCTACCTCTACGAGAGATCACAGAGAGCTATTTTGGGGACCAACGATAGTAGAGCAATGAAAAGACCTATCACCAGAAACCGCAATTACAGCACCCGAAGTTGTGGCCATCAGCCCATCATATCTTGATTTCGTGGTCAGGTCACCTCACTCTTTATAGGATGGCCCAGAATTCGGCCGCCAGTCAGCTCGTTCGCTGTATTCTCTACCGCCAAGTTTACTGTCCAAGCGGTACGCCTCGGTACCACTACCGGTCCCTCTACTACCTCCGATTGACGAGTGGGGAAATGCGAGGCCAGACCTTGAGTCCGAGACTTGGATCTTCTGGAACATTCTCATAGTGGATCACTTCCAAGAGAAGTTCTGGCTAACGGCAGCGCCGAACTTTTGCACACCGGGGTACCTTACCCCAGAGGAAGTGGGGTGTTTCCGCCGAACCCTACGGGCGACACACTTCTGCCTTCGTTATGAGTGGGTGGTGTACCCCAAGAGTCAAGAGCACCTTGAAGAAATTGGTGATCAATGCCGCCTGATCGATTTGGCCGCACTCCCTGTGTCCCAACGCCCTGAGTCACCAGGCCGCTAGAGCATCCTTCAACAGAAATGCGTTCAGAGTTTCAAATTACTCTGCAAAGTCATCAGGGAAGCTACCCCCCATGTGCAAGTCCGTGTCTAGGGACACTATACCTCTATCCTCTTCATCCCTATCTGACGGCAGCCCGATTTGTTTTGCGACATTGAGGACATGCCCTTGAGAGGGGTCGTGGTCTACATGGCTGATATAGTGGATAAGGAAGATGGGATTGCATTTTGTGATGGAGACTTAGCCCCAGAGGGTGTACCAACACTGCTGGACCCATCAAGGAGGGTTACACATCAGCAGAGGAACCTTCTAGGCCTCTCTGTACCCACTGAGTCACTGGTACTCAGTCGAAATGCTGTTAAGGGTAAGGAGTACGTCAGAACTATCATGAACTCCGACCCATCCGCCTCTGTGCAGAAGACGGATGAAGATCCCAAAATGGCCGTGTTGCGCCAGCAGCTTGTTAAATAGAAGAGGCTGGTTGACGAACTCTTGCTCGAGCGTGCTGCAGAACGGCTACCCGACTATGGTAATCCCATGCTGGGGAAACAGGGGCTGGAACAATTTTCCCCCGGCAAGATTCCTCTGGGAAACCCTAATCATGCTCCTTCCACAGACAGGGTAGAAGCTAGATCCCACGGCAAGAGGGCACGATAGATCTCGCCAACCCTCCGGAACGACGGGGAAATCTGAGGAATCCAGCCCAGGTTTCCCCAGTCACCCCACAGGATGTTCCGTCAGTCACCCCATGAGCTGTTGAATCCATCTACCATGTCAAAAAACCCAACAACACACTTGTGATTAGGGATCTCCGTCAAGACACGGACCCCCACCCGGATGATCTTATAGCGGCACACATCTCTTGCCTCGAAGCGTTGGAAACGCGGCAGGTGGCAGTCCTATCGGATGGCAAGCCATATCCCGTGTGGGTGGATGATATGCCCGCACCCCCGGGTTTTTTAAACCCCACTTTATTTCCCTTCAATGAGATAGGGGACCCGCCGCTGCACTTTTCCCATTATTCTTCCAGGTGTGGCCCCATGCTGGGGACTCCAGCCCAGCAAGAAGTCACCACGCTCCGATGTTTCATGCAGATATTGGAGGGACCTGCATTTGTCTGGTACAGCCAGCTCCCTATCGGACCGGTGACCGGTTGGGAGGATCTCCACCGGCAGTTCCTATAATAGTTCAGCTCCACCAAGTGAAAGACCAGCATCATAGACCTCTTCAAGTGAAAGCAAAGCCCTGATGAGAGAGTCGCAGACTTCATCACCTGGTGGAAGAGGCTTACATACTCCCTTGAAATGCCACTGACTCAGGAGTAGTTACTGACAATGTGTACAGGGTATGTTAAAACAGAGCTGGTACCTTCCCTGATCACCCAGAACTACCCTAGAGGGTTCCAGGATTTCTCGGATAAGGCTCAACACCTTGAGGAGGCTCTGCAACAGGCTAGTCAGACATGTTTGCTTCCCCTTGTGATCCCAGCCAAAAGGGCTGCCAGAGCCGCACCCGCCACGGTGGCCCAAATAGAAGCCCCCAGGCAGCTGGAATTACTGCCAGTAGCATCGGCCCCACAACCCCGCAGAGGTGCTCCACCTCAAGCGCATGATCCTGCCTAGCAGCGGTCGCCTCAGAATCGACAGGCTCCCCCATGCTATGCGCCACCACCACCTAGGTGAGACAATCAGGCAATGCCTCCTCGGCAGGCCCCTCCGGCTACTCATCCAGGCTAGGGCCCCAGGGCCCCCTATTCGGAAAGAAGGTACCTGACTTATTCGTTCAACGAGAATCAGGTCCCTAGATACTTCTGAAGTGCTCTAGAGCAAGGGATTGTGCTCCTACCCGAGTGCAAGAAGGCCGGCAGAGGTGAATCTCACCGATCACCCCAACTACCGTCCTTATCATCAGATTCTGGGGAACACCCTCAAGCAATGATATGTGTTTAAAGACTGGCTTCAAGACCAAGTTGACAATAACATAGTCAGGATGGGGCTAACACCAACACAAGTAGAAGGTGTCATTGTAGGGTTAGAGATCGGTAGCGACAGCGAAGGCGAGTGGCAGCAGGTTCCCGGCCATGGGTCCTAGAAATATGATGACTGGATGGCTCAAAAAACTGTTTCCTATGCCCATGGTATCATCCGAGCATGCCTGAATCATCCAGAGTCTTCGGAGGAAGTAGCCGGTACCTCTGCATCGCCTTCACAGCTGACCTCTTCCCAAAAGGGCAAGCAGCGATGATGCAACAAGAAGCAACGCGCTCCACCACTGTCGTCCTCATCCCGCACTCTTGGTGACTTTGTGCCCCCTGAAATGGGGATTCCTCCCAGAATCTGCCCGGTGATGGATGACTCGTCGAGCAACAGCCAGGGGTACGCTTCGGTTAAAACAGTGGAGCTGGTAAAGCCCTATATGGCTCCCGACAAGGGGGAACGCGAGGCGAACATCCCCAGTGTTCCCAACTGACGTCAACGTCAGCGGAACCGCAACCACGCCGGTTGTCGAGGCACATCAGCAGGCACATTCAGTTAGGTAGTGCATGCTACTGACACCAGTCAGCAGGCTCAGCGCACAGCTCAGCACGCGCAATGTCATCTAATGCCCTCAGCTCTACCACCAACGCCGTTTTGCAACTAGATCAGGCAAATTTGCCTCGTCCGTATCACAGTCAGTCTTGTCCAGCTACAAGCCAATCTCCGATGTCTGATCCTAATCCGGCAGCTACTATCTAGGCTTCAACTATTAGGCAACGCGATGTACCCAGGACTAGCCAACCGCCGGTTCAACCGGCAGGACCCACTATGCCTCCAACTACAGAACGACCTCCTCTAGGTAGAGGCCCGCGCTTGGCAAGAAAGTATGATGTCCTGAAGAACCTTTCCAGCATTCCAGTAGGGATTTCTATCCTTGAGGCCCTCTTTCTATCATCTGAAATGTGTGAAGCACTTGCTGAGGCCTTAAGGATCCCCCTTCAGTTTGAGACGGAGGTTGCAGCTGTAGAAGCCTTTAACGATGAGGCAATTGAGAACGCCAAATTCTAGGAATTTATCTCGTTCTACGATGAATATGAGGACCCTCCCATACGGGGAATATCCTCCCACTGTACATCACTGGCCGCTTCAATGGCATGGAAGTTTGACGCTGCCTCGTTGACAAGGGTTCTAGGATCAACCTAATCCCAACTCGGACACTGCGAAAACTGGATCTATCTGAAGATGATTTAACTCCCTCCGACCTTAGAATCCAGAGATACGACAGGACTGAGCAATCCCTAGTCAGTAAGATCCTCCTAAAAACCCAGTTCGGTTGCCTAATTTCCAGCACCGAGTTCATGGTTGTCTCCCAGGACACCACCTACAACACATTAATGGGTAGGCCATGGCTCCATCTGCACGTAGCGGTCCCTTCGGCGTATCACCAATGCCTCAAATACTCCCTCAATGGTCGAGTTGGCATGCTCCAAAAAGATACATCTCCTTTAGGCTCTTGTGAAGCTCGATATCTGGATGCCGATTATTACAAGAGCAAGGATAACCAAATCCTAGTAAGTGAGGATGAACCCACCCTGGTAACAAGTGATCCATGGGTAAGCCTGGATGACGCCTACATCTTCCCGATCCATCGATTAGAGGCCATGACCACAGACATGGGGCAGTGTTTTGTTATTTCTGGTACGCAAGGAAGGCATGTTCCCATGTCCAAGCAAAGACGGAAAATCACCTCGTACTCCTACACCAACCAGGCTCAGGTGATCCCGGAGCCTCCTACCCCTGTGCGGTACCGTAATGTCAAGCTTATGACAACAGCAGTACGTCATACGAGTCTCTTCCACTGGGATGGAATCAACTGACTCAGGCTGATGCATCACCACTACTTTGACTTCATCAAACTTGGCCCCTTAGGCCGAAGGCCAGATGGGATAGGATCGACTGCCTTCATTGCTATAGTCTCAATGGTGAGTGGGTCCCCTGATATGATGACCACTACAGCCCAAGCCGACACCGTTTTCCTGTTAGGGTTTGATATCATGGATGTATCTCCCTTTACGGGAAACCCCTCCACAGTTGGAGAGGAAGATCTATAGGATGATCCCCCCGCCTTTGAGGAAGGCGTCTCTACCATGGTTGATGAACTGGTATAGGTGAAACATGGTAGCGAGGAAAATCCGAGACCCACATTGATCAGTGCATCCACGTCCCCCGAAGAGCAGCAGCAGTACATAGACTTTCTCAAGAAACACCGTGATGTGTTTCCCTAGATTTATGACGAGATTCCAGGACTAGATCCCCAGATAGTTGTTCACCGCTTGGGCCTCCGGTCAAACCATCACGGGTTTAAGAAGCCTCCCATAATGGTTCTATGGTTGAGGCCAAAGATGACAAGCTTATCAAATCCAAATTCATCAAGGAAGTCCAGTACCCCAAGTGGCTTGCCAACATTTGCCAGTTAGGAAGATGAATGTACAGATCAGGGTCTGCATCGACTTCCGCGACCTCAATCACCACTACCCAAAGGAAGACTTTCCCCTCTCGGTGACTGAGTTATTGATTGATGCCACAGCCGGGTTCCAAGATCTCTCTTTCATTGATGGGTATTCCGGGTACAACCAGATCTGGATGGCCCATGAGGAAGAGGAGTCCACTACCATCAGGGCTCCCCAAGGTACCTTTTTCTACCAAGTTATTCCCTCCGGCCTGAAAAATACAGGTGCCACTTATCAGAGGGCCATGCATCGCATATTCAGGATGATTCTCAGGATGCTGGTGGAATGCTACATGGATGACCTAGTGGTCAAATCACGCCAGTGCCCAGACCATCTCAAAAACCTTGAGAAATTGTTCTATTTCCTCCGTTCCCGCCACCTGAAGATGAACCCGTTGAAGTGTGCCTTCGAGGTCACCTATGGGAAGTTTCTTTGCTTTTTTGTTAGATACCGAGGCATTGAAATCGACCCAGAGAAGATCAAGGCCATCAGCCAAATGCCTCCCCCAAGAAATATTCGGGAACATTGAGGTATCCAATGACACTTAGCCTATATACGTCGATTCATCGCGAATCTAGCCGACATGTGTAAGCCCTTTTCATAGCTCATGAAGAATGGCACCGCCTATGAATGGGATGAAGAGTGTCGGACCGCCTTTGAGGAAATCAAGCAGTATCTGCTCCATCCTCCGGTTTTGATGCCACCCGTCTCCAAAAAGCCGCTGGTACTTTATGTGACCGCCCTGGAACGATCCATTGGCGCACTTCTCACCCAGAAGAATAATGAGGGTATATAGAACAATCTCTACTATCTAAACCGCATGCTTCTCGATATGGAGATCAGATAATACCCTATCGAAAAGAGCTTCCTTGCACTCGTTATTTCCATACAGAAGTTGCGACATTACCTGCAGCACCATGAGGTACAATTGGTCTCTCAGGTAGACCCACTGAAGTACATCCTGAACCGCCCCATGTTGACTGGATGACTAGCATGGTGGGCAGTGATCCTCCAACAGTTGGACATTAGGTTCGTCCCTCAAAAGGCCATTAAGGGATAGGCGTTGGTAGACTTTTTATCTGCCCACCCAACCTATGTGGATCAGTCCCAGGACCTGGATTTTACCGATGAGGTGATCCTCACAGTCGATCATGTCATCTCATGTTAGCAAATGCAATTCGACGGTGCCTCCCGGAGCTCCACCATTAGGAGGCTCAATGATCCTAAGCTCGACAGAGTGGGTCTGGGTATCATCTACATTACACCGGCGCAAGCCGTCCTGTCATACTTGTTCCTATTATCAGAAGGTTTTACCAACAACGAGGTAGAGTATCAGGCGCTCGTCACTGGCCTCGAGTTGGCCCTCGAGATTGATGTGACCAATATACATGTGAAAGGAGATTCCGAGAACGTAATCAAACAGGTCAATAGTGACTATGTTGTCAGGAAGCCGGAGCTTGTACCATTGCTGGAGTGCACCCTCTATCTAATGGCTTGGTTCTCCTCTCGACCAGAGGTCACCCATGTCCCTCGGTCACAGAACGATCGAGTAGACGCCTTGGATGGATTAGTTGTGTCACTCGCAGAACCCGAGCAAGATTTTTTTATTATACATGTGGCACACCGGAGAGTCATTTCCCCCGTCACCCAAGAGGACAATGACGACCTTTGGGTAAGTCATCTCACTACTAGACCTTTTATGTCAAGGGTCCCGGGTCCGTCAGAAACAATGACCGAGGACACTCTCAACTGGAGGGCACCTTTTGTCGAGTATCTCCAAAATGGTCGCCTCACAGACGACTGGGCCAAGCGTGAGCGAATCCGACGCCGTGCGCTGCAATTTACCCTCCAGAGCGGTCCCAGTTTTGAGGAGATTTTTTATAAGCAGAGCTTCGATGGAGTCCTCCTCCGTTGCATTCAAGGAGTAGAGATTTCTCAGGTTATGCAAGAGGTTCACGCCGGTTCTTGTGGTGCCTATCAAGCTGGGACAAAGCTATCCAATCAAATCCGGAGGTTGGGGTACTTCTGGCCCTCTATGATCCATGATTTTATCGAGTATGCCAAGAGATGCCACACGTACCAAGTTCATGCCAACTTCCTGCATCAGCCATTGGAGCCTCTCCACCGCACCAAGTACTCTTGGCCATTTTCGGTGTGGGGACTTGACGTAGTGGGACCATATCCACCAGCGACAGGTCGCTCGTGTAGGTTCATCCTAAATGCTACAGATTTCTTCTCCAAGTGGGTAGAGGAATTTCCAATCAAAGTGGTCAAGGCCCGTTCCATCGTCGACTTTGTGAGCTCCAACATCATCCACCGGTTTGGGGTCCCTCACGCTGTCCTCACCGATAACGGCACCAACTTTTGAGCGGTCGAGCTGAAGAAATTGTACACCAAGTACAATATCCATTAGAACCATACCACCCACTATCACGCACTGGAAAATGGAGAGATCGAGGCGTTCAACTGAACCCTCTCTAACATTCTGAAGAAAATGGTTGGTCAGAACAAGAAAAGTTGTCCGGAAAAGCTCCCCAATGCCCTTTGGGCTTATTGGATGATGACTCGCAACTCTACCCAGGTGACCCCATATTCCCTGATGTATGGTACTAAGGACATCCTACCCATTAAGATCCAGCTACCATCGTTACGCAATGTAGTCTATGACCAGAAAGCGCCAGATGAGGTGGCTGAAATACGTCTAGCTGAATTGGAAGCACTGGACGAGAACAGGCTTCGGGCCCTGCACAATCTGGAAAGGCATCAGAATAATATAGCGAGGGCCTTCAACAAAAAGGTTCCCCTTCGTTCTTTTCTACAGGTTGACCTGGTGTTGGCCCTTCGAGCGCCGATGATCCCAAGTAGGAAACCACCCATGCTAGAGCCCAAATGGGAAGGACCTTACGTCATCCACAAGGTTTACCCCAATGGAGCATACTCCTTGGCGACCACGAGTGGTGAGCACATAACTACTCCCACAAACGCCATGTTCCTCAAGAAGTACATTGCCTAAGCACCCATGGTCCTGCACGACCTTAAACTACATCGTCGTCCTGCAAGATGATAAACTGAAAAATGGTCCAAGCTCTATGACCTTAAACTATGATCTCCCCCCATCCTTACTACAAGATGTTAAACTGAAATCCAGCAAGGCCTTCTGGATTGAGGCTTAGCCTCAGGCCCTTTGGCCTTTTCGGGCACATGGCCCCCGTCCTTACTGTAAGATGTTAAACTGAAAGCCAGTCAGGCCTTCCTGACCGAGGCTTAGCCTCATGCCCCTTGGCCTCCTCAGGCCCCTAGCATTCGTCCTCACTATAGAATGATAAAATTAAAGCCGGTCAGGTCTCCCTGACCGCGGCTCGACCTCAGGCCCCTTGGTTTTCGTCGACTCAGGCTCTCTTATGGGACTGTATAGTGTGGTGTGGGATACACCCACATTTGCGTCGGACTGCCCACCGTACCATACATATCTTCAAATGAGATGCATCTCTTGTCCAACAAGACATTAAACTGCGCTTCAAGAACTACATGTGGCTTGATTCCCATACTAATGGGATACATAGGAACGCTCGAACACCTCATCTTGAGCCCAACCCTGAGATCTTCTCTTCCACTACCCCTGGGTATAGTTTACTTGGAGGATCCTTGCATGAAGAGGAGATTTCTTAGCCCTACTCGTGCAAGCATTATAAGGGTTGCACCATGTGCCCACTCCTGTTCTTCTATCCTCCCACGTCCTCACCGCATGACGTTAAACTACATGGCCTTCAAGAACTGTGTATGCCTTGATTCCTATCCTAATGGGATACATAGGAACACCTAGACATTTTGTCTATTGGACCAGCCCAAAAGCCAAAATATTCACCTTGGGTCAAGACATACGGCAGGGTGTACCCTTTTTCCCCAACTCACGTCGAGCAAACCTTGACCTGGCTGCACATCCCCATTAGAGATGTTCGCCTTTTTTGTGGATGGATACAACTATGCTTCACCCACTCCTTGAATGGGATTCCATCATCTTTCACACCCAGAGGGACCCCCAAGAACGACCTAGATACAATTCCCAAGGGTTCTCCTACCGACACGGGCCAACACCCCCGAGGGTTTCCAAGCAACAAGCCGATATAAGTCCCACGTTGCGAATTTGGTCAATGATGAATGCTCATTTTTTGCTCCCGTATCAGGTCACCATAGGAACTCTGTGTTTCAAACATGGTCAATGGTGTCCTGGATCTTTGGGTCCACCCCGAGATGTCCCAAACAGTGAGTGCAGTGATTTGTTCTGCCCCATCCTGAAGCGACAAACTTGCCTCCGGGTGGCTCCAACTGTCAGGCCCATGACCCCGACTCTCTAATAAGGGAAGTACAGCGTGATGTAGAATTACGTCCTTTTTCACGTAGGGTTACTTGTCGTGCCGTGCACCTCCCTGGATGAGATACAGTTATCTCTTTCCCCTGTCCTCATTGCAAGACATTAAACTGTAAATTGGCCTGGCCTCACTAACCAATGCATAACCTTAGGCCCCTTGGACTCTCCGGGCCCCAGCCCTCGTCCTCACTACAAGACGTTAAACTTTAAGCCAGTCAGGCCTTCCTAACTGATGCCTACCCTCAGGCACCTTGGCCTTTTCGGGCCCCTTGGCCCAGTTTCTTTCCTACAGAGCTGTGCGGTATGGTGTGGGATTATGTTCTCATTACCCTTCGTGCCATACTTCTCCTTGTTTGGATATTCTACCCCTAGGTATCCCTTTAGAACAACGTATGGCTTAATTCCCATCCCTATGGGATACGTAGTACCACCTGAATATCTAAGATTTGGTTCCAGCCCCATCTCTTGGGAATCTCTATCCCACCTCTGCTTCTCGACCTATTCTTCCTCCATGAGGGGATTATATGGTGTGGTGTGGGATTATGCCCTTATTCACATCAGTCTTGTAATGACCACACCATATACCTCTCATTCTCAAGCTGTTTCATCGACCCTTTCTGATAGTTCACCAATGTTCATAAGGGTACTCCGGTTTATTACCTAGGATGCCAGACTTTACTCAGACACGTCCGCACCCGCTTTCCTGGCTATGTGTATCCCTTCATCATGGCTTCCATCGTCTTTCACACCTGGAGGGACCCCCAAGAACGGCATAGATACTACGCCCAATGTCTCTCCTATCATTACGGGCCAACTCCCCCGAGAGTTTCGGACAATAAATCGATAAATATCCCATGTTGTGAATATGGTCAGCGGTCGATGCTCGTTTTTTGTTCCCACCTCAGGCTAACGAGATATGGAGACTGTTTTTTCCACCATGGTTAACGGTTATAATCTATCGCCACGCCAACCCCATTAATCCCTAAAATGTCTGTTACACGATTCACATCCTTCTCCAGTCTCATCATGTCCATGTAGAGTCTCAGAACTCCTAGTACTATTCCTCCGTGCACGTCTGCGCGTTGGGGGAACAAATCCGTGTCAAAGGTGTCCTTCGGGGCTCTTCACAGACTCCCCCTAGTTGGATTTTTCGGGTACGGTTTTAAGGATCTTCCCCCTTTTTCCCACACTGAGTTAAACTCACGTGGGCTTAGGGATCAGGTTGAGGTCTATGCTTACCTGTAAAGTTGACATCCACTCATGGTCCGAGCTCTAATGACCACAAACTATGATCTCCCAAGAAATACCTCTATCTTGATTCCCGTCCTCATGGGATACATAGGAATTCCCAAGCCTCCAGTATTTGTGTCCAGTTTGAGTTCAGCGTCCTGTCTTCAGAACCATGACTACGGGCTTATATGGTTTGGTGCGGGATTATGTCCTCATTCACGTCGGTTGTGTCGCAGGACACCATACACATTCCCCGCCTACCATCGTCTCTGATACGTCTGTGCTGCATGACGTTAAAATGCATGCTTGGTCCTATCATACGACCCTAAATTGTGACATTATCGTCCTGGATGCATGACGAAAAACGACACTGCGTTGTGATGACCTCGTTGTAGAGGATATCATGTTGGGTATTGGTCACATGTCATGCCATTTGTCAATGCCTATCACTGATTTATTATTTTGGCGACACCAAGGCTTGTTACCCTAGGCCTGTCACTTCACAAAAAAACCACCATCGTAAAGGAAAAACAATATTTATCAAATTCCGGTTCTTTTAGTGAAATGGGCCACACCCGCACTCCCCTTTTTCCCCTGGCACTGGTACCATATCGTGCCTGTAACACCCTGAGATTTTATGAAAAATATTCTTTTTAATTTCATTAGTGTCTTGTGTTGTACACTACACCAAAAGGAGCTTGCACAACACGCATCGTTGACTTGCCTTTCATTACACGCAATCACTACCTTCCTCTATAGTGTGTGTAGTACGCAATACCGAGTTTCACAAAACAATGATATGCTATTAAAATATTATTAAAACTAGCCGTTATGAATAGTAATAACCACTTTTTGAAATTTTGTAAATTTTATTTTTCAAAATTAACTTCATTTCTGGATTCGGAATATCGAATTTATCTTAGGGTGAAATTTTGGTACTTTTCGGATAACTCTCATATTCTGATGAATAGTGAAAATTACTAAATTTTAATTAAAAACAATTTTTTAATCGAAATAATTAATAGTGATAAATTATCAATTTGAGTGGTTTTAAAGTATATTTAGAATATATTTTTATAATTTAGTACAATTTTGGTCATTGGATGTAATTTCACATTTAAACCAGTTATAAACAAGTGTCAATCTTTTGATAGTTATTATCTCTTAAAAACACGCTATTTGTCTTGACGACAGGAATTAATTTTTAAATTAGTTAATGTAACTGATATTTTTTGAATTTGATAAAATATAAATCATTTTTGAATTCATAAAATCAAATATAGCTTAGGCCTATTTTTTTTATTTTTCTAGAAACATTCATTTTTTGATGAATAGTGAAACCACTAAGTGGTAGTTAAAAAACTGAATTTTTCATAAAACTGAATTTTACCGCTTCTGTGAGTGGAATTTTGAAAATCTAAGAGACACGGTTAATATTAAGGACTAAAATGTGGTTCAATGAGATGAAAATAATTTTTGGTGAATAGTAGCATTTTACTTTTTTACCACGGTTAAATGTAAATTGGGTAATTAAGGGTGAAAAAAATATTATTATTACCCTAACACATGTCCTAATTCTATTGGATAAGTGTAATTCGACCAAAAACAACCTTAGGAATAAAATATGACCATTTAGGCCAACATTGATTAGATTAGGACATTTATTATTAATTTATTTAAAGAAGGGTTAAAATAGTTAAAATCAATGTTTAATAAGTAAAGCATTTTTAATATGGGTTTATTCATAAGATAATTTCTTCTATAAATATTAATTATAAAGGTAAAGAAATTTCCTACATAATGGTATTTTATTTGTAATTTTTAGACATTATATAATTTAATTTATTTATAACACAACGATGATGCAGTAATTATCTTATTAATGAAATATTGACATAATTGATGTTATAAATACCCAAATAAATGTAATTTTAGACTTTTTATGAATTACACTAATTTTACAGGTTAATATTACATGTTAGTATTGGTTTAATTAACTTATTTTGAACTAATAATTCTGTTATGATTTTCACAAAAATCAATTACTAAATAGTGTCAAAATTTACATAAAATAGTTTTTAAAACAAATATTATATTATTAATTATTATTTTATTCCTAAAAATCTCATGTTCTTCAAAATGACTTAGATAAGGTAATATATATTAATAATAAACAACTTTGGGTTCTTTTGGTTTGTTATTGTAAGTTTATTAACCTTATAGTTTAAGAACACAAGAAGACACGGTAAAAGTAAAATTATTTAACTTAATGTTAAAACTAAATGATAAGGTTAAAATAGGAACCTAAACTTTTCTAAATTCTATTGGATGAGAATATTTCGACCCATACCCACCTTAGCTTCGAAATAAATCAATTTTGAGCTATTTAAAACCAAATTCGTCTTTATAATAAAATAATATTTTTAGGTTTCCAAAGGTGCCCCTCTCCTCCCTTATAAAAGGGCACCTCCTCCCTCTCTTCCTCACACAACTTTGAGCCTTAAATCTCGGCAAACCCTACCATATTCTCTTCTCCACTTCCCTATAAACATCCTAGATGTCATGGTCTTCTTCAAAGACCAATTTTAGTGCCCTAAGAGGAGGACTCAAAGAGGTGCTTAAAAGAAGAGGTAATGTCTGTTACGGACTATTTCAACGTTATTTATTCTTCCACTTCTTCTTCTTAGGTTGTTTCATTACGAAGTAATAACATCAGTATCACTCATATATATATATGTTATTATAAGTATGAAACAACCCTATTTAACCATCTATCCATCCTACGGAAAACAAAATCACTGCGCGTGCGTACGTACGGAATACCGTCTCCACGCCGTGGTGTAATCTATTTTCCACCACAACCTTACTTCGATGGGTATAATGGTGTAAAAAATAACTATATATGATTATTGTAAATTGATATTGATTCTAAAATAGTATACATACACTCCAATACAATTCCACGATCATGAGAATGATATCATCGCTGGTGCGTACGTACGGACTACCGTCTCCACGACGCGATGAGATTCATTCTCCACGTTAACCATTCATGAATGATTATAAAGTATATATAATAAATAATCCTGAAATATATGAAATAATAATGATACTGGATTTATGTGTGTATATATGTATGTCATCTACTTAATTCCATTCAACTCAATAAGGAAATCAAAAACAGTGTTCATGCGTACGTACGACCTACCGTCTCCATGAACAATGTATTTATTTCCATTTACTGATTTATTATATATATGTATATTCTGAATATATATTATATATAAATCATGTTTTATATTCTGTAATTATGTAATCATGATCTATGTGATCATATGAATAATTAGAAGTCAAAACACTGATGACAAATGAAACGATTTTACCCAAAACGCTCTTTAACATGGAATTTACAAAAGAACGGGTAATATAAAGTCATAAGTGAACCATATATAATATCATAACAATGATTATGATTCTGTAATAAGTCAATGAGATTATTTAAATCATTATACAGGAGGTTCGGACACTTACGAAGCAAATTGGACCTAAGGTAAGGGATGATTTTTCAAATCTCATTTTTATCCGAGATTGCTTATTTGTATGTATTTACTGGGGTTATTTATATCATCCATGTCCATGTTTTATAAAAGTTTTTTCATGTATGTTTAAAGTCCTTTTACCCATTTTAACTTTTACTACATGGTATGTAAGGAATCTTTCTTTTTTTTACGTTACGAGGTACTTTTTTGACTTTTTCGACAAAAGTACGAGGATAATGTTATTTTTAACATATACGGCGTGAACATATTTTTATGGTTTCATAATGCCTCATTTTCATGAAGCTTACTCTACATGATTTTATGAATATTTTCAAAAAATACTTTAATTTTGAAAGTTCATGGCATTTTTTGAAAAGAAAATGATTTTGACGAAAAAAGGATATTTTCCTCAAAAATTCATTTCAAGTGTTTTATCAAAACCATTTTTCATCTAAGATGAAATTATTTCATATGTTTATGTTTCAAGAATAATGTCTATATTATTTACATGGTTTCACTTTACTTATTATGAAATTATATCCATTTCTTTTATACGGATTATGTAATGATGGGATGATGTTTATGAAACCCATTTTATTTATTGGGTTATTATGAATGATGTATGTTTATTTTGTGGGACAAGTAAGAATGATTTCATTATGAGATGGGTGGGACCTATATCTACCTCCAATGCATTGGGTAAAGATTTTATATCTCATGAGATAGACATGGCTGGAATGGTAGGTTAAACAGGTTCAGTGAAACAGTACTGAAACGAGGAATGAACTCGGTTCAGAAATGGACTTTGTCCACTAAGAAAGTCTTGGCAATGAGTCTTGACTAATAAGAAATGATTCTTTATGATTATGTGTGTGTGCCACAAAGCTTCATGTTTTATGTTATGATTATTTTTATTACATTTCACAACTATGATTTATCCCATGTTATGAAATTATGATCTTTTTTGCAGGTTAAGATTTCAAAAAGTTATGTTATTATGAATATGATGTGATTGATATTTCTATTGTTTACCCTTACTGAGAATTTGAGCTCACAATTTTATGTTTTATTTTCCCCAGGATATAAAGAAAGGATTTAGGTTAAAAAAGGGAAGATCATTATGGGATATGTTGATGATCTTTCACCACGATTAGAAGATTATATTCCGAGTTTCCAAGTACACTAAACTATTACGGTCCTTGTGTGTGTGTTTTTGTAATGTACTAAGTATTCCACAAAAGTAATGTAATGTCCATGTATGTCAAGACTAGGGTTTCTACATTTGGTATCAGAGGAAATGTTTAGTCAACCTTTGGAAACTAGGATGCAAGAACTTTAGTGAGATCCCTAGAGATATTTCTAAGATATTTCTAGGGATGTCCCTAGGGTTAAGTATACGTATAGGTTATAGTCTTAGAATTACGCTAACGATATTAGAATTAAACCTTAGATGGTAGATATTGAAGTTACTAACCCTTTATTATGTTGTTTTCCCTAGCATGATTTTTACCTCTCACACTATTCTTTTTAGGTTTTAGAAAATGGCTGGAAACAGGAAGATTCATGATAATAGAGGATATGACGGACAATGGAATGATATTCTTCATGAGAAACCAAATAAAACGGGATTTGGAAGTCCAAACATCGTTATTATTCCTAATCAGCAATCTCATAATATGATGAATAATCTTAACTTTGGTAAGTTTCCCGACTCAGATAAAAAGAGAAAGATGGAGTTTCATGATGATCATAGAGGAACGAAAGTTCAATTTCCCTCATGTAAATCATGTGGGAAGAGGCATCAGGGAGATTGTTTCAAGGGAACTGGAAGATGCTTTGGGTGTGGAAAAGAAGGACACCAAGCCAGTAAGTGCAAAGGAAAAGGTTCAGTTAACACCATGGATGAGGATAATGGTATTTCTACGACATCAACAATGGTAAAATGTTTTAAATGTGGAATGTACGAGCATTATGCAAACCAATTCCCTAACGGAAAGTCTCATGAAGAGAATCAGTACGGTCGTATGGGTAGTATTTATGTTGTTGATGATGAAGAGACTACAAATGATATGTGAGATGAAAGAATTTTTGAAGCTCGGTCAATGGTTTAAGAAGGTAGTGGAATAATTACATGTTTATCAAGTGTAATGTTGTATAAGTAATCTCATGGTACTATGGAATAAAGAGACATCTAAGGATTGTTACACTGTTGTCTCTCCTTGAGTTTTGAAAGTGTATGTTTAATGGTACCAGTATCCATGAAAGGTTATTCAGATATTTTTGGAATGTAGATGATATGCGCATAATGAAGGGATAAGGAGAAAATTAAATGTTTGATAGTATTCATGAGCTCATGACTGATATAAGGAGAAGGATATATCATAGTTTGAGTATATAGAATTTTTGGATTTTGGTATGAGGAAAGAGTTAACTTTTGACAGCATTCATGTTTTCAGTAAGGTTTAATGGGTATTAATTTTTCAAGAGAATACATGATTAAGGTATTCAAAGGATTGGAATGTGACCAACAAGATATATGGGGGATAAATGATGGTATTCACATGCTTGGTTGATGACATTTCAAGTAATCGTTTTCTTTATACTATGAGCTTGGACTGAAGTATTTTAGATAAGCCTAATGATTGGAATGGATTATGTTGGACATAAGTTAGTATTGTTTAAGGATAGAAATTTTTTTTGATATTATTGATGGGATGTTATATTAATATAGCTTTAGAAAAAGGACAACCAGCAGGACGGGCGACAGCCCATCGCGTCGGACAAGGCTGTGGGAATCGAACCCACGTCCTAAGTGCGACTGGCCTTTATCGCCTACCACTGGCCTACAGGAAGTCCCTATTTAGTAGAAACTAGTTTTATTATATTCAGTAGTATGATATATGAAGTATAAGTCCATTTTAAGAACCATATATGATTAATCTCACTATAGATAAACTTATGTATTTTTTTGATAACTTTTCTAACCTTTTGTTTGAGATAGATGGAATGACCCATCATTCTATCACATGATCTTCTAACACATCACGATTGACAAATTCAACTTCATTTCTTTAAGATATGAAGTGGAAATTGTCCAAAGAATGACCAACTGTGAGACTATACCAAAATCACGAAAGTATTTTTTCTAAATCCATTTTCATCAACTTTAGGGAAATGATCTTGAAAACCAAAATTGTTGTCCTAGTGCTATTATATCTGATGAATCAGATGGTACCATAGATAGTCACAAATTTATGGCTTTGTGATGGCTGGCTTTTCCATAGCCATGTTCTCTACCACTCTCCATCAGAACATGGTGGTTAGATTTCTCTTCCATATCCATATTTTCACCTATGTGGAAACCCATTGATTAGTTTATTTGGATAACCATTACGTTTCATACATTTGTTTTTAAAGATTGGTTTTGGTATTCCTTTTTACGATGTGGGTTTCTATTAAAGAAACTTTCGAGTAGTAAACCATTTATAACCCCAACGAATTTCGAGGGTGAAATTAATTTTAAGTGGGGTAGAATGTAACACCCCGAGATTTTATGAAAAATATTCTTTTTAATTTCATTATTTTCTTGTGTTGTATGAGACACCAAAACGATCTTTCACAACACGCACCCTTGACTTTCCTTGCATTACACGCAATCGCGACCTTCCTCGATAGCGTGTGTAGTACGCAATACCGAGTTTCACAAAACAATGATATACTATTAAAATATTATTAAAACTAGCCATTATGAATATTAATAACCACTTTTTGAAATTTTGTAAATTTTATTTTCCAAAATGGAATTCATTTTTGGATTCTGAATATTGAAATTATATTAGGGTGAAATTTTGGTACTTTTCGGATAACTTGCATATTCTGATGAATAGTGAAAATAACTAAATTTTAATTAAAAACAAATTTTTTAATAAAAATAATTAATAGAGATAAATTATTAATTTGAGTGGTTTTAAAGTATATTTAGAATATATTTATACAATTTAATACAATGTTGTTCATTGGATGTAATTTCACATTTAAACCGGTTATAAACAAGTGTCAATCTTTTGATAGTTATTATCTCTTAAAAAACGCTATTTGTTTTGATGATGGGAATTAATTTTTATATTTTTTAGTGTAAATGATATTTTTTAATTTGATAAAATAGGCAAAAACTCTTAATTCAAAATATCAAATATTTCTTAGGCAAAATTTTTGGAATTTTTCTGGAAACTTTCATTTTTTTATGAATAGTGAAACCACTAAGTGGTAGTTAAAAAAACTGAATTTTCATAAAACTTAATTTTACCACTTCTGTGAGTGGAATTTTTAAAATACGAGAGACATGGTTAATATCAGGGACTAAAATGTTGTTCAATGATATGAAAATAATTTTTGGTGAATGGTAACTTTTTACTTTTTTTTAACACGGTTAATAGTAAATAGGGTGACTAAGGGTAAAAGATATTATTATTACCCTAAAACATGTCCTAACTCTATTGGATAAGTGTAATTCTACCAAAAACAACCTTAAAAATAAAATATGACCATTTATGCCCACTTGGATTAGATTAGGACATTTATTATTAATTTATTTAAAGAAGGGTTAAAATAGTTAAAATCAAAGTTTATTAAGTAAAGCATTTTTAATATGGGGTTATACATAAGATAAATTAGACTATAAATATTCATTAGAAATCTAACGAAATTTCCTACATAATGGTATTTTATTTTTAATTTTTAGACATTAAATAATTTAATTTATTTATGACACAACGATGATGCAGTAATTATCATATTAACGAAATATTGACATAATTGATGTTATAAATACCCAAATAAATGTAATTTGAGACTTTTTATGAATTCCACAAATTTTACGGATTACTATGGCATTTTATTATTCATTTAATTAACTTTTTTGAACTAATCATTCTGTTATGATTTTCACAAAAATCAATTACTAAATAGTGTCAAAATTGACATAAAATAGTTTTTAAAAATAATATTATATTATTAATTGTTATTTTATTCTTAAAAATCTAATGTTCTGAAAAATGACTTAAATAAGGTTATATATATTAATAATAAACAACTTGGGGTTCTTATGGCTTGTTATAGTATGTTTATTAACCTTATAGTGTGAGAACACAAGAAGACAAGGTAAAAGTAAAATTATTTAACTTAATGTTAAAACTAAATGATAAGGTTAAAATAGGAACCTGAACTTGTCTAAATTATATTGGATGAGAGTATTTCGACCCATCCACACCTTAGCTTCAAAATAAATCAATTTTGAGCTATTTAAAACCGAATTTGGCTTTATAATAAAATAATATATTTAGTTTTCCAAAGGTGCCCCTCTCCTCCCTTATAAAAGGGCGCCTCCTCCCTCTCTTCCTCACACCACTTTGAGCCTTAAAGCTCGTCCAAACCCTACCAAATTCTCTTCTCCACTTACCTAGAAACATTCTATATGTCCTGGTCTTCTTAAAAGACAAATTTTAGTGCCCTAAGAGGAGGACTCAAAGAGGCGCTTCAAAGAAGAGGTAATGTCCATTACCGATTATTTCAACATTATTTCTTCTTCCACTTCTTCTTATTAGGTTGTTTAATTATGAAGTAATAACATCATTATCACTCATATACTTATATGTTATTATAAGTATGAAACAACCCTATTTCACCATCTATCCATCCTACGAAAAATGAAATCACCGCGCGTACGTACGTACGAAATACCGTCTCCACGCCGTGGTGTAATCTATTTTCCACCACCACCTTACTTGTATGGGTATAATGGTGTACATAATAACTATATATTATTGTTGTAAAGGGATATTGATTCTGAAATAGTATACATACACTCCAATACAATTCCACGATCATGAGAATGATATCATCGCCCGTGCGTACGTATGGACTACCGTCTCCACGACGCGATGAGATTCATTCTCCACGTTAACCATTCATGAATTTTTATAAATATATATAATAAGTAATCATGAAATATATGACATAATAATGGTACTGTATTTATGTGTACATATAAGAATGTCATTTACTTAATTCCATTCAACTCAATAAGGAAACGAAAATAGCGTTCATGCGTACGTACGACCTACCGTCTCCATGAATGATGTATTTCCTTCCATTTACTGATTTATTATATATATGTATATTCTGAATATATATTACATATAAATCATTTTTTATATTCTGGAATTATGTAATCATGATCTAAGTAATCTTATGAATAATTACAAGTCAAAACACGGACGACAAATGAAATGATTTTACCCAAAACGCTCTTTAACATGGAATTTACAAAAGAACGGGTAATATAAAGTCATAAGTGAACCATATATAATATCATAACAATGAGTATGATTCTGGAATAAGTTAATGACATTATTTAAATCATTATACAGGAGGTTCGGACACTTACGAAGCAAATCAGACCTAAGGTAAGGGATAATATTTCAAATCTAATTTGTATCCGAGATTTCTTATTTGTATGTATTTACTGGGGTTATTTATATCATCCATGTCCATGTTTTATAAAAATGTTTTCATGTCTCTTTAAAGTCCTTTTTACCCATTTTTGACTTTTACTATATGGTATGTAAGGAATCTTTCTTTTTTTTACGTTACAATGTACTTTTTTGACTTTTCCAACAAAAGTATGAGGAGAATGTTATTTTTAACTTATACTGCGTGAACGGATTTTTACGGTTTTATAATACCTCATTTTCATGAATCTTACTCTACATTATTTTATGACTATTTTCAACAAAATAATTTAATTTTAAAAGTTCATGGCATTTTTTGAAAAGAAAATGATTTTGACGAAGTAAGGATATTTTCCTCAAGACTTCATTTCAAGTGTTTTATCAAAACCATTTTTCATCTAAGATGATATTATTTCATATGTGTATGTTTCAAGTATAATGTCTCTATGATTTACATGGTTTCACTTTACTTATTATGAAATGATATCCATTTCTTTTATAAGGATTATGTAATTATGGGATGATGTTTATGAAACCCATTTTATTTATTGTGTTATTATGAATGATGTATGTTTATTTTGTGGAAAAAGTAAGAATGATTTCATTATGAGATGGGTTGGAATTATATCTCCCTCCAATACATTGGGTAAAGATTTTATATCTCATGATATTGACATGGCTGGAACGGTAGGTTAAACCGGTTCAGTGAAACAGGACTGAAACAAGGAATGAACTCGGTTCAGAAATGGAATTTGTCCACTAAGATAGTCTTGGCAATGAGTCTTGACTAATAAGAAATGATTCTCTATGATTATGTGTGTATTACACAAAGCATCATGTTTTATGTTATGATTATTGTGATTACATCTAACTACTATGATTTATCCCATGTTATGAAATTATGATCTCTTTTGCAGGTAAAGATTTCCATAAGTTATGTTCTTCTGAATATGATGTGATTGAAATTTATTTTTTTTACACTTACTAAGCATTTGAGCTCACCATTTTATGTTTTATTTTCCCCAGGATATAAAGAAAGGTTTTAGGTAAAAAAAGGGAAGATCCTTATAGGAGATGTTGATGATCTTTCACCACGATTAGCATATTATATTCCGAGTTTCCAAAGACACTAAACTATTATGGTACTTGTGTGTGTGTTTTTGTAATGTACTAAGTATTCCGCAAAAGTAATGTAATGTCCATGTACGTCAAGATTAGGGTCTCTACAGTTCCACCCTTTATAACTACGTACAGCATGATCCCCATCCCCCTAGGGTACGTAGGAATGCCTTTGTACATTGCTTCAGGCCCATCTCAACTCTCATTTTCGATCCCTTGACCTAAAACCTCTCTCGAGGGGGTTATTCTGTACGGTATGGGATTATGTCCTCATCAACGTCATGTTTTGTAATTACTCACCATGTGCCTTCTGTGTTTCCTCCCACCCATGGTCCAAATTCTACGACCCTAAACTAAGATCTCCCTATTGGAAAGGACTCTGATCCCTCTCTCTAATACGTCTCATTGTCGTATTCAGATGTGTTTTGAAAAAGAGCCTGAAGTGTGGGATTTTCATGGGGACGTTCCCCTCATCCCATGACCAATCTTTGTGAGCTCGCTATTTGGATCCTCATCCTCTTCCACATCCAAAAGGACCCTCGGACGACATGGATTCTAGGCTTGTAGGCTCTCCATGTAAGTTGGACCTAAGGGCTCCTCTATTGTCTCGGTCCAACTTCCCAATAGATCTTTGACACCATTTGTGACATGGTCCCGTGTTTGGAACATGGACAACGGTCGACCCAAATTTGTCTGTCCCCATTCTCGGCTAATGCGATATGGATACTGCGTTTCCGCCACGGTTAACAATTATCCTCTATCATCATGACGCCGTCATTGTGATCCAAATCTTGAGTGCCAGGATTCACAAATTTCCACTTCCTCATGTTCAAGTTGAATTCCAACACGCTCGGCTCTATCTCTTCGCACATCTAGGTGTGCTACATGGTCATGTTAGTGTTTTTGGACCGGTATTCACCGAGTATCCTCTCACCATAACCTACCCCTTTCCCTGTCGGGAAAGTCCCACTACTACTTCTTGTTTCCCACACTGATCATGACTCACGTGGGCATAGTGGATTTGGCAGGATGGGTACCAGCACGGCCAGGCTTCTCATCATCCCGCATGACGTTAAACTGCGCTTTCAGAACTATGTATGGCTTGATTCCCATCTTCATGGGGTATGTAGGAACGTCTGACCACTCTGCTTCAGGCCCAACCTAATTCTCACTCTTGGTCCCTCGGCCTGTAGAGTTTCCTCTAAGGGTACATGGTTTGATTTGGACTCCATGTCCTCATTCAGGTCGGTTTCATAAATACCACACCATATGCTCCCCAAGATCTTCTCTTTCACTCCACGTCCTATCGTATGACGTTAAACTACAGGATTCCATATGTCCTAAACGCATGACAATAATGTGTGGTTATACCCTAAACAAGTTCAAGATGCCCCATGTTAATCATGGGATGCACCAGAGCCTCTTCCAGAGAGGATTTCACCTGTCAGTGTTGGTCTATGACTACACTGTGCTTCCAGAACTACGTGTGGCTTGATTCCCATCGTCATGGGATACGTAGAGACACCCCAGTATTTTGCCTAGGGTCCAGCCCATAGGAATCATTAATCCTATCCTTCCCCTTTCCGACCCCCTGGCCGGACCCCTCTCCAGGGAGGCCCTGTCCCAAAGAAATAACAATCCATGATCAAAATAATGCACCCATCTGGCATACTACCACCATGGTGGTGTAATTACATGATTGTTGGATTTTGTTTATACAAACCATCACTACATATTCCACGCTTCACGTGCCCCTTATTCGGTCCCTCGTCCCCTTTCATGTCTGAAGGGACCCCATAATGGCCTGGTCTCATGCCGCATTGGCTCTCCTACCATCTTGGAACAATGTTCCTAAAGATTGGTCATGTTTAGAAGGACCCCCTAACAGTATGGATGCTCGACCTAGGGTCAACCTACTGTCCTGGGCCAACATCCTGACGGATTTATCGACAACATTTGTGACATGGTCCCGTGTTTCAAACATGGTCAACGGTCGACCCTCATTTGTTGTCCCCATTTTAGGACAAAGCAGTAAGGATATCATTTATCCACCACGGTTAACAACTTTAATTTATTGTCACTCCATCCCCACAGTGTTCCAAATCTTAGGAATCATAATCCACGCTTCCCATTTCCATCTGTTCGGATCAATTTCATCACCTCTGGCATTTCACCTTTCGTTCATGAGGGCACACTGAAGAAAATGCAATTCGGCTATTTTGAGAACTTCCTTCTTCGGCAAAGCCTCTCCCATCTTTCAAAAATCCAGACTGGTTATCCCAACCTGGATGCCCGAATCTTGGTTTCCACTCCTATGTTGGGTGGGACGAGGATGTAATTATCTCCTGCTTCTCATGTAAGGCTTGACCCACTTGAGCTTGGGGAATTATCGCCGAACATCCCACTAACATTGTAGGGATGTAATGAACCGATTTAAACAGTGGAAATCGTGCATGCTACAACATTCAAAACAAATAAGGAAGAAATTGAAGCATGAAAGTACCATTAAAAGGTTTGTAATTTGTTACAGTACATGAGGGTCGACTCCCCCCATGGATGGGTTGACCCCGTCAAAAGAGCATTGCAGCTCCGCCATCCTTTAGCTTGTGGCATCCAAGACTTGCTGCCGTTGACTCAGCTCCTGTTCCACCTCAGCAGCGGCAGGGCGCAGTTCGTCAGCCATGGCTCTAGCCCACTCTTTGCCAGCTTGAATGACATCTATCTTTCCAGAAGCCTGCCTCATATTACTTTCTACCTCTGCTAGTTGGGCCTTCAACCGTGAGATCAGCTCAGATTGTGCACTAAGAGAGGCTGAGTTCTCATCCGCCCGGGTCTGCAGCTGTTGGACCTCGCTTTCAGCATCCTGGAGCTTCTTGATGTTTGCAGCCTTCCTTCCCTACGAGCCCACACTGATCCCACGATCATACTCTCGGTTCTTCTCATCCATGAGATCTCGGATGAGCGCATGAGGACATTGGTTATCCACTCCCCCAGCACACAGTTCACGCATCCGCGAGCAAAGTCTATCCATTTCGTTCAGCCATAGCGCTTGTGGGGTGTCCTTGATGAAGCGCATGATTAGCTTCCATGATCGGTGGCGGACTATGCTGTTGTCTTCCTTGTTAGAGGCCGTTTCATCCCAGTATGCTTGATTGGCTGGCTCGTACGCAAGATACGCCCACAGGAAGTCCTCAGCAGGATCTGCATCTGGTGTTGAATCTGGCACAAGATCTGGCGCCGGAGCAGGCATGACGGGACTTGGGTTGGCCGATTGATCCTCGTCATCATACTGCACCTTAATAACCTCAGGCACGACCCTGCCAGTGGTCCTGCCGATGAGAGTCTGTGTTGTAGCTCGGGGAGATGGGGGGAATATCTCCACCATCATTAGCATTCCCCTAGGAGGGATTCCACCAGACATCCCGACCAGCCTTGCCACATCAGCCCACACCAGGCGAAGAACTATACGAACGAGAAGGACACAAACATTAGTTGGAAAAATCTACATATGACAAAAATAAATCCATTAGAGGAAACTTAAGGAGATCGATCTCCTGGAGCTGCTCCCAAGTCGATGCTGACGGGACCCCGAGGCATGGGCCTCCATATACTATTAGAAGGTCTGGAGATTCCGGAGGATCCACCTTGGGTGCTCTGGCCCCAACAGATGCAGAACTAGATGCAGCCGTAGGCGCGGGTTCTGAAGGTCCTACATCATTACCCAACAAGGAGCAAGAGTGAGACCTGTGTACAAGTTCTTCCTACAAAATTCAAACATCGGTATGAAATCCATGATAGCCTGAGAACATACCATGATGATAGAGGCTTGGGATGCTACCTCGATAACCTCTGCGAAATTATCATAATCCGAGTCTTGGTCTCCCACTTCACCCTCCTCAAACGGGCTCCCTCTACCAGCCTCATCCTCCTGAGAGGAGTTCTCTGATTCTTCTAACCAGGGGAAGTGCTCCCCCAGGTCGGTGGATGACAGTTGTGGAGGAACCGTTTGATCCAACAGTACCCTCACCCAGTTGGTCATTGGGTGTGGGACACCACTAGAGTGAACGTAGTCACCCAACTCGACCAAATATTGCTCCACCTCTGCTGGAGACGGTGCAAAACCAGCCAGGACTTGGCCTATGCTTGGCAGAACCATCCCGCGACAGTTCAAAAGTTCCCACACCTCGGCCAGATTGGGTTGTCTCCGGTTGACATCCCAAATGCCCCAAGCCTCCAGGAAGACGGCATCCTCTGGAATGTCAATATGACGCAACCGCTTCCCTGGTTCCTGAGCAGATATCGTGTGAAATCCCCTCAGCGGCCGCCCCTCCGGATGGCCCTACTTTTCTGGAAGCACCGAGTCCTCCGCTACTGCCACACCCTCAACCGGTGTGGGTCTCTCCACCATGGCAGCCCCACCACCGCGAGAGGCCCTTGCTGGCCTCCGACCCCGACCTCGGGATAGAGGAGGCCCGCCGTTACCAACCCGTTTAGTTGGCTGCTTCAGCATCTCCCCCGGATATGCAGCCTCCTAGCTAATTTCATACTCCCTCACCAATCCAAAAGCAGCAGTGGATGGAGGCAATGAAATTCACATCTTCCCATCCTCCCGCGTGAACATGAGCCACAACTGCCTCATCACACACGGGTTCTCCTCGTGATGCACCTCCCAGTTGACCTGCTGGGTCAGCCGCTGGAGGCACCAGAACTGCCTTGCAAACCGATGCGGGGTGTACGGTTTACAGAGCGGCTAACGATCAACTCGTGCCACCAAAACTCCACCTAGAAAGGCCACGAGATAAGCCACGTGTTCTTTTATTCCCTTACCATCATCAGTAAGTATCCCCGTCGGCAATGGGAATGGGTGGAAGTTAAACTCATCCGCCCTCCACACCCAGTTCAGCACAATCGGCACATTTAGTTTGAATGGGAAGCTCCCAGCCACATTCAAAATGGAGGGGCGGAAGATTGATCTTGGCGGTGAAATAGGGTTCGTATACTCATAGATCCCTTTGATGTGCGCCGAAATCCACCCATACAAGAGGTGGAAGGGCCCACATATCCTTGGAGGCTTCTTGCCCTCGCTAACGTGCTGCAGCATCCTGTACATCTTGGCGAGCATTGGAATCCCCAAATTGACCCGCTGCCCCATGTCCAACATTGACGCCATGATAAACGAGCTGGGCCACACCCCCATGCTGGTATCCCTCACCGTTAGGATCCAACCGCATATAAGGGCCGCGATGAATGCCGCCAGCCTGACTATCCGCTGTTGTTCAGTGCTGACACTGAAACCCCAAGTCTTCCATTGGATGTCCTCCAAGACCCACCAATATGAGTTCTCCTTACCCCGTTGAGCCGCCTTCGGACTAGTCCGAGGCCTCGGAAGAAACTCTCTATTTTCCATGAAATTCTGGAACCACTTGAACCACTTCTTATAGTGGACATCTCTCACCGCTTCCTTGTCCTCTCCAGGGACCTGTTCCATCAGTGCTGATTCCAGTCACGACATCTGCTTCGTATCCTCCCATGCACTCATGATGGGGAAGAACGCATCATACATGGCCCCCAAGATCGGGACCCCCGAAATCTGATGGATATCCCACAGACTGATGCCCACCTCCCCATGGTGCAGGTGAAAAGTATTTATCCTAGAAGACCATCTTCTCAGTAGCTCAGGCATCAGCTATTTCGGTTGATAAATGTGGAATTTGGAGGCCCATGCTGCCTCATACAAACCCACTCTCTACAGCTCGGCCTCAAACTCCTCACATGAGGCGCCTACCCAGTAGGCCCATGCCCAGTCATTGGTGAAGTTGACACCCTGGCACAAGTCCCACTCATCGGACCACCCTTCTTCGAATCCTGCAAAGCCACCTTCAGCATGGTACGGTACAAAGGAGGGGACGTCTCCGGTTGCAGTGGCTTCCTGTCAATATTGTTCACATGGTTGTAGAGATAGTCCGCGGTGACGGGTGTGAAGTCCTCCCGCGCATGACCATCGGCTGCCCTGAACCACTAGCACTGACATGGAATGCTCCTAAACCAACAAGATGGTTCATCCCTACTCGCCTCAGGGATGAAGACGTCGTCCCTCAACCCGAAGCCATACAAGGGAATCTTCTTGAACTACGGGTAGTTCTTCTGACCCTCTGATAGAAGTTCTGTCAAAGAAGTATGGCCCGAGTAGCCTCAGACCATATCGACAAGGCTAAGACAGTTGGCAATCTCATCCCTCAGGGTGGCGTCCACAAGCGCCCCCAATACAGCTTCTCGATGGGCTATTTTGGTTTTGGAACTTGGAAAAGAATTTTTTTTCGGGTTGGATCGCGAATCTTGCTCACGAAGATCTCTCATGAAGATCGGGCGCAAAACCAAGCCGCGGAGTCTGGCCTTGGCCAGAAAATAGAAGTTCTCTAGGCGCGATCGTGGAGTCGGAGACTCGCGGTTCACTGCGAAGCTCGATTCGCGGAGAGCATACACGGAGTACGCGGAGCTTCGCGATGTCGAGAGTGCAAGAGGAAAAAATTCATGAGATTCAAAAAGAGAGGTCAGCCCCTCTATTTATAGGCGGAGACCTCGGAGCTTCGCGGCGCATCCCGCCCATGCAGAGCATCGCGGTGCGTCCAGACCGCATGGCCATTGTTGGCACCGTAGGCCCCCTTCGCGAGGCCGCATCACGAACCGCCGATAATTTTGGTGATTTTTTGTCAGACTTCGACTCTTCGTCGCTCTACAGCTCCAAGTGTGAGGCGGGGAATTTGTTGGCGCCAAAATATTGAATGGAAAGAATGGGCGAAAAAGAATCCATGCACGCTACCTCTCGAAACTTTGACGCGAAGCACCCCCAAGCATCGTGGCTGCTGTGAAGCACGGGAGGCGGTAACGCTACGCGAACGACCTGACATTCGCGAGCCCCCCGCGAAGCACAAGAGGCGGTAACGCTCCACGAACGGACTAATGTTCACGAGCACGCTGAAAAGTAGACACTGCCCCTTCATGCGGCGTGAGTTCTCCTTCGCGGCGCCCCTTGACTATAAATACTGGGATCCCTCTAAGTCTAGAGGATGGACAATCCGACCTTTGAACTTCTCAACTCCCGAATCGCGAAGCACCCTTCGCCCCAGGAATCCTGAGCTCCACAAGGTATTTTTACTTTGTGAGATGTGTTCACCTTCTCTCGTTTTGATACCCTATTCCGAGAGGGATGGCCTTCGCGAATCCCAGGGCATTCGTGAAGGAGGGGGATTCCCAAGGGAATCTAGGAAGCCGCAAAGAGTTTATGCTTCACGAAACACCCATCCTGTACTAGTGATCCCCATGCAAAGGCAGGGTTGCGGAATATCGTGAAGCACACTGCTTCGCAGCACCTTGCTTCGTTGGTCACCCCTGCTACGCAAGGCAGTGCTCTGTGAATACTATTCCACTTCTTGAAGCACCTCCCATTCACACCACTTCCCCATGCTAAGGCCAAGGCACTCCACTTCGCGAAGCACACTCCTTTGCTTGGAAATTACTCTTCTTGTGCGACACTCCAAGTTTGCATGATGTGATTTCAAAGTCCCATGGACGATACCACTCGTAGCATTCTTTCGCCTAATGAGTCTTCTTAGAGGCATGCAAACGGATATTCTTTCTTCGCATAGCCACGCTAATGTGGACCCCTCAATGGTTCGCTCTGTGACCCCCCTTGACCACCACCTTACTAGTACCTTCCCTACCCCAAGGAGCAGAGGGTTCCGGTCATGTAAGTCCTTGGGGTGCAGAGTGAACCCACCTCTTCTGAGATTCAGGATGTCAAAATGCCAAGCACTTCGTCCTCAATACATGATGTTAAACTGTGATCCGACCCCACACCTTGAACGCAGG
Source organism: Viscum album (assembly GCA_963277665.1). Classification (NCBI taxonomy): domain Eukaryota; kingdom Viridiplantae; phylum Streptophyta; class Magnoliopsida; order Santalales; family Viscaceae; genus Viscum; species Viscum album. The sequence continues at coordinate 1,084,070,433 of OY728139.1, read as the reverse complement.
GTCCCCCCGTCTTAGACATTCTTTACGCCACTCACCTCGATGGGAATAGAATCACCCCCTCCACAAGGGATGATATCCTCCTTATCGGAGCGGTGTATGTCCATAGGAGAAGGGAAACCACCTTGGTGTAAGCCCCCTGCCCATCTTGCGAAAAGCAGCACCAATGAACTTCCGTACTTCCCCACTGCCAATGTCAGTGGAGGGAACGATAGGGAACGAGGCACCTTCCATCATCAGTCCCAAATCCCTTTCCCACTACACTTTTCTGCACATTGGGCCTCCATCATAGAGTATGTCCCAGCACCATGGGCCGCCTAACGCATAAGCCCCTCTTCGTTTCTCACAGACGAACCCTTCACGACGTGATCGTCAGGTCTCTGATGCCTCTTGTTTCTCACACTGATCACGACTCATGTGGGCTTAGAGTAAGCAATGGCCATGACAACACCCCATCCAACATGACGTTAAACTGTATGTCATCCAGCATGATGTTAAACTATTTTCCCTCGTCCAGCATGATTTTAAACTGCATATCCATTTGAACTATGAGGACATTGATCCATGTCAAGGCATGGTACGTAGGAAGGCACCCTGAGGCTCAATCCCCCCACCCATCATTTCATCACGTCAGTTTCCACCCTCGTCCGACATGACGTTAAACTGCATTACAGTTCGACAGAAATCTGTTGTGACCAACTCAAACTATGAGTACTTTGATCCATGTCAATGCATGGTACGTAGGAAGCCTCCCTGAGGTTCAATCCCATCTCCAATCGGACCAAGGTCCTTGATTCATATCAGTTTGCTGACACCCACCATTTTCTCCCGAACTACGAGGAATTTGATCCATGTCAAGACATGGTACGTAGGAAGCCTCCCTGAGGTTCAAGCACACAACTAGTGGACCCACGGGTTCACCTTCACGTCAGTTTGCCGACGAAGCCCCTTTGAACTTAGAGGTCTTTGATCCATGTAAAGTCATGGTACATAGGAAGCATCCCAGAGGTTCAATCCCACCACCTGTTGGTCACTCCGACTTTCTTCACGTCAGGTCACGAGCACCTGGGTATCCTAGTGTGTAAGCCCCACACCATCTGGACCAAGGTCCTCACTCACATCGGTTCATCGACACACCATTATGAACTACATGGTCTTTGATCCATGTCAAGGCATGGTACATAGCAAGCCTACATAAGGTTCAAGCCCATCACCCGGTCGTTCCGACCACACTCACGTTGGTTCACCCCCGTCCCGCATGACGTTAAATTGTATTCCACATTCCATCTGAACTATCTGGACTTTGATCCATGTCAAGGCATAGTATGTAGGAAGCCTTCACGAGGTTCAAGCCCACCACCAGTGGACCCCCAGTTTCACCTTCACTTCAGTTCGCTAACGACACCCATCAGACCAAGGTCTACATTCACATCGGTCATCCGGTGCACCCAATCGAACTACGAGGACTTTGATCCATGTCAAGGAATGGTACGTAGGAAAACTCATGAGGTTCAAGCAAGACACCCATCGGACCAAGGTCCACATTCACGTCGGTCATCCGGTGCACCCACCTGAACTACACTGACTTTGATTCCCTGCCACGAGGATACGTAGGAGGTCTCTTCAAGGCTCAAGACCAATTTCATTGTTGCCCTTGCGATAGTCCAATTTCAGTCCCCCTCCGCTTCATCCATCTATCCATAATCCACCCATATTCTCACCGGGACCTCCATATTCCGGCGAGACCATGACATTCCGCTCCTCTTCACAACATTTAGGAAGCCACCCATGAGTTGGCTCTGATATCGACATCACTTCAAGGGAAATTCCTCAATCCAATCCATTCCAGCTAATGTGCTGATTAGGCCGATCTGTCTCCGCTGGACGTTAAACCTATGGCATACCCTATGTTAAACATAGGAAGCTGAGGAAAACCTCAGATATATGCCTATGGAATATAATTCCCCACTCTCTATGTGGGATACCTCGGGCTTCCACGCCCTTGAGAATCCCTATGACAAGGGATAGAAGACAAACACGCCAGTTCCCCAGCATCCATACATGCTACTGATGCCTCGATTTGACTACTCCCCTGACTGAAGGTTGCTGCCCTAACCGGACCCTTTGGAATGTCCTGACAGAAGCAGTGTAATTAACCGGCATCCATGGAAACATGGTACTGGGAAGAGTTTCACGAACAACATATTAAATCTATGAGGGAGACCCGGACTAGGTGATGAGTTCCGAGGAGGAATACATGGAAGGAAGAACCGACATCTTATCATCCTGGTTTCGATCAAGGATCAGACGTCCCTGAATAAGGAGCGAATTCCGCCTGCCATTGGAAAGCAGTAATGCGGGGCAAAAGCAGCACGTACTCATAGACGGTTGTGCGCGCCCCAACAAAAGTGTCGGAAACAACCTTGTTAGAGTTTTCACCCCATGATACATCTTTTTCAAAACCACATCCTCATTTAGTATCCAAACAGTGATGTACAACTTTCAATATCTACGTAATCCCTACTTTTCCAAAATTCTTGGGTGTTCTACTATACTCATCCTCAAAGTCTATCAAAGGGTTATAATGCCTAATATATGTTTTCTAAATCAATTTCCATGGTTGTTTCCAAACCATGATTTGATACCAACTTTAACACTCCAAACCCAGTTACCCAGAAGCAGGTGCATTATTTTATTACATTGGCATGGTTATAAGGACTTATGTCATGAAGGACCAATCAATTTAGTAGTCTTTGAAAATAAATTACATACATGAACTTCACAATACAATTTCTATCCAAAAATAAGGCATATTCAATATTTTGATAACACTAGTTTTACCTTAGATTATCCCTCCATATCAATCAATATTTACTTCTTGGAATCCTAAGAAAATAAAACATAATAAAGGGGTGAGCTCCAGTTCCTAGTAAGGGTAATAAATTTGATAGAAGTTATAAAAATTTAAGGAATGATGTATAAGAAAAACATAATCCTATGTATACGTAATCTCGAATATAATAAGGATAAAATAAATAACAAATTAACATTTAATCATGCACATGGATATTTTAATAGAAGAATATTCACATTTAATAACTAATTTCATAATGAGTGAATGCATAGTGCTAGACATAATAACTACTATCTGAAGGACTTGTTCCAAGAAAATTTCAAATATTTTGTCAAAGAATTGTTCCAAGAGACTAGTTTGTCTCATGAGACCTACCGATACATCGAGGTGTTATTACAGGCCCCACCTGTCACTTACTAAGTCCAATGAATTCCTCACATGAAAACGATGAAACATAACATTAACAATCGTATTAAAAGATTCATACAACATATTAATACTTTAACCATAAACCATGAAATGTATAAAAATAACACATCCACAATAAAACATATCATAACTGATTCAGCACAAAACATAAGATTATATTACAATAAATCGGCCTCAATCGAAATTAATATCCAATAAAGTATGTTGACTTAGAAGAAAATAATTGGTAATAATCTTTGAGAGAGATATCCATTTTTTTCTTGAAATAATTTAAAAAATGCACAATTTATAAAGGAAGTAATTTAAATGATATTTTGGAATCAATGTGTCTTACACAACATTTAAATTTTTGAAACGAATTATAATTTTAAAACAATGATCTCCATATAAATAAATACTTAAAATAATTTTGAAAACATCGAGATTAATTAAAAATATTTAGAAAAATAGACCATTAAAACATTTAAAATGATGATCTAGATAAAGATTACATTCCAAAAAACCTTTAAATATTCCTTTTTCAATCATTTTTATAAAACCTAGACATGGATGATTAAAATGTCCCAAAAAATACTTACACATAAATAATCTTAGATAATAAGGATATTGAAGAATTAACCCTTACCTTCCAGCTGATACAATCAATACAAGTCTAAAACTCATGTATAATTTTTTAAAAAATATTATTAACTTTTATCAGAATCATAATAATATTTATGATATCATATATGAATCATTTTTGAATTTATATAATCCATTTAATAATAATTCCAAGTTAATGTAACATTTCGGGTAATAATTGATTTGTTTATTGTATGTGTTTTGACTTTTTATTCTTGATCACGTTACATAGATCATGAATTAAATACTTCCTGAACCTTTAATATGATTTATATGTCATAAATATAAATATATATAATAAATATATTTATGAAATGGAATACACCATTCATGGAGACTGTAGGTTGTACAAACGCATGAACACTGTTTCCATTTTCTTATCGCATGGAAGTAAGTCAATGAATAATATATATATATATATATATATATATAATCTAGTAAAACTATTATGTCATATATTTCATAATTACTCATAATATATATCTTTATAATCATTCCTTAATGGTGAACATGGAAGATGAGTCTCATCGCGTCATGGAGACAGTAAGTCGTACATACGCACGAGTGATGATATCATATCCTTAATGGTTTAATGTAATGTATTTGGATTGAATATGAATTAAAGAAATATCATGTTATATTTATTATTTAATTCATTTTTATTCATCATTATACCCATCGATATAATCTAGAGATGAAAAATAGTTTACACCACAACGTGGAGACGGTAAGCTATATTTATACCCGCATGGAAATATTGGTTTTCATAGGATGGGTATAAGAAGATTATGGTTGACCCATAACAATAAAAAATATTAGAATATAGTATATACTAGAGTTAATTTCTCAATGGTAACATCTTAGTAATCTGGAGTAGAAGAAGAAATGAAATTTGAAAGAAGGGATAAAACAATTGCCTCTTCTTCAGGTGTCTCATTTTTACTTGCACAAAATGACTCCATAAGATAGAATTATGCCCAATGTTTTCTATCTAAGATGATTATAGAGATTTTGGGAAGAAATTTGGGCAGGTTTTGGTCGAGACAAAGGGCTTTGGAGCTGTTAATTTAAGAGAATGGTATGTGCCCCTTTATAAGAGAGGTGAGGGGAACATTAGGAAAAGATGGAAATATTAATTTATCAAAAAATGGTTGTTGAATTATAATAGATAAAAATTAATTTATTTTGTTTGTAGGATGTGGATAGGTCTAAATCATATCAACTAATAGGTTTCATATATGTTTAGATCATATAATTAACTATATCTTTTAGATTTAGCCTTTTGTAAAATAAGTTAACTCTCACCATGTCATCTTGTATTTTTATACTACATGGTGAATATCTTAAAAATTAAATGAAAAGAGAATATAAAGTGGATAATTTATGAAGTTTTCATCACTATACATGTTATTTTGATAGACTATAGATTTTTAGGATTTTTATATTATTTAATAAATTTTTATTTGTTTTAAAAGCTCATTTATTTCATTTTTGACACAATTTATTAATTAAATTTTTTAAATCACAAAAACTTCATTAAATCCAAAAAATTCATTAAATCGTACATTATATGTTATTTTCATCCATAAAATAATTTTATGGAGTTGAAACTTTCAAAATATATTTATTTTAATATTCATAATATCATTTATTTCATTTCTTCATTAATAAGGAAAATACTGCATCATTATTATGTCATAAATAAATATAAATGTTCAAAGTCTAAAAATTAAATATAAAAACCAATGATTTATAAAATTGTTTTATCATTATAATGAATATTTATAGTAGAATTTATTTTATGTATAATCCTATATTAAAAATGGTTTAGTTATTAAAATTTTAATTTTACACATTTAACTCCTATTTAAATAAAATATAATAAATGTCTTAATCAAACCCAATTTGATATAAAAGGATCATATTTTTTCCTAAGTATTATTTTGGTTGAAATAAATTTATCCAATAGATTTAAGACATGTTTGGGTGTAATTTTATATTATTATAAAAAAATTATCTTTAACTACACTATTTACATTTAACCACGATAAATAAAATTAAAAATTTACTATTCAACATAAATTATTTACAAACTATTGAACCAAATATTAATTATTTATGAAAACATTGTTTTTCATATTTATTTATTTCAATTAACGGAATCGGTAAAATTAAGTTTTATGCGAATTTGTAAATATGTCTAGAAGGTGGGTAAAAGTCATTAAAAAGTTCAATACAATTTTATATATCAATATTTTTATAAAATGACTCCAATTAAATTACATTAGACTAATATATATATTATTTATCTTTTTTGAAATTCAAATAAATTTAAATTAAAAAAATTTATTTAAATGAAAAATCGCGTTTTATGTACTATGCAGTATTTTACACTATTAATAAAAAAATTAATGATTTCAGAAATATACCAAAAATTCACCCTAACATAATTTTGACATTTTGAATTAAAAAATGAATTATATTTAACCAAATTAAATTTTAAGGACTATGTAAAATTAATTTTATTATTGTCCACCAAAGGACTTAAAAAGTAGTTCTTTTAAGAAAATAGTATTTCTAAATATATAACTATTTTAACAAACCATATACATTTCATTATAAATATCTTTTATTTATGAGAAAAAAATTATAAATAACATTTAAAATGTATTTATCTATATTTATATTAAAATAATTAATTAATAAATAAATATATCATATAAATAATTATAATACTAATGTGTGGTTACGTAGAAGATCAATCTTGCGTATAACACAAGACAAGTCGATGTTCCTTGCAATATAATCTATTAAATTACTATAAAAAGATAATGTACTATAAAATCTATCGGTGTTACAAATATGAGTGATTAGAAACTAATATCATATGATAATTATCATAATATATATCATGTAAAAATAAACATAGAAATATCATACACTTCAAAACCACTGAGTTAGCTTTCAGTTCAACATAAATCACTCTCATCTTAGTCAATGTTTCTAAATTTTGTGTTCTCTCGTAATTATTTACCTAATTTCCTAGCACGATAAATCCATCATAATGCATGTATGTGGACTGTGATTAAGCAAATAATATACCCTAAATGTGTAGAATTGTGTCTGCAGTTAGAACTCTTTTTCCAGAATCGATTAAAGACTAGGTTTATACTCAATACACCCATTTTAGGGTTATTACCCCTATGTGAAACTATGATAAAGCTTTTATCTACTTGAAGCCTCAAAATTGGATTTCATTTCTATGAAAAGACACACACAATACATTAATGAATTACTTACATCTTGTAACATACATAGAATTATCCATTGGGTTTTTAGTAAATTATTTTCTTCCCAATCCCCAAAATTACTACACATGTCCTTAAAAATATATAAAATAATCCCCAAAAACAACATAACCCTTCTTCGAGGTAATATTAGGTGACCAGAGAAAAAATAAATATACTTAATAAAATATTTTACATTAATATCATTTTCATCTCACATATAATCACTCCCAGGAACCCAAAGGATTAATTTCATTGAGATTGTATAAATAATCATCTTATTCTATAAAATCATTAATAATTTCCATGAAATAATTAATGTTTATGTTCTTTAGAGTCGTTAAATATAATAAAAATCTTCTTAAATTTGGGTAATGTTGACATACTAAAGGGTGAGCTCAGATGCTTAGTAAGGCTAAAAATTACATATAACAATCAGAGATCGTAAGTACGAATATGTAATGAATCTGGGTATGAAAAAAAAATAAAATTAGATTAGCATAACATAAATAGATCATACCAAAATAAATATGTTATAGAAATCACAAGTGAATATTTGATCAAAACATGTGCCATCATCACATGATTACATTAAAAAATATAGGACTGTGGCACAAAAATTACCATTAAATATCACAACATTATTGACATAGCATAATAATAATAAGTACCACACATAGTCTTTTGAATATAACATAAGAGAAACCAGACCCCCACATAGTATTGTAGACATGGATTATTACCAATCGACCCCACACATTAAATCATTATATCATGATATTTAAAACAATTAACAATGTATTTGAGGGATTTAATAGACCTAAAACGTCTTAGGGATTTTTCTAAACAAAACTGTATTAGGGAATTTTTAGTAATAATCCATCCTATAATAATCATAAATACATATGTTTTCTATATGAAATCATTCATTCATCATATCAGAGAGAACCCATGGAAATAGTATTTTTTTACTCAACACTTCCATGTGGTTTCACAAAAAATGGATCCATGATATAAATAAGTTAATGCCCAAAATTTAACTAGCCCAACAGAGTATTTCATAATGAAATTTAGAGGGTTTTTAATGATAAATACTTCCCAAATGAATGAAATTTTACTCATAAATAGGGAATGGTAGGTGAAGTAATACATAGAGTTTTTATAAAACATTTTCATAATTATCTAAAAAATAATGGATAACAGTCACTTTCAAAAGTTGTATTTTAGAAGATTATAGGAAATATTCTTTAAAATTTTATTTGGAAATAAATATCACTAATATATGTCAGTCAGAAAGACTATAGTGATAAAAAAAGTGAGGGGTGAATAGTACCATTTTCAAAATTTCACGATTTTATTGATTAACATTAACATAAGATAATATCTCGAAGCAATTCTTTAATAGATTATATGCACTAGATATGCACAAATTAAAAGAACATCAATTTATAATTGTTAGGGGGTACAAATATCCCATATTCCACTCCACCAATCACCCTCTCTATAGGCTTAGTGCATTTCACTTGTAAGGTCCTTGTATCATAAGACCAATCCACAAGTGAGTGAAGAAAGTTTTAACACTTACAAATAAAGGCATATAAAAGGGTGTCATATGGTTATTTTAAATGGAAATGATAAAACCAAAACTTAGTGTGAGAAGCTAACACTCCACCACAACTGAATAGAAGCAGCTGGAAATCAAGATAGATAAGATGTTGTTTTTTGAGAAAAACATTTACCTCACAGTTGAAGCAGCGCCCAACTAATAGAAGATGGATCTTCATCTGTAGAAGAATAATATTTTTGAAATATATTGAAAGAGATCTTGATTGGTAAGAGACCTTAAATTTTAAGAATAACAATAGAAAATGAGCATCATGTTTATAGATTTAAATATTTATATCTCTAAAATGTATTCCTTGTTTCTGAGATGCTTGATTTTTGTAGTATTGTAAAAAAAATTTACATGAAAAATTCAAAGAATAATATTTAAACATATATCTAAGTAGTATTCTCAGATCCAGGGGTTTTATAGATGATACTCAGAGAGATATATAATGATAATTCTCTAGAATGGTTTCAGATCTGCAAAATATTCCTGATAAAATGAGTGAAATAAAATTCAAAAAATATATCTTAGTGTAGACATAACATCACTTAAGAATATGGGAGAAAATTTCTATTGTAAATGACTCTTTAAATCATTTAGGACAAGATTTTAATCAGTCTAAATTGAGCTTTAAACTTCCCTTACATTTCTCAAAAACTATTGCAAAGAACTCTGATAAACATCTAAATTCAAATTTTCGATTCTAAAAAGTCAAACATAATGTTCCTTCACAAGATGAAAAATTAAAAAACGTAGTGTTAAAATTCATAATGTATGGTAGGTGATCCATACTCTTATCCACTTCATCATAGATCTTTAAATGTAACTTTTATTATCCATACATTCACTTTTCTCAAATGTAAGGTTGACAACGTAAGGTTGATAACAAAAGTAATGTTGGCGATCCATAGGTTGGTAAAATTATATACTTTCATAGGGTTCATGAACCATACCTTTTATTTCTAAAAAATGTAGGGTTTTTATCCAATTGAAATGTTCTTTAACCATATATTTATTTAAATGTAATGTTGATTAACCATACGCGTTGATCCTTCAATATAAAAGTAAGGTTTTTTTTACATTTTTTTCTTCGACATATTGAATGAATAATATTACTAGTAAATGAAAAACAGTGAAATTTTTTTCCTGAATACACTTAAAAGAGTTCTGAGTACATTAATGAAAATTTAAAGAAAATAAATTGTTGAATTTTATTTCAAGATAATAATTTTAAGGAACATATTTTTATTGAAATAAAAACAAAATAAAATCATAATTAAAACAAACAATGGTATTTGTGAGAATCAAAATCAATAATATTGATAGAGTAGTAGTGATACAATAAATTTCTAATAAGCTCACAGTTGTTATGACCACAAAACCCTAAAATTTAAGCTATAATCTTAGCGATATAATTTTGAATTTTGTAAACATGAAAAAAATAATTTCGACTTGACATAATTATTTCTATAAAACAAATATCTAAAGTTCTCCCCAAAAGGTAAATGAAAATGAAATGATGTGTTATCTAAATTTCTCCCCCTTTTGGGATATCAAAACGAATGTATATAAACATATTAAAACATATTTAATATTGAACAAAATGATAAGTGAATGATATAAGTAACTTTAATGAATAAAGAGAATTTTATTTTTAACAGTCAGAAAAAAATAACAAAGATGATAAAATAATGAAATATAATGTATAGATAGTAAACAATTTCATTGATCAATAAAGATAGTAATATAGTAAATTTTGTGACTATGAAACGAAAAATGTCATTGTTATGCTTCAAGGTAGGAAAAAAACGCTAATGATTTTTTGGATTTGAATTTTGAATGGATTCAAACATCTCCTTCAGCTTAGCTATCTGCACTCTTAGCTTCATCATCAAAATATCCCATAGATGAATTATCAATATTCTAGAGTCATTATTGAAATTTTGATTTTCCACTATGTTGAACTTTAGAAACTCATGAAAAATTTCCACTACATTCATAAATAGCTCCAACTTTTTGGAAAACTGAGTCAACATAAATATAATGGTAGGCTCTCATGGACTTAAATGATCAACAAGAAGTTTTTTATTATGAAAAAACCAAAAAAGGTGCACTATTTCATTAATGGTACTGAAGATGAGAATTCATGTCTTCCATAATAGATGCAATGGCCTAAAATCATCTAAATAAATTCTGATTTGTAAAAGAGGTAAGAGTAGATGTACTGTCCTGATTCACTGAACATTTTATTGATTCAAACACACTTCCCAAGTACCACTTTAAATATGAAAAATTTATTTTCGAAAAAACTTCTGATATGAACTTCCCAATCTCATTTAACATGTCTCTCTTGAATGCATCAAAATCCCTTCTAGAAGCAATATACTCATTATGTTCCTAAATATTTTTATTTGAAATTTCATGCTCATTCCATAGAGTGGAATTATCTTCCTAAGACTTGTTGAATTTAATTACAATTTCTTGAACTTGATGACATAATGAATCAGATGTACCCTCATCTGCATTCATATCCTTATTTTCACCATCGTTAGGCAAAGGATCTGCAACATTTATCATTACTAATTTTTTACAAGAGAAAGACTCTTTATTTATAACTACAGTTTGATCACCATGAATATAATATTACCATCCCACGGTGTGAAGACCAATTAGGGGTTAAATTTTTGTTACTGATTCCGGTAAAATATATCGTTTTAAACAGATCCTTATTATCTAACTTATTCTCTGAAAATCATTGATTGACCATTTTCAGTTTGAGTATTATTTTCTTTAACTATTTCAATTGGAATGTTCTCTTTTACCTATTCATTCACCGGAGGTACAATATCAAGCTCTCTAGCTTGACTCTCCACTGGAATTTCCTCCTCAATAACAGTTTCTTTCAAATGATCCAAGCATGTTAATTTTCCAAAAGCCAACATTTTCTCTTCAAATTGAGGATAATTTATATTTATTTGTTTCATTACAAGTCCATCTTTAATCGTTTCTTCCTCTTCTTCTATGTTTAATCTATAAATTATTAATGTCGGTTGAGAAACTACATTTGTTCATGATTCAGCTACAAATTCCTTTCAAAATCCAGTTTTATACCACAAAGAAAAAGCTCCTATTTTATGTTCTTCCACATCCCCAACAGGAAAAATATTTCATTTTATTTTCCTCTAGAATACTCTATGATTTATTAACATTCTAACATTCAAAACATTACGATGATGAAATTTGAACCTTGAATCAACTAGTCTTATCATGTTATTCTTAAATAAAATCCTTGAAACTATTCATCCATATTGACATTAATTAATTATTCCATGTGGTGAACAACATTAATGAAGATACTAAAATAAATATCTTGTAAAACTCAATTTCATATCACATAAAAAAGGAAACATGATATACATGTCTAGGTAAATTATTTTCTCCATCTCAGCCATTCATGGTACTATTCCTGTCTGAATAAACATTACCAGAATATTATGTTCAACCTCTAGATACTTAAAAACAACTTTATGATGTGTGATTAGTTGAATGGAAAAGTCATAATATCATTGTAATAATGTTCATCATCACCTTCTGATTTAATATTGAAACAAAAAACTATATCATATGGGTAGTTCAAATTTTTAGTATCCTCAGAAGAAGAAATACGGAAATTTATATCATCGATACTAGAAAAAATAATATCCTATGAATAGCCAAAAATAAATTGTACACACTTATAAAAATGGTTCATATCTACCTCATAATGAAATTCTGAGTTTCTGTCATTGAAAGCTATCTCGAGTCCTTGAAATTTCAATTATTTTTTAATGAGTACATTCGTCTAATATAGCCAATCATGATCACGCACTTTTCCCATAAGAATTTTTTCAGTATGTAACACTTTTTCATTTTTGGGTTAGTTTCTTCTCCTTCTTCTACTATCTTGGTTTTCATCACTTATAAAGAATAAAAAATATGATGTTTTTTTATTCTAGGGTTTGGATGGAAGAACAAAGATTGAGGGTTCGGTGAAACAATTTCTGGGTAAACAATGGGTTTGGAGGATGAAGGGTTTCTGGAAAATGAGACATATCCTCATTTCTCATATCATTGAGAAACTATGACAAATTTTTCTTTAATAATTACACAATGTTAATACATTTATGATAACATAGGTTAATAGAAACACCGTAAGATTAAAATATGAAAAGTAAATAGAAATAAATTAGGCATAAAATAAATTAAAATAAAATTATATTATATAAAATTATATAGTTAAAAATTAATTAAACCTAAATCCCATTTAATAAAATCAAAACCTGAAATGGGATGTTTTTTAGTAAAAATATCAGCTAATTGATATTTAGAGTTAATAAATTTTAATTATATAACATTTTTAAGAACATGATCTCTTTAAAAATCAAGTATAATATAAATATTCTTAGTTATAGAATAAAGTATTTGATTTTTTAAAATGTATATAGCACTTTTATTATCAGATAAAATAAGATTATTATTAAAATTAAGTCCAAATTCCATTAGAGTGTTTTTATTCCACAACACTTGTGCACAAAAACTGCCTGCAAATATATACCAAGCTTTAACTATTGATAGTGAAACTGGGTGTTGCTTCTTACATGACTATGATAATAATGATTTTACTAAAAAGTTACATGTTCCTTATGTTCTTATTCTATCTAATATACATCCCCCAAAATATTCATGAGAATATGATAATAAATTAAAATAATAAGTTTTGGGTAAAGAATATACTGAACAAATGTTCCTTTTAAATATCTAATAATCATTTTTATATCAGAAAGATGGTATTCATTTATATTTGATGGAAATATAGCACAAAGACATACTGAAAACATAATATCAGGTCAAGTAGTAGTAATATATAGCAAACTTCAAATCATACTTCTATATTACTTGTTATACACTAGTTTTACAGCTTCATTCATATCAAGTTTAATACTATTTCACATGGGATTTGAATATGCCTTGTTGTTTTATTGACCAAATTTTTTCAATAAATTAGTAATGTATTAACTTTAATTTAAAGCATTTATATAATATTTTTGATAAATTTGATGTCTAAAAAAGAAATTTAATTATCCCATCATGCCCATTTCAAATTCTTTTTTTATAACTTCTAAAAAATCAATAGAATGTTTTTTTATCCAAAAATAACATCATCAACATAGATTTGAACAAATAATAAATTTGAACAAACGGTTTTAATAAAGAGGGTTGGGTCTTCCAAACCGACAGTAAAACTATTTTTTAAATGAAATGAATTTAATCAATCATACCAAGCTCTAAGTGCTTGTTTGTGGAAATAAATATATTTGGTATGTTGAAAAACAAAATATGGTTTTTGAGATTTTTTAAAACCACAAGGTTGCTTAACATAAATGTCCTCTATTAAATATCCATTTTAAAAGGTAGATTTTACCTCCATCTGGTATAATTTAAAATTCATATGAGATGAATAGGCTTAAATAATATTAATTATTTCTATTTTAACTACATGAGAAAAGGTTTTATCATAATCTATACCTTCTTCTTGATTATACCTTTTGGATACTATTATATCTTTTTTAAAGTTATAATACCATGATCATATTAATTATTCCTAAAGACCTATGTAGTTACCATAACTAGATAATTCAATAGTATTTCCACTAATATATATATATATATATATATATATTAAACCAATTTAGCTCTTATTGCATTTATAACATCCAACTTTCATCTTCTAAGTCTTCTTGAAAAGACTTTGGTTCTAGATGAGAAAGAAAATAAAAAAATTCAACTAAGATTCCTATACTTATTCTTATTTTTATTCCAATGTCTAGATCTCATATAACAGTCTCAAAAGGGTGATTCTCTAGGATTATAGATTGTCTAGGTTGAGAACGTTCACATTCATTAGTATTACGTTCTTCTGAACTGGACTGAATTTTATTCATTTTTCCAAAATCATTTTTCAAGTTATCCTACCTCATGTTGTTAGAAGAATCATTGAATTCATCTATTTGATCATTCTATTTATTAAAAGGATCAGTTTCATCGAACGTCACATGAACTGTTTCTTCAACAGTCCTTGAATTTTTATTAAATACTATATTAGCTTTAGAAGTTGCAGAATATTATAATAATATTCCTTCATCAACTTTTGGATTAAACTTTTCAATATTATCCTTTGTGTTTAGGATATACACCCTGCATCCAAAAACCTTAAAGTAATTTTCCTCTAGCTTTATATTATTCCAATTTTCATAAAGAGTATTTTTTAAAATAGGTTGGATTAAAAAATTATTTATAATATAGAATCTTGTACTTATAGCTTCTTCTCATACGCAGATAGGAAGTATGTATTCATTTAGCATTTTTTAGTTATTTCCGGAATAGTTATGTTTCTTCTTTCTGTAATTCTATTTTTTTGAGGTGTTCTCGGTGTAGAGAAGTTGTGTTTAATTCAAAAGTTTGAGAAAATAGAATTAAATTCCTTATTTTAAAACTCCCCACCATGATCAAATCTTAATGAAATTATCTTAAAGAATTTTTCATTTTCATCATTTTTACAAAAAACATTAAAAAATAGAAAATGATTTATTTTTTAGTTTTTGAAAATCTACCAAAGAAAATAAAAAATGATCATCAACTAAAAATATAAATATAATTTACTTGAAAAAATTTCTATTATAGAGGGTCCAAACTAATTACTATGAATAACTTCTGCGGGTTTGGAAGTAGCAATTTTGTTAATAGATTTAAAGGTATGTTTGTGTTGCTTTCCATTCTGACATGCATCACATAATTTATCACTATCAAATTTAAGACAAGGTAAATCTGAAACTAATTATTTCTTAGATAACATATATAAAGAAAAAATATTTTAGTGACTAAGTCATCTATGTGAGATCAACGAATCATTTATATTAGTAGTTAAAATGATCACATTAATTTTACATGAGTAATTTAAATCCAAATTATTGAAATTATCTATTCTGGGTGCTCTAAATTTAAGAATATCATCTTTAAAAATAGAATAAGAATTATTAGAGAATTCCACACAATATCCATCATCATAGTGTTAATAGATACTTATCTTATTGTGATTAAATCGTTGTACAAAGAGTACATTATTAATTGAGTAAATATCTGGATCTCTAACTATTTTTAGTCCAATAATTATTCCGTTGGAATTTTCACTGAAGATGACTAGGAATTTATCCATTTTAGTCAGAGTAAAAAAATATGAAGAATTTCCACTCAAATGTTTTGAACAACCATTTCCCATATACCATATATATTTTCTTCTTTTTTTGATTATTACAAACAAGGAAAATTAAACAAAAAATTATTTTGGTACCTATATCATTTTGGGTCCAGCAATGTTAGCTATTAAAGTCCTAGAAATCCAAACATATTTATTTTGATCAACATTGTTATAGTTAGAACTATATTAAGATTTTTAACAATGAAAATGATTGATAGCACATTATCGAGGTTTTATAAATAGAATTCATTTCAATAATTTGTATTAATACCACAATAAAAATATTTAACAGTAGACATGCCTTTTATGTTAGAACCATGAAGAAAATTGTTTTTGTATAGTTTGGGGTTTTCACCATTATTTCCAATACCAAACATTTCTTTTTAAAGACATTTTCCAAGAATTTTATTCAGATAATCATCTCATTTTGTGAAAATAAGAACTGTATATTTATAAATTTCTACTTCTTCCTGTAGACTCTTAATCATTATTTTATGAGTTTCATAGTTGGTAGTAGTTAAATTAATTTTTAACAAGTTCTTGATTCTGTTTTAGTAATGAATCTTTTTTAATTATAACAGCAACATGAATGTTTTTTAAAGATTAAATTTTTCATTAATAGAGACTTATGTATTTCATCTAGATTAGTACGGTATGTAGCCATTTTATCACTTGAGTAACTCAAATCAGAATTAGATGAATAGTCAGTTCTTGCCTTTTCTTCTTCAAATATAAAACACATATTAACATTTAGATTCGTCTATTCCTTCTCTGAACCAAATATTTATGAGCTACTGGAGTCTTAAAAAACATTATTCCTATAAAATTTACTGAATATTCTAGGTAATTGAAGTAAATCAATTTCTAAATTAGATGAGTCTGAATTTCTTCCTTCTAATTTCTTTTTTCTATTCTGATTTTTGGATGAAACATTAAATGTAGTGTTATCCTTTCTTCATTAGGAATTTTTGATCATCAACATCATCTTGTATTTTATCCTCATACATCATTAATGTTCTAACCATTCTGTCATTGTCAGATTCTTGATAGCTGCTGATTAGTGGATTGCAGAAGAAATTATATTCCACTTTGTAGGTAAAACTCTTAGAACTTTCAATGCTTGATCAAGTTGGCTGATAGGATGACCTAAATATGTTATATTATTAACAATTCCTATAATTATTCCATTCATATATGTGATTATCTATCCATCATACATTTTGAAAGTATCAAACATTAATTTTGTTGTAGCATGTCTCATTTTTCTCACATTGAAATTACCTTTATAGGGTACTACAATTGTCTCTTCATTTCATAGGCTGTTGGGAATTACAATACATGGTTAAATTCATCTATTCCAAAACCACAACTAATAACATTCATTACATTCAAATTCATATCATACTTAGCCTCTGTAATATTATAAAAAGTTTTAGGTTTTTTAAGAATTGTTTAACATGTAAAAATCTTTGAGTATACAGTGAATCCATGAAATTTTAACTAGATTATCATTCGATACTTCCAACATCCCTAATTATCACCATTGAAATATGGTGTACAAACCTTTGACATTACTTCCTTGATATTCTCTATTTCCATCACTAATATTGATCTTTTGCCTTCAGCATGTTATAGAACTATTAAAATGCTCAACCTTTAATACCAAATGTCAATTTGGAAACACTATAGTGATGACACAAAGGGGGGGGGGGTGAATTGTGTCCTTTTCAAATTTTTATGATTATGTTGATTCACATAAAAAATGATAATGACAATAAGCATTTATGTAACAGAGTATATGCAGTGGATATGAAAAAAGAATAAAGAACAACAATTTATATTGGTTTGGGGCACAAATATCCCTTAGTCCACTCCACCAATCAACCTCTTAAGACCGATCCACTACTGAGTGCAGGTAGTTGTAACCCCTACAAATAAATTATTATAAAAGGGAGCCTTCAAGTTATTTTGCAGGGAACTGGTAAAACCATATCTTAGTGCGAGAAGCTAAGACTCCACCACGACTGAAGGAAAGCATCAAAAACTCAAGATAGATAAAATGTAGTTTTTTGAGAAATAGGGTTTAGATCATAGTTGCAGCAACACACAACTGATAGAATATTGATAATCATATTCAAAAGAATAATAATTTTAAAATATATTTGAAATGATCTGGTTGCACAAGTGATATTATATTTTACAAATAGAAACCAAAATAGAGCTTCATGTTTCCATATTTAAATTTTTATATCTCCATTATGTAGTCCTTGTTTCTTGGATGCATAATTTTTGTAGCACTATAAAAAATATTAGAAGAAAAATTCAACAAATAATGTTTACACCGATATCTAAGAATTATTCATAGGTCTTAGTGTTTTATAGATGATACTCAGAGATATTTATAATGATAAATCTTCATCATAGTTTCAGATCCACAAAAGATACCTGATAAAATGAGTGAATTCAAATTCAAAAAATATAGCCTAGAGTAGTCGCAACATCCATTAAAAGTAGAAGATAATGTATTTTCTATAAAAGACTCGTTAAATCCTTTAAGAAAATATTTGAATCAATTAAAATTGAGCTTTAAACTGCCTTTTCATTGCGCAAAGACTTTTTCAAAGAACTCCAATAAATACGTAAAATAAAATTTCAAACATCGAAATGTCTAACATGAGGTTCCTTCATAAAATGAAAAAATATAAAATGTAGGGTTCATCTTCATAAGGTAGGGTTGTTTATACATATGTTTATCCATGTCAGCATATTGAAGGTATGATTGATTATCCATATATTCACTTTTCCCAAACATAAGTGTGAAAAAATAAGGTTGACTACAAAATTATGGTTAATGATATATAAATTTTTAAAGTTCTATATTTACGTAGGGTTCTTTAACCATACATTTTATTTCTGGAAAAATTAATGTTCTTATCCAAACATAATGTTCTTTAACCATAAGTTTCTTCAAACGTATGGTTGATAAACCATACACGCTGATCCTTCAATATAAACATAATGTTTGTTCTATACGTTACTTTCTTTGCTGTATTGAATGAATAATATTTCCAGTAAATGAAAAATAGAGAAAAGTTTTTCTTGAATATGCTTAAGATAATTCTCATAAATTTAATGAATATTTCTAAAAAATAAATAGTGGAATATTATTTTAAGATAAGAATAGCAAAGAATATAAATTTCTTGAAATACACTGAAAATAAAATCATTAGTAAAAAGAAAGGGTATTTGTGAGGATCAAAATAAATAATATTGATGGAGTATTGTTGAGATAATAAAAGCCCTATAATCTCACCTTTTTTATGATCAAAAAACCAATAAATTAAAATTTTTATATTAGAAATGTAATTTAGATTGTTTTAAACATTAAATGAAAATAATTTGAATTTGACAGAATTACATTGATAAAGAAGAAATATCTTATGTTCTCCCCCAAAGGTAAATGTAAAAGAAATGTTGTGTTCACTAAATATCCCCCCCCTTTTGTGATATAAAAATGATTATAGAAACTGATTAAAAAACATTTCATATTTAATAGAATGATAGTTCAATGTCTTAAAGAAATATAATGAATAATAAAAATTATATTTTTGACTATAAAAAAATAAAAAAGAAGATAAAATAATGAATTATAATTTATATACATTAAACAATTTAATTGTTCAATAAAAAATTTAATCCAATAAAATTTTGGAATATGAAACAAAAATTAGCATTTTTATGCATCAAGTATGGAAAAAATGCTATGGAATAGCTAGATTTGAATTTTGAATGGCATCAAACAACTCCTCAAACTCAACCATCTGCAATCTTAGCTTCTTCCTCAAACTATATCCTAACTGAATTATCAATATTCTAGATTCATTCTGGACATTCATATTTTACACTATGTTGATCATCAAGATCTCACGAAGACTTTCCACTTGATTTATAAACAACTCCAACTTTTCTAGAAACTGACCCAATATCAATATAATCCTAGGCCCTCATTGAGTCAACGAATTAATACGAAATTTCTAGTTTGCCAATAAAACTGAAACAAGGTGAACTGTCTCATTAATGGTCCTGAAGAAGAGCATTCATGTCTACCATAAATGATTTAATTTCATTAAATAATCTAAGAAAACTTGGGCTTATGAGGTAGGAGTAGATGTACTGGGCTAATTTACTGAACCATTTACTAATTCCAACTAACTTCCCAAGTGCCACATTAAATTAAAAAATTCTATTTTTAAACAACTTTAGATATGACCTTCCCAATATCATTTAACATATATCTCTTGAAGTCATCAAATTCCCTTCTAGAAACAATATACTCACTATGTTTTCGAATATTTCTATTTTCAATTTCATGCGATTACCGTAGAGTGGAATTACCTTCGTGATACTTGTTGAATTCAATCACAATTTCATCAAATTGATGAGATAATGAATTAGATTTCCCCTCATATGAATTCATGTCATGATTTTTACCATCATTAGGAAAAGGATCTGCCACTTTTTCCAATTCTGATTATCAGAAGAAAAAGACTGATTATATATAACTTTAGTTTAATAACTAGAAATATGATATAATTATCCCACATCATGAACTACAATCAAGGGATTAATTTCTCTAACCGATTCCTGTAAAATATGTTGTTTTTTATAGATCATTTTATATTAACATTTTATTTGACAATATTCGATTGAACATTTTCAGTTTGAGTATTCTTTTCATGATCGGTTTCTACCGGAATGCTCTCATGTACCTGTTTATTCACCATTTGTACAATACAAAGCTATCTAGATTTACTCTCCACTGGAATTTCCTATTCAATAATAGTTTCATCCAAATAAACTGAGCATGTTGATTCTCTAGAATCCAATATTTTCTCTTCAAATTAATGATAATTTCTATTTCTTGGTTCATAAAAATTCCATCTTGAATTTTTTATTCCTCTTCTTCTATGTTAAATCTAATCCTTCTTTAAGTTGGTTGAAAAACTGTATCTATTCATAATTCATCTACACCCTCCTTTTGAAAAACTTATTGCTCCACCTGAGAGAAATCTCATGAGCTATGTTTTTCTTCATCTCTAATTAAAAAAAGATTTTTTATTGTGCATTATAACAATCCAAGCTATCTAAGCATTCCTACATTCAAAACATCACTATGATGACATTTGACTCTTTAATCAACTAGTCTGATCATGTCCTTCTTAAATAAAATCCTTGAAATTATTCATCTATATGGATATAAATTCATTATTGCATCTATTGGACAATAGTAATGAAGATACTGAAATAATCATTACAAAAAATTCAATTTGATATCACTTAAAAGAATAAACATGATATAAATGTCTAGGAAAAGTATTTTATCTATCTCGATCATTCTTGGAAATATTTATATCTAAATAAACTTCACCAGAATCTTATGTTTATACTCTAAATACTTAACAAACATCATTCTGATGTGTGTCGAGTTGAAAAAAAAACATAATATCATCAAAATAAGGTTAAATATCACTAATTTATTTAACATCGATATATAAAACTCCATCGTATGGGTAGTTAAAATTTTTTGTAACCTCAGTAGAAAAAAGGGAAATATTTATCATTGATAATAGAAAAAATTATATGCTCTGAATCTCCAAAAATAAACTATACATTCTTATAAAAATAGTTCAGCTCTACCTTTTAATGAAATTCTAAGTTGTTGTCATTGAATGTTATCTCGATTCCTTGAAATTCCAATGCTTTTTTCAATAGTAAGTTCATTTTATATTTCTAATCAACATCAACCACTTTTCACTAAAGAATATTTTTGCCTATAACTCGTTGTCGTTTTGGGTCACTTTCTTTTCTTTATTCGACTCTCTTGGTTTTCGACATTTCTGAGGATTTGAAAATATGATTTTTTTGGATTCAATGATATGGAATGTTGAAAAAAGATTGGGGGTTATGCGAATAAATTTTTGGGTAAACAAAGGGTTTGGAAGATGAATTTTTATGATAGATGACACATCTCCTCATTTCTCATGTCTCCGAGTAATTATGAAAAAAAAAATTAATAATTACGATGCATAAAAGGATTTAGGTGAACATATATTAACTAAAATACCATAAGATAAAAATAATAGAACAAAATAAAAATAAATTAGGAACAAAATAAATTAAAATAAAATAATAGAAGATAAAATAAAATAATTAAAAATTAAATAATCCTAACTCACCTTAATAAAATCAAAACAAGCAGTGGAATATAATTTAGTAAAAATATCATCTAATTGATATTTATTATTTAAAAATTATAAAGGTATATCCTTTTTTAGAACATGATATCTTAGTAAATGATGTCTAATATAAATATGATTAGTTATATAATGAATTATTGGATTATATGAAATATTTATAGAACTTGTATTATCACATAAAATAGGTGTATAATTAAAATTATGTCCAAATTCCCTTGGTGTGTTTTTATTTACAGCACTTGTGCGCCAAACTTTCTGGGAGATATATACTCTGCTTCGACTTTTGATAGTGCAACCGAGTGTTTCTTCTTACTTGACTCTGACAATAACAATTTTCCTAAAATGTGATAGGTTCCTTAAGTGATTTTTCTATATAATCCCAATCCTCCAAAATCTATAACTGAATATGATAAAAAATTACAATCATATATTTTTGTGTAATTAATTAATTGAACAACTGTTCATTTTAAATATCTAAAAATCCTTTTTACAGAAGAAATATGAGATTATTTTGGATTTTATTGAAATCTAACACCAAGAAATACTAAAATCATAATATTAGTTCTGCTCGCAGTAAGTTATATAAATATTCTAATCATACCTTTATATAACTTGTTATCCACAAGTTTGCATGCTTCATACAATTCATGTTTAATATTAGTACACATGAGAGTTGAATCTGTCTTGTTGTTTTCTAGATCCATCTTCTTAAAAAAAAAATAGAAATGTATTTACTTTGATTTAATACATTTCCATATTCAATTTGATAAATTTGAAGTCCTAAAGAGATATTTAATTATCCTATCATTCTCATTTCAAATTCTTTTTTGCATTAGTTATGAATAATCACTAAGAAGTTTTTGATTTTTAGATCCATAAATATTATAATCAACATAAATTTGAACTAAAAATAAATTAGGAAAAACTATTTTGTTAGAGAGATTGGCTCTTCCAAACCAACAGTAAATCTATTTTTTAAAATAAATGAACATAGTCTTTCATACTATGCACTATGGGATTTTTGAAGGCCATAATGATATTTAGTAAGTTTAGAAACCAAATATGGGTTTTAAGATTTTTCAAAACTACAAGGTTTCTCAATATAAACTTCCTCTATTAAAAATCTATTTAAAAATATAGATTTTAGATCCATCTGATATAATTTTAAATTCATATGACATGAATATTCCAAAATAATTCTAATTTATTCTAGTCTAGCAACATCTGAAATGGTTTCATCATAATCTCTACCTTATACTTGATTATACCCTTTGGCTACTAGACTGGATTTTTCTAGTTATAATACCTCAAACATATTGTTTATTCTTAATGACCCATTTAGTTCCTATATATGGATAATTAAATTTTCATTCCACTAATTTCCATATATTTTTTCTTTTAAACTGAT
Organism: Viscum album; assembly: GCA_963277665.1. NCBI lineage: Eukaryota > Viridiplantae > Streptophyta > Magnoliopsida > Santalales > Viscaceae > Viscum > Viscum album. Next base: position 1,084,046,677 of record OY728139.1, on the reverse strand, counting down.
TCAGCTCTTCATGAATTTCTAACACCCTAATTTCATCTTCTAAGGGTTATTCAAAAGGATTAGGTTCTAGGTGAGATATAAAAGTATAAATTTCATCTAGGTTTCCTACACTTCTTCTAGTTTTTATTAGATCTCCTATAATACTCTCTAAAGGGTGAATCTTTTGAATTCTAAACTGACCTGGAAGAGAACTTTTAGGTTCATCAGTTTCATGTTCTTATGAACCAGATTGAATTTTTTTTCATATTTTCAAAATATTTTTTCATGATATCAAGTCTCATGTTATTAGAGGAATCATTAGCTTCATCTATTTGATCTTTATCTTTATTAAAAGAATCAGTTTCATCAAACCTCACATTAAATAATTCTTCATCAATCCTTGTCATTTTGTTATATACTCTATAATCTATATAAGTTGCAAAATATCCTAAGAATATTCCTTTATCACAATTTGGATAAAACATTCAATGATTATCCTTTGTGTTCAGGATATATACCTTGCATCCGAAAACAATAGAGTACATCACCATAAGAAGTCTGTTATTCCATAGTTCATAAATATTATTTTTGAAAATACATCAAAATAAAAATATATTTATAAAAACTAATGTTGTACTTATAGAAACATCCCACAAGTTGGTTAAAAGTATTTATTCATTTATCATAGTTCTATCTATTTCTTGACTTGTTATGTTTTTTCTTTCAGCAATTCCATTTTTTGAGGTGTTCTTAGTGTATATAAAGCGAGTTTGATACCAATGATTGATAAAAAAGAATTAAATTTTTGAGTCTCAAAATCTCCACTATGATCAGATCTTAATGAAATTATCTTAAACCCTTTTTCATTTTCAACATTGTTAAAAAAACATTCAAAAATAGAAAATGAATCATTTTTTTAGTTTTAGAAAATACACCTAATTAAATATTGAATAATCATCAACTAAAACATATATATAATTTAGCATCCAAAATTACTATTCTAGATGGTCCAAATAAATCCATATGAATATGTTATAGGAGTTTTGAAGTAGCAAATTTATTAACAGATTTGATGGAAAATTTATATCACTTTCCAATCTGACATGAATCACAGAATAAATCACAATAAAATTTTATACTTGGTAAATATGAAACCAATTGTTTGTTAGATAACTTATTTAAAGAAAAAAATATTATAATGACCATGTCTTATATGCCAGATCTATAACTCATTTATCATTGTAGATAAATAGTTAACATTTTGTTTATGCAATTAATTTAAATCCAAAATATATAAATTATATGTCTTGGGTGCTCTAACATTAGGAAAATCATCTTTAAAAATAAAAAAGAATTATTATAAAAATCAACACAGCATCCATCATCACAATGTTGAGATATACTTATCATATTATGCTTCAATCCCTGTTCATAGAGTACTTTATTAATTGGGACATTATCTGGATATCTATATTTTCTAAGTCCAATAATTTTTCATTTGGAATTATCATCGAAGGTGACTAGGCCTTCATTTATTTTAGTCAGAGGACATATATTTTATTAATTTCAACTCATATGTCTAGAAAAAACACTATCTATATACCATATATCTTGTCCATTTCTTTTTCATATTACCTAAAAATTCAAATTATATAAAAATTTGTTTTGGTACACACATATTTTTGGGTCCTGTAGTGTTGTCTATTAAAGACTTGGGAATCCAAACATATTTATTTTGATCAACACTACTAAAATTAAAACTACACTACAATTTTGAATAATAAACATGAATGGAAACACATAATTTGGGGTTTCATAACTAAAATTAATTAGCATAATGTCCATTAATACCATAATAAAAAAAATTTAATAGTAGACATTCCTTTTCAATTAGAACCAAGAACCAAATAGTTTTTTTACAGTTTGGATTTTTTAGCATTACTATCAATACAAAACATTTTATTTTAACAAAAAAAATTTAACATGAATTTCATTCATTTTATTTTTTATAGTTCTGAAAAGAAGAGAATCACATTTATTCGTTTATACTTTTCATCTATAGTCTTAATCATACTATAATGAAAAGTACAGTTGGTAGTAGTTGAATTAAAATTTTCAACATGTTCTTGATGATATTTTATTAATTTATTTTCTTCACCTATAATATCATTACGAATGTTTATTTAAAGAGTTATTTTCATTAATAATAAGTCTTATGTTTGTTCTAGCATAGTACTGTAGGAATCCATCTATAATTTGAGTATATAGAATAAGAATCAGATGAATATTAGTTTTGTACCTTCTCTTCTTCAGCCATAAAACACATATTAGATTTTAGATTATATTCTTACATCTCTGAATCAAAGATTTCTGATATGTTGTAGTCTTCAAAAATACTCCATGAAGCCTTCATCTATTTTTTTTCATTTGTTTCTATAATAATTATTATTTTGATATTTATTTTCTTTCTTTATTTTCACTCATTTCAATTAGGAAAAATCAGGTCTTATACGAACCAATTTTTTTCATTCGTATAATCTAACATCCATTTATTCTTTCTCATCATTTTTGAATGGTTTCCTAAATCTTCTCTTCTTCTATAAAATTTACTGAATTTTCTATCTAATTGATCCATTACAATTTCGGAATCTGATGAGTCTGAATATATTATTTCTTGATTCATTTTTCTATTTTGATTTTGGGATATAACTTTTGAAGAATTTTTATCCTTTTTATTAGGACTTTGTGATATTAAAATTCATCTTGCATTTTAAACTCATACATCATTAATGTTCTAATCAATTCTATCATTTTTACATTCTTAACAGGTTTTGATTGGAATATTGCAGCAAATATTCCATTCCAAACCACAGGGAGAATTCATAGAACATTCAAAGCATGATCAGGTTTGCTGATAGGCCCACCTAAGGATGTTATATTATTAAAAAAATTTGTCTGTCTTCCATTCATATACGCGATTATCTCTCCATAAAACATTTTGAAATTATCAAAATTTATTTTTCTTGTAGCATATATCTTTTGTCTCTAATTTTTAATACCACCGTTGGCTACTAAAATTGACTGCGTCATTTTATAGGCTGGGGGGCATTGTGATACACGATTGTATTATTCTAGTCCAAGAATAATAATAATACCATTCATTGCTTTCTAATTAATATCATACTCAGCCTCCGTAGTAGTATACCATGTCTCAGGTTTTCTAGGAATTGTTTAAGGAGTAAAAATCTTTGAGTATACTCAAAATAAAATATTTTTTATGTATATTATAATTCGATATTTCCAACATCCATAATTATCAACATTTAAATATGGATGAATAACCATTAACATTCCTTCCTTGAAATCATCTATTTCCATCACAAATATAGATCTTATACCTTTATCGTGTTATAAATCTATTGAAAAATCATCCTTTGATATGAAAAGTAATGTCGGATAGACTATTGTGATGACACAACAGGGGGATGAATTGTGTCTTTTAAAAAAATTTGATTCTGTTGATTCACATAAATAGATGATTACAACTGCATGCATTTCTATAAAATAGAATATGTAGTGGACATAAAAAAAGAAAAAAGTAAAATAATTTATAGTGGTTCGGGGCATAAGGATTTCCCAGTCCACTCCACCAATAACCTTCTCCAAAGGCTTGGTGAATTTCACTAGTAAGGTCCTGATATCATGAGATGGATCCATAACTACATAAAGGAATTTCTATCACTTCCAAATAATGTATTATAAAATAGGGCCTTCCTTTTCTTTTATAGAGATCAAATAAAAAAACATCTTAGTGCGATAAGGTGATACTCCACCATGAATGATTTCAAGCAGCTAAATCTCAAGATAGATAAATGTACTTTGTTAATAAATATTATTAGCTAACAGTTTCTACAGAAAGAAACTAACAAAAGATGGATCTTCTTCTTCTGAAGAATCATAATCATCATATTTATTTAAAGAGATCAAGTTGCACAAGAGATCCTTTACTTTAAGAACAATAACAAAAATATAGCATCATATTTCTGGTTTTGAATATGTATATCTCTAAAATATATTCCTTGTTTTTGAGATGCTTGATTGTCATAGCACTATAAAACAACTTTAATTGAAAAAAATCAACAAATAATATTTCGATAGATATTTGAGATGCATTAAAAATTTCAGGGTGTTTATAGATGATACTCTGGGAGATATATAGTGATAAATCTTCAACGCGGTTTTAGATCCCCAAAAGTTTCCTGATAAAATGATTGAATTAAAATTCAAAAAATAATTCTTAGAGTAGTCATACCTTCCCTAAATAATAAGAGTAAAAAACTATACTATAAACGAATCTTTAAATCATTTAAGAAGAGATTTGAATCATATGAAATCGATCTTTAAATCGACCTAAAATTTCACAATGACTGTTGAAAATAATTTCTATAAAGATGTAAATTCAAATTTCTGACATTGAAAAGTCAGACATAAGGTTCCTTAAAAAAATGTCAAAATAAAAAATATAGGGTTCAACTTCATAACATAGGGTTAATTATCCTTACATTCATCCACGTCAGCACAAATATCTGAATATAACATTGGTAATTCATACAATCACTTTTCCCAAACGTAAGGTTGACAACGTAAGGTTGATAACAAAAGTACGGTTGATGATCCATACATTTGTAATGTTCTAGAATAACTTAGATTTCTTTAACCAGAATTTTTATTTTAGACAAACATAATGCTCTTATCCAAACACAATGTTCCTTAACTATAAGTTTCTTCAAATATAAGTTCTATTAACCATAGATGATGATACATCAAAAAAATGTATAGTTTGTTCCATACATTACTTTCTTCGACATATTTAATGAATGTTATATCCAGTACATGAAAAATAATGAAAAATGTATCCAAAATACACTTAAGATCATTCTGATCACTATAAAAAATATTTCTCACAAATAAATAGTTGAATACAATTTTAAGATAATAATGATAAATAATATAAATTTATTTTAATACACTGAAAATAAAATCATTAGAAAAACAATCCAGAGTATTTGTGAGCATAAAAATCAATAAAATTGATATAGTATTGTTGAAAAAAATACATTCCCAATAATATATCCTTGGAATATTAATAGTTATTTCTAAAATAAATATGGATTGAAAGATAAAACATATATGAAGAGAAGGAAAAACCTTTTAAATATTTTTTAAAAATAAAGTTATTAAAACCCACATCATTAAAATTGTGATAAATATTGAATTTGAAAAGATGTTAAGAAAAATTTAAATATCTCGATAAATCAAATACTTTTATTTTAAATTAATATAGGATAACATTAGAGAGAATATTGAATTTGAACATAGAAGAAAATACCACATATGTAGAGGATGAAAATTATTCTTAACATCATCAAATTTTATAATGAAATTAATCAATCTATAAAATTTTATAGAAAATAAGAAATGTATATTTAGATAAGAAACACCCCAACCTATTACTCTCAACTTCTCTTAAATGGATTAAAAATCGAGTAAAATAATACAACCATATTAATTACTCGATTACCTTAGGCTTGCCATACATCAAACTAGTTTTAAGACTCCTGTATAATTCTTACAAAAGTTTTATTAATATCATAAGGAAAACATTCATGTTTATAATACCTTATATGATAATTTTATTACATTATTTCTCCCTTTCATTATTAGTTTTTTGTTCTTCCATTGTCTTGGGTGTATTCTATAAATGATTTCCATGATCGGTTCTTGATAGATATTCTTGTCGATTGAACGTGAAACTCAAAAATTAGAATGGAGTGGTATTTATGTCTTTTTAGAACTATAAATTAAAACTTTTATCATTTTTAATAATTACATGAGTATGATTCCCAAGTAAAATCTTTATTGATATTTTTTAATTAATTTTTGTGATTATTCGATCATAAAGAACTCATTTTGTTTAATAAATTAACAAAATGTGTACAATATGATTCCATAACATTATATATGTTTTATACATAATTTATAATCTGGTTCAATCATAAAAATGGTTACATGAAAAGTCCTGAAGGTAGTAAAAGAAATTGAAATCGCATCGTCTATGAGGTCGGTAAATCGACAAATTAGAGATGATGTTTTAATTTATTGAATAAGTGGAAGAGGAGAGGAAATATAATGGTGATTCTTCAATAAACATGATTTAATCGAGAATATGTAAGATACTGGATCATTCATTCCTCTTGGATAATGGGAGGTGAGGAATGAAAAATAAAAAAAAGAATCTCAAAATAAAAGAAATGCTGAGAAATCCCTTACCAAAATTTGGTAGCCTAACGGCGTCGCTTAAAATTTCATAAAATATTTTGATGAGAGAAAAGGGGTATTTCATCATTCATACATAATATCAAAATAAAAGGGGATATTTAAAGACATACCACAACATAATTCAATGGAAATTAAAAATAATAACATAAAATGAAATCTTGAATAAGAGAAAGGTGGTGGATTCCCTAACCTTCTAGAGTAAATCCTAAAACATTATGGTTGGGACCATGTGGGCTTTAGGACACCTTGGGAGGAATAGTAATGATGTAATAAGACCATAACTTCATTTATGAGGAATTTGGAATGAATTTAATGATGTAATGGGTGGGTATTTATATCAAAAGTGAGAAAATATTTTATTCATTTCCAAGGGACACCTCATTAGTGGTATTTGCAAAACCCTTGGCTTCCCCATCATATTTTTCCATGGAATTGAAAACTTGTGAAAAATATTAATATTATTTACATAAAAAAAAGTCAACCAAAATTAACACATCATTGTAACATAATTAATAAAGTCATTAAACACACCGAATCTCAAACTGTATTTTGAACTATTCACAAAAAATTCGACTCTTTCAAGAAAAATCCCAAAAATTCTCCGTAACCATTTTTTGACGTGTATAATTCAAAAATGAACCATGTTTATTGAAAATAATTTCTAAAATATTATTAATTTAATTATTAAATAAATCATAATTTATTCAAAAATAATAGTTTTAAATCTACAATTCTTTTTTTACACCATGAAAAATAAATCTTCATATCATTATCTTATATACTTTAGAATATAATATAATAATATGATTTAAAATTCATAATGGTCATATTAATATACATAATACTATTCATAAAGGTATAGAACTATTCACTAAAAAACAAGTTAGTTCATTTAGAATCAAAATAAGTTATTGATCACAATTGTGGATGACTATTTATTGGAATTAAAAACCTAGAAGTGGGAAATTATGTTTAGAGGAATGTTATAAATATCTATATAAAACAAAATTTCACGCATTTAAACTTAATTTTAGAAAACCTTCAGGTGTAACATTAACCCCAACTTCTAAAAATTGTGTCCTCACAATTTTATTTACTTATTAAACAAGTGAGGGAAGCTTTCCCTCATATCATTTTCAATCTCCCCTGTTGATTCTTCATCCCCGCAGTTTCTCCAAAAAACCATTACCTAGTGGATTACCTTATTCTGCAATACATGTTCCCCTCGATTCAGAATCTATACTGGTTTCTCTTTATAAAAAAGATTCTCTTCTAGCTGAACTACTTCTGGGCTCAAGAAATGAGTTGAATCTGGAACATAATTTCTCAACATAAAAACATGACAATATTTTTTACCTCAAACAATCTCAGACGCAACACCACTCAGTATGAATCTGGTCCAACTTTTTCCAGGATTTTAGAAGTACTGTGGAATCATGTACATAGCTTTCCTTTCTTACCAAAACGCATCACACTATTCCAATGAGAGATTTTAAGGAAAAATAGTCTTTTAACATGAAAGAGAAGTCTTTATTTCTCTTATCTGCCTAAATTTTCTCCGTACTATGAGCTCTCCTCATGTGCTACGGAATCATCTTCAATTTCATAGCGACTTCCTCTACTAATTTTGGTCCCATAAACTTCATTTCCCCAATTCAATCCCAAAAAGATAGATTTCAACACCACGTACCATAAAATACTTCAAAAGGTTCCACATGTATTCTAAAATGAAAACTTTTATTATATAATTACTCAACTAGAGAATGAATTTATCATAACTTCCATGGTAGTCTATCGAACAAGCTCAAACAATATCTTCCAATGTCTGAATTGTTCATTCTGACTTCCCATCTGATCAAGGATGAAAAGTTGTACTGAAATTTAATTATGATTCCAATGACTTCTGAAGGCCCTTCTAAATAATTAGAAGTTAATATCAGATCTCGATCAGATACATTGTAAAGAGTAACTCTATGTAACCTGCCAATCTATTTGACGTACAATTGAGAAATCTGATCCAACAACATTGTGTCTATAATAGAAAATAAATGTGTAGATTTTGTTATCCGGTCAATGATATCCCAAATAGCAATATTACCTTTAGAGGTTTTAGGTATCCCACTACGAAGTCCACTAAAATATTCTCCCATTTTCACTGTGGCATTGTCGAAGGATGATGCATCCTATTTGGTATCTTTATCTCTTCATTGACCTTTTGACATATAAAACATTTCACAGTTAATTATGCAATATCCCTTTTCATTATATCCCACTAGTAATACTCTCAAAGGTCTATGTATATCATAGTAATACCGGGATGAATTGAAAATGGGGAACTATGAGTTTCATAGAAAAAATGTTTCTTCAACTGTGAATCACAAGGCACACACAAACTTTTTAAATAAATCTGAAAACACAATCCTTATCAAAGTTAAATTCTGGAAACATACCCATTTTAACCAATTCAACCATTTTCATTAGCTCACATTCTTCCATAGTTCTTGATTAATTTTGTCTGATAAGGATGACTACACTAAAACTTGAAAAAAAAACTGAGTTATATCCTTCACCATAAACATCTAATCCAAAATTCATTATATAATTAATGAATGAATCATGTTCCAAACAAAACATGGTTAATGATGCATGTTGTTTTCAACTCAAGATATCCACCAAATTGTTTTCTTTTCTCAGATGGAAATTGATCATGAAATCATAATCCTTTATCAATTCATTCCATCTTCTATTCCACATATTTAATTCCTTCTGATTGAATATATACATAAAACTTTTATGTCCAGTATATATTTGAAATTTGTCACCATATAAATGATGACACCAAATTTTCAAAGAAAAAACCCTTGATTCCAATTCTAAATCATGTTTGTGATTATTTAACTAATGAGGTTTTAGTTGAATTAATGTATAAGAAATGAAATGACCATTCTGAATCAGAACACAACCATATTCCATTAATGAATCATCACTGTGGATGAAAAACTCACCATATTGTGAAAAAAGGCCAAAACTACAGTATTCATAAATCTCTTCATCAGTTACTTAAAATAAACATCACATTATTTTGTCCAAATAAACATAACCCCTTTTCATGTTAACTTAGTTATCAGGCAAGATAATAATGAAATGTTCTTAAAAACATTCAGTACGAACCATCTAATCAAATAAAACTATAAATCTATATAACATTTTTTGGTCTTGTCCACTCCTCAACCACTTTTTTGGAAGGATAAACTATTATTACATTATTATTTACAATGTTCCCAAGAAAAGAAATCTATTTTATCCAAAAATCATACTATTTGAAATTTCCATATAGTTTTGTTACCTTTATGGTGTGTACAAACCCCTTAGATATTTTTATTTCTCTTCTTTACTCTTAAAAAATACCATTATTTTATCAATAGACACAACAGAAAACGCTTCCAAGAACTCATGAAATATAATATTCATAAGTTCCATGAATATAGGCGGTTCATTAGTTAACCCAAATTCTATAAAAACAAACTCATAATGCCCATATCTAGTACGAAATGATGTTTTTGGGATGTCATCCTTTTTCTCCTTCAACTGATGGTATTCGGATCTCAAGTCAATCGTACAAATATACTGAGCTTCCTAGAGCTGATCAAAAAAGTCATCAATATGTGAAAAACGATAGTTGTTTCTAATAGTGATGTTAATAAAATATCTATAATCAATGAAAATTATCATGGAATCATATTTTTTTAACGAACAAAACAAAATCACCCCATGGTAAATTACTAGGTTGAATGAACCATTTATCAAGAAAATCCTACAACGGATTTTTCAATTCAAGAAGTTACATTTCAGCCATATGAGATGGTGGTTTTGAAATTTTCTTAGCATTTGTATCTATGTTAATAAAAAACCCAACATCTCGATTAGGAATAACAGTTGAAAAATCATCATGAAAAACATCCACGTAATAATTTTCCACTAGAACATAATTAATCTGAAAAGTTCCCTTGTTTCCAACAATTGGAGCAAGATAACATTCATTTTCATATTTCAACAGTTTATCATCTTCCTGATATGTTGTCAATTTTATGGGTTCTATTTTGTAAAAAATGGAAAATCTTCTTAAAAAATAACTTCTTGGTCTATTCAATCAATAATTACATGATAAATATGAAGCTAATCTATTCCCATAATGACATCAAACTCTAATAAGGGAAAAACAACAAGGTTTGTTGGTAAATTATTTATGTAGAACACAATAAATAGATTATTATAAATAACATTTCTATAATATTTCCTCATGATGTTATAACAATAAACTCTGTTATAATTTAGTGAGGTTATATTTCCAATTTACCAGAACATTTCCCAGAAATTAATGAATGTGTTGAACCCGTATCAAGAGAAAATTTATAAAAACCTGAGTAAACAAACAATGTACCTGATACAACTTCATTGGATGGACCAACATCTTCTAGCATAGTGAAAAAGGATCTCACTACATATTTCAAATTATATTCTATCTTATTTGAATCATTCATATCTCTCTTTGGGAAGGCATTTGAGTAATGACCCACCTCACCACATTTAGAACACATAACAGTTTCGTATCAGTATTAGTCTTAGGATCTTTTTTATTACAATATAGTACCATATTTCCAACCTCACCACATTGAAAAAAAATCCTAGTTTCGGTAATGCATACCGTACGATGCTTCTTTCCTCACATTTCAAGAAATGGAAACTAGATTTTCTTACCAAAAGATTTCTTTTTTTGATTTTCACTCACAAAATTCAGTCATGAAATCCTCTTCACCTTATTTTAAAAATGCATACGATCATCCTAAAACTAAATCTCTACCCTCTGAACACACTGGACATGTTTCTCATATCTTTTGAATTCACTGGAGGCCATAGCACTTCGATACCTTGGCTTTAATCCTGAGTAAAAGTGGTTCATTTTACAATAAATATCCATAGTACGATTTGGAGAATAAATATCTAGTCTAGTTAAGTTTTATTCTTACACATCCACTGAATATATCTCTATTCTCTTCAATTCATGGAATTTATTCTCCATCCTAAGTCGAACAACCTTTGTAAAATAATTTTCATGGAAAATACTTTTAAATTCATTCCACTATAAGGCATCAACATCCTCTCTAACCTTGATATTTTTGACCATTTACCACCCCTAATATGCTTCACCTAAAAAATTATAAATAAAAAGACTTACCATTTCATCATCTGAACATCCCATAACATCAAATTTCTTTTAAATAGATTTAATCTATCCTTCAGTCGCTACTGGGTTAGAAGATCCATTGAAATCATGAGGGTGTTTCCCCATAAAATGTTGCACTATTGTCATGTTCCATTGTGGTACCTCTGGTTGTTATCTTGAATGGTTACCACAACCATTTATTACCTAATTATTTGATCCACTAATATCACAAACTTCTCAGTGACAATCGTTGCTATTCCTGACGCTAGATTCTGAAGGATATCATTCCATCGGTGGCTCTCCTCTCCAGCTTTTTTATTTCCTCTGCAGACAAATGTTCTCAACCAAAATACCTTAGTCAGTGAAACATGTTAATCTATAAATTATAAAACATTTCAAATTTATAATAGAGTAAAAAATCAATAATGGTATTATAATAACATCTCCCTAACCCCTATTGTAATCTGAACCCCCCTCTGATACAAACTATAACAAAATGAACTTATTACATTCCATAATCTTGAATTTAGTCAAGAAATTTATACCTTCCACATTGAAGATCATTTCATGTTTAGATATTTAGATAATTGGGACATAATACAGTCAATACCTTACACATTATTACCAAGTGGATACCTTAAAAACAATATTCATTTATTCATAAATATAAAACTTTTCAAATAAAACATGATTTCATTTATAATTCTTCTAAAATTTAACATGGCTTCCATATTTTTATTTTACATCTTTATAACCTATTAAAAGCACTTATAATCTTGGTGTGGGCACAAAACAATCAGTAAGGGATATAAAAATAAAGAAAGAACACATTATCCCATTAATACTATAATGTATATAATAATTTCTAAAAGACGTACTTGTCAACCATATATACTTTATTTGTGAAACATGACATTTTAAAAATATCCCAAAATAAATAAGAACATAAATATAAACATAAAGGTATCTTGAGTAATTACTTACATAATTATGTAACCCCTCGTCTACCATATAATTTTTAACCCTCACGGCTACCTTACAATGTGTTTAACCATCGTAGTTACACTTGGATTAACCATATGACTGATCTCCAACATACACATACCAAATAGATTGGAGGGAAATATTGGTACCAAAATTTATCTTAATCAATGACCAATAACCATAACCCAAACATACAACATGAATAATTTCTTAAAAACATTACTTTTGAATTTTGAAACACAACATATTTAAAAAGGTTTTTAGAATAAAATTTCATTATAATAAACATGTAATTGAAGATAGACTTAATAGAGTTATTGGAATATATATATATATACATTATTCAACATAATAAAAACAAGAACCACCATAAAAACAATTTTAATAACACCCAAAGAATGAATATCGGGTTATGAATTCCCCTACCTTAGGTTTTTTATACATCAAACATATATTAAATGGGTGTGGTATCATTCTATCAGTGGCTCTGATACCTCAGGTTTGTCTTAAATCAAGGAACCTCACATATTTCTATCTTTAATTATTAGTATCTTGTTCCTTCCATGCAATTTGGTGCATTATTTAAATGATTTCCATGATCAGTTCATGATTGATATTCTAATTGTTTGGAAGTGAAAATACAAAATTGGAATTGAGTAGTATTTACATGTTCCCAGAAATATAAATTATACCTTATGTCATTTTAATTATTACATGGGGAAGATTCACAAGTTAAAGAATAATTGATATTTTTTTAAGTCATTTTGGTGATTCTTCAATTGTAACGAACTCATTTTGTTTTATAAGTTAATAAAATGTGTGAAAAATGATTCCAGAACCTTATATAAGTTATAATACATAAATTATTATCTTTTTCCAACATAAAAATGTATCCATGACCCATCTTTAAGTAATTAATTGAATTTGAAATTACATCATCCATGATGTCAGTAAATCGATACATCACATATGATGTTTTAATATATTGAATAAGTGGAAGAGGATAAGGAATATGATGGTCATTTTTCCATAAAAATGATGAAATACACAATATTTAAGATACTATATTATTCATTCATCTTTGATAAGGGGAGAAGAGGAATGAAAAAGAAAAAATGAATCTTGAAATAAAAGAAATGTTGAGAAATCTTTAACAAAAATTTTGCAGCCTAATGACATCACTTAAAATTTCATAAAATATTCTGATGAGAGAAAAGGGGTCACTATTCATTCATATGTAATATAAGAGGTATGGGGGATATGTAATGACATATCCCAACATAATTTAATGTAAATTAAAAAGAATAACATAAAATTAATGCTGGAAAAAAGGAAGGGTGGTTGATTCCCTTACCTTGTAGAGTGACTCCTAAAACAGCAAGGTTGTGACCTTGGGGGCTTGAGAACTCCATTTGAGGACCACTAGAGAGGTAATAAGACTGGATGATCATTTAAGAGGAATTTTGAATGAATGAAATGAAGGAATTTGTATGTATTTTATAGGAAAAGTGAGGGAATATTTTATTAATTTTCAAGGGACACATCAATTGTGGTATTTGAAAAATCATGGGATTTCCCATAGTATTTTCTCATGGTGTTGGCCACTTAGGACACCTCATAACATTTTTTTACCATAAAAATGTTGAACATAATTATTTCATCATTATTACATAATTAATGATGTCATTGAACACACTAAATCTCAAACTATATTTTTCAATATTCACATAAAAATACTCTATTTAAAAAAAAATAAAAAAACTCACCCTAACCATTTTACGATGTGTATAATTCAAAAATTTACTACATTTTTTTAAAATAATTTTCTAAATATTATTAATATAATCATGAAATAAGTAATTATTTATTTAAAAATAACATTTTTAAATATATAACTCTTTTCTTTAACACCTTGGAAAATTAATCAACATCTAATTATCTTATATACTTAACAAAATCAAACAATAATATCATTTAATATTAATAAGGGTTATATTACAATTCATATTACTATTCATATTGGTAAGTTACTATTCATCAAATTTTTTGGTTCTTTCATATTCAAAATAACAAACAGATCAAAATTGTAGATGAACATTTCTTGAAATTAAAAAAATAGAATTAGAAAATTTATGTTTAATGGATAATTATAAATATCTACTTAAAACTAGTTTTCATGCATTCCAATTTTTTAGAAAAATTTTGGGTGTTACAAAAATGATCAAAGTATCAAGGGAATATATAATTCTTAGAGTGTGTTTTATAGTGTGGTGGAAGACCCCTTTTATTAGTGAAGAGAATGACGATTTTGTAAATATATCTTCATAATATAAAAGGATCAAATGTTCAATAAGGAAATTGGATTCAAAATGGGTAAATAATGGTCGTGAGATATGTTCTGGTTGATCCATATGTCTAACTCTAAATTTGAGACATTTTTTAAATGTTTTATCTCTTTTACATATGGTTATACTCTTTTTACATCAATTTACTTTTACTATTGTAAATAAATTTATAACCATGGTAAATAATATTTCTGACTAAATATGATAAAGAAAATTATTAACTAATTTTAAAATTATAATATCTACTATTGATACGATTTTATAAAATTAAATTCCTAATTGTGAGAATAATTAATTTATATATTAACATGCCTTACTCTAACTTTTTTTGATAAAAATTTTATTTTTAATCATAAAAATAATAATTAGGATAAATTACAGAATGTTGTTGATTTCTCTGACATTAATTGGTTTATGATTACTCAAGTAATATTTTTTTTCTTCTAATTCAACCAAAAACCCAATTCCACCTTTTGAAAACCCAATTTAAACAAATGGACTAAAAACATTTCTCATTAAATAAATATTACATAAATTCCAAAATGTTAAACACGGGTCTTCTAAAATTAACGGATTATATTTGTAAATAAATTATTTGACTCTTTAAATATATTTTCTGAAAGGAAAAATATTTTTTAATTTTTAATTATATAATTTTTATGGTAATGTCATAAAACTTAAAATATATGTGTATTATTTATTTTTATCTATTCACATAAAACAAATACTTCAAAAAATACCGTAATTTCATCTCATGATCATATTTTTATGATGAATAAAAATATCAATTTTATTTTTTCAAATTCAAAACAAAAAATATAAAATTTTAGCTTTTGAATGGAATCGTAAAATATAATGAAAAATTATTTTATAAGAAAATGATTTAGTCAAATACTATCTTTTATTAAAATTATTTAGTTTCAATAAATAATTAGTTTTAATATATTATTTATATAAAAAATACCCTTTATCATAATTGAACCATAATATATTTAGTTTCTTATCATACAATTTTTTAGAGTATATGAAGAAATTTATAGAAAATTAAAATTTAACCATAAAATTATTTTTTATTATTACCTTCCTAGTAGTAACTATAGGATATAAAATAATTATATAATTATAGATATTATAAATTCATTCAGGAAAAATAATTTTTTAGATAAGAGTAATTATAAATATACAAAAATTTAAAAAATTTCATTCAGAATTGTTACTTTTATATTAAATAAACCACTTGAAATAAAAATAAAATTATTTATTTATATTTTAAAGTTCTAATTTTATTACTAAATTAAAATTAAAAAATTTCATTCAATTTTCTAAATACACCATATAAAATTACTATTATGATCATAAATAGATAGATATATTTATTATAATAAAAATATCAATAAAAAATTGTTTTTTATTTTATTATTGTGTTATCATAATATATTAATCTTTTCTTTTATAGTATTAATTTAACTCAATAAAATTTATTTAGATTTTTTTGTTTGATATGGCATAGAAAAACACAATTTAACATAGTATTTTTTTAAAAGAAAATAAATATTAAAATTTCGATGTGTGATTGTTGGGAATTTTTTTAATGAAATGATTTACATATATAAAGGTGTTTAGTAGGGTATCTTGGAAAAACATGTTGGTGACAGACACTAAAAATATGAGTACTTTTTATTCATCAGTCAAATCGAGGTTGAAATTCATTCAATGGATACAAAAGGATATAGGAGGATTCTAATGACATAGAGATTTCAAAAATGAAAATATAATTTTTTACATTTTTTGTGTCTTATTTAGATGTTTTTTCATTGTGAAAAATAATATATCGTATAATATAATGAAATCATATGTGTCACGACCCGTCCTCGGGGCCCATGCCATGACTACCCTAAGCACGCCTTCCATAGGCCAGTGGCTGGCGACTAGCACCAAAGGCGTAAATCCCGGTAAAAGGGAAGACATTGCCTTTATTAAAGTAAACAAACACAATAGAGTACACAATTAAAGTAAGAACTATGTAAAACATAGTAAAAAAGTAAGTGCTGAAAAGTAAATGGGCTAGTATACAACCCCAATTGAAAGTACATTACAACTCGAAAGAAAGTACAACAATATTAAAGTAGAGTGACAACGAATGAGTCTTCCTCCGGATATCTGGCCTGAAGGGTGGGTATAGATGGTCTCCTCATCACTTCGGGTCCGGACATCCGCCCCATGTACGTCCCACCAAGTGTTACACCTCCAGGTACCGTCTAACTCCACAAACCTCCACCTCGATCAGTATTTTCTGTCATCTTCATCCAACACAAAGTAGTGTGGGCGTAGCCCATGCAGGGGGGAGTATACGATACTCAGTAGAGACCCCGAGATCCATGAAGGTCTCCTAGAATCCATGAAGGATAAACCAAAATGGAAAGATACAATCATGAAGTATCAACCGACTCTACTTATGTATATGCCCATACATATACTTATGTCATCAATTCCAGTTTGGTTCCAACTCATGAGCCCAAGCACAACCCAGTCCACCAAATAATGAAGTCAATCACACCATTGGTATTGATTGTAAGTCAAGACTCAGGAAACATAGGTATACAAATTTCAAAGAGGGGTGAAGATTATTAGATATAGCCTCTGAATCAACTCTTCTGTGAACCAACGTAGGATCCTAGTACAGAAGAAGTTGCTGCCAAACCCACGAAGGATCAAAGTACAGTAACCATTGCTGTCAAAACCACGTATGATCCAATTACAATAGTCAGTGTCCTTGAACCCACAGAAGATCCAGTATGGTAGTCGTCGTCGTTGAACCCACGGAGGATCCCAGTATGGTAGTCGTCGTCGTCGAACCCATGGAGGATCCTAATACGATAGTCGACATAGTGGCAGCCAGCCCTATGGTTCCCGCACATAGCACGCTCGATTCCAGGATGGTCCGCTCCTCGAGACAAGGGGTCGATACATCAACTATCATGAAGTCCAGAGTTGATGTATCCCGATGTTCCGTCTCGTCAAAAGGAACCCAACGCGACAGACGGCGCATCAATCGGACGCCCGATCTGAGAGATATTGGATTTTTTGTTCCAGGGGCCCAGTTAAAAATATGCTCATTTCAAACCCGGCGGTTATCCAAAGTCATCCAAAACTCACTTAGGGTATTGCAAAAGGACCGCGTCGTCATAAGCGTCCCAGTTCTGCAGACGGCGTGTCAATCGTACATTCGGCCATTAAGTTATTCATGATTAAGTGAAAATGGGCCCGACCTGTTAGGACCAGTGGGCTGGCAGTTCGGGATATCCCGGTTTTGGCGGGTCCTTCCTGGAAGAGGGTCGGACCGGCCCATTGAACCGCGCGGCCTTGCCCGACGGGCGCAGCCCGGCATGCCGTGGCCTGGCGCGATGCGGCACGGCCTGGCGCGGAGCGGCTCAACCCAGCACGACGCAGCGCAACCCAGTGTGCCGCGGCGCGGCACGGCCCGACAGGGTGCGGCCCAGTCGGGGTTAAGCATAAGGGGGGATGAGCGGTCCGAGGTGGGGGGGGGGTTCTACCACCGGATTCCCAAACAGGCGGCGCCATGTGGCACCTCCCTCCCTAACTTTCCGGCCGTTTCTTCCACCGTAGCGGCCTGCGGAATGCGGGCTACAGTCTTCCCCAGCACGGTGCCCCTTGTGGCGCCGCGGTCCCCCTTCGGCCCGGCTGACTTTAGCCGGCCGGTTCTTTGTCAGTTGAGCAGCCCGCGGATGCAGGCCGCAGTTCCTCCTCATGCGGCCAGGGCCTTCATTTTCCACTGCCTCTATTCATCACCAACTTTTTCCGACACTGTCTCAATGAAAAATACAAGAAACAACAGAGGGTCGTCGGGCCATGTACGTTCAGCCCGCACCCTCCATATTTGGTGGTAAGAGTTTTCTGAATTCGTTTCAGAAAATTCAATAATTAACAAGAACAATTTTAATCAACTAAAATTTTATATAATCTCCCAACACCGATAATTGAAGCTGCACATCGGGCGTTGCAGAAGATGACATCTTGGAGAGAGGATTCGTAGACAACGTCGAAGTGCGTCCGAGAAGGAACTAGAATCTCTACACTAGTTGCGGAGAAGAGGGAGGAAGGCACGTCATTTCTATTTGTGGAGTCAGCATTCTTTGTCGAAGAGGCATCGTTCTTCGTGGAAGGATGGTGTTCTTCAATGAAAGATGAACTCTCTTCTTCTTTTACACAAAAGCTCTCTCAAATATCCTCCCAACACAATGTGTGCCAAAATAAAATAATAGCTGTGGCTATAATTTATTAACACTTGAAATTCAAAATTCAAAACACTTAATTAATTAATTAATTGAAGTGGTTTAATTCATTAATTAATGTGTGTTGGCTAATAATAAAGAGAGGGAGGGGGAGAGGAAGAGTTCTCATTCAATTTGGGGAGTTGTCAAATAATTAAATAAATGGGGGTTTAAGGGAGTTTAGGGAAGATGAAAGGTTGGGGCTAATTTGGGGCCCACATCACAAATATCCACACATGGGATGTTATGTGGTTGTGGGTCCCACCCTTAACTCCCTTTGTAGGATATAAATTCCATAGATATAAATAAAATTGTGTACTACCAATTTTATTTATTTTATTCTAAATCCCCAATTATTAAATTTCATCCCGCATAAAATTCAACTGCGGTAAAGGTCCCCTTAAGCGAATACTGGCACTGTGAGTTCATCGGTGCCCTCAGATTTCAATTCCGATCACTAGTTCAAAAGATAGAAAAACCACACGTATGTTTATTGAATGTACCCGAACAAAACATCAGAAATTGATTCCAGGAACACCGGTCCGCCGAATCCGGTGCCGTCCAAAACTACTTACTCATAAAATTTCTAAGAATTTAAGAAAAAAAATTCATTAAATTTATAGGTCATTACATTACCCCCACCTCAGGTCTTTACGTCCTCATAAAGATAAAATATAATATAGGGAAACAAATGATGGTAATGAGCACGCATCTGAGCCTCACGCTCCCATGTGATCTCCTGGAGGTTTCTGTGCTGCAAACGAATGTGATCCAGATGAATCGACCGTCCATGTAGGACCCAGTCCTTTCGATCCTCGATCTCCACTGGAACCTCTGTGAATTTCACCTCATCATCGATTTCTAGCTCCCCATGATCGATGATGTGTGATGGGTCGTGCATGTATCTCCTCAGCTGTGATACGTGGAAGACATCGTGCGCCCGGTGAAACTGAGTTGGAAGGGCTAGGTGATAAGCCACCTCCCCTACCCTTCTAAGGCCCTGCAATGGTCCGATGAAGCACGAAGATAACTTGCCACCCCAGCCAAATCCTTGTAGACCTCATCAAGGTGAGAATCGTAGGAAAATGTGGTCGTCATCCTCGAACTCCAGTGGTCTCTGTATCCTATCAGCATAGGATTTCTGTCTACATTGTGCAGTCTTCATCCGCTCCTGGATGGTGTGCACCTTCTCCATCGTAGCCTGAACCATCTCTGGTCCTACAATTTCTGACTCCACAGGGTCATTCCAGCACAAATTTGATCTGCAAGGTTGTCCATACAGTGCCTCATAAGGTGCCATCGCGATGGTGGAGTGGTAGCTGTTGTTGTATAAAAACTCCACCAAGGGTAGGTGATCCTCCCAGCTGCATCCAAATTCAAGGACACATGCACAGATAATGTCCTCGAGAGTCTGAATGGTAATCTCCATCTGGCCATCCATCTAAGGATGGAAGGCAGTGCTCAGAAATATCTGTGTCCCAAAAGGCTCCTGTAATCCCTTCCAAACCGGGAAGTAAAGCGAGCATCTCTATCAGAGAAGATAGATGATGGTACACCACGAAGCTGTATGATCTCCTAAACGTAGAGGCATCCCAAGCTCTCTACTGAACCCTACTATCTGATCGGTATGAAGTTGGTCGACTTGGCGAGTCGGTCGACAATCACCAAGATAGAGTCAAGTCCTCTGAATGTACGTGGAAGACCCATCACTAAATCCATTGATATCCCATTGGACTTCCACTCCGGCACCGCTAAGGGTTGTACCAAGCCTGCTGGTACCTGGTGCTCCACCTTCACTTGATGACAAGTGAGGCATCGAGAAATGAACTCTGCTACAGCTTTCTTCATGCCCAGCCACCAGTGATGTTGTCTGAGATCCTTGTACATCTTTTCCACTGCTGGAGTTACTGCTAGAGGGGAAGTGTGATACTCTCTCAGCACTTCCTCCTGTAATTAAACTAGAACCATAGTACACCCCCTGAAGAGGATTATGTGCTCCCCTCCTTCAGATAACCCATCAGCTGCCTCGCCTATGGATATCTGAGCACGCCGCGTCTCACAGTCAATATCCCCACGCTGTGCCTCTCTGACTCACTGATGGAGTAGAGGAGTGACTGTGAGAGACTGTAGAAATACTACTCCATCTCTATCCACAAAGGATATCTTCAACACAGCTAGCTGCTCCGTTGCCTCTTCTATTAGCTGAATGCTTGATCTCTTGCTAAGAGCAGCAGCCATAATGTTCCCCTTCCCAGTAGTATACATTGTATCATAGTCATAGTCTTGGAGGAACTCGAACCATCACCACTATCTCAGGTTCAGGTCCTTCTACGAGAAGATGTATATGAGACTCTGGTGGTCAGAGTAGACTATAAAGAGCTCGCCCATAAGATAGTGTTAGCACATATTCAAGGAGAATACCACTACTGCTATCTCCAGGTCATCGGTTGCGTAGGTATTCTCATGTTGTCTCAACTACCATGAACCATATGTGATCACTTCTCACTCCTCCATCAGGACACACCTGAGTCCGGTACCTAATGCTTCATAGTAAACTACGTACCCTACGCCCTCCCCCGGTAGCCTCAAGATGGGCGCATTGGTCAATCTCCGTCTCAGCTCCTAAAAGCTCTGCTGACATCTATC
This sequence comes from Viscum album, assembly GCA_963277665.1. Classification (NCBI taxonomy): domain Eukaryota; kingdom Viridiplantae; phylum Streptophyta; class Magnoliopsida; order Santalales; family Viscaceae; genus Viscum; species Viscum album. Next base: position 1,084,024,868 of record OY728139.1, on the reverse strand, counting down.
TGACCACACGAAGGGTTACCCCTTCTTCACCAAAGCTGAAAGCGGTGCTACAACATTGGAGAAGTCTGGCACAAATCTCTTATAGTACCCAGGTAGACCTAGGAAACTTCGCCCCTCCGTCACGCTTCTGGGTGGATCCCAAGCAAGTACTTCCTCGATATTCACTGGGTCCACTGCATCCCCAGCCTCCGAGATGACGTGTCCCAATAAATGAACCCCTCGTATCAATAACTGGAACTTCGATAGATTAGCATAAAGATAGTTGTATCAGAGTGTTTCCAGTATAAACCGCAAGTGGTAGGCGTGCTCCTCCTCAATGGTTGAGTAAATCAGTATGTCATCGTTGAAGACTATGACAAATCGATCGAGGTAAGGATGGAAGATCCTGTTCATGATAACCATTAACACTGCTTGAGTGTTGGTTATACCTGAGGGAATAAAAAAGAACTCATAGTGGCCATACTGACACTCGAAGGCCGTCTTCTGCACATCCTCGTCTCGAACCCTAAGCTGGTGATAACCTGACCTAAGATCTATCTTCGAGAACCGTCATTCTCCCTTGAGCGGATCAAAGAGTTCATCAGTCCTAGGGAGTGGGTACATATTCTTTACAGTGACCTGATTCAGGCGATGGTAGTCGACACATATTCGTAAGCTCCCATCCGCCTTCTTGGAGAACAGAATCAGAGAGGCCCAGGGTGAAACACTGGGTCAGATGAATCCCTTTCCCTATTAGTCCTCCAGCTGTACCTCCAGCTCATGAAGCTCAACGGAAGCCATTCGAATTACTGGATTAGATATCGGGGATGTAATAGAGTATATGTCAATGTATAAGTCTACCTCTATGCGAGGAGGTAGTCCCAGAACGTCGTTAGGAAAAACATCCACATACTAATCCACCACAGTAGGAAAACTCAAACTCCACACATCAAAAGCTCCTAAGATGAGACTAGCCAACTGATGTGTGATTGGCTGCCCTCTCCTCTACGTAAGTCCATCCTGCGCTGCAAAGGCTCCCTTCTCACCGGTGATGGTGAATTAGGTCCCATCCATGTGGACACACAACACATTGCACCTAATGCAGTCAATTTGAGCATGGACTATAGAGAACAAGTCCATACCCAAGATGACATCATAAGGAAACGACGCAAGTACAAGAAGATCCCAGACGAAGCTCTCGCCTCCTAGAGTAAGCTCACACTACCGATACTAGTGCGTAATCGTCGAGTCTACTCTTGTAGGAGTTTAAAGACATAATGATCGAGCCAAAAACTCTGTCGGAATCTCCGAGCTCCGAACAAGGGCAGTGGCAATAAAATAATGACCCACTCTGGTGTCTACAAGAACTACAGAAAGGTTGAAGTAGACATAGATAGTACCTCAAATCATCTCAGGTGGACCATGATCGTAGGCTTCGACTGCCTAGAGCTGATCCTGTCCCTATCTACCAGCTCCCTATGGTTGGGGTGGTCCTCCTCGTGGAGTTGGTGGTAGATCCGCAAAGTGTCGTCCACCACCCACTGCTCGGCCAGCTCCTCTGCCTCGTCCGCCTTCTCCCTACGGACCACCACAGTCGAATCTATGCATCTTCTTGGTAGGTCCCTCTACTATCTTTTGTTCATCTTCATGGCGGGTCCGGCAGTCACGAGCCATGTGACCCTGCCCGCTGCATGCAGATCACTACCTTCCCATCGAATGGATGGCTCTATTTCGTGTTCCCCACACCCCCAAACCGGTATCCTGGGGTCGCCCACCTGATGGCCTGGTCCGCTTGGACCTCTACGACATCTGTCAACTACCGACTGGAGAACACTCTGCTACGTGTCGCCCTGTGGTGGGTCTTGCTGCTGGTGTCGGCTCAACCAGAATGCTCTTCACAAGAAGGGCTTGCTCCAGCATTCTTACCTGCGTCAGAATGCTGAGGGAGATCATCAAAGCCCTGATATCATGCCTCAATACCTGCTCAAAAGTTCGGGCCCGGATGAATGGGTCCCATACCATGTCCGTGGAGTAACATGAGAGGTCGGTAAATCTCACCGAGTACCGAGCTACTATGATGCTGCCCTACCGCAGATGAAGTAACTCCTAAATCTGCACCGCACGAAGTATGGCTGGAACGAACTCTGAGAGGAAGAGGCTCTTGAAGTCTATCCAAATTAGAGATGCGTCATCGTGCACCTGGAGCATCAGGCTCCACCATCTACCTGCTGCTGCGTGCAGGAGACTCGTAGCAAGGATCACCATAAGATCAGTTGGTGTACCTACTAATTTGAAGACTTTGACGATAGCCTCCATCCAATCCTCTGCTTCCTGAGGGTCTATCTCTCTGCGGAACATGGGCGGCCTCTATCGATGAAACTCGTGTAGCACGCTCAGTCAGTGTGCACCCTCTACTACTGGGGCTGGTAGTATCAGTGGCCATGCGGGTAGTGGTACCGCTGTTGCCTCTGCTGTGATAGGGCCCTGCACTGAGGCCTCATCGCTCGGTGGGATTCCATCTCATATGAGACATGAAACCCTAGATGGCCACCTTTGTGGGGCCATACTGAAATGAAACAGGTGTGACACGGCCAATAGTATACATGGGGAGTTGAATAAAACTTTTGAAACACATAGGCAATAAATGTTTTCATGCACTGAGTCGAAAATCAGAAGTCAGGGTATTGGTGTATGGATACGTCAGCCGCCGCACCAACACTGGACTCCCTGGACAGAAAACCCCACTCAATAATCTTAACAATATTTCCTCACAGAAAGTAATGATCAAAGTCATAAGTTCTACAGTAGAACTGACTCCTCTGATACCAATTTGTCATGACCGGTCTTTGGGGCCCATTCCGTGACTACCCAAAGCCCGCCTTCCATAGGCCAGGGGCTAGTGACTAGAACCAAAGGCGTAAATCCTGATAAAATGGAAGGAATTGTCATTATTTAATTAAAAACAACAAAAGAGTATTCAATTGAGGTAAGTACTAAGTAAAACTGAGTACAAAAGTAAGTGCTGAAAAGTAAATGGGCCAGTATAAAACCCAACTGAAAGTACAATATAACTAGAAATAATGTACAACAGCAGTAAAGTAAATCAGAAACCACTGAGTCGTCTTCCGGATATCCCACCTGAAAGGTGGGTACAGATGGTCTCCTCAACTCCTTGGGTCCGGTCATCCGCCCCATGTACGTCCCGCCAAGTGGTCCACCTCCGGGTACCGTCCATCTCCATAAACGTCCACTTCGATCAGTGTTGTTTGTCGTCTGCATCCAACACAAAGTATTGCAGGCATAACTCGTGTGGAGGTGAGTATATGATACTAAGTAGAGACCTTGATACCCCTGAAGGTCTCCCAGAATCCATGAAGGATAAACCATAATGGAAAGATACAATGATGTAAGTATCAAACTGAATCTACTTATGTATATGCCCATACATATACCTAGGTCATCAATTCCAGTTCGGCTCCAACTCTCGAGCCCAAGCACAACCCAGTCCACACAGGAAAGAAGTCAATCACACTGCTGGTATTGATTTAAAGTCAAGTATCATCTCACACAGGTATACAACCTTCAAATAAGGGTGGAGATGATTAGATTTGGCCTCTGAATCATATCTTCTACCGAACCCACGTCGGATCCTAATATAGAAGTCATCGCTACCGAACCCATGGAGGATCCATGTACAATAACCATCGCTGTCGAACCCATATAGGATCCAAGTAAATTAGTCATCGTCATCTAACCCATGGAGGATCCAGTACGGTAGTCTCGTCATCGAACCCACGTAGGATCCCAGTATGGTAGTCGTCGTTGTCAAACACATGGAGGATCCCAGTATAGTAGTCAACATAGTCACAGCTAGCTCTAGGGTTCCCACACACAACACACTCGATTCCGGGTGGGTTCGCTCCTTGAGCCAAGGGGTCGATACATAAACTATCATGAAGTCCAGAGTTGATGTATCCCAAAGTTTTGTCTCATCAAAAGGAACCCAACGCGATAGACGGCGCGTCAATCGAATGCCTGGTCTAAGAGATATTGGATTTTTTGTTCGAGGGGCCCGTTTAAAAATATGATCGTATCTAACCCGGCCATTATAGAAAGTCTTCCAAAACTCACTTAGAGTATCGAAAGAGGACCGCCTCATCGTAAGCGTCCTAGTGCTACAGAAGGCGCGTCGATCGGACGCACGGTCTTTATGTTATTCACAATTATGTGATCGAATCCAGCAAACCTTGTTGGCATAAGCGGCCCGCTCAGGTGGGTCGTGGTTCGTCTGGCATGGCGCCCTCTTGGCGATGCGGCACTCCTCCACCCTGCCGGCCGTCAGGTCGGCCGGTACATCCACCGAAGCAGCCCGCAGAATGAGGTCCGCGGTCTTCCCCTGCGCAGCACCCCTTGTGGCACCACGGTCCTCCTTCAGCCCGGTCGGCTATAATCGACCGGTTCTTCATCGGTCTAGTAGCCCGTGGTTGCAGGCCATGGTTCCTCCTCACACGGTGGTGCCTTCATCTTCCGCCGCCTCTATTCATCACCACCTTTTTACGACATGGTCTCAATCACAAATAAAAGAAACTACAGAGGGTCATCAGGCCATTTGCATTCAGCCCACACCCTCTGTGTTAGTTGGTAACAGTTGGCCAAATTTGTTTCAAAAAATTCAAAGAAGAACAGGAACAATTATAATCAACTAAAATTTTATATAATCCCCCTACATCGATAATTGATGTCAAACATTGGGCATTGTGGAAGAAGGCATTGCAGAGAGAGGATTTGTAGACGACGTCAGAGTGTGTCTGAGGAGGAAGTGGCATCTCCACACTAGTTGCAGAGAAGAGGAAGGATGTCACGTCATCGCTCTTCGTGGAGTCAGCGTTCTTCGTAGAAGAGGCGTCGTTCTTCGTGGAAGGATGGTTTTCTTCAACGAAAGAGGAACTCTATTCTTCTTTTACGCAAGAGCTCTATCAAATATCCTCCCTACATAATGTGTGCCAAAATAAAATAATAGCTATGGATATTATTTTATTAACACTTGAAATTAAAAATTCAAAACACATAATGAATTAATTGAAGAGGTTGAATTCATTAATTAAGGTGTTTTGGAAAATATTAAAGAGAGAGAGATGGAGAGGAAGAGTTCTCATTCAATATGGGGAGTTCTCAAAGAATTAAATAAAGGGGGATTTAAGGGTGTTTAGGGAAGACGAAAGGTTGGGGCTCATGTGGGACCCACCCCACATATATCCACACATGGGAAGATAGGTGGTTGTGGGTCCCACCCTTAACTCCCCTTTGTATGATATATCTTCCATAGATATAAATAAAATTACATACTACCAATTTTATTTATTTTATTCTAAATCCACAATTAATAACTTTCAACTCGCATAAAATGCAACTGTGGTAAAGGTCCCCTAAAGTGAATACCATCACTGCGAGTTCATCGGTTCCCTCAGATTTCAATTCCAACAACCAGTTTAAAAGATAGGAAAACCCGCATGTACGTTTACTGAACTTACCCGAAAAAAACATTGGAAATTGATTCCGGGCACACCGGGCCACAGAATCAGGTGCCGTCCGGAACTATGTACTCGTAAAATTACAAAGAATTTATGAAAAAAATTCCTTGAAGATTAAGGGTATTTACATAACCTAAACCTCAGCGATTTACATCCCCGTAAAGGTACAACATAAAATAGGGAAACAAATGAGGGTACTGAGCATGCATTTGAACCTCCCTGTCCCATGTGCTCTCCTGGAGGTTTCCATACTGCCAAAAAATGCACACCAGAGGAATCGACCATCCATGGAGGACCCGCTCATGTAGATCCTCGATCTCCATTGAGACCTCTGTAAATGTCGCCTCATCATCAATGTCCAGATCCCCATGATCAATGATGTGTGACGGGTCGCGCACGTATCTCCTCATATGTGATACGTGGAAGATGTCGTGCACTCGATGCAACTGAGGTGGAAGGGCTAGGAGGTAAGCCCCCTCACCTACCCTGTTGAGGACCTAGAATGGTCCAATGAAGCACATAGATAACTTGTCGCCCCGACCAAATCTCTATAGAACTCATCGAGGTGAGACCCGTAGGAAAATGTGGTCGCCATCCTCAAACTCCAGTGGTCCCTGTCTCCTATCAGCATAGGACTTCGGTCCACTCTGTGCAGTCTTCATCTGCTCCTGGATGATCTGCACCTTCTCCGTCAAAGATTGAACCATCTCTGGTCCTACAAGTACTGACTCCCCAGGGTCAGTACAACAAAGAGGTGATCTGCAAGGTCGGTCGTAAAATGCCTCTTATGGTTCCATTCTAATGGTGGTGTGGTAGCAGTTGTTGTACGCAAACTCCACCAAGGGTTGGTGATACTACCAGTTACGACCAATGTCAAGGACACATGAACGGAGCATGTCCTCGAGAGTCTGAATGGTCCTCTCCGTTTGGCCATCCGTCTGAGGATGGAAGGAGGTGTTGAGATGTAGCTACGTCCCAAAAGTCTCCTGTAATCCTTTCTATAGATGGAAAGTAAATAGAGAATCTCTATCAGAGATGATAAATCATGGAACACCATGAATCCGTATGATCTCCTGAACATAGAGGTGTCCCATGCTCTCTACTGAGACCTTCCCTCTGATCGGTAGGAAGTTGGTCGACTTGGTGAGTCGGTCGACAATCACCAAGATAAAGTCATGTCCTCTGGATGTACATGGGGGCCCCATCACAAAATCCAGGGATATCTCATCCCACATCAACTCCGGGACCTCTAAGGGTTGTACCAAGCCTACTGGTACCTGGTGGTCTGCCTTCACTTACTGACAAGTGGGGAATCATGAAACGAACTCTACTACAGCCTTCTTCATGCCCGACCACTAGTGCTGTCATCTGAGATCCTGGTACATCTTCACGACTACTGGATCTACCACTTGGGGGAAGTATTAAACTCCCTCATCACTTCCTCCGGTAATGCAAATAGTACCACAATACGTCCCCTGAAGAGGATGATGTGCTCCCCTCCATCAGAAAACCCATCAGGCGCCTGCCCTGTTGGTATCTGATCACGTCACATCTAACAGTCAACGTCCCCACGTTGTGCCCCTCTGAATCGCTAAATGAGTGGAGGAGTGACTGTGAGAGACTATAGAAAGGCAGCTCCATCTCTATCCACAAAGGATATCTACAACATGACTAGCTGCCTTGTCACCTCTCCTATTAGTTGAATGCCCGATCTCCTGCTGAGAGCATCAGCCACAACGTTCCCCTTCCCAGGAGTATAGACTATCTTAATTTCATAGTCCTGGAGGAACTCAATCCTTCACCAATGTCCTAGGTTCATGTCCTTCTGTGAGAATATGTATCTAAGACTCTGGTGGTCAGATTATACTGTAACACGCTCCCCATAAGATAGTGTCATCAAATCTTCAAGGAGAAGACCAATTCTGCTAACTCCAGTTAATGGGTATCGTAGTTCTTCTCATGCTGTCTCAACTTCCGTGAACCATATTCAATCACTGCTCTCTTCTGCATCAATAAACACCCGAGTCCGGTCCCTAATGTATCGCAGTAAACTATGTACCCTATACCCTCCTCTGGTAGCCGCAAGATGGGCGCACTGGTTAATCTCTGTCTCAGCTCCTGAAAGCTCTGCAGACATCTATTTGACCACAAGAAGGGTTTCCCCTTCTTTATCAATGCTTAAAGTGGTGCTGAAACTTTGGATAAGTCTGGAACAAATCTCCGATAGTACCCAGCCAGGCCTAGGAAACTCCGCACCTCCGTCACGCTCCTCGGTGGATCCCAAGAAAGTACCACCTTGATCATCACTGGGTCCACTGCAACCCCAGCCTCCGAGATGACATGTCCCAAGAAATGAACCTCTTGAATCTAGAACTGGAACTTTGAGAGATTACCATAAAGTTGTTGCTCTCGGAGTGTGTCCACTATAACCCGCAAGTTGTAGGCGTGCTCCTCCTCAGTAGTCGAGTAAATCAGTATGTCTACAATGAAGACTATGAAAAATCGATCGAGGCAAGGCAGTAAGATCTTGTTCATGAGACCCATGAACATTGCTTGAGTGTTGGTTATGCCGAAGGGAATAACCAAGAACTCATAGTGTCCATACCGACACTTGAAGTCCATATTCTGCACATCCTCATCTCGAACTCTGAGCCGGTGATAGCTTGACCTGAGGTCTATCTTCAAGAACCATTGTGCTCCCTTGAGCTGATCCAAGAGGTCGTCAATCATCGGGATTTGGGTACTTGTTCTTTATGGTCACTTGATTTAGGAGACGGTAGTCTACACATAGTCGTAAGCTCCCATCCACCTTTTTAGCAAGAAAAATCGGAGAGGCCCTGGGTGAAACACTAGGTGGGATGAATCTTTTTCCCTGTAAGTCCTCCAACTGTACCCACAGCTCACGAAGCTCAGATGGAGCCATCCGATATGATGGAGTAGATATCGGTGATGGACCGAGGAATAGGTCAATGTAGAAGTCTACCTCTCTGCAAGGAGGTAGTCCCAGAATGTCGTCATGAAAAAACATCCGCATACTGATCCACCACAACAACAAAACTCGGACCCCACACATCAACCACTCCTAGGATGAGACCATCCAACTGATGTGTGATCAGCTACCCTCTCCTATGCATAAGTCCATCCTGAAATGCAACGGCTACAGTCTTTCCACTGAAGGTGAACCTGGTCCCATCCGTGTGGACACACTACACTTTTCACCGAATGCAGTCAATCTGATCATGGACTGTAGATAACTAGTCCATACCCAAGATGACGTCGTAAGGCCTCGATGCCGCTAGAATAAGATCCTAGTCAAAGCTCTTGCCTCCTAGAGTAAGCTTACACTGCCAGCACCAGTGCGTAATCATCGAGTCTGCACTCATAGGAGTCTCTAGACGTAAGGATCGAGCCAAGAAATTCATCGGAATCTCCGAGCTCTGAACAGGGGCAGTTGAAATAAAAGAATGACTCGCACCTGTGTCTATATGAACTGCAAAGTGGGTGGATTAGACATCGATAGTAACTTGATTCATCTCTGGTGCGCCGTGATCGTATGACTCGACTTCCTGGAGATGATCCTGTCCCTGTCTTCCAGCCCCTTGTAGTCGGGGTGGTCCCTCTGGTGGTAGTGGTGGTAGAGCCTCAAAGCGTCGTCCCCCACCCGCTGCTCAGTCAGTTCCTCTACCTCGTCCACCTACTCCCTGCAGACCGCCACTGTTGAATCTCTGCCTCTGCCCGGGAGTTCTCTCTACTATCTGATGCTCATCTGCATAGTGGGTCGGGCAGTCACAAGCCATGTGACCCTGCCCGCCGAATGCATAGCACTACATGTCCCTTGAATGGATGGATTTGTTTTGTGTGCCCCGTACCTCCAAACCAGTATCCTGGGATCGCCCACCTAATGACCTGGTCCGCTTGGACCTCTGCGACAACTTTCGATAGCCGGCTGCAGAACACTCCACTACGTGTCACCCAGCGCTGGGTCTTGCTGCTGGCGTTGGCTTAATAAGAAATCTCTCTACAAGAAGTGCTCGCTCCTTCACTCCTTCCTGCGTCAGAATGCTATGGGAGATCATCGAAGCCCTGATATCATGCCGCATCCCCTACTCAAATGTCCAGGACCAGAAGAATGGGTCTCGTACCATGTCTATGGAGTAGCACCAGAGGTCGATAAATCTTGCCGAGTACTGACCTACTGTCATGATGCCCTGCCGCAGATGAAGTAACTCTTGAATCTACACCACATGAAGGGCGGCTGGAACGGATTAGGAGAAAAAGAGACTCTCGATGTTTGTCCAATGTAGAGATGCCTCGTCGTCCACCTGGAGTATTAGGCTCCACCATCTAACAACTTCTCTATGCAGGAGACTCACAGTAAGGATCACCATAAGATCAGCTGATGTCCCTACTAATCTGAAGAATCCACCAATAGCCTCCATCCAATCCTCTGATGCATGAGGGTCCGTCTCTCTGCGGAACCTGGGTGGTCTCTGTCACTAAAACTCATGCAACATGCTCAGTCTGCGTGCACCCTCTCCTGTTGGGGCTGGTAGTATCGGTGGCTCAGGGGGTAGTGGTAGCGCTTGTGCCTCCACTGTGATGGGGCCCTACACTGAGGCCTCGCCACTCGGTGGGCTACCATCTCCTATGCGACTCGGAACACTAGATGGCTGCCATCATGGGTCCATCTTGAAATGAAACAGGTGTGCCATGGTCAATAGTATACCTGGTGATCTAACACAATGTAATCACAAAGAAAACTTTTGAAACACATATGCAACAAATTTTTTCATGCACTAAGTCGAAAATCAGAAGTCAGGGTCTTGGTGTATATATACGTCGGCCACCGCACCAACACTGGACTCCCTCAACTAAAAACCACACTCAATAGTCATAACCATTTTTCTTCATAGAGAGTAAGGATCAGGGACCCATGATCTGCGGTAGAACTGACCCCTCTAATACCAATTTGTCATGACCTATCCTCGGGGCCCGTGCCATGACTACCCAAGCCCACCATCCATAGGCCAGGGGATGGAAACTAGAACCAAAGGCGCAAATCCTAGTAAAATGGAAGGAATTTCCTTTATTAATGTAAACCAACACAATATAGTACACAAGTGAAGTAAGAACTAAGTAAAACTGAGTAAAAAGGTAAGTGCTTAAAATTAAATGGGCCAGTATACAAACCCAACTGAAAGTACAGTACAACTGGAAATAAAGTACAATAGAAGTTAAGTAAAGAGGAAACCCCTAAGTCATCATCCGAATATCCCACCTGAAGGGTGGGTAAAGATGGTCTCCTCAGCTCCTCGCGTCCAACCGTTCACCCCGTGTAGGTCCCGCCATGTGGTCCACCTCCGGGTACTGTCCAGCTCCAAAACCTCCACCTCGATCAGTGTTTTCTGAAGTCTGTATCCAACACAATGTAGTGCGGGCATATCCCATCATGGGGTGAGTATACGACACTCAGTAGAGACCTAGACACCCCCAAAGGTCTCTTATAATACATGAAGGATAAAACACAAAGGAAAGATACAATCATGACCTATCAACCAAATTTACATAGTTATATTCCCATACATATACCTAAGTCATTAATTCCAGTTAGACTACAAATCTCGAGCCAAATCACAACCCAGTCCACACATGAATGAAGTCAATAACACCGTTTGTATTTATTGCAAGTCAATACTCAGCTCACATAGGTATAAAAATTTCAAAGAGAGGTGGATATGATTATATGTAGCCTCTAAATCATCTCCTCTACCGAACCCACGTAGTATCCTAGTACAGAAGTCGTCACTACCGAACCCACGGAGGATCCAAGTACAATAACCGTCTCTGTCGAACCCACGTAGGATCCAAGTACAGTAGTCATCGTCGTTGAACCCCCGAAGGATCTAGTACAGTAGTCAACGTCATCAAAACCACGGTGGATCCCAGTATGGTAGTCATCATCGTCGAGCCCACAGAGGATCAGAGTACGGTAGTCGACATAGTCGCAGCCAGCTCTAGGGTTCCCGCACATAGCACGCTCGATTCCAGGAGGGTCCTCTCCTCGATCCAAGAGGTCGATACATCAACTATCATGAAGTCCAAATTTGATGTATCCCAAAGTTCTATCTCGTCAAAAATAACCCAACGTGATAGAAGGTGCGTCAATCATACAATCGGTATGAGAGATATTGGCTTTTTATTTCTGGGGGCCTAGTTAAAAATACACTCGTTTCTAACCCGGACATTATCCAAAGTTGTCCAAAACTCACTTAGAGTATTGTAAAAGAACCTACTCGTCGTACTAGTCCCAGTGCCCCATATGGAACATCGATCAGATGCACGTTCTTTAAGTTATTCATGATTAAGTGAAAATGGGCTCGGCCCATTAGGATCAGTGGTTTGGTGGGTCAGGTCGTCCAGGTTTTGGCAGGTCCGTTCCGGCAGAGGGTCTGACCGACCTAGTGAATCGCGTGGCCTGGCCTGAGGGGCGCAACCCAGCACGAAGGGTCACGGCCTGTCCCGGCGGGGCATGGTGTGGAGTGGCCCGGTGCGGCGCGGCCAGGTCCGGCCTTCTTGGCGCAAGCGGACCACTCGGGCAGGCCGCAGGTTGTCCGGCGGGGCGCCATCCTGGCGCCGCAGCTCTCCTGCACCCGGACGACCATCGGGCGGGCCGGTTCGTCCGTAGAAGCAGCCCGCAGAATGTGGGCCCTAGTGTTCCACTGTGCGGCGCCCCTTTCGGCGTCGCAGTCCTCCTTCAGCTTGACCGGATTTAGCCAGTCGGTTCTTCTTCGGTCGAGCAGCCTGCGGTTGTGGGCCGCGGTTCATCCTCACGCATCCACCACCACTATTCTTCACCAACTGTTTCTGACATGGTCTCAATCGCAAATAAAAGAAACTATAAAGGGTCATCAGGCCATGTGTGTTTGGCCTGCACCCTCCATGTTAGGTTGTAATAGTTTGCTGAATTCGTTTTAGAAAATTCAACAATGAACGAGAAAATTTTAATCAACTTAAATTATATATAATCCCCCTACCTCATTAATTGACATCGCACGTCGGGCGTTGCGGAAGGCGGCATCGCGGAGAGAGGATTCGTAGGCCACGTTGGAGTGCGTCCGAGGAGGATGCGGTGCCTCCATAATAATCGCGGAGAAGAGGAAGGAAGGCACGTCGTTGCTCTTTGTGGAGTCAGGGTTCTTCGTCGAAGAGGCATCGTTCTTCGTGGAAGGATGGTGTTCTTCAACGAAAGAGGAACTCTCTTCTTCTTTTACACAAGACCTCTCTATAATATCCTCCCAACACAACGTGTGCCAAAATTAAATAATAGCTCTGAATATTATTTTATTAACACTTGAAATTCAAAATTCAAAACACATAATTAATTAATTGAAGAGGCTAAGTTCATTAATTAAGGTGTGTTGGAAAATAATAAAGATAGAGAGAGGGAGAGAAAGATTTCTCATTCAATAGGGGGAGTTGTCAATGAATTAAATAAAGGGGGGTTTAAGAGATTTTAGGGAAGATGAAAGGTTGGGGCTTGTGTAGGCCCCACCTCTCAAATATCCACACATGGGAAGTCAGGTGGTTGTGGGTCCCACCCTTAACTCCCCTTTGTGGGATATAAATTCCATAGATATAAATAAAATTGTGTACTACCATTTTTATTTATTTTATTCTAAATCCCCAATTATTAACTTTCAGCCTGCATAAAACACAACTACGGTAAAGGTACCCTTAAGTGAATACTGGCGCTGCGAGTTCATCGGTGCCCTCAGATTTCAATTATGTGCACCAGTTCAAATGATAGAAAAACCTGCACGTACGTTTCTTGAACGTACCCGAACAAAAATTCAGAAATTGATCCCGGGCACACCAGGCCTCAAGATCAGGTGTCGTCAGAAATTGCGTACTCATAAAATTCCAAATAATTTAAGAAAAAATTTTCCTTGAAATTTAAGGGTCTTTAAAATATGAACCACCTAATAGAAGAAGAAAAAATTATTTATTCAATAAAAATTTGCATAGATAAAGGATTAAAACATTATTTAAATTTGATATAATTACAATCAGATAATAAATTCATGTAAATAGCTTGAATAAATTTTTTGAATTTGATGTGTATTAGTCACTCATAAATACCACATTCATAAAAAAAAGAACAAAAAAGATTATAAATAAGGTAGAATTTTTTTTAAAATAAATTTATAAAAAATTTAGATAAAACTAAGTGAATGAAATATTACTAATTTGAAGTGTATATATATGGTAGTAAAGAGGAAATGGAATGAGAATGGTAATTTTTATAAATATGACCATTAAGATAATAACTCTACCATCGAATATTTAACTGACCATTTTGAAAAATGATTTTAATAAATACAAAACATAATAAACACAAATATATTAATATCAAAATACTATAAATAAATATTTAAATTAATAAATATAATTATTTAATATAACTATCTCAAATCAATTTATTATTTCTGGTATCTCCTTTGATAAAAATTTATTTTACCTTATTATTTTATAATTAATTTAAATAATTAATTTATATAATTCAAAAATCAATTTTTACGAAAAAAAGAATTAAAAATATAGAATCATTATATCAAAATTATTTTAGAGATTTTTTTTTCAGACCAGAAATTTTTAATGAATAGTAAAAATATTGTTTTCTATAGATGATATTTTTTATGACATGATTTTTATGTAATAGTGAATTATTAATTTTTATAATGTTTTCCCAAGACAAAATATATATATAATATGATAACTAATTTATTGATAAAATTAATTTAAAATTACTTTATAGTTGTAATGGTTTTTATTTTTTAATGGGTTTGAAAGTAAGGAAAATATTAATTTTTAATTGAATGAATTTGATAGTTACAACGATGATCACTGTTATGATCATTTTTTATTAATTGTTTTTATATTTAATGTTTTTTCTATTAATACCCCTCTCTCTTACAATAAATACCCATCTCAAACTCAGTGTAAATGGATGTGGCCATAGGATTGTGTCAGGACAGTAATAGGGGGTGGGGGTTAATCAGTGTTTTCACTTTTTCCCCTGTTTTTTCATTATTTTAAATTTGTAGTCTATTGATACTTGAACCTATATATAGATTAATATGTGTATATCTTATCAAGGTCACTAAACCATCACCACTTTATCTTATATATATAATACAACAAGAATAGTAACATTTAATTGTTTTATATGGTTTTGATTTAATGAGGAAACATACTCCATTCTATGTTCAACACCCAGTGAGACAAGAATTATCACTATTATGTTGCAGTGATTGAGAATTCTTAATCAACTATAATAAAATAGTTGAAAAATTATCACCTATACTCCCTAGGAGAGCTATCATCCACTTTAAAAACCTTCACAATAGATTCATGTGAAGGGACTTTTGTACTACATCCTATAATTTAAACTATTTACCAAAATCCATAGTCATCTATCTCTGGGTTAGTATTTATAATAGTACCTCTAGTTCAATATTGTTCATTTATATACTCTTTGAAAGAAATATTCCTTTTTTTACTTTGAGTGACACAAAATCATCAAACTCCATATCTTATTCTTCAATGAACAAGTCTTTAACTACATAAGTATGATCATCCACACTGCATGCATGTTTTACTGGTACCTCAAATTTACCTCACTATGATATGATATCTTGATATCTATTTAATCTTTTAGATTCACAACACCAAGAACAGGTAACAAAAATATCATTCAATCAATCCCTATGAAATGAGTTCTTTGATAGTAAAGCTATGTTGGTGATTTTCATATTTTTCTTTATTTTTTACCCAAAAGATATCTTGGATTTAGTCTAGTTATCCTACTTCAATAATTTGATAATCTTATGATAAAAGTACTATTATGGTCCATTATTTCGTTGATCATATGTATTTATTAAGAATAATATAACTCCAGAAAGTTACTCTCATACTTCAATATTATTTATACATTGCATCTTTTTATATTCACATTGTCTCATGAATATTATGTTATCAATTTAAATAATAGAAACTAATCAGTATTTATACAATATGAAATTTTATTAACTTAAAATATTAGATATTTCTAGTTTTATTTCTCTCAAAATCAACTAAAAAACCATTCAAATATTTCCAATTAAGTCTAAAAAATACTTGGGATATCCATCCATGTGATATTATAATATGATAATTTTATTTCTTAAGAAATCCATAGATATAGTGCATTTTTAATTTTCCTCTTTGTATGAATGGACTCATATAGCTTAATGATGTTACAATTTCCATCATGGCATGGAAACATAGTAATTTAATGTGAATCGCAATTATTATAATTAATTGTTATATTAAATCCATTAAGATTAGAAGTAAAAAAAATTTAATTTAATATATTTTCATTAAAATATTTATCTTGTAATTTAATAGTTTCTAGAAGTTAATTAATCATTACAGAATCTTCCCTATAATTTTATTTTTTTTAAACTGAAATGAATCTTATAGAAATATCACTTATCTTATTCTTTTTCATTTTACCACATTAGATGGTGCTTTAAAAAAATTATTTAATCTTACTGTATCCTCAATGTTATCTTTATGGAGTGAATGGATGACTCTTATAAAGTAGTAAATAATCCTTGTAATTTTTTTTCAATGACTCATATATAGACGAATATCATTATTATATAGATAGAAATGATCATTAAAAAGTATTCATGGTCCATTAAAAATTTTGAATGATCTTTACAGAGAAATGAATCATCTGTAAGCTGATTTGATTCCTTTTAGAAACATACACTATTGAGCTAAATTAATCATTACACAAACTCTAATCATACGTATAAATTCTTCGTGCATTCTCTAATTTTACACCAAAAACCTTAAATGACCCTTACAAAGTATTAATGTCATCCCTATGAAGATTTATAGAGTTAGTTAATATTTATGCATAATAAAATATTTCTAAGATTCCTAAAATTATTATAGAATCCCTTAAAATCGTCACAAGACATTCTTAATAACGCTAAATCAGCATGAAACCTCATCTAAAAAATTTATTATTTTGATAAAAATATTAGAAACATACAATATCATTTAGATTATTTCCCCAAAGTTTATATATCATTTATTCGTTAGCATTATTTAATATACCCCTATATCCATCTCCTTCCAAAATATCACTACAACTATTATAGATAGTATTTCTTAATCATTGTCTTTGGTATATCACAAAAATTCTCTGAAATCATTAAATACAAAGTGATTCTTCCATAGAACCCATACATCCACTTGTTCTATGTAGTAGAAACAGATATTATTTGACACTAGAAAATAATGTCATCAGCTTCAATTAAAGTATGTTTATCTCTTACATATGTGAAGTACCTCATCTATTACTACCATATATTTATAGTTCAATCACTATAAAAATGTTTATTATTAATAAAAAATACAATCCAAAAATGGTATCTTTAATCTCTTACATGGTGTTTGTTATATACATCTAAATCTCAATGTTAATATGTGTCACTTTATTCATATCTCTCTTTAGTGAAACAATCAAAAGGAAATATAATATAAGGACTTCTAATCTTAAATCACTATTAAAGTATTTATAAAATAACTTATTCTATCACACTAGTTTGTATTCACATCATGATATAATATTTTGATTGATGAATAACATGTGTCATAGAAATTAACCATAATCCATTCAACAAAAAATCTATATAATAAAACCTCGTGTATAAACAAGAGTTAATAAACCAAGATATAAAAAGTTCTAATTAATAATTTCATCATGTGATACCACTTCTACCACTTAAATATTCACATTTCAGGGATGTAAAGGTAGATTTTTCAAGAAACATAATCACATACTTTAATTCAATAAATACATCAGAAACATTTATGATTAAGATATATAACAAAAAGTTTTAAATTTATTTCTTATCAATAATTAGTAAACCATTTGAACGGTTTTATAATAACCACAAGAGAATAGTAGAAAAATGTGATTGGTATACCTTAAGTTCTAATTTTCTAGATGTTGTACATATTCATAATTTATACAAAAGACATATTAACAATATCTTCCAACATCATCATATATTCCAATTAGTGTGTGGAATCACCAATTAATTATGGTTTTTTTATTGATACCCCAAGATGAAATATTATATATTTATTATACATTAATTATATCCCATAAAAAACATTATATTTTCTTCTTTAATTCCCAATATGTCAGCATAAAAAATTCTTAAGGGAATAAGATAGAGTTTAAGAAAATATCTTAGTATAAATAGTAGGGATTAGACTTATATTTATACTTTTATCATATCTTCACTATATATCAATATTGGCAATAAATATTCATATTTTCACCACAATTTCTTTTAAAATTTTAAAATTTCTTAGGAATCATGAATATTTATTTTCTTTATATTTTTTATTTAATAGACTAGTTAACCTTTTCTAATAAAAAATTCTCATCCAATAATTCTTTTACAATATTTTTTATCTCCAATTACATTTTTTTGAGTTGTAAAGATAAACATGAAAATATTTTCATTATGAAAAACTTTCTTATAACTTCCACAAATATTTCAAATAACTATTTGTCCATAATTTTTGGAAATTCTCTTATAAAATAATTATTCTTTTCTCATGTGAAATTGATTGTTATCTTTTACCACATGATTATTAATTTTCCATCTGTTTAACCATTATACATTTTTATAGACAAAAAATAATGCAATAAGTCATGGAATAATATGATTTCTTGAATATTTAACCTTGGTTCTTCACAAAAATGGTGTTACCTTTCTTAGAAAATTCAATCACATATTTTTGTATGAGGAATTAAGTAAATATAATCTTCTTTATCCTCTCATAAATTGACTCCCTTTTGAAATAAATTTAACTTCATTATATTTTTATCTCCAATGTAAATTATTTGTGATCTATTTTTGGTCCCTTTTCTAACAATATAATCATCTCTATTTGGGGTTTAAGTCCTTATCATATTTATTTTTTTCCTTTTTGGGAGTTCCTTAGTCAACATTATTTTTTTGTTTCAAACTTTTCTTAACTCTCATACCTCCCAAGGAAGTCTAATATTTTGTTATATCATTATTTTATCTCAATTATTCAATTATTTTTATATAAATGTTTTCCTGGTTGGTACATACCTCACCCAACATAATTACAACCACTCATATTATAGTAAACATATATTTTTCTAAGACTTAAAATCTGTTCATAGTGAATAATTTTTTCTATCTATATGATGTTGTATACTTCTTTGTAGGTATTATTATTCCATAAACCCATAACCCCCTTAATCGGGTACATAAATATTACATAAATATTAGAAATGTTTTACAAAACTCAATTGACTTATGCCCAATCCTTAGGTAGAATCAGAAATAGACAATGAAACTTATTAATTTTCTTGTGTGTTTAGTTTATATATATTTTATTACTAGTTATCTTTTAGTAGGAACTTGGCCCTTTTGGGATACTCTTCAGATAATTGTATTCATGTATATTAAAATATCCACCTTTGATTTTTTAGTAGGGATTTTGGTGTTTTATCAAAATAAACATGTCCATATATAGAATTAAAACCAACACTTGTAGAAAAATATTATTTGGTAATACTAAATATATATAATGTTATAGTTAACTTTTTCAAAGATATTATTTAAACTTGGTCAGTGGATAGTTTTAATATCTTCTTGACACTAAAATTAGTATTCTTAGATCAATGACTATTAATAAAAATTTCATGGTAATAATTATATTTTTAATTATTTGGGTGGGGGTATCATGTGTAGCTTTTAAATTTATCAATTTTATATCAATTTAAATAAGATTGAAATTTAGAGAATATTTATCACCCTAAACTAATAAAGTGTTTTCTTCCAAATAATTATTCAACATTATGGTTTGATATTCAGGAAGTTTTCTTGTTTATTGTAAAGAGTTATCAATATATTTTATCATTAACATCTATCATAGAATGCTTGAAATTAATAGAGGTTTTGTATAATATTTTAAATTATTTGATCAATCCTAAAATATTAATTGTGAACAAAACATTCTCACAAACACACCATAATAATTTTTATTAAACTAGATAAAAACTTTCATTACAAAGTTACATTGATTTGTCATTTTCTTCCTTATGATTTGTGAGAATAATGATATTTTGGATCTTCTAACCTACTGTAATATCCATTTCATCAACTTATTATTCCAGATTAAAATTTTCATCACAATGTAACCTGATAAAACCAAGTATAAAAGTGAATTATTAATAACCACTTGCATGAAATTATTTTAAAATTTAGATTAAAATTCTTCCATTATTTAGATAAACTCACCCCCTTATACTCTTGATAATTTGATATAATTTATCAAAATTACCAAATTTCATAGAATTTATAAATAAATGATTATCACCATAGTTAACTTCAAGTTGTGGTTTATCATTATATTCTATAGAGACATTTTTATTCCTTTTTCATCACTTTTTCTTTTATTCCTTTGGGATTTACTAGAAATTTCATTATGTTTTTAATTAAATGAACATCCACATTATCGAATTGGGGAATTTCAAAACTGTTATAAAACATGTAATTCATATATGATGTTAAAAAAAAATTGTTTCATAAAATAGATATTATAAATGGAACACATTGATAGCTCCGATACAAATTCTTTTTCCTATAGGATTTTGTTGGGACAGGGGGTGAATCGGTGTTCTCACATTTTCCAAGTTTTATCTTTTAACTTAATTATAACCTATAAATACTTGAGCCTCTATATCTATTAAGAGGAAAATATCTAATGATATATGATCAACCCACACTAAATTATACAAAATAAAATTTAATAGGAATAAAAGAACACATGTTTTTTATATGGATCAATTGTAATAAAAGAACATACCCTTTTTCGTGTTTAATTATATTGAGAAATGAATTATCAATGTTATATTATAATGACAGAAAATTCATATTCAGTAATGTCATAATGTTTTAGTAGGTAACATTCACACTCCCTTGGAATTGTGTCATAAACATTACTAATATGAAAAATTGATGATTATAATGAGATATTTATGCTACATACCATAGTTGAATCTATCTCTATAGAATATTTATTCATCTATTCATAACAAAGTGTTTTTATGCTGATACCACCAATTCATAGAAGGTAATTTAAATAATACATGACTAGAAATTATTATTTGATATATATAAAACAATATCCACATAAAATATATATTATTCTTTAATTAATAGGATTTTATCCACCTAAGTATAATTATCTACATCATAAGAAATTTTTATTATTTCTTTAACCCAATCTCATTGTGATCTATAATCACAATTGTTTTCAATATCCCGATGAATCAGTTCTAGGGATAGGTATAAATAACATCATTCAATCCCCTCTCTCAGCAGAATTATATGATAGATGCTCATTGAAGGATTTCTTCTTATTTAAAATCGTATTTGACACAAAATATTTCTTGGATGTAGTTGAGTTCCCCTATTTTAGTACTTGGATGATTATTTAATTCAATAGTATTGGTTACTTTGTAGGATCGAAATAATGATGTAGATGCTCAATATACATGGGGGTTTGAATTGTACACTTTAAAAATTTCCTCAAGCAAGGAAAGATCTAAGTTTAACAAAGCTAAACTGAGCCGATTCAAAAAACCTCTAACTGCAATTAGAAATTGGAATATGGAATGAAGTTACAAACTTTTAATTCTTACACACTTGCTTGAATCAAGAATGTGATTCCGAATAACAGGTTCCAGATATATGGATCCAGAAATTTAAACTTAACTGAAGTTTACAATATGAGATTCTATCCTAACGCGTAAAGAATCTAAATGAATCAGAGTACAAGTGTAAGGAAATTGAATAATGCTATACTTTCCTTATAATACAATATATAGCGGGAAAACAAACAAGTAGTACAACTATATGTAACAAACAATAACTCCTTTAACCCAAAGAGAAGGGTATCCAACAACCTTGGATAAATGTCCCTTGATTTATACTTTCAAGAAAGTCTATCTTTCCCACACCAGGATAAGCCCTTGATATGAAGATTAGAGTCTCTGTCTTGCTATCCCAGCATGCCCTCAGCTTCAATGTAGTTGGAACCTCTGTCTTCCTCAGCAAGGAAGCCCTCAAACTTCAAGGATGTCTACACCTCTGTCTTCATATCCCTGGAATCCCTCGAATGTAATCACCAACATTCGGAGTCACACAAAGCAATATGAAGGAGCGGTTAAGTACGCACAAAGCATAAAAATATTCTATCTCTAGATATCACCTCAACAGCATGTGGTCTCTAGATCGATCAAATTGTTATTGATCTCTTTCAAATGAGCTCCTATTTATAGGAAAAATTCTTATGGTTAGCTCCCTCCTCCAATGGTTATTTTTCCCTGAAATTCGGAGGGACTTGTACACATGTAACTCATGAAATAGTTAGTTTGAAACAGAATAGACGACATCGTTTAATAACAAACCATGTATAATTGAATGTACACCATCGTTTTGTAATGGATCATATCCAAGAAAAATCCATACAATATTTCGGAGTGTAAGAAAATTAAAAGTTCAGAGTCTAACCTAAATGAAATTCAGAGTCTACGTTAAGAAATGTTCGGATTCAGTTTTATATGAATTCAGAACCTGAAATCTGTAGAAGTCCGGAGTCTGAATTTGTATGGAAATTCGGAGACTGGTTTCACCAGACTTTTGAATTTGAACTTGCAGAGTTCAAAGTCAAACTAGAAAATGTTCAGAGTCAAACTTCATAATGGTTTGGAGTGGAATTACTTAAGATTTCGGAGTCAAACTTCATAAGATATCGGAGTCGAACTGCTTAAGAGTTCAGAGTCAAACTCATGAATGTTCGGAGTCGAACTTCATAAGAGTTCGGAGTCGAACCGCTTAAGAGTTTGGAGTCAAACTCGTGAAAGTTTGGAGTCAAACTTCATAAGAGTTTGGAGTCGAACTACTTAAGAGTTCGTAGTCGAACTCATGAATGTTTGGAGTAGAACTTCATAAGAGTTCAAAGTCGAACTACTTAAGAGTTCGGAGTCGAACTCATGAAATTTCAGATTCGAACTTCATAAGAGTTCGGAGTCGAACTACTTAAGATTTCAGAGTCGAACTGATGAACGTTCACAGCCAGAATTCAGATCTTAGAAACCAAATAATCCAAAACATGACATTATATGATTTCGTAATTTTGGTTAAGAATCCGGTTTTTGTACTTAAAAAAATATTGCTACGTATAAGAAAATCTATTTTAGGGTAGATTTCTGTATGGAAGAAAATTTTCCTTATGGAGGTAAAATATATATTTGCTTTAGTATAAGGTTTTTGTGATTTTCAAAATAAGAAAGAATGGAAATTTCATATGTAAAACATTACTGAATCAACAATCTCCCTCTTTTTGGAAAGCACAAACACCCTTACGAAAAAGAATATAAGGTCTTTGAAAAATTTCATTAGACTTTGATGTTAAAACTTATCTCCATTTGTTCATGGATGGAAGTGAATAAAACTAACTCCCCCTTAGGCATTGAAACTCTAAGGATTGTATTATGAATTTCCGGAGTGGAGTTTCCATTATTGTAGGAATGAAAAACTTCGTAGTGAGGAACTCCCCCTTACTTAAAGGTTATTTCACTTAGAAATTTTTCTTTCTCCTCCTTAGGAGTAGTTCGTTTTCCTTCTCCCCCTTTGGGATTTTCAAAAATAATTGAAGGGAATGGAAAAGAAAATATGGTACCTAAAACATTATTATATGACAAGATACAACCAACCAAATAACATTTCATTAGAGCTAGGAAAAGTTTACAAAGAAAGACAACTACAAAAAAAGATCGGAGTGGGTTTATTTGTCTTCCTTTTCCTTTGTAATTAGCTTCATTAACAATGTTTTTAGCTTCTTTAGGTCTCTTTGGTCTTCCTCAACTTTCCTCTTCAAGGCTTTTGTCTTTTTTCTTAAGCTTTCAAAGCCTCTGCTTGAGCCTCGATAGCTTCTTTCTGCATCTTTAACAATTCATCTTGTGGTACGAGTCATTTCCCATGCTCATTCCTGATATTTATATCACTTATAAAATTTTTAGCCAGATAATTTTCCTTGTCATTTAGTTCCTTCACTTGTTGACTCTGAGAACTCTACTCAATAATCAGCTCATCTAACGAAATTTGGGTAACCTCTGTTCTCATCAATAGTTGTTCTTTTGGATTCCCACTCATTGCGAATAATATCAATTATCTTATCCAAAAGAGCTTCATCATCCAGAACTTTCTCTCCCATAGACTGAAGACTATTCACTATAGTGATAAATCTCTATTGAAATTTACAAATTGGTTCACCATAAGGAAAATTGAAGCCATGGTATTCAGCTCTAAGAATAGCTCTCCTAGTTTCAATCACTTTAGAAGTGCCCAAGTGTGTAACATCTTACTTCTTATAGATACAATTAGCTGGTTCATGAGAAGAAATTTGGATATATATATTTCTAGTCATTGAACATAGTAAAGTATTGTGTACCTTATAATTGAGTTTATACTCTTGCTTTTCCTGGTTAATGAACGTTCAAACTTCCTTATCAGGAATTTTATAATCACCAATAAGCATAACGAAATAATCCACTCCAGTATTGATAAAAAAAGTCTTCATTAGATCTCCCCAGTACTCATAGTCATTACCATCAAAGATTGGTGGTCTTGTAGGGTTTAGATTGTCAATAGAACCAACATTGATTCCTGCCATTCTTAAAAAAAACATTGGCAACCAAACTTATTAGTAGAAAAAGCTCGTAACCACAATGTTCAGAATGAAAATTCAGAATGATAATTAGAAATTACAATATTCGGAATGCCAATATGGAATGATTAAAAACTTTCTAAGGAAGAATGAAGAACAATGAAAAAATGATCAAGAAAAACATATATGTGAGTATAAGTATTTCAGAGACCTCCTCTGATACCAATTATAGGATCAAAATAATGATGTAGATGCTCAATAACAAGAGGGGGAGGGGGTGAATAGTACACTTTAAAAATTTCAATAAGCAAGGAAAGATCTAAGTTTAACAAAGTTAAACTAAGAAGATTCACAACACCTCTAACTCCAATTGGAAATTGGAATAAGTAATAAAGTTACAAACTTCTAATTCTTACACACTTTCTTAAATCAGGAATGTGATTCTGGATAACAGGTTCCGAATATATGGATCCAGAAATTTTAACATAACTAATGTTTACAATATGATATTCTACCCTAAAGCGTATAGAATCTAAATGAATCAGAGTAAAAGTGTAAGGAAATACAAGAATGTTATACTTTCCTTAAAATACAATATACAGCAGAAAAACAAACAAGTAGTACAACTACAAGTAAAAAAAATAACACTTTTAACCCAAAGTGAAGGGTATCCAACAAACCTTGGATAAAGGTCCCTTGATTTAAACTTTCAAGAAAGTCTGTCTTACCCACACTAGGGTAAGCCCTCGATACGAAATCAGAGTCTCTGTCTTGCTATCCCCAGAAGCCCTCAACTTCAAGGTAGTTGGAACCTCTGTCTTCCTCACCAAGGAAGCCCTCAAACTTCACGGAAGTCGGAACCTCTGTCTTCCTATCCCCGGAAGCCCTCAAATATAATCAACAACATTCGGAGTCACATGAAGAAATCTGAACGAGCGGTTTAGTACACAAAAAGCATGAAAGGATTCTGGCTCTAGAAATCACCTTAACAGCGTGTGGTCTCTATATCGATCAACTTTTTATTGAGATCTTTCAAATGAGCTCTTATTTAAAGGAAAATTTCCAACGCTCAGCTCCCTCCTCCAACGGTCATTTTTTCCATGAAATTCGGAGGGACCTATACAGATGTATCTCAACAAATGGTTAGTTTGAAATAGAATAGATGACATTTTTTAATAAAAAATCATGTATAACTGAATGCATGACAACATTTTGTAATGGAACATATGCAAGAGAAATCCATAAAAAACTTTTGAGTGTATGCAAATTAAAAGTTCGAAGTCTAAACAAAATGAAATTCGGAGTCTATGTTAAGAAATTTTCTAATTCAGTTTTATAGGAATTTGGAACCTAAAATCTGTATAAGTCCAGAGTCTGAATTTGTAAGGAAATTCGGAGTCTGGTTTCACCAGTGTTCGGAATCTGAACTTGCTAAGTTCGAAGGCAAAATAGAAAAAGTTCGGTGTCGAACTTCATAAGGGTTCGGAGTCGAACTACTTAAGTGTTCGGAGTGTAACTTCATAAGAGTTCGGAGTCGAACTTTATAAGAGTTCAGATTCGAACTTCTTAAGAGTTCGGAGTCGAACTCGTGAAGGTTTGGAGTCAAACTTCATTAGAGTTCAGAGTCGAACTACTTAAGAGTTCGGAGTCAAACTCATAAAATTTCAGAGTCGAACTTCATACGATTTCGGAGTCAAACTACTTAAGAGATCAGATTCCAACTACTTAAGAGTTCAGAGTTGAACTACTTAAGAGTTTGGAGTCGAACTACTTAAGAGTTCGGAGTCTAACTACTTAAGAGTTAAGAGTCAAACTCATGAAATTTCACATCCAGAATTCGGATCTTAGAAACAGAATACTCCAAAACATGACATTATATGATTCTGGAATTTTGGTTATGAATCCAGTTTTTCTACTTAAGAAATATATTGCTACGTATAAGAAAATCTAGGTTAGGGTAGATTTCCTTGTGGAATAAAATTTTCCTTATGGAGGTAAAATATATATTTGCTTTAGTATAAGGTGTTTGTGATTTTCAAAACAATAAGGAATGGAAAAGTCATAAGGAAAACCTTATTGACTCAACATACTTTTTATTAATTGAATGAATTTATCTGTTTATCATAATAACAAAATTACAGGGTTTTTCCCACACTACACTCATTTATTTAATGTCCGCATGATTTGATAAAAATTTTATGAAATATTTATAGTATATGTATATCATCTCTCCCCTTCTATGTCACATAATTACATAGATGATTAAAATACTTAATTGTGAAATGAATTTTATTTAATAATCATTTACTTTAATGTAGGTTAATGTATCTTGAACCTACAAACACACAAACACACACATAACTTTGTTTGTGTTTACCATTATTGATATAATGGAACCCATGTATAAATTAAAAAGGTCAATAAAATATTTTGAAAACAACCATTAAAAGATTCATCAAATAATGTCCTTAGGAATTTTATTTTAATAAAAAAATTTATAAATAATTAATAATGGTAATTTAAACACTCAAGAAACAATGTATAAAAATAGTGTTTATTTTTTCATTGTGTAACACAGTGGATAATTTGGGTTGTGACCCTTCATGATCATTTTGATACCAATTCAATCTGCCATCAACTATTAAAAAAACATATTATAATTTTAGGGTTTATATATTTCTTAAAAAAAATATTGAAATGGGGGTTGAGTTTTGAATTAAATAATGAAAATATGAAGAAACAAAAAAATCATTATCAATAAAGAACATGGACCTTGGGTAAACTATTTAGGTTCTTTCATTATGCATTTTAATTATTTAAAATTTATTTGAGAGTTTACTCAATCATACATGAACCAAAATTCACTACATTATGTGTGAAACATAGAATTACTATGAGATCTTTTTGATAGACCAAATATTACCTCCTCTAATAGTTATTATAGTGAACACACCACAATCAAGAGTGTGATAGCTTTCAAGAAACAACTCTATCATATGACGCTTCCTCCCTAAAATAAACAAAAATCCATCATATGAAGATATTATTCAAGAATATCAGAGAAATTTGTTATTTTCTAGGTAATGTAATAAAATATTTTATTATTGAGTATAATGATAGATAATCTTCACCTGGCCCTACAATACACCCATTGCTCTATTATAGACATGAAATGAACATTTCTCAATATAGATTAAGGATTCGAGAACACTGAGAAAACCTCCACCAAGAATTATCCTCAAGATAGTCACTCACCATCATGAGTGTGAGAGATATATAGTGAAATAAAATATATAATAATAAAATATAAATAAACAGAAAACTAATTTACATTTAAATTTTGGAAAAATAATATTTATAGAAAATAATTTTAAACCCTACACTTTTTCTCTAGGTCAAATTCCATGTTGAGAGCCTCTAAGTCCTTTTTATATTGAAATATGATTCTCTAAATATTTACGAAATATTTATGAGTTGTGGTATTTATAATATTTTAATAGTACATGGATGGATTAAGCATGTATCATTTTAACTCTTTCTTCTCACTGAGGGTGGAAATTACTTCCCCTCCCCACATGATTCTGATGGATAGTAGTTATTCCATGTAGAATATCTATATTTTTCATCCACCCATAGAATTGGACATTTCAACTCCAAATTCAATGAAACTAATTAATCCATTTTTTTGGTAGAACTATTTCACTCATGGAGACTCCAAAAATCAAAATATGACATGGATAAAAACATAATGTCATTTTTATTGCATCACACCAATAATCCTTATTCACCACAACATTTTAGTATCAAGATAATAAAGCTCCACTATAAATATTATAAAAACTACACCATTGTAATTTCATCAATATTGATTCCTATAGTTTCATCATTTATTGATTCAATGAAGTATCTTATCATTAGCACCATCAAAATATTCCATATATCGGATCAGGAATTTTCCTATGATCCATGACTATATTCTTCCATGGAATAACAATATCTATTTAATCATATAAGGTGTTGGATCAAAATTAATATATGTATAAATTCATATTAATCCTCCTATGTAAAAAATTTGTTTATAAAATGAATGATCATATAATGTGATACATAAGATGATATCATTTAAAAAATTAATGGGTTTAGGTGATGTGTAAGAATAATTTTGTATTTATATTTATACAAGACCACTTTATTCACTCAAAACAATTCAAAAAATATTTAAGTATGAAAAAATTTGAGTTTATATATAACATATAATAAGTTTCTTCAATGATTATGAAGTTGTGGACAACATGTAAGAATTTAATGTTTGATTGATTCAAGATTCATCTCAAAAAATTGACTTCTGTATTGGATTCACCTTATAAAAATTATGTGAAATATGATTTTACACTATTAAAAATTATGTTACGTGTTTATTACATCCTCAAAATATATTTAGTATTAGAAAAAAAATGTTATGTATCTAACTATTTATCATTTTAGCCACTTATTTCTAAAATATATGTTATGTATTAAGAAATACATAGAAACATTATTCAAAACTATTAAAAATATTAATTGAAATAAATGAATTTTATAATTACTTAAAAAAATGAAAAAAATAATTAAAAATCAAGAATTAAGTTATTTTCAAAATTAAACATAAATTATTACTAAAACCTAAGAATATGATAATTATCTATGAAATAATAAAATTATGGGATTTAAATAATTGGAAAACCAAGTTAAAATAATGAAAATATTATCAATATTAATAGTAGAGGATAACAAAATTCAATAAATGAAAAAAATTAGAGGAATTATTTAATAAATAAAAGTTGGTCATATGTGAGTTCTATTTATTAAGTATAAATACAAGATCTACTATAGTGAGTTTCCTATTCTAATTTCCTCTCCATTGAAAGTAGATTACACACATTTAATTTATCATTATTTATATATTATATTATTTTATATTGAATCATCTACTTCAATTTTATTTTATTTTTGTTTATATAATAATTATACATATTCTCATTTTTTTGACGATGACATTATATAGAACTTCACTCTATTACCTTTGAAATCCCCAATTTTTTATAATATCTTGCAAAATATTTATTTTTAATTTTGATTCCGCTTCTAATTTCGTTTTCCCATTATTCTTTTCTAGGGATTTACATGTCCTTATATTATTTTAATGTGAATTTATTATTACACCATGTATTATGATATATAAGAGAGTATATTTTTAGAAGTCTCCCCAATAATTCCTCTTTTTTTTATCATTTGTCACATTTTTTTAGAGGTGCTATTTATTTTTAAGGAAAATTAAATACACTTAAGTATTTAAATTTTATTTCATGTCTATTTCACTATTTACATAACCGTAACTTCTTGATTTATGTTGTGACATGATCTATAATATTTTTATGCAAGGTTTTCATTCAATAATTGGTTATCTATATTTTAATTTTGGAATCATGTATTATTATTGAATATATTATTTTATATTTGGAATGCATGATTTTGAATAGGATATAATGTAATAGGTGTTATTATAATTATTCATCCCAAAATATATTCAGTAAAACATTTATCTCATGAGATACAGTGTTTGATGATTTTTTTGACTGCCTTGATCAAATATATTATTTTTTCATAACAATAATCTTTAACTTATGTATATGATGTTTTATTATTATGCATGTTTTATATTCCATATCTCCTTTTGATGATTTTCACATTACTCTAAGTAATATTCCATATATATGATAGGATTACCACCATTATTCTCTATCATATAGTAATTTTGATTCATGTTACCATTTTATTCGTTATTACCAAATAACTATGATTTGTTTCTCAAACATTAATTTATGTATGTCCCCATGTGATCATATTTGTTAATAATATTTTGAATGTTTACAAGAAGAATATAATAAAAGTTTTAAATAAATTTTCATGGCCTATCTATAATAATTATGTAAAATGGTTTTATTTTTAAAAGACATTAATCCAATACATTTTTGGATACCTAATATTATGTATATTTAGTCATGAAATGATGAAATAACTGTGTATGTGATGTATAAATTTTTATTGATGAAATAATAACATTGTTTAGTAAATTATTTAATTATGTTACATTGAAAAGACAAAAATGGTTGAACTGAGGTGTTTCATAAGTTATATACATTATATGCAATCATTAATCCACTTATATGAATACGTTATTCATCCATGATTGTTTTTACCAAAAACACTTTTTATTTAATAAATATTCGGAAATAGGATGAACCAAATTATCCTCTACCATAATGGATAATGTAATGATTATCAGAATGAAATTCTTAATGTAATGAGAGATAAAATTTAAAACCATATGTTTGAACATAATAGCATGTACTAGGTTATAAAATTTATCCTCAATGAGGATGAACAAATAGAATCTGATTCAATCATGCAACAATGACTACCTTCATTTATTTGATATTAAAATCCACTTATTTACGAACAATGGATAAACCCCATTGAATATACATTCTCAAAGATTAATTTTCATAATCATGAGAATTATACTTTTCATATATAACGATTTAGAAAATATGTAGATAAATGGTGGAAATTAATCAAGAATATGAAGTATAAGGATAAAGTCTAATTACTGACGTGATAAGTTTGGATAAAACAATTTCTTTAAAAAATATTAATTTATACACTTTATAAAAAATGGATAGAACATTTATATAAATAAATAAAAAATAATTTATCTACATGTATTTATGAGGTGAATTTCATATTTCTCATAAGATTGTATTTTTTTTCAAGAATGATAGAAAATTTTATATACAATTTATCAGTTTAAACCCATTTATCAAAAAATAACATTAAATATAAAACATTGTAATTTAAGAAGTAGTTTTTCAATGAGTACATAATGTAGAGATAGAGTTTGGGGAATGGTCCCAAGGACATGGTGAATAAAAAAATAGAATAATGTTTCATACTAGAGGATCAAATGGAAAATGATATGGAGTAAATACGATCCAACTAACCACATGTAAAAAATATTGATATTAATACTCAAGTGACTATCATAAGAAAAATATGATAAATAATTCATGTATTGAAAAGGATGGAACCAAGGATAATATTTTTAAGTGTATATAATGAGGAAACATAATAATATAATGAAAAGGAAGGCTCTCTCAATACACCACCCATGGTCCAATGCTTTTACTACAAGGAACATTTGTACTACGAATTCTAGAACACTAAAGTAGTTTTTTATGCTAATTGATTCAAATATTAGATATATAAAATATGTAAAAGATGATATTACATCATTAGAACTGACTAAGTGGGTAAAATATTTATGTGGTGATAGACACATTTAATATTTGTTAAATAATGGTGAAAATAATTTTTTATCTTGGTTTGATACATTACTTCATATTTCAAATGTTTTGTATAAATACTATATCATATTTATGAAACATTGAATTTGATATATATATATATATATATATATATTAATATATATTTATTTATGAATACACTAAGTAGTGTAATAATTGTTTACTATTTTGTGGATCATCCCTAATTAATAAGTATATAATATTCTTATAGAAATTTTTCCAATTCTTCCTTTGATGGAATTTCATACTATACTGAGACAAATTAGATCCTCTTATAAAGTACATACATTAAGTAATGAGAAAATGAAATTTCATTCCATATAAAAAACAATCCTTTGATCCTATATAAATTCACGTAAAATTATGAATATTATTTACTGATTACGTCATAAGTATGGGTCACTATACACAATAAAGAAGCATATTTGGATCAAATAGATATGAAAAGGAAAACATTAATCCATTAATACATACCAACTATGAAGGGTTATATATCTGTATTCCCGGAAGAGTTTAATATCATTCCTCGAGATCAAAAGTTATATTTCCTAATGGAACTTATATCTTATGTGACACTAATATCAAAAGGACCTTATAAAATGGCCCTGATAGAATTAGAGGGATACAAGAAGAAATTTTAATCGAATTTGGATAAGTATTTGTACTCCTATGTGTATCACCTTGGGGTTAACCAATGTTCTTTATCCTGAAAAATTAAGAGTCATTGTGAATATGTATCTATTTCTAAGAGTATAATAAGATCACCATAATTAAAAAGTATATGCTACCAGAGATTGATGAATAGTGTTACTCATTATATAAAATAGATCTAATGTCATCCCATCTGATGTCAACACATGTACTTATGAATCACACCCAATTTACAAGAGTTTTATTACCAATGGTGAGAGTATATAATAAATTTTGGGGAGGTTATACTCTCAATTCCAGTATAAACAACAATAATAAAATAACAAAACATTAATAAAAAAATTAGATTACACGGTGTGGAATTACAACCCATGTAAACCATAGAAAATAAACATATATTAACGCTATAATAATTAAAAAACAATATCATGAAGTCATTAATCTTAACCAATATCACACTATGCTGATCGCATATAGAAAATAAATAGAATAAATAAAATACACAAAGAGGGTATATTACAACCTCTAGAATCTTCCCACACATATCACTAATCCCTATCAAGATGCTCTAGTAGGACCCACTATACAACCTATATCGTGTAAGTCAAGACACATGGTTTGTACACTCAATAAGGTTTATGCATATGGTGTGAGAAATAAATCTGAGTATGGTCTCTCCATATTCCCTTAATATATTACATAACATACATGTATATATATGAGGAAAATAAATAATAAAAACGTAAGGAATATAAGCATGCACATTATGACATTATGTGATAATAATTCCACCAAGACACCTAAAACTACAAAGTTCAACTAATTCTAGAATAAAGTCACCTCATGCCATAACCCTAACCCAAATCCTTTAACATAGGGAACCTTATAATTATCAATACCCTCTATGTAAGGTTACGATTCATATCAAACCTCAATCACATCGTACCAAGTCTCAATATCTACCATATCACTTAGGTTATAGTTCCATAATCTTGTCATGGACAAATAACCTCTAATTGAGGGTGATAATTTCATGAAACCTCTATATCATAGTGATACCTAACATCAAATCCCATGCAACATCACATAAACCACTCCCATATCACTCAATTTGGTTCTCATAATCATATCCTTGACTAATACCCTATCACATTGGGAAATACATGTTGGCACCCTCATATTCATAAAGAGTAAAAAAATTAATATCATAACCACAACCATCTCACATATAATAGGTTCCCACATAAGATCCTAGATATTACCCTATCACTCAGGGTATAATCCCCTAATAGTGTCCTAATCATTTCACCCTCACTCAGGTATGGGTCCCATAAAAAAGAACTAGAAACTACCATCTCATTTAAGGAATGCTACTATGCTAGAATCAAGGCCATTACTCTCCCACTAAGGATAGATCCCCATAATAGTGTCCTCATAAAATATAACATATCTATCCTAAAACAAATAACTAGTTTCACATGGCCTAGCCTAACACCATAGGGAACAACTCATCACTAAACTATCCTTGCTGACTAAACCCCTCAAGACTAAATCATCACATAATCACAAAATGTATAACCTTTTAGCATCACCATATCACCTATAAAAAACCCATGAGGTTCCTTATTCCTATATTGATCTCATCCAATTGCAAGAAATTTTCACTCATCACCCAATATTAACCC
Organism: Viscum album; assembly: GCA_963277665.1. Lineage (NCBI taxonomy): Eukaryota > Viridiplantae > Streptophyta > Magnoliopsida > Santalales > Viscaceae > Viscum > Viscum album. The sequence continues at coordinate 1,083,990,776 of OY728139.1, read as the reverse complement.
AATATCTTAATTACAATCTAACCCTAGCCTCATGTGGCAGGGTTTAATACCAAATATTATTCCCCAAATAAATATTTATGGTCCAATCTATATGAACCTTCCAATTACTCTCCATTATGTACTATTTGAGAGTAATTTCAAACTCATCATGACATCTACCATGATTTATACTCAAGCCCCACCATAATTTACCCTATAGAGAACTCTCAAGATCATCAACTATAGGAATCCCACCCCAACACACCATGTATATCCCCAAAGGACTTATCCTACTTATAACATGAACCAAGACCCTAATCCACCCTCAATACATTATTCCCAATCATATATGAGACATAAAACCATCTCACCCATCAATCTTAGTCTTATTCCCCTCATGCCTATTAATTAGACCTATAATAAAATTATATACGATAAAAAACTACTTTTTCGCCTTAAAAACTATCATGGATCTATCGTAAATCATAATAAAATCACACCCCCCTTTGTATAATGACACTAAGCACTTCCAAAACACAGATTGTAAAAAGTAGCACTTTCACCAACTCTAGGAGCATCAATTCTACCCCATTTTCTTACACATCCCATTATTAGTCTTTATAAATTTTTCTTAAACCCAAATATAAAAAATGTTTCACAATCATACATGTAATATGGGGTGGGTGTGTGTAGGACTCTGTAATCCACCAATAATGATCTCTAAAAAATATCTAGTAAATATAATGTATATAGTTTTAGAAAGAATAAAATAAAAGAAATAAAGTAATCAATTTACATTTATCAAATATTCTTCATTTATCCCTATAACACCCTTAAGTTCCAGAGGAAATCAAAATATCAATATCATATATCTAAATTCCTATTTTACCATTCATAATTCATAATTGAATTCCCAGGATACTACTCACAATTAATAATTGAATTCCTATGTTACCCTTTATAATTCCTAATTGAATTCAATTGTTACTATTCCTAATTCATAATTTAATCCCCATGTTACCATTCATAATTCATAATTTAATGCCCATTTACCATTCACAACTCATAATTTATTTCCCATGTTACCATTCATAATTCATAATTGAATGACCATGTTACAATTAACTGACACATAATTAATTGAATAATTAATTATCCACATAAATTTCATAACTAATTAAAAATTAGATAATCATACCAATACCATTAAACAATTCACTAATTAATTAATCAAATCCACCCCATTAATTAATTCACAAATTAATTAATCATCTTAATCAATTCATAATCATAAATTATCTTGTAATTAATTCATCTATTTATTACATCTAATTTATTAGTTCTTATATTAAAATAATTAACTCAATAATTAATTCTCTCAATCCAATAAATTCATTATTTCTATAATTAATTAAAAAATTAATTATCTCAATTTGAACAATTCAATATATATATAATTAATATAATAATTAATTATATCAATTCAAACAATTCAATATCACTATAATAAAATCAAAAACTAATTATCTCAATTCAAACAATTCAATATCTCTATAATTAAATATGAAATTAATTATCTCAACTCAATCAATTCAATTTCTCTATAATTAATTCAATAGTTAATTAAGCATAATCAACAATTCTAATATCCCTAATTTCTTATTTTATGTTCATAAATTAATTCACCAACTTAATTAATTCAATCGTGATATAAATTACTAAAAATATATATAGAAATAGTAAAATAACATACATATAATTTTAATCAAGTCTTTAGGATCTGAATTATAGACTGTCTTGATTCGTTGATGAGTGACGACCCAACAAAAATTCCCAATTTCTATAGGGTAATGATTTTGAATGAGATATGAATCTAAGACCTAAATCATGACCCAAAAAATAATGATATCATAAATAGAGATCTATATCTACAATAATAGATCTGGATCCACTAAACATGTTTTATATCTCACCAATATAAAGAATAATTTCCCTTAAATGAAGAGATAATACTGAGAGAAAAATGAGAAAGAAACCGGGATGAGATCCACCTACAGTGAGGGGTGCAGATATTTGATCTGGGATTCTCTCCACCAATAATAGAGGATGGGTGGGCTAAGAATCCATTTGAAGGGATTTTAAATCGTGAAAGGATGACACGGGTCAAATGGTGTTTGATTTGGGTGAGCTTCAGGTGATCAGATAATGATAAAACTAACATTCATGTGAATTAAAAAATCTCACATGATTTCTTGGGCAGGAGTGCATGGATTTCCTTCAGCATGGCCCTAAACTGTGTTCCTCTTTTATAGGGGTGATGAGTTACTCCTAATAGGGCACAAGCATTGACATCATACTTTTTAATAGTGAATTTCCTTACTATATAGGGTTCCAGGGATTGCTCGTCTGGGGAACATAGTTAGTGTAAGCCGTGTGCCAACCATGCACTACCCTTTTGAAATCCAATTTTAAAATGTTTCACCCAAAACAAGCCAGGTTATATCCAAATCCAAAAGTACTCAAACAACGACCAAGGATTACCTGAATAAGATCCTGAGAAATCTCTTAAAAATTGCGAGATCTAACAATCTCGATATCTTATAAAAGTTCATCCTCAAGCTAAACTTGGTAGAATCTATATGATTATGAGTAAAAAAGAATAGGCCACTATGTTTTCATATTTTATTCACATTCCCATGTATCATCATATACACAACCATGTTTCCACAACACTTGATCTATTATCATGGTCTTTCCCCCACAAAACTATCTCACTATGATCTAACACATGTATCAGATGATCCTTAAAGGGCACATCTATATGTTTCTCCATATCCTCTACATCGATCACATGAGAAGGGTCTGGGAGATATTTTTGATGTTGTGACACATGGAAAGCATAATTCATATCCCTTTATCTCAATGAAGGATCCAATCAGTAATCAATGAGCCCAATTCACTCCACAACCTCAAACAATCCAATGAACATGGGCACCAGATTGCCCTGCCTTCATATCTTATGGTTACCCATCCTAGGAAACACCTGAAGGAATACATGATCACCCTATTTAAACTCTAGGGGTATTTTACATCTATAAGAATATGGATTCTATCGTTTATGAGCTATATCCATTGGATTTAAGTTCAATTTAAGATAATTCAATGTCTCCAACATTAGACTAAGTCCCAAATTACTTGACTCACCTACCTCCATCAAATATAAAGGTGATTTTCATGGAAAAATACAAAGTTACTCAAATTTTCCATCTGTATTATATCCTAATAACTAATTTTATTAGAAAATTACACTATATCAAGCTGTTTCTTCTAAGAACCCCCAATTTCCAGAACACACAATCACATTATACCCTTAATAACTAGTCTAGTACACTCTGACAGAAAATCAATTTGTGGGTGGAATATATTACTCAATAACAACTTTATACAAACAACCTATGTATGTCCTACCATAAGTGAAATGTAAAGAGTGATTTCTGATATGTAACTATAGTCTATAGAAACCTGTGTACATGATATATCTCCCAAACATACAGTTCCCCCAAATTCATCACCGAGAATGTCTCTTGTACTAGAAAGAAATGTGATAGTTTCTTTAGTCGATACACAATAACCCAAATAGAATCTTTATTCAATGGAATCCTTAGGAGACACACAAAAAATACACTGTAATTTCATCCTAGTAACATTCTAGAATGGGAAATGTCTATAAATACCCTAAGGTCATTGATGTTCATCCTTCAGCAGCTAAAAGGTTTAGTGTCATGTCAATAACCCTACTATATCTTTTTTTAAGTCGTTCCACTAAAAATGTTTTAATAGGTCAGGGAAACTTTTGGCCACACCTAGATGTACATCTCACTTCGAGGAATGAAATTCAAATATCATGTCCACTCACATACTCATAAAAAGAAAATTTTATTATTGGAATTGATGATATCATCCTCATCTATAAACCATCTTGAAGGTGTCTCCCCACCTTCAACACTTTCCATCATGGTTAAGAACTCTGGATTCTCATACTGTCTCCCTCTTATCCATCTCAAAAGTGTAGAATCCACTAAAAAATATACAAAAGTCATCTTTTTATGACTCTCCGAAACTATAATATGCATCTCATCAAGTAATCTCATCATCTCCCACTCCACACTATACTCCTGAACTACCTGATTCTGAGTTTTCATTTTCTAAGGGTCATCCACACTATTTCCCTTTTCTGTATTATATTCTTGGTCAAAATAAAATGACTGAATATAGTAATCCCATCTACACTACCAGAAATTCAAGTCTCATTTTGAGAATATATACTTAAAGATCTAATGATCTGTATGAAGAAGATTTTTTTTCCAAATATATAATGATGATATCACTTCAAATCATAAACCATTGCTGCTAACTTGAGGTCATGGATATGGTAGTTTTGTTTATCTAAACTCAACTAATGAGACCCACAAACTATAACTCAATATCCATACATCAACCTAACTCTATTTCTAATCCTATATGCATCATAATAAACTGTTTAATCTTTGACTGACTCATTTAGTTCAATATTGTTGCCAATGTAAAATGCTTCTTCAACTCCTGTAAGGTATTCTCACATGATTTTGAGCATTCAGGATTGCCCCCTTTTTAGTTTACCTAAAATATATGATTAAAATATGAAAACATATTGAATAAACCTATGATACTATCCATATAACACTATAAATCTATGTATATCAAATACATTATTAGGTTTCTCCCGAGTCACTAATGTATAGAATCTTTTTGGGTCCATTGACAATCCTTAGTATGAGATGATGTGACCTAAGAAGTGTGTTTGATCAATTTAAAATTGACCATTAGATAGATTTGAATATACCCAACCATATCGTAGTGTACTCAGGATGATGTCATGATATTGGGTATGATTGTAATGATTTTTAGAGTACACAATGATACCATCCACAAATAACTACCACAAATTGATCTGGGTGTGGATAAATTTTTTTGTTTATTAAAGACACAACTAATTTTGGTATTTTTTCTACCCAAAATACATTATGAAAAACTCTTATAGGTTATAACTTCAGTTGAAAGTAGTCCTCAGTATATCATAAGCCCTAACACTCAAATGATGATACACTAATTTCAATTAAATATTAGAAAAGATATAAGATCTCCTCAACTGGTCAAATAGATAATCAAATAAAAGTGGATACCACTTCTTCATAGTCATCTGTTTCATATTCTAGTAATAAACACATAAGTGCACACTTTCATCATCATTATTTTAAGAAAACACATGTGGACCCTAAAGTGAAGTACTCATATTGACAAATAGATTATCCCACACCCCTTAAAGATAATTCATGAGTCCTTGAAGCACTATAAATTTCAATCTATATAGTGGAATAGAAAGAGTACACCCCAAAAATGAGAACAATTATAAACTGCACTTATCTCTTAGGTGGAATTGTGGATAAGAATTTGGGAATCATATCCTGAATCCTATCCACTATAAGGGTAATATCAATAAGATTTACATCACTTTCATCAATCAATAGACTAGAAAACTAGGATGTGTTCTCTTCTAGTTGTTGAGTAATTGGCCCTATCGAGCCTGCATTGATATCACACCCTCCATGGTGAATATAGTTGTCACCATTATAGGACATAAAGGTCACCCTCCTATAGTACCATTCTATGTGGGATCAATATGCGACTATCTAGTCCAAACCACAATTTATGTCAAAGAATGACATGCCATGAATATAGTGATCCCATAGAAAATGATACTCTCCATCCATGAAAGAACATCCCCTTCAAAAGTAGACATCTCTAGGCTGTATTCCCAGAGGACTTCCTTATCCAACACCCCACTCTTACACTCAATATCCAATATTAAACCATTTATAGGCTGTACATAAATAATATAATGAGAGGAACCAATATCAAATAAGTAACATGATTACATAGAAACTCTAATAATATTAATTCATAACAATTTTTTCCAGCGTCATTATACCCAAGAGTAGGTTGAATGGAATGTGACTATCCTGAACCTATTCCCTATGATGCAGTCTGACTCTGCTGATCTTCACCATGCTAATTATATATGACCACATTCATAGATAAACAAAATCCCATAACTCTATCACCAAAACCATTAGAACTCCATCTGCTAGCCTAGTATGGTTTATAAGATCCCTTTATTACACTCTGATTCTACCTAGCTACACCCTTGCTGCCTATCTATCACTTTCCACAAGACCAGCACTCAACTGGTGGTCTGGGACAACTTCAATAATAATGGACCTACCTACCAAAATTATGAAAGATCTCTCAAGCATGGTCTTGTGAAACCGACCCTCCGTTTTGGACATTTCGCTTTCCACTGCCCTAGATAATGCTCTCATAACGACGCTTCTTAATATATGAAGTCATACCACCTTATTGTTCATCTAAAAATATATGTCCTACAATAGAAGCATCATTTAGGTTCCACTTATATATGAGATCCAGACTCACGACCTCAAAAACATTCATGAACCAAATGATTTTAAATTAGGACATAATTTCACATTCAAGACCATCTTAAAAAAGAATCATTGTAGTAATCCCATACTCTTCCAACTCTATAGAAAATCATTATAGATCTATAAAGAGTCAGTCATAGTTCACCATACGCATACATCGATGAGTAAAACTTGTGAAATCAATATCTCTCACCCACATTAGTGTCTCTAGGTATAAATAATCTAGGAACTTCTCTAAGAAGTCCCTCTATATCATACCATCAGCCTAACCAGTACGTTCCTGAATGTCCTTCCAATGCTTTATTGATACTTTTATTATATATGTGGCCAACATGACCCTCTATTCAGTTAATTTCCACAAATGGTCAATTATCATCTGGATAGACTCAATCAAAAACTTAGTTCCCTCTCGTCCACCCTCTCTAGTAAAAGTAAGAGGGCTCTGCAAATGATACTATCCCTTTAGGTTTGACATAATCTTCTCCACCCACCATAGGCCACTTTCCATGAATTACATGAATCACGTTATGATATCTTGAAAATTATCCTCAAATTATTCACCACACTATCAGATCCACAGCTCCAACTACTATTGGATCATCCCGAGATATGTCTTCATTTTGTTTACTAAAAAAGAGTTATTTTTGAGGAATATCTATATAATTAAAAAAATACATATTAAGACTCAGAATAGACATATATAAAATTTAGGTATGATCAAAATCACAACAATCCACAAAAATTATTTTCTGTAAATGACACCACACGGTCAAAATCGAGGTGTTATCTCCACCCTTGAACATCTGACACATAGGTTATAGTTAAAAAAAGGTAAACTCATTCCCATTATTCCTTTTTATCATTAGAAACTAATTTACGCATATATTTCATCATTTTAAATTTTCAAATTAATTTTTGGAACTGTTTTCATTTAAAACACACTAGCATGAAAAAACATATCAAGTTCATCCACTGAAATCAAACCCATTTTCTCCTCTGTTCATCAACTAATTCACGTCATAAAATAATCCTAAGTTTCTAGAATGATTCTTAAATAAAAATCTATCATTACTAACCATTCCATGATTAAATATTCATTAAATACCAAAACAAATCGCATCACAAAACAAGTGTGTTTCCCAAGGTGAATTAACATTAAATTGTAACAACGACAACAATAACAACAACAATCCCACCTGGAGTACCTGGGTTCTCCCCCATACATGTCTTAGCTACTCCCATACATTAGATCAAAACCAAACCCATAATATACTTGTTCTCCTATTTACCTTCACTATATTGTATGAAAAAAACAAAAGAAACGAAAACTAGGCTCAAATACCACATTGTAATGTCGTGGCCTGGGTTTCACATACTGATGCCCAATCTGGTCCACCATATGATGTCATGCATGCCTCCCCGTATAAAAGTTTCTACCAACTAGAAGTGGAGGCCTAATGTCAATCATGGGGAGACCATACCCTCTTTTTTTATAGTATTATATAAGAGTAAAATAAAAAAACAATTGAATAACATATAATCATAAATAATAAAAATTTCTTATTATAACAAAAAATGGAGATACAATATCAAAACTAAATAGTAGATATTCCATGAAAATGTATGTTTTAATTGTCAGAATTCAACTCAAAAGTAAAGATGCTTAAAACACCCAAGAAACACCCAAACCACATCTTATTCACTCAACCATGCTCATTCCCAACTGATCCATATAACATAGGGCCTTTTCCCTTATCCAGTACTACAACCTTAAAATCTATTTGGGTACCGATCATGCAACCCGGGTAGGGTGTGAGTAAAACTAAATAGTCCACCACCAATAATTCCCATTCAATAAATTGTATGTAGTTTCATAAATATTAAAATAGAAGAAATAAAGTAAACATTTTACATTGGTCAAATATTGTTCATTTAACCACATAACACCCACAGGTTTCCGAGGACACCCAAATATCTATATCATATATCTAAATTCCCATGTCACCATTCATAATTCATAATTGAAATCCCATGTTACCAATCATAATTCACAATTGAATTCCCATGTTACCTTTTATAATTCACAACCGAATTCCCATGTTACCATTCATATTTCATAATTAAATTCCTATGTTACCATTTCTAACACACAATTTTATTATCATGTTACCATTAATAGATCATAATTGAATGAACATGTTACCATTTATAAACATATAATTAATTCATGAATTAATTATCCACATATATTTCATTACCAATTCAACAATCTGTTAATCATACTAATCACATTAATTAGTTCACCAATTAATTAATCATAAAAATACCATTAATTAATTCACAAATTAATTAATCATCTCAATTGATTAGTACTCATAAAAATATCCATTAATTACTTCATATATTAATTAAATCTAATTTTTCAGTTCCAAAATATAAATAATTAATTATCCAAATTCAAGCAATTCAATATCACCATAATCATTTCAATAGTTAATTATCTCAAATTGAACAACTCAATAGCTCAATAATTAATTCAAAAAACAATTATCTCAACTCAAATAATTCAATATTTCTATAATTAATTCAGCAATTAATTATATTATTGAAAAAAATTAATATCACAATAATTATTTCTAAAATTAGTCATCTCAACTCAATCAATTTAATATCTCTAAAATAAATTCAATAATTAACTATGAATTATATTCAATTCCAATATCCTCTTTTTCATATTTTATCTTAATTAATTTATTTAAAATGTTAATTTATTCAATTACAAATTCAATATCTAATCATCTAAATAGAAATAAAAAAATTACATAGATAGAATTGCAATCTAGATATTTTGATTTGAATTATAGACAACCTACCTTGATTTATTGATGAGAGATTGCTGAACAAAAATTCACAATTTCTGAAGACTAATGACGTAGAACGAGATATGTATATAAAAACAAAATCAAGATCGAAAAAACCAAGATATATTAAATATATAAATAGATATTAAATCCCATACCATGATCTACTAAAATAGGTCTAGATCTAACCAAAATATATAATATCTTCCATTAAATAAAGAGAGCATAATAGGAATGAAATCATAATGAGGTCCTTTTACTGGGGGGTTGAAGATCATTGATCCAGGAATTGAACCACTAATAACTGAGGCTAGGAGGGATTTTAATCTTTTTAGGAGAGTCTGAAATCATTAATGGACATCATGGGTTGAATGGGGTATGAGTTTCATGACTTTGGGGGGTTTAGTTAATTTAAAAACTAATTTTCGGGTGAATTAAAAGGTTTCACATGGTTTCTAAGGTAGGGGATCATGGTTTTCCCAAACCTCGTGCCAATACTATGTGACTATTTTTTGGGGGCATGATTCCTCACAATAGGGTGAATAGTTTGAAAAACTATGGGCTAGTTGTGCAACTCCCCTCTCTCTATTATTGTATAGTTTTTCAGGTTTTGGAATACAGTTACGGAACACCATGTGCAAATTGGGAACTATCCCTATCCCTTACAATTTTCTCAAATTTCAAAAAATAAATCTTCATTATATAACCCAAAAAACTAATAAAAAGGACTAAACAGTGTCTAAGAAATGGATTTAGATATCTATAGAAAATGTCGGGATCTTACACCCCACCTCTAGTATCGCATTACAGAATGACCCCATGGGTTTTGATGCATCCCCCAACCACATAAAACCACCTAGAACCTAAATGATACTTATTATAACATATCTTGATACCTTTTAATGTATCCTTCTCTAAGGTGTCCTGTCACATCACAAAAATCCTTTTACATAACACACTATATATTCGCCTAAAATACCCTTCACAACACCTAAATTGGGAGGTAGTGTAATATTAAACCCCCAATACACCCTCATTGTGAAATGATATGCATATGGTGTGTTCTCCCTTATCCCTAGAAATGTAATCTTATAGAGAGGGTTTATCATTTGATCCACTCTATTTATTTAGTGACCTTATATATCCATCCAAAATTGTATTGTATATAGTAGATTACTTGTTGAATAACCCCTAGTTGTGTTATGATCTCCCAAAATATTTTTCCATATCAGGGTCACCCTGAATATGCTTCAATTCTCACTAGAGAAATCCCTTGGTCCTCTAATGTAGAACCCCAAAATTTTAAATTATGATCATTGTATTTGATAGTGTATATAACACGAATAACCAAGAGTAAAATGAGTATAATTTCCAAAGAAATAAATATATATTTAAAATTTTAAATAAATATATTATATAGATTTTAATGTATGAAACACTGAGTTATCTTTCATTATAGGCAATAACTACTTTGTTCGGTAGTTTGTGTTACACGTACGACCAAGTTTTACCAAAAACATTATTATTAGGATATTATTATTTAATATAATAAGATAAAACCTAGCCACTAAATAAATAGTTTTGAATAATATTAAATAAATTAATAAAATAAATTTTTTCATTAATTGGTTACAATGTAATTACAAATTAATATGAGAACAAACTGAATATAAATGTAATGTTTTAACAAAAAACAATTTTTATGCACATAAAGTTATTTTATCCTAGTAAATTAAAATAATTAAAATTATTTAATGGTGTTAATGTAATATATATATATATTATATTTAATAAATTATTTTTTAAATTTTTCCAATAGATTTTATAAGCATAAGATAATATCAAACTCATTCTTATGCATAAAAACTACATTTTTATAAAGGAAGTTTTGGATCCTTTTAAGAGAGAACCTATCTTAAATATAAATTTTATAAAATATTTATTTTTATATGTCAAAATAAACATAAAGTAAATAATAATATTGTCAAAATTATCTTAGGGTGAATATTTGTTATTTTTCTATGATGTTTAAATTTTTAATGAACAGTGTAATAACTGAATTTTCATTGAAAACTCCTTTATCATATAATTTATTTATATAGTTATATTATTATTTATATTTGTTTGAAAGTAATGTTATATATATTTTACATATATTAATCTAGTTTATTTTATTAGAATAAATTTAATTCAACAATTGAATATAAAAACATAGAAAACTTTTTAACATTTTTACTCTAAAAACTGACATTATCGCCCCGTTTCTAAGAATAATTTTAAATTAATTTATATCAATTATCTTATTTGAATTTGGAAAAATGGATTCAATATTTTTAATCATCATAATGTACAATTTATAATAATTTCAACTAAGTTTTTGGCCAAAAATATTAGCGAATGTCATTAAAATGAATTACAGTGAATAAGATAAAAAATTGCTTAACAAAGTGTTGAATCTTAAATATAAGACCCAAAATAACATATAAACTTTTCCAAAAGCCATTTTATGTTAATATTTATACCATATAATAAATTAAATTATAGATAGAATGTTATGTGATCCACTTTACATGGGGAAAATGCGGTTCAAATTAGTTTTTCAAAATTTTACAAGAATGCCACTCCTTATCCACTATAAAAATGCACTCTCCCCTCTGACATATTCACACCAATAAATCCATTTGGATCACCCATTATCTTCCCAAATAATCTCCAAAAATCCATTAAATAATCTTATAATCCTCCATTTTGTTATAAATCCTTCCATGGAATCCCTTTGGCGAAAACCAATTGGAGTTTTCCAATGAAGAGGTTACATTCTTCCTCAAGATCTATTATTTAATTTTCATTATTCAACCCAAAAACTATTATTATTCCATGAACTAATTAAAAAATTATCCTAAATATACATATTTTTTTATTATAATGCTTTTACCTACACCTTTACACACTTCAATCAAATGGGATATGGACTTACCATTCGTGTGTGACGAACTACCCCCTCACAAAACGATTTCATTCATTTTTCCTTTACCACCTATCAAGGTTGGAAATTATGATGGACTCAATATTTTTATATTATACATTTAAAATTTATTTTTTCTTAATATTTATAAAATTTTTATATAACACTTACTTTCAGGATTTCTATTTTGTTTAAATACGATAACATCGTTTTTGGTTGTGTCGACTACCGCCTAATCAAAATGATGTGATTCGTTCGTGCAATACACGAAAGGTATAAAAGATGGTTTTAATAAATATTTGTTATATATATTACATGAATATGACATATTAATTATAATATACATATATATAATTTAAATTTTATTATTTTAAAAAGAAAAAGAAATGGAAGTTGTTTTAATGTGTATATACAACCCAGCATCTCCAGGAATGGTGAATTTCATTTATTATCTCCAAATATTACGAATTATTATAAATCAATATATAATAGATATATATTATATTAAAAACAGGTTTTAAATTATTTATATGGTGAGATCATTATCTAATTAAAATGAACAACATGTAACATGTAATATATATAAAAAAGTAATAAACTAACACCAAACTAGTAATGATAATGAGAGATTTCTAAAAAATGGGTCATAAGAAATTATAAAAAATATATATATGATATTTAAAATATGATTATGGTTTTGGTATAATTTATGAAGAATATTAAGACCCTTATACATAATGTTAATAGATTTCCACAAAAAATGAAACTAAAGGTAATAGATTTCATCTAAATTTACATTTTAATAGGATTTATATATTGTGATGAAACAATTTACATTAATGTGGGTTATTTAAATAACATATTTATTTTAATATCGATATTCTCTCATTCATAATTTTATTTTATGTTTCTCTTCCTATTATATCACCCCAGTGGTTTAGCATGAAAATGTCCATGTGCTAAAAGTCATCTTTGCAATATCTCTTTCTTTTGTGATTATTAACTTTCTCTTGGAACAATAAAATAACTGTAATAATATTTAATTTTAACTAAATATACACATTTTTGGGTTAGGGATATTATTATTCCCTAAATCATATACCATTTTTATATGGGGTTTTTTATTTTGAAAATTGTTTAACTATCTAGGAAAAATATTGATAAGTCAATATTCTTCATTCAATAAATATAGTTGATTAGACATATTATTCACTAAATAAATCAATTCCATGATATGAGGAATTATTTATATTGGAAATGATGGGTGATACCAAAACATTATATATCCCCTTGATGAGTCAACAATTTCTCTTGATAAAAATAAGTTGGCCAAATAAAATGGGATTATAACTATAGTTTTAAACTGTCTTGTGAAAGGTTTTGATGGTATATGTTTATATATGCCTAAAACATGACATCAAATAATTGAGCATATCCTTGAAATATATTTATGTTATTATTTTTTTTATCCATGATAGTTTTAAATGATTATTTATATGGTTGCATTTTAATCTTAGTTTATTGATTAAATAAAACCTGTTTTAGTTCGTAACCATTTCCTTTTGATTAATCCTTATCTAGTCATTGGAGTTCCCTGTATTCTATGTTATTTAACAAGAAATGTTTATAATTATTATTGATTCAATATTTATTCTACAATAATTACCCTTAAAAATTATTCTACATCACCATTAATATGTTTCTTTTCCCTACGTTATGGAGAGGATTCTGATGAATGTGTTTCAAGGATGTTGAGTGTATATTATTTTTATGATTTATTTATTATCCAAATGTAATATGGGTATCATTTTGGTAATATAGTTTTCCAAACATGCTTAAATTTTCAGTCTTTTGGTATTCAAAGCTGGTATATATTTCAATGTAATAACGTAACACACTAGATCTGGGATTCAGGGGTCAGGGTGCTACTAATGGTATCAAAGAATGTTTAGTAGTATATTTGGAAACTATATTTATAAAACATAGATTAGGAAAAATAACCCTAATATAGTCTTTGAGTATTTTTTCATAAGAAAATCCGTGAAATTTGGTTAGGTAGATATTATGTGGGTCATACTAAAAATAAATCAATGTCTGGGTGTAACAAGTGGATGTGGTTCTAGAACATTTGAACCAAGGGGAAACAACTTCGAAAAGCTATGTTTATCGTTAATCGATCGTAACATGGTACATGATAATTGGACTAACTAGGCACTTGGTTTGACACTCTCACGGGACACACATATGACAATTCCTAGTTTCTTTACAATCCATTATGATAGATTTGAAAGTAATAAAATCTCCAATGAAACGTTGTTCACTATTATGAGATTAGTTTTGTAATATTTCATAAATTTATGATATTTTTTCCATATGTTTTTATTATAAATTATTTTAATCAATGTTATGAACTTATAGAATATATTCCATTATTTATAAATGGTCTCTTTAAGGGAAAATTAAATAAATACTCGCTGAAAATGAAGATGAATTCTTACTTATAAAAAGTTATAAATGGTATAAGAATTGAAAAGGGTATTGATATATTATGGAAACATAACCAGGTTATGACACATTACCATGAAAAAATAGGGAATCCTATTCTATAATGAGATTATTCGATTTGTTATCTCTTTATATGACATAGCCTCGTCATCATTTTGTGGGAATACTTATCCAATGGTAGGTGAAAATGGATTATGTCATCAGGGAAGATATTTATGGCATTGGTATATGGTGAAAATTAAATTTTTACACATAAAAAATGTATTATTCCAATTATGATGTTGATAAATGGTGGAAATTGATCCATAATAACACGGATGAAGAGGAAATAGAACTCATGGAATTGGAGGCTTCAATGGACATCTTATTAGAAAAATAAATCCCTCATGGGAACAAAATGTGATAAAGGGAAGGATACTTAGTTTTAAGAAAAATAAGGAAGAAATTTTTTTGGATTGTGAATTTACCTATAAAATGTTATAAATGTATGGTATAAACTTCATACACAATGTGGAATGAAATATTGACAATTTCGTTAAATGGTGTAAGCCAAGTCTTCGAAGGGTACTAGTTTCTCAAACATTTTTATCAAATGATGAAATAGTTTTATATTCTATCAATTAAAATAAATAATTCTCCAATAATTATTACTTCAATTTTAGGAAATACAAGAAGAGGATGATAGAGTAAATAATATAAAAAAGCAAGTAGGAAAAGAAGTATTTTCCCACATGTGATAATTGTCGATAGAATCAACCTATGAAATGCTGTTAAAGATCAGGAGTTTGTTATAAGTTCTTAAGGAAAAGTTTCTATAAAAAATAATGAAAAGGGAAGAGAGAAAATTATTATATTTACTAATAAAAATACTACTACATTGAATGATATGCAAAAAATTCCCTATGTGTCAAGTGAATCTACCATATATGAATAAAATGGATCACGGTCAAGCTTATGTAATTAAAAAAGCCGAAGTGTACATATTAATTTTCGCATGTATTTCTATCCTTTAATAATATTTTAAAAGTTTATTCTTTATTATAACTTGATTATAAGTATTATGAAATGAATAAGGCTAGTATCGTTTTACTTTGGAATCATGGATTAAAAAAACATGTGTGATCAGAACCTATAAACAAGAAATTCGATTCAGTGAAAATTTGAACTTTTTTGTAAAACCCATGGTTTAAGGAATTATAAGCATTAATATATTACTAATTTTGAGTAAATGAAATTTTTACAACGATATTAATTATATGTATAAACAATTAGTTACTAAAAAATACCATGGAAATTACTCAATTTTTTTGAATATTAATATTTTGAAAAGGATAACCATTTATGAAATGGTTTATGTTAATATTTGAATGATGTTTTAGATATTATTATATTACTTCACCATATGAGGAAAATTGTGCTTTTAAATGAAGTAAAAATAGTTAAAGTTTAAATAAAATGAAACTATTATTCATATATAAGTGTATCAAGAATGTATATTTACATAAATTCATAGAGAGTGAAAGAATTTATCAACTCAAGAAAAATGGTATTAAAAAAATGATATCCAACTCTCGTCATTTTTTATGAAATTAATGAAATTTATTTAAAAATCTAGTTCATGTATTTTTTTGAAATAAAATTATCATGATGATTTTATATATCACTATATATCACAACATGAGAGTTAGATTTCATATCTATATCCATGTTTTCAGTAATGATCTCCTTTTTTAAAGCTTAGATTTATAGAGACCTTTGCATTTTATTTTCCCAATTATTAATATTTTCTGTTATTTATCATATTTATGATGAGGGGTTTTCAAAAAATATTATATTAAAATATCAAGTCATATATATACATGTTCATGTTTGAACTACATGGACCCAATTTAGTTAACGTGGGGAGAATGTAACACTCCAAAATTCTAAAGTAAGAACACTGTGTCTGAGACCATGTATGACCCAAAACACCAAGCATAGAACGTAATATAAATTCCTAATAAATTATGATATATATAATACTTTAAATAAATATATTCAATATATTATAATGTACTAGACACTTAGTTAGCTTGAATTACACACAATAACAACTTTGTTTGGTAGTTTGTGTTACACGCAAGAACGAGTTTTACTAATAAACAACTTACTATTATGATATTATTATTTAATATAATAAGATAAAATATAGGAAATAAATGGATTATTATTAATATTATTAACTATATGATGAAATTATATGGTTTAATTCATAGGATAAAAATAAATTATAAATTAATTTAAGAGTCAATTTAATATAAATGGAATGATTTTATAATAATCATTTTTTATTACAAAGTCAATTTATCCTAATGAAATAAATTAATTACAATTAGTGAGGGATATAAATTTTACAAAATATATATATATTAAATAAATTATTTTTTACATTCATCTAATATATTTTATAATCATAAGATAAGAACAGGCCTCATCTAATGCATAAACAACAATATTTTTATAACAGCCTTCTTGCCCCTTTAATTGAGAACATATTTTAAATCCAAAATTTTGAAATTTTATAGACATTATATGTCAAAATAATAATAATTTATAAAATTATAATGTAATAATTCTATTAGGATGAATTACTGGTTTTCTTCTAGTGGTGTTTCATTTTTTAGTGAATAGGGAAAAATACTGAATTTTAATTTAAAACAATCCCTTCTTATAATATATTTATATTGTAAAATTATGTATTAAATTTGTCTTGAAAAACAAATAGGTAAATTATACATATATTAATAAAATTTATATAATTTTAATCAATTGAAAGTAGAAATTTTATATAAAAATGTATTAAGCATTTGAATGTTATTTATATTAAAAAATTCCATTATCATCATGTCTACAAGATTAATTTTAAATTAATTTATTCCTCTTATGAGAGTGGAATTTGATAAAATTTATTCCATATTTTTAATCATAATAATTTATAATTTCTAATATGTTCGCATTTATTTTTTTCCACAAATACTTGGGAAAGTGATTAAAATTAATTAGAAACGATTAAGAGAAAAATTAGCTTAACAAAGGACAAAAATATAGACATAAGGCCCAAAATGACCTAAATACTGGTGAAAATCCATTGGATATTCATATTTAGACACTATAACCCTTTTTATAGTAATATTACCGTTATTGGATCAATATGAAAATAGAAACACATGGTTGGAATTCCATTTTAAAAATATACAATAATAACACTCCTCCTCCACAATAAAAAGGTACTCACCCCTTCAACTCCTTACCACCACTAAATCCACATGAATCATCACAACTCTAACAGAATATGATCCCAAAATTCCTCCCATAATCTTAGAATCCAAACTTTTGGAATAAATATATTTAAAGAATCCCTTTTTTGTAAACCAAAAGGAGTTACACATAGAAGATTTGACATCCTCCCTCAAAGACTTTTGTTTTATTTTAATTGTTCACCCCATGAAAATTTTTATTACATGATTTAATAAAAAAATATCATAAATATACTGATATTTTTATTTCATGTTTTAAACCAACACAAACAAATAAAAATATAAAATGGATAATGAACATACCATTCTTGTCCGGAGAACTACCGTTGGAAAGGCCGTGAAATTTTATGCAATTTTTTTCGTAATTTCATTGGAATTTTACGAGTCTGTGGATTTTAACAGCACTTGATTCCGAGGCCCGGTGTGCCCAGAATCAATATATTAAGTCTAGCTCAGGTATGCTCAGTGAACGAATGAGCAGGTTTTTCTATCTTTAGAACCGCTGCTCAGAATTGAAATATGAGGGCACCGATGAACTCACAACACCAGTATTTTCTTAATGAGACCTTTACTATGGTTGCGTTTGCACAGGAGGAAAAGTTAAAATTTTTTGTTTAAGTGATAAGTGAATAAAATTTTGAACAATTTTATTTTTATATCTAATGTGGTTTTATCCTGCATGGGGGAGGTGGGGTGTGACCCACAAGAACCAAACTACCCATTTGAGGATATTTATGAGGTGGGTCCCACACAATCCCCAACCTGTCACATTCCCTTAACTCACTTTTAACTCTCATAAAATCCCCCCATAATCACCCCTTGTATTAATTTGTAACTCTTCTTCATTAATTTAGCCTTTCCACTTCCTCTCCTCTCACTCCTTTTGATTTGCCAAACTATCAAAATTAATGAAACAGTCTCTCTAACTAATAGATTAAAGAGTTTGAATTATTTTGAATACTTTTCATGCCTATTAAATTTGAGGAAGCCTCATCTTAATATGGGTTGGGAAAATCTTTTCGTGGTACCTCTAGACGAGAAGAGATCTTTATCCATCATTGAAGAACATCTTCCTCCCGTGAAGAACGATTCCTCTTCGTCGAAGAATACAGAGGTTGCATCTTCTCCGACGAGACACCGAAGAACGAGCAGGGATCGGTAGAGTGGTGAGGGTGCAATGAACTATGTTGACTCAGACATCTTCCTCGTGTCAGATCTGAATAATAACAAACGAAACATGGTAGGGATTTTTATGTTTAGGTTTTAATACCGTTCTTTAAGGTTCTCCAATTCCTTGGTTTTGTTTGCCTGTTTGATATCATCTTGACGAGGAAGGGATCGGACCGCATGAACACGGTCCGAACCTTCCCCTCTCGTTCGTTGTTTGTGGACGATGGAGGCATTTACGAAGAACCGTCCGGAGATGGGCCGACCACGAACGGTTCATCAGTGCATGATTTCCGGTTCACTGCAAAAGTTAGGCACCGTCATGCCGAGCGGAGTAGAGCTAGTCTGTGGCCTAGTCGAGCCGCGGATGAGGGTGCGGCGCCGTGGCGCCGCGCCAAAGCGACATGATCTGTGGCCGGGGTGGGTTGTGACGGAGGGTCGTGCCGCCTTCACGCCGCATCGGAGCTACAGGAGCCGTGGTAGGGGCGGACCTCGGCGGAGGGGCGCAGCGCCGTCGTTCCCTGCTGGAGCGATAGGGGCCATCGCTGGGGCGGGCCGCAGCGGAGGGGCACGGTCCCGTCGCGCCGCGCCGGCGCCACAGGAGCTGCGGTCGGGGAGCGACGCCGTCTCGCCACACTGGAGCCACAGGGGCTGCAGCCGAGGCAGGGCGCGGCGCCGATGCGCCGCGCTGGTGAAAGAAAGCCACGGCCAATGGCCGCAACAGATCAGGAAGGGCGGTCGGTCGTGTCGGCCGCCGACACCATCAAGAGGTGGGACCCAAGGCGGGTCCTGCGGCCATCAAAGGGGGTGTCCATTAAGGTTGTCCATTCATAGAAACTGGGGGGTGTTACACCCCCATTCCATGCCTAGGGTGGGCCCCACAGGGCGCCACCACCCCGCCAGGTCGACCAGCTGCGCGGCCTACCACGTGAGCCACGCGGGCCGGACCACGCCGGTCTGATCGGGCCGCCAGCACCTGGCTGGGCGGCCAGCTCCAGGCCAGGCCACCATCGCTAGGCCGGGCTCTGCCCAGCTGGACCAGGTCGTGCCATCCGGGCCGGGCCGTCCCAGGGTGTATTGGGCTGGGTCGGACCGGGCCCAAACCCCCTATTTTCAGACCCTCATCAGTTAAACACTCATATCATGGGATATAGACCTCCGATCGATGAACCGTCAGTTGCGTATGAATCCTGGGATTGAGATGGTAGTTTCCGTAAATTACACTCAAGATTTAAGCAATGTTTGGGTATGGCCAAGTTGGTTCGAACATGAAACCAAACGGTCCATCGGAGTGGAAATGCTTGTAACCTGAGCTCCGAACATCCAATTGATGTGCCGTCAACTACATTGGATTCCTCACGATGGGATGGTTCTTTTGGGATACTCCACCTGAGTCTTGGACATAGTTGGAGAAAAGTCTTGTTGGTTTATCTGATAATCCAATCGGGCCCCTAGAATGGAAAAGCTAATAACTCTCACACCAGACGTCCATTTGACGAACTGTCAGTGGAATTGGAAATCCCATTGTGAAATGGTTCATTTGAGTATACCCCATGAGATTTTGGGGTACAGTTTAGATATGGTTGAGTTGGTTCATACATGAAACCAACCTGGCCCCTGGGACTAAAAGGCTAATAACTCACAGACCGGGCGTCCGATAGACGCGCCGTCTGTTGCGCTGTGACCCCTTTGACGAGACGGTCCTTTGAGATACTTCTTCATGGTACTTTGTGATAGTTGATGTATTGAACCCTTGGCTCATGGAGTGGACCCTCCCGGAATCGAGCATGTTGTGTGTGGGAACCCTAGAGCTGGTTGCGACTGTGACGACGATGACGACTGTACATGGATTCTACGTGGGTTCGATAGTGATGATGACTGTACTTGGATCCTATGTGGGTTCGGTAGTTTGGATGACTGTACTTGGATCCTCTGTGGGTTCGGCAGTGATGATGACTGTACTTGGATCCTACGTGGGTTCAGCAGTGATGGTTACTGTACAAGGATCCTACGTGGGTTCAGTAGCGATGACTTCTGTACTAGGATCCTACGTGGGTTCGGAAGAGGAGATGATTTAGAGGCTACATCCAATCATATCCACCCCTCTTCATGAGTAGTATATCTTTGTGAGCTGATTCTTGACTTTCAATCATTATCATCAATATGATTGACTTTTTATTTCATGTGTGGGATGGTTGTGATTTCTTGTGTGGACTGGGATGTGCTTTCCTATGCGGACTAGGTTGTAATTGGGCTCATGAGTTGGTGCCGAACTGGAATTGATGACTTAGGTATATGTATGGGCATATACCTAAGTATATTTGGTTGATATTTCATGTGTTTATCTTTTCTTTTTGGATATCCTTGTTGGATTTAGTGGGACATTGAGGGTCTCGAGGGCCCTAATGAGTATCGGTATACTCACCCCTGCACGGGCTATGCTCGCACCTCGTTGTGTTGGATGCAGACGATGGACAACACTGAAAGAGACTGAGTGTACCAGGACTGGAAGGTGCCCAGAGGTGGACCTTATGACGAGTCAGTACCCGGAGGTGGACTTCATGACGAGACGGTACTCAGAGGAGGTAGGCGGGCGAGATCATTGAGGAGGATATCTATACCTACCTTTATGGTAGGATCTGAGGTGGACAACCTAGGAGATGCTTCTATCTTCCAACTGTTTGTCTTTTCTTTTGTACTTTAATTCAGTTGTAGCTGTACATTCCAGTTGGGTTTGTATTATGGACCATTTACTTTTCAGCACTTTCTTTTGTACTTAGTGTATTACTTCCTCTTGTACTCTGGTTGGATGTTTTTATGTTTTATAAAGGAAATTCCTTCCTAGTTATCGGGATTTAAACCTTTGGTGCTAGTCGCCAGGCCCTCGCCTATGGAAGTCGGGATTGGGATAGTCACGACACGGGCCCCGAGGACGGGTCGTAACAAAATGGTATCAGAGGAGTCGGTTATACCGCCGAACTCAGGACACTGAAAATTTCTTCTCTGTGAAGCCATAATTTTTAGAATAATGAGTGTGGTTATCATTCCAGGGAGTCCAGTGTTGGTTCGGCGGCCGACGTATCCATACACCAGGACCCTAAATTCTGATTTCAGACTCAGTATAGAAAAACATTGATTACATATGTGTTTCAAACGTTTTCTTTGTGATTACATTGTGTCAGCTCACCAGTTATAAATCATTTGACCGTGTCGCATCTGTTTAGGATTACTCCACACAGACTATTAGTTGGAGTTTTGAGATAGTACATGATGACGGACCACCAAGCGATGAGGCTCTGGTGCGGGGCCCTTTTTCTCTATTGTCACCGTCTGGTGGTGTACCAGCAGCACCACCACCCATTGGGAAACATATGCCACCAGCCATACTAGCGAATGGTGCACGCTGACAGAGTGCATTGCCCAAGTTCCAGTAGTAGAGGCCTTTGAGGTTACGAGGCGAGACAGATTCCCAAGCAGCAGAGGACTGGATGGAGGCAATTTCTAGAGTTCCACTCCTAGTTTAGACACTAGTAGAGCAGATGATGATCTTGGCTACCGGCGTATTCCTAGTGAGTGACCATGAGGTTGGTTTATTAAGTAATGAAGCTTCCCTACATGAACCAATTCCTGAGATATTACCTTCGGGTAGTGTGGCATCTATATCACTACATGTTGGTCAGCAGTTACAACTGGCGGTACCAGTAGATTACACATGTAGGCTTAGTGCCTTACACATGTTCCAACATTAGATACCCCTCAGGTTACGAGGCATGCCTGACACATAGGAAGCTGAGGACTAGCTACAGAAGGTGGCTGAGAGTTTCCTAGAGCTTATACAGCTTTGGCAGGACAACATGTCGGTAGGGGAGTAATCATTGAGGCGTACCGATAGTTCCGGGTACTTGATGACTACGATACAATCAGTGATCTAGGGATCAGACATCCGAGCGAGGTGTGTTTAATGACACCCAAGCCATCACCTTTCCTCTACACATTTCTACTTATGTTAGGATGCTAGAGAGAACCTTTGTGGTTGAATGATCTTTGGATGAGCAGATACATCCAGTGAAGGATAGCAGTAAGAAATAGGAAACTAGAGCCAGTCTCGGAGACTTGGGCGGGTAAAATATTTTATGAAGAGAATGTGATAAGGACAGATGAATCTGCAGAGCAGCATACGTGGAAGCAGAGCTACGAGATCAACATGAGGTGGTGTACATTTCAACATGTTACAACTACCCACCTTTGTAGTCCCCACCAGGCTCAGGGAGCATGAGGGTGGGGGAAGAGAGTAGCTTCTTGCAGTCAAGGAGTGTGACCCAAGGGCTCTAGGAATGATTTTATGTACGGTATGTGTCTACTACTATCTTCCTTATCAATAGACATTGATACGAATCATTTCTTCCTTCCATGAATCTTGTCCCAGAACTAGAGTTTCCTGTTATAAGCCGTTGACTTGACCCTCACTTCGGGAGATATCTTTGGGAGGAGACTCAATAATCATGCTTACGATGATGATGTGATCTGACCCTAGAGGAAAGAGTTTCGGTTGGAACCTCTTGGTGGCAGCGTTGAGGCCTTACGATGTTAGTTTGGGTATGGATTGGGCAACCACAGTTCATACAAAGATTGGCTGTATTAGGAAAAAAGGTTGTGGTTTACCTACAACGTTGGGATTGGTTTTTCCTTGGTCGGTGAAATGGAAACTCCAGGCAGCACATGATGTAATCATTCATAAGTGGGTGTAGTCGACCACTGATGAGTCATCCAGACTTAGATTTGAGATAGAATTTTTCTAGAGTTGTTGCACCACTTTTAGCTTTGACGAAGAAGGGGAAAATCCTTCGTGTGGTCCGGAATATGCCATCTGAGTTTTTCATGAGCTTTGGTAGAGGTTGACCAGTGCACTCTTTTTGAGGCTACCAGAGGAGGTGCAAATTATCATGAAGTGGATGAAGACTACACAGGGCAGGTAGAAATCCTATGTTGGTATAAGACGGATACCATTGGAGTTCAGGAATGGAGACCACGTTTTTTTATGGGTCTCACCACGATGAGGTCTACAAATGTGTGGCCAAGGTGGCAAGTTATCTATGATGTTTAACAGACCTTTCTAGGTCCTCAGTAGGGTAGGTGAGGTGGTTTACCACATGAAATTTCCACCTCAGTTGCACCAAGTGCACGATGTCATCCACATATCTTAGCTGAGGAGAGACATGCATGAACCTTCACACATCATCAAACACAGGAAGATGGACATCGATGACAGAGCAACATTCATGGAGGTTTCAGTAGAGGTTGAGGATCGACAGGAGTGGGTCCTACTAGGATGGTAGATTCCTCTTGTGTGCTTTCATTGGCATCATGTGAACCTCCAGGAGAGCACATGGAGCGACATGCTCAATTGCGTGCTCGGTACATCCTTTAGTTTCCCTAGTTTGTGTTGTAGCTTCACGAGGACATAAAGCCTTGAGGTGGGAGTACTGTATAGACCCGGAAATTTCAGGGAATTTTTTTTCTTAATTTCATTGAATTTTATGAGTCTATGGCTTCTGACGACACTTGCTTCTGAGGCCCGATGTGCCCAGAATCAATATCCAAAGTTTAGCTCGGGTATGTTAAGTGAACGAATGAGCGGGATTTTCTATCTTTTGAACCGGTGCTCGGAATTGAATTATGAGGGCACCAATAAACTCAAAACAATGGTATTTTCTTAAGGGGACCATTACTGCGGTTGTGTTTTCACGGGAGGAGAAGTTAAAATTTTTGGTTTAAATGAGAAGTGAATAAAATTGGGGAACAATTTTATTTTTATATCTAAGGTGGTTTTATCCTACATGAGGCTGTTGGTGTGGGACCCACAAGCACCTAACTAACCATGTGAGGATATTTGTGAGGTGGGGACCACATGATCCCCAACCATTCACATTCCCTTAACTCACTTTTAACTCTCACAAAGTCCCACCATAATCACCACTTGTATTAATTAGTAACTCTTCTTCATTTATGCAGCCTTTCCACTCCCTCCCCTCTCACTCCTTTTGATTTTCCATCCAATCAAAATTAATGAAACAAACTCTCTAGTTAATAGATTAAAGAGTTTGAATTATTTTGAATAAATGGAATTCATATTAAAGTTGAGGAGGTCTCATCTTAATATGGGTTGGGAAAATCTTATCATGGAACCTCTGGATAAGAAGAGAGCTTTATCTATTATTGAAGAACATCTTCCTCCTGTGAAGAACGGTGCATCTTCGTCGAAGAATACCGAGGTTCCATCTTCTCCGACGAGCCACCGACGAACGAGCAGTGATCGGTAGCACGGTGCGGGTGCAATGAACTACGTTGACTCCGACGTCTTCGTCGCGTTAGATCCGATGAACGAAAAATGACACATGGTAGGGGTTGTTATGTTCAGGTTTTAATACCCTTCTTTATGGTTCTCTAATTCTTTGGTTTCATTTGGTAGTTTGATATCATCTTGACGGGGAAGGGCTCGGACAACACGAACACGGTCTAACCCTTCCTCTCTCGTTCGTTGTTTGTGGATGATGGAAGTCTTTGCGAAGAACCGTCCGGTGGTGGGCTGACCACGAACGGTTCGTTAGCGCATGATTGTCGGGTCACTGCAAAGGCTTGGGACAGTCGTGTCATGTGGAGTAGAGCTGGTCCATGACCTAGCCGATCCACAATGGAGGGGAGAAACGCCGTCGCACCATGTCGGATCTACAAGAGATGCAACCGGGGTGGGCCGCAGTAGAGGGGTGCAGCGTCGTCGCGCCACACAAGAGCTAGATGACCCACGGCTGGGGCGGGCCGCAGTGGAGGGGCGCATCGCCGTCACGCCGCACCAGAGCTAGATGAACAGCGGTCGTGGCAGGGGGGGCACATCACGTCACACCGGAGATGAAGGGGCCATAGCTGGGGCAGGGCATGGTGCCATCGCGCCGTGTCAGTGGAAGAATCATGCAGCCTATGGCCGCGGCAGATCCGGAAGGGCGGCCGGCTGTGCAGGCCACCGACACCATCAAGAGGCCGGACCCAAGGGGGGTCCAGTGGTCATCCAAGGGGGTGTCCATTAAGGCCGGCCATTCGTAGAAACCGGGGGGTGTAACACCCCCTCAATCCACAGCCAGGGTGGGCCCCACAGGGTGCCGCCACCCTGGCAGGTCGACCAGTCTTGCGGCCGACCGCGTGGGCCACGTAGGCCGGACCGGGCTACCAGCACCAGGCCGGACCGAGCAATTCCAGCTGGGCAGGGATGCGCCCAATTAGGCTGGACCCAGACCCGAGTCGGGTCGACCTGGTTCTGGCCGGCCCAGGGGGTATTGTGCCGGGTCGGACTGTGGCCAAACCCCCTATTTTCGGACCCTCTTCAGTTAAACGCTCATATATTGGGCTACAAACCTCTGATAGACACACCGTCAGTTTTGTAGGAATCCCTGGATCAATAACGTCGTCTTGATATATTAAACTCTATCTTTCGGCAAAGTTTGTGTATGGCCGGGTTGGTTCGAACATGAAACCAACTGGGCCCTCGGAACAGAAACATTTGTAACATCATCTTCGGACATCCGATTGACATGTCGTCAACTATGTTGGATTCCTCTTGATGAGAAGGTTCTTTTGGCATAATTCACATGAGTTTTGGATGCAGTTGGAGTATGTTTGGGTTGGTTTAGCTTATAAACCAACCGGGCCCCTAGAACGGAAAAGCAAATAACTCTCAGACCGTATGTCCGTTTGACGAACCGTCAACGACGTTGGTAATCACGTTGTGAAATGGTTCCTTTGAGTATACCCCATGAGAGTTCGGGGTGTAGTTGAGATACGGTCAGGTTGGTTCGTACATGAAACCAACCGGGCCCCCAGGACTAAAAGGCTAATAACTCACAGACCGGGCGTCGCAATAGACGTGTCGTCTATTGCGTTCAAACCCCTTTGACGAGTCGGTACTTTGAGATAATTCTTCCTGGGATTTCGTGATAGTTGATGTATTGACACCTTGGCTCATGGAGCGGACCCTCCCGGAATCGAGCATGCTGTGTGTGGGAACCATAGAGCTGGCTGCGACTGTGACGATGATGATGACTGTACTTGGATCCTATGTGGGTTCGACAGAGATGACGACTCTACTTGGATCCTTCATGGGTTCAGAAGTGAGGACGACTATAAAGGGATCCTCTATGGGTTCGGCATGCAATGACAATTGTACTTGGATCCTACATGGGTTCGGCAGTGATGGTTACTATACTTGGATCCTACGTGGGTTCGGCAACGACGTCTTCTGTACTAGGATCCTACGTGGGTTCGACAGAGGAGGTGATTTAGAAGCTCCATCTATTCATCTCCACCCCTCTTTGTGAGTAGTATACCTATGTGATCTGAGTCTATAATTTCAATCATTATCATCGATGTGATTGGCTTGTGATTTCCTATGTGTACTGGTTGTGATTTCTTGTGTGGACTAGGTTGTGCTTTCCTGTGTGGACTGAGTTGTACTTGGACTCTTGAGTTGGATCCGAACTAGAATTAATGACTTAGGTATATGTATGGGAATATACCTAAGTAGAGTTGGTTTATACTTTGTGTTGGTATCTTTTCTTTGGGGATATCCTTGTTGGATTTAGTGAGTCATTGAGGGTCTCGGGGACCCTACTGAGTGTCGTTATGCTCACCCCTGCAGAGGCTATGCCCACGCCTCATTGTGTTGGATTCAAATGATGGAAAACATTGACAGTGACGGAGTGTACGAGGATTGGATGGTGCCCAGAGGAGGACCTTACGACGAGTCAGTACCCGAAGGTGGACTTCATGATGAGACGGTAGTCGAAGGAGGTTGGCAGGGGAGAGCATTGAGGAGGCAATCTACACCTTGCCTTCAGGTAGGATCCGAGGTGGACGACCTAGGAGATGCTTCTATCTTCCAACTGTTTGTCTTTTCTATTGTACTTTCATTCAGTTGTAGTTGTACTTTCCAGTTCGGTTTGTATTCTGGACCATTCACCATTCAGCACTTTCTTTTGTAATTAGTGTATTACTTCCGCATGTACTCTGGTTGGATGTGATTATGTTTTTTAAAAGCAATGCCTTCCTAGTTATCGGGATTTACACCTTTGGTGCTAGTCTCTAGCCCCTAGGATATAGAAGGCGGGCTTGGGGTAGTCACGGCACGAGCCCCAAGGACGGGTCGTGACAACCATCTCACGAAAATATGTTGTTTGTTTTTCCTTTACCTCCTCTCATGGCTTGTATTTATGACCAACACATTGTTTTTATTTAATATATATGATGTTAATGTTTTCTTTATAATTTTATAATTTTTAAGTAACACATATATTCATGCTTACTATTTTTTGTAAGTATGATAACACTGTTTGTGGAAGTGTGGACTACCACCTCATTAAAGGTATGTGATTCATTGATGCTATAGATAGAATGTATAAAGTATAGTTTTAAAAATAATATGTTATATATATAAAATAAATATGATACTTTGAATATAAAATACATTTATATCATTTAATTTTAATTTATTTAATATGAAACAGAAATTGAAGTAGCGTTCATGCGTACGTACGACGCACTATCTCAATATACAGTCCATTTCATTTATTATCTCCAAATATTATAGATTACTATAAATAAAATTATATGTGTTATATATGATATTTAAATCAAGGATTATATTATGAATATGATTAATTCATGATCTAATTATAGTAACAACAAGCAACAACTTAAACCATACTAAATAAAATTAGAAAATTAAAACAAGAAAATAGTTAAAATAAAGAATGATTATTAATAAATGGGTAATAAGATATTATAATAATGAAATATATGAAATTATAAAAATTATTATCATTTTGGTATAGTTTAATAACATGATTAAAACCATTATTGATTTTGTTAAAGGAAGTTCACTCAAAAATAAATCAAAGGTAATGGATTTTATCTAAACATACATTCCTTTGAGACTTATTTATTGTTATACACAAATTCACATTAATGTGGTGTATATACCACCCCTTTGTCATTTAATATCTTTATTATCTCATGATTAATATTATTTTATGTTTCACTTTTAATAATCTCACCCAAGGGGTTTATCGTGAATATTTTCAAGTGGTAAAAGTTATATTCCCAATCTATCGTTATTTTGTGTTAGTTTACTTTATCTTGAAATAAATAATTTATTGTAATCATATTTCATTTTCATTAAATATCCACATTATTTAGGGATGTATTTTATTACTTCCTAAACCATATAACATTTTTACATATAATGGTTACTTCAACCGTTATTGGATTATGTGGGGAAATATTGATAAATCTATATTATTTATTTGATACAAATATCCAATAAAGAATATTGTTTATTAATTAAAATGACTAATAAATTTGAGGAATGATTTGGATAGGAAATAATGGGTTGTTTTCAGAAAATATACATCCCATCTATGAATCTAGAGGTTCCTATGAGATAAATAAGATGGCTAAATTAAATGGGTTTCTACCTCAAGTTTTAAACCATCTTCCAAAAGGCCTTAATGATATACGTTTTCATGTTCCTCAAATATTTTGTCCAATAATTGAGCATTTAATCTATATATATCTCATTTAATATTTTTTTATCAATGATATTTTCATATAGTAATAGCTATGGATGAATTCCATTTTTATTTTTTTGATCAAATGTAATGTGTTTTAGTTATTTACCTATCCATACTTATTACCCCTTATATAGTTATGTTAGTGGCATGTGTTCTCAGTTATTTACAATTCCATGTTTATTGTGCTTATTGATTCATTATTTCCTCCACTTTACTTACCTTTACTAATATTTTGATATCACACTTAATATTTTTCTGTTCTCCAGGTTTTTAATAAGAATCATTTGAATGATATTCAAGGATGTTTAGAATTTATTTTTTTATGATTTATTTTTTCACAACTTATTTTGGGTATCAAGTATTTAATATGGTCTTCCAAAACTATTAAACTATTTTGTCTTTTGGAATTTTAAGCTTGTATCTATTCCAATTTCATAAAGTATGGCACTAACTATAGTCTTCTAGGTTAATGGTGTTACAGATAAACATACTCTAAAAACTCATCTTAGATATTTAAAATACATTAATTTATAGTTTGAATCAATGTTGGTTGATCTTATTCATAAACAACAATTCAAATTTTATCTTTAATAAATAACACATAAATTTATGGTTCATTAATGTATCCATACCATAAAATATCTCAACCCCAATAAGCATACAAGAATGTCTCTAAATTTATAACTCATTGATCATAATCTAATACCACTACTCATTTATTATTCATCACCAAACTCGGTAATGTTCAAAAACTTAAGCACTAAGACTAAATGAACATGCCTTTTTAAAAAAATTACATATTCAATCCATGAATCAAAATAATATAATTCCAAATAGTTCACCTAATACTATTTTCAACTCACCTTATCCAATTTAAAAAAAATATTGGTTCTCCCACCACCAGATAAATTTTATTGAAACAACCATCATCACATGCCAATGTGAAATCACACCACCCTATCAAGATTAATTAACTATTGAAATTATAAAAAAATTACACTAAACACCCTAATTGAAGTTCAAACCCATCACTTTTTGTAAATCCATAGTTGTATCCTTATCTAATTGAACCTACTGTCCTTCCATAACCATAACCATTAACAAATCCATATTCAGATTCACTTCCAAAAAATACAAATTTACACACTAATTCATTTTTTTAATCATGGAATATATTTAAAAATGAATTCTTATACGAAATATGGTATTTATTATGGAAATACATAAAATTTGATACCCACACACTAAACTCTTAGTGATTTCTTAAATATACACCAACCGATTTCATTACAACTACGAACCATAAACAATAACGGTCATTAACCCATTACCAATAATATAATCCCCACCATAAGAGTAATTGTTTTATGATACTACTAATCCTACACCCAAACACTAAGGCCTATTACCCATTCCATTATATAAAGTTAATCATGTTCATGAATTACACTTTTATATGAGATATCCAACATGAAACCACATCTTTTCCTCTCCCAAGATTTCTAAAAAATTCATCTTCAGTGTTAAAAACAATTACACCATAATGAAGGTTAGTCACTCCCTGTAGAGACCCCAAAACTTGACATACATGGACATTACATTACTTTGGCTGAATACTTAATACATAACAAAAACAGACACAAAAGGACCCCAATAGTTTAGTGCCTTTGGAAACTTGGAACATAATCTTATAATCTTGGTGAAAGCTCCTCAACATCTCCCATAAAGATCATCCTTTTTTTTCTTATCTAAAACCTTTATTTTTATCCTGGGGAAAAGAAACAAAAAAAGGGTGAGCTCAAATTCCCCGTATGGGCAAACATAGAGAATATAAAACAATCTATAAACATTTGAAAGCAAAAAACTTGAACAGAAAATTTAAACATCCAAATCTTGAGCAAAGACATAAATCATTGAAGTACTTAAGGCATATATCATAATGGAACATCAAACATGATAAAATAGAATGGGAATAAAACATGTAACTGTGGAAACCATTCAGCACATGTTATGATTTCCGTAGTAGCCAAGGAAATGCTTCCAAGACCATCATAGTGGACAAAGTCCACTTCTGAATCGAGTTTGTTGAGTCAATAAGGTTTTCCTTATGACTTTTCCATTCCTTCTTGTTTTGAAATTCAAAAACATCTTATCTTTAAGGAAAATGACTTTTATAAGGAAAATCACTTTTATAAGGAAAATACCTTTTAAGGAAAATATGACCGTTGGAAAGGAGGTCAACAAAGCCTATAAATAGGAGCTCATTTGAAAGAGATCAGGACTAATTCTTCGAAATTGTTCACAAATGCTGTTGAAGTGATTTATAGAGAGAGAGAGAGGCTCTTATTAACTCTCAGCTTCGTGCAAAAAGTTTGATCTTCTTGTTCAAACTTTGCCCTGTGCAGTTTTGATTAGTGCGACTCCGAATGTTAGTGATTACATTCGAGGAATTTCAGGGATAGAAAGACAGAGGTTCCGACTACCTTAATGTTCAAGGGCTTCCTTGCTGAGGAAGACATAGGTTCCAACTACCTTGAAGTTGAGGACTTGTGGGGATAGCAAGAGAGAGATTCCGATCTTCGTATCAAAGTCTTACCCTGGTGTGGGTAAGACAGACATTCTTAAAAGTATAAATAAAGGGACCTTTATCAAAGATTGTTGGATACCCTTCTCTTTGGGTTAAAAGACTTATATCTTGTTACTTGTAGTTTCACTACATGTTTTTACGCTGTAAATTGTATCGTAAGGAAAGTATAACTTTCTGATACATCCTTACTTGTAAACTGTTTTCATTTAGATTCTATATGCTTTAAGGTAGAATATTATATTTTAATTTTTAGTTATGTTTCATCTTCCATAACCATATTTCTGGAACCTATTTTCGGAATCTCATTCCAGTTTTAAGCAAGTACATAGAACTTGAAGTTTATAACTCCATTCCTTATTCCAATTTTTCATTTGGTGTGTTGTGAATTTGCTAAGTTTAACTTTGTTAAAATTATAACATTCCTTGTCTATGGAAAACATTGTTATCCGTATCAAACTTTAAAGGTTCCAAAGGATTTTTTTAAAGTATACAATTCACCCCCCCTCTTGTATATTGAGAATCTACATCATTATTTCGATCCTATAATTGGTATCAGAGCAGGTCTCTGGAACACATATACTCACGAGTAAGTTTTTCTGGATCATTTTCCATTATTCATCATACTTTCTTAGAAAGTTCTTTTTTATTCCTAACTTTTTTATTCTGAATATTGTCATTCCGAACTTTGTCATTATGAATTTTTATTCCGAACATTGTGATTACAAACTTTTTCTACTAACAACTTTGTGTGCCGAAGGTTATTTTACGTATGGAAGGAGTCAATGTTGGTTCAATAGACAATCTAAATCCTACAAGACCACCAATCTTTGATGGTAATGATTATGAGTACTGGAGGGATCTAATGAAGACTTTTGTTATCAATACTGGAGTGGACAACTTTTTTATGCTTACTGGAGATTATAAAATCCCTGATAAGGAAGTTAGAACTTTCACTAACTAGGAAAAGCAAGAGTATCAACTCAATTATAAGGCACGAAACACTCAACTTTTTTCAATGACTAGAAATCTATATAGCCAAATTTCTTATTGTGAGGCAGCTAATTGTATCTGGAGGAAGTTAGAGTTTACACACTTTGGAACTTCTAAAGTGATTGAGACTAGGAGAGATATTCTTAGAGCTAAATATCATGGATTCAATTTTCATTATTGTGAACTAATTTGTAATGTTCAACGGAGATTTATGACTATAGTCAACATTTTACAGTCTATGGGAGAGAAAGGGTTAGATAATGAAGCACTTGTGGATAATATAATTGACATTATTCCCAATGAGTGGGAATCTAAAATAACAGATATTGATGAGAATAGGAAGGTCACTCAAATTTCTCTTGATGAGATATTCAGAACTCATCTCCAAAATGAAACAAGAATGAAGAGAGATGCTGACAACATCAAGACGAAAAATGGAAATGACAATATTTCTTTTACAAAAAAATCAAATCAGATGAAATCTAAGACTCCAGAGAGAGTAACAAGATCCAATTCTAATAAATTTATTTTCCAATTTGAATCCAGTGAGAGTGAAGTCTCTAAAAATGAGTTAGCAAATATTTCTCAAAGTATGAACATGATAGCTGGGCAGAGAAGTTTCCAATCCAAGTATAAGAAAAATGAAAGGAAATATAGGAAAGATGTAGAAGTCACGTGTTATGAATGCAAGAGACCTGGACATATTAGACCAGATTTCCCATTGCTCAAAAAGAAATAAAGGAAAGAAAGGAATTCGGATAGGAAAAAAAAGAAGTATTATAAATCCAAAGCTAAGAAAGTTATAAAATCCAGTGATACCTAGAGTGCCAGTGGAGGTGACTCTTCAGACGAATCTTCTGATTATGAATCTTCAGGACAAAAGAATATTGGTCTTCTAGCCGGACTACATATTAACAATCATTGTTTTATGGATAAGTTACGAAATGTTGAATCATTGACCAATGTTTCTTTAAATTCTAATGATAGAGAATATTATAATTCTTCTGATGATGAAAATACATTATGTACCTATGAGAAATTTTCTAGGTTTGTTGAACTTCTTGAAATTGAGAATTCCAAACTCAATAAAAAACATGATAAGGAAAACTCTAGGAATAATATTCTTACAAAATAAATATCAGATCTTTCTAAAGATCTTGATAGAAAAAATGCTGATTTTGAAAGTATTTCAAAAAATCTTAAGGAAGTAAGTTCTGAGAAGAGCAAACTTTCTAAAGAGTTAGAAAAATTAATTTCTAAGAAAAGTTTCATCAAGCCTAGTTCTAGTTCTAAAACTAGTGATTTTGAGGATAAAAACTTGGTTATAAAACTCAAGTCCGAAATTTTTTCCTTAAAGAGGTGTTTATCAAAATTTACCCATGGTAAGGAAAATTTTGATAAAATGTATTCCCTAATATGACCATTAAGAAATAAATCCGGATTTGGTTATACCCATGCAAAACCAATTTTTAGTTACAATTATTTTGTTCCTCAAAGTACCCCATTATGTACCAAGTGTCAATGTGGTGGTCACTGGGAAAACAATTGTTCCTTAAACAAAACCCAATCTCTAGGATTTCATAAATCCTATTTCTCTATGAAGATGTGGGAACCTAAAGTTTCGTTATCTGGATATCTCGGATCCAAACAAGTTTGGGTTCCGAAAGTCTAATTCTTTTCTTGATTTCAAGAAAATAAAGAGAGTACCAACAACAACACAAGGTACATGGATAATGGATGTTTTTTATTCTTGACCTACCAGGTTTTCCGTACTGAGTATTTCGTAGTGTGTTTTGCAATCTATGTTTTTTGTCGTAGTAAAGAAGAATATTACCCATTTCAAATAATCCTCCTAATCCAATCCAAAAGGTATGATTTCCTTACTCATGTTTTCGTAATCATAATTTACTAGCTGGTATTTTATTATATGTTGTTTTCGGGTTTTTGTTTTCTTAAATTTTTGTTTTAATAAAAAACCTCAAAAGATCGGATTCAATTTTTATTGAGAGATGGTTCTCAACCATCAGACCTGATCTCAGTTTTTACAACCGTTCGATCAACCGAGGAAGATGTTTCTGTGTCTAAGCCCAAGAATCAAGATGAAGTATATTCAGATCTTCTTTTTGAGTTCTATGAGTCGGTTTCCTTCTTTAAGGAAAATGATAGGGAGAAATTTTCGTTTAAGTCTTATGGTAAGACTTATAAGCTTTCTTATGCCAAGGAAGCCAGCTTGGTAGGACTGACCTATGAAGGAGAAGCCGAGTTCATCACTCATGTTTTTCCAGATTCAAAGGGAAGCTTCAACAAGGAAAAGGAATTGAATTCTCTCAGACTGTCAGATGACAAGGCTCCGAAGATTTCTAGTCTGTCTACAAATTTTCGGAATCTAGAATTATGGGTAGAAGGATTTATCGTACTGAGAAAGGGTGACAAAGACAGTTTGAAGAAGAGAGAGATCTTTATTCTAGATTTTCTGATAAATCTAAGGAAGTTTAATCTGATGAGGCACATTCTTATTACCATTGAGAATGTTAAGAAAGGGAATCTAAGAGCTCAGATCGTAATGTATCCAGCAATCATCTCGATGTTAATAGTTCGATGACTTGAGTTTTTCGAGGAGGCTTGCAAGTTTAAGCCAAGAGCCTGCAAAATTATGTTGGTGATTAATGGAACTCTTAAAAGGATGAACATTGCTTTCAACAATAAGACTGGTGAGTTCTTCGATATGCCAGTTCAAGAAGAAGCAGTTCCCAAAGTTGCTGAACCTAAATCTTCTAAGATAGTGAAAAAGAGAAAGTTGAAAGAAGTTGAAGTTGATGCAGAGAATCATAAATCTAAGGAAGTTCATTCCACACATCCAAAACCGAAGAAGAATAAAGCTTACCCTGATGAGGTAGTTGATAAGTGGAGGGAAGTCATAGATAAGAGAGTGCAATGGGAGCCTTAGTTTGGATCGGACCATGTGGAGGCTAAGGCCTTGAAGGAAAAGACAATGGATGAGATAAAAAACAAGTGAAAGAAAAGAAGCTTAAGATGAAGATGTCTGAAGCTGAGGTTCTTCAGACATTATTGAAGTTTAATGAGATGGCTTCCGGAACAATCTAGTCCTGAGATCTTTCTCTTTGGAATCTCTACCTGAGACTCCAGGAAGAAACTATATCACTCTGGAGGAGGTAGTTGCTAAGAATGCTGAGGAAGTTGATCAGATTGAGCATGTATAAGAGGAAGAAGCAGTTGCTGAAGGTAGTGGTGATACTGGAGATCTATTAAAGCAAGTAGAAAATTATAAGGAGACACCTTCGGAACATTTGTCGCTCTGATCAACAGAAGCTGAGTCTTCTAAGATAGTCACTCCAGGGAATGATGAGGAGAAAGGAGAACAAAAAGTAGCATATCATGCAGAGGAAGAACAGCTTCTACATGATATTTCTCAAATGAAGAATGTAGAGCATGGTGCTCAAAAAGATAATGATGATGACGAAAATGTTGTTAGAGTATCTGATAGTGAGCAGAAAACCCCGAAACAGGAATCCATTCCAAAAGAGAACAATGGAAAGCAACTTGTCGTCAATACTCCAAGCTCAGTGGCTATAAAGGCAAGGGAAGTCGGTAGTTCTTCTAAGAATAAGGATGAGCAAATTGAAGAAGAAAATTCTCCAAGCAAAGTCTTGGATTCAGAGTCATCTTCGTTGTGGGATGACTTTGTTGTTCAGTCTTTAAGAAAGTTGGTGGGTTCTATTCCGACCTTCTCAAGTATTGATTCAAGATGCCAGATGCTC
This sequence comes from Viscum album, assembly GCA_963277665.1. Taxonomy (NCBI): domain Eukaryota; kingdom Viridiplantae; phylum Streptophyta; class Magnoliopsida; order Santalales; family Viscaceae; genus Viscum; species Viscum album. Next base: position 1,083,953,492 of record OY728139.1, on the reverse strand, counting down.
TAACATACTTTGAATCAGAAAACAGACTCCGTATCCATTATTATGGATAAATGTGTAGAGATGGAAGCTTAGTTCAAATATTTTATTATCAGCTATGAATCCCACAAAAGGTCTTGTAAGAAAATGACTAGCTGGTCAAAGAAACCTGTAGATGAGATGAGGCTCTTTGATGAATTCCAAGATAATGTTAAAGATGCATTTGAGATAGAAGACATGAAGCTAAATGATCTTACTTATTCCTTTGAAGAAAAGTTGACAGTTGAGAAGAATTTCTAGATTCAAGAATACAGAGATCTGAATGGGAAGCTGAATTCTGTTTCTCAAAACTGGAGGAATGAAAGGTTTCATCGGACTGAGATTGAAGAGAATTTATTAAAGAAAGAACAAATTTCGAAAGCTCAGGAAGAAAATCTTGAAGCCTAGGAAGAAAGGCTTGAAGCTCAAAGGGAAAGAATAGTTGTGTTAGAGAAGCAAGCCGAAGAACACCATAAAGACTTGAATATGATAAAGACTATTCTTAAGGGTCTCATGTCGAAGGAAAAAGATCCAAAATAGACAAATCCGATATTTTTGTTGCATCTTTGCTTCTTTGTTTTTAATCATTCAAACTTAATGAAAATCTTGATTGCTTGTTTCTTTTGTTGTTATTAATAATTTTTCAGGTACTTTGTTATATTTTCCATTCCCTTGAATTCTTTTTGAAAATCACAATGGGGAATAAGGAAAAAGAACCCTAACCAAAAGGGAAAAGGAAATAGAACCTTAACAAAGGGTGAGAAAGAAAAATAACTCTAATCGAGTTTATCTAAGGGGGAGTTTTTCATTAAAGAAGAAATTCTTTTTCTTAATGAAATACCATTCCCGAAATCTAGAATATGATCCTTAGAGTTTCAAAGCCTAAGGGGGAGTTATTCGTATTCATCAACATCCATAAGCAAAGGGAGATAAGCCTTAATGTTTTCATTCCTTTTTCATAGTCTTTCTTTTTCGTAAGGATGTTTGTGCTTTCCAAAAAGGGGGATATTGTTGAGTCAATAAGGTTTTCCTTATGACATCTCCATTCCTTCTTGTTTTGAAAATCACAAAAATATTATCTTTAAAAAAATCGCTTTTATAAGGAAAATGGATTTTATAAGGAAAATCTCTTTGATAAAGAAAATCATTTTTGTAAGGAAAATCGCTTTTATAAGGAAAATCGCTTTTATAAAGAAAATTATCCTTATCATATTTTCATTATCTATATCCATATATTTCTGATGTATAAGAATCAGATTCATTTCTATATTCTTGGAATCATTTAAAACATTGATATGAATCATTCCGTTTTAGGCTCCGAATTCTGGATGAGCACTGAAATGAAGTTACACTCCGAATTCTGGATACGAACTCTAAAAAGTTACACTCCAAATTCTGGATATGAACTCTCATGATGTTCAACACCAAATTTTAAGGACGAATTCTGATTACGAATTCCAATTACGAATTTTGATGACGAATTCTCATTCCGAATTCTCATTCTATATTCTCTTATTAAATATAATCTGATCATCTTTGTTTTATTCACTCCGAATTTATCTAGACTCCGAAATATTATTTTTGGTTAGACTCCAAAAATTCATTTTTATTACACTTTTATAATTTTTCTACTCTTTAATATTCTTCTTACACTCCGAACCTTCACTCCAAGCTATTTAACTAACCTTAAAATGATGTTGTACTTTCTGTTACACTTGTTTTGTTGTAAAATGATGTCGTCTATTCTGTTATAAACTAACCATTGGCTATGTGACACGTGTATAGGTCCCTCCGATTATTAAGGAAAATATGACATTTGGAATGGAGGGCGACCAAGCCTATAAATAGAGCTCATTTGAAAGAGATCAGGACTACTTCTTCGACATTTCTCACACATGTTGTTGAAATGATTTCTAGAGAGAGAGGCTCTTTTTAACTTTCAACTTCATGCATAAAGTTTGAACTGCTTGTTGAAACTTTTCCATGTGAAGTTTTTATTAGTGCGACTCTGAATTTTGGTGATTACATTCGAGGACTTCCAGGGATCGGAAGACAGAGGTTCCGACTACCTTAAAGTTCGAGGGATTCCTTACTGAGGAAGAGAGAGCTTCCAACTACCTTGAAGTCGAGGGCTTATAGGGATAACAAGACAAAGATTCCGATTTTCATATCGAGGGCTTACCCTGGTGTGGGTAAGATAGACTTTCTTGAAAGTATAAATCAAGGGACATTTATCCAAGGTTGTTGGATACCCTTCTCTTTGGGTTAAAAGACTTATATCTTGTTACTTGTAGTTTCACTACATGTTTTTCCGCTGCAAATTTTATTTTAAGGAAAGTATAACTTTCTTATACTTCCTTACTTGTACTCTGTTTTCATTTAGATTCTATACGCTTTAAGGTAGAATATCATATTGTAATCTTTAGTTAAGTTTCAACTTCCATAACCATATTTCTGGAACCTACTTTCGGAATCTCTTTCCAGTTTTAAGCAAGTACATAGATCTTGAAGTTTATAACATCATTCCTTATTCAAATTTTTCATTTGGTGTGTTGTGAATTTTCTTAGATTAACATTGTTAAACTTATAACTTTCCTTGTCTAAGGAAAACATTGTTATCTGAATCAAACTTTAAAGGTTCCAAAGGATTTTTTTTAAAGTATACAATTCACCCCCTCTTATATATTGAGCATCAACATCATTATTTCGATCCTACAGAGTTCACTCCTCATTTCAGTCTTGTAACACTGAACCAGATTATCCTACCCTTCCATCCATGTCTATCTCATGAGATATAAATTTTTACCCAATTCATTGGAGGGATATATAGGTCCCACCCATCTCATAATGAAATCATTCTTACTTGTGCCACAATATAAACATAAATCATTCGTCATAACCAAAAGAATAAAATGGGTTTCATAAACATCATTACATCATAGAATAATCCATATAAAATAAATGGATATAATTTCATCTGTAGAAGAATCAAACCATGTAAATAATAGTGACACTATACTTTAAACATAAACATGTGAAATAATGTCATCTTAGATGGAAAATAGTTTTGATAAAACACTTCAAATGAATTCTTGAGGAAAATATCATTTCTCCTTAAAAATCATTTTATTTTCACAAAATTCCACACAATTTTAAAATAAAAGGATTTTATTGAAAATGACCATGAAAACTTGTAGAGGAATCTTCTTGAAAATTAGGCTATATAAAACCATAAAAATCCGTTCATTCCGTATAAGTTAAAAAACATTTTTTCGCGTACTTTTGTCGGAAAAGTCAAAAAGTACCTCATATGGTAAACAAAAGAAAGAATCCTTACATACCTTGTAGTAAAACTCAAAAATGGGTAAAAGGAATTTAAATATACATGAAAACATTTTTATAAAACTTGATCATGGATGATAAATATAACCCCGGTAAATACTTACGTATAAGCAATCTCAGATAGAAGTCACTTGAGATTACAACATTATCCCATACAAAAATCTTTTTGTAAACAAAATAGATCACTTATGTGTATTCACTATGAGTTCACATAAAGAACGTATAAATAAATTATAAGATAGAAAAATTCATTTCTCACATATCAAAGAACAATGTAATCAAGAAAGAGAAGATCAACCCAAACAACGAAAATTGGGTTAAGAAGTTCCCTTACCTCTTGTCTGACTTGACTCGATCATTCTTTAATCTCCTGAATAATAAACCAAAATTAATTTCTACTTTCTTAAAATCGATTTTCAATTTTATTATTCCTCTTTTGTCACTTATTACCATGTGGTAAATATTATGTGACCATTTATGTTAATAACGTTCATTTTGTCGATATTTGGTACTTGAGTCAAAAATGGACTTCTTATAATTACATGTTGTTCATGTGGTCAAAGGTTCATTATATACAGAATTATATTCATGATTTATATATCATATATATCATATATATACATTATATACATGTATTTGTAATAGTACATAACACATGGAGCTAAGAAATGAAATGCACCATTCATGGAGATGGTAAGCCGTACGTACCTATGAATGTTACTTTCATTTCTATTTCATATTTTAATGGAATTAAAACATAATGATACATAGGTATATTTTAATTACACTATAATATCATATATAATATCATTAACTCCATCCTTTATACATCCCACAAAAGTCATTAAGGAATCACATCACTTTGAGGGGGCGGTAGTCCACACTTCCTCAAATGAGATTATCATATTTACCCACTATGGGAACCACAAAGGTTTGATATAATTGGGAATTAAAGAAGCATAAGGAAATCATAAACATAATATATATCCTATATAAATATAGTTCCATCATAATGGCCACCATGAGAGGCGGTAGGAGAAAATCGAACAATCATCATTTCGTTAGGCGTTAGTTTTCCATCCACAGAAACATTATGTTCTTCATCCATTAGATGGAGGTGTGTGTAAGTTTTGTTCGGATCCATCTCATAAAAAATCCTCGTATATTTATGATACTGGTGTTGTTACAAAATAATGTATTAAATAGAGTTTAGGGGTTGGAGAAGTATAATAAAAGAAAACAATTTAAGAGAAATTGTTACCTTTAATTTGGGTAACTTCCTTTAGTTTGAACCAAAAAGACTTCTTCAAGTTTCTTCTGCCTGAGGTAAGGCTTCTAGGAAGAGGAGAGGGATGTAGGGAGCTTAATTGGGCAGAGGTTGTATGATCCAAATGGCTTAAGAGGTGTGAGTAATTGGATAGAAATTGTCTCCTTTTATAAGGGGTAGGAGGGGCTCTTTTGGAAAGTGTGAAAAATATTATTTTATTATTAACTTATCTTCAGTTTCAAATGGTCAAAAAATCATTAATGAGGAAGATAAGATGACTCGTGGTCTAAATAAAATCATCCAATCAAAATTGGTCATGTTTTGGAAAATATTTTATTCATTATAATCTTAATTATTTAAATCATTTATTAATGAGGTAAATAATGCATCATTATTGTGTCATAAATAATTTAATTTATTTGATGTCTAAAAATTTTAAACAAAAATATCATCATGTAGGAAATATTTTTAGCTTTCCAATTAATTTTGATAGTTGAAAAGATAAATTTATAACCCATTATAAAAATTAATTACTAAAAGATTTTTGTTAATGTCAATTTTGTCTTTACATTAAATTAATTAATCCAAATTGTCATTATCACTTCCAAGTGGATCAATGGGGTCCCAAAATTGGCCCAAGGATGCCCATGGTCGGCCACTACTCATATAATATGGTTAGGACAAGTGTTAATGTAATTTTGAATAATTATAATTTTCTTTTAACCTTGAATTACCCTATTTACAATTAACCGTGGTAAATAAAAGTCAAAAAGTTACTATTTACCAAAAATTATTTTCATCTTATTGAACCAAATTTTACTTATTGATAACAACCATTTATGTTAGATTTTTGAATTTCAATTAACAGAAGTGGTAAAAAAAATTTCAAATGAAAAAGTCGGTTTTTTAACTACTACTAAGTGGTGTCACTGTTAATCAAAAATTGAATTTTTTCATAAAAATACCAAAACTTTAGACTAAGATATTTTTGATATTCTGAATTAAAAAATGATTTCTATTTTTCCAAATTCAAAACATAGAAGTGGAATTAATTAATTTTAAAATTAATTCCTGTTATAAAAACAAATAGAACGTTTTTAAGAAACAATAACTATCAAAAGATTGATACTTGTTTATGTCCAATTACAAAGTGAAATTAATTCCAATGACCAACATTGGATTAAATGGTAAAAATATATTCTAATAAACTATAAAACCAATTAAAAATATAATGTAACCATGAAAATTATTGCGATGAAAAAATTTGTTTTTAATTAAAATACAGTGTGTTTTTACTTTTCATTAAAATATGAAAGTTATCAGAATAATATGAAAATTTTATACAAATTAAATTTTTATATCCCGATTCCAAAGAAGAATTTAAATTTGTCAAATTGAACTTATAAACTGGTCAAAAACTAGATTTAAAGTGTGTGCGCCATCAAAAAATGGAAAAACTTCATTTTTTAAAAATACCTATTTTACCCAAAAATATTATTTTGTTATTATAACATGTACTAGAAAATGTGTAAGATGAATAATAATGTTATAAAATTCAAAATTTAGTTCATACTATTCATAACGGCTAGTTCATAATAATATTATAATAATATATCGTTGTTTAGTGAAACCCGATATTGCGTACAACACACGCTATTGAGAAAGGTCGTGATTGCAGGTAATGCAAGCCAATTCAAGGCTGGGTTTCGTTCACGACTCCTTTGTTGATGTGTATAACAAAAATCCAACCATATTTCATTAATACATTGAATATATATATATACTAAATTTTTCATAGAATAACTACTATCAAACAATCTTGAAATTGTGTGTAACATGATCCAAGATTAGTGTTGCATATAATGCAAGCTAATATGGTTTTGTTTATAGCGCAAGATAATCTTGGGGTATCATAAGACACAAGACATCAAATAAATTAAAAAGAATACTCTCATAAAATCTCAGGGTGTTACATTCTACCCCCCTTAAAATGAATTTCAACCTCAAAATTCGTTGGGCTTATAAATGGTTTACAATTTGAATGTTTCTTCAATAGAAACCCACATCGTAAAAAGGAATACTAAAACTTAATTTTAAAAAGTGATGTATGAAACATAACGGTTACCCAAATTAACCCATCACTAGGTTTCCACGTAGGAGAACATAGGTGAAAATATGGATATGGAAGAGAAATTTAACAATCAAGTCTTGATGGAGAGTGGTAGAGAACATGACTATGGAAAATCCTATAATCACAAAGCCATAATTTTTTATGATGTAAGGTACCATCTGATTCAACAGATATGAGCGCACGAGGACAACATTTTTGGTTTTGAAGATCATTTCCCTAAATTTGATGAATTAAAAGAAATACTTACATGATTTTGGTTCAATCTCACTGTTGTTCGTGCCTTGAACAATTTCCACTTCATCTCTTAAAGAAATGAAGTTGAATTTGTTATTTGTGATGTGTTAACAGATCATGTGATAGAATGATGGTTCATTCCATCTTTCTCCAAAAAAAGGTTATAAAAAGTTAATAAATATACATAAGTTGATTAATCATATATGGTTCCTAAAATGGCCTTATACTTCATATCTCATACCAATTAATAAATTAAAACTAATTTATACTAACCAGGGACTTCCTATAGGATAGTTTTTTGCAAAAAAGCCTGTCGCACTTCGGTTTTGGGTTCGATTCCCGCAACCTTGTCTGATGCAATGGGTTGTCGCCCATCCTGCAGGTTGTCCTTTTTTATAAAACTAAATTATTATAACATAGCATAAATAATGTCGAAAAAAGGTCTAGCCTTAAACAATACTGACTTATGTCCAACAAAATCCATTCCAATCTTTATGCTTATCTAAAATACATCTGTCCAAGCTCATAGTATAATGAAAACAATTACGAGAAATGTCATCTTTCGAGCATGTGAATACCATCATTTATCGCCCATATATCATACGATATATCTTGTTGGTTAAATTTAAAACATGTTAGTACCTTAATCATGTATTCACTTGGAAAATGAATACCCATTTACCGTTAGGGAAAACATGAATACTGTCAAAATTTAACACCTTCCACATACCGACAACCCAAAATTTCTATATACTCTAATTATGATATAACATTGGCCTTATATCAGTCATGATCTCATTTAATTTTTTTATTTATCGCTTCATTATGCGCATATAATCTTCTTTCCAGAAATATTTCAGTCACTTTTTAGGGTTACCGGTGCTATATAATTATTGAGAACCAATACATAGATATTCCAAAATTCCACGATGCGATAAATGAGGTTCTATGATACCATTTTGAAATACCATTACATAAAAACTTAATCATTACACAACATCACTGTCACGCTCAACATCACAAATAGTGATGGCATGTGACATCCCTTTATCCTTTTCCTTAATAGGTTTCTCACGTTGATCATCATCAACCCTTGGATTAGGGAAATGCCCCATTTCCTTTCACTTGAAGCATTGAAGTGTTTGTGGTGCATTCTCTACAGTCTTTTATTTATTCACATCATTAGAAACCCTTTTTCCATTAATTCGACACTCAGCTACTCGATGACCTCCTTTTCCACACTTAAGAAATTTTCCAGTCCCTTTAAGACAATATCCACCATGATTCTTTCCACACTTTGAGCATAACGAAACATTCATCTTATTTTCACCATTATTCTGAGATTTGTCCTTGAACTCCATCTTTCGTTTCTTGTGAAAACCATGATATGGATATGTTACACCAACTTACAGTTCTACCTTGATAGGACAATGCATAATTTCTTCATAGCTACTGAAGTCTCTTGTAGCTAATTCCCATGAAAGACATGGTTTTAAGACACTGAAGAATCGATCAACTTTAATTTCAGGTTGGATGATAAAGCCAGATTCATACATTGAAAGCCTTGTAAAATTCACTTTGTATATAACAACTAATTCATCATCATTTTTCTTAAGCTCATTGAAATCCTTTTCCATCTTTGTTCAAAGAATACGAGGGAAGTAATTATTGAAAAATAAGTTATTGAACTCATCCCATTCCATGGATTTAATTTCATCTCGGGGCCTCATATTCTTAATTAGAGTCCACCATTGATCTGCTTCACCTTCTAAATGGTAAATAGCCAGAAAGACTTTTTCATGTTCCGAACAGTGAAGTAAGGAAAATATCTTTTCAATGGTACTGATCCATTGTTCAGAAACATGTGGATTATAAGACCCACTGAAAGAAGGTGGATGTTTCCCCATGAAGGACTCAATAGAATACTGTTCCCTTCTCTACTCATTTGGAAGTCCAGAATGATTCATTGCTCGTGTAAGTATAGCAATATGATTTTTTACTCCATCACCCATAACATTGGTTTATTCAGGAGGACAATCATTTCATTGTCCATTACATTGATCAACACGGTTCCTTCTGGTTCCATCCATCGTCTAAAACCCAAAAAGAATAGAGTGAGAGGCAAAAATCAAGGTAGGGGAAACAACATAATAATGGGAGCGTACCTTCAATATATAACATCTTATGGTTAATTATACGATTGTTACCATAATTCTAGGACTATAAGCTATACTTATACTTAACCTTAGGGACATCCCTAGACATACCTTATAAATATCTCTAGTGATCTCACTAAATGTTTTCCATCCTAGTTTCCAAAGGTTAACTAAACCTTTCCTCTGATACCAACTGTAGAGACCCCAAACTTGACATACATAGAAATTACATTACTTTTTTAGAATAATTAATACATAACAAAAATAGACACCAAAGGACGGTAATAGTTTAGTGCCTTTGGAAACATGGAACACAATCTTCTAATCTTTTTGAAAGATCCTCAACATATCCCATAAAGATATTCCTTTTTTTCTTACCTAAAACCTTTCTTTATATCCTGGGGAAAGGAAAACATAAAAAGGGTGAGCTCAAATGCTCCGTAAGGGCAAACATAGAGAACATAAAACAATCCATAATCATTTGAAAGAAAAAACTTGAACAAAAAATTTAAACATCAAAATCTTGAGCAAAGACCTAAATCATGGAAGTATGTAAGGAATATATCATAATGGAACATCAACCATGATAAAATAGAATGGGAATAAAACATGTAATTGTGGAAACCATTCAGCACATGTTATGATTTCCATAGTAGCTAAGGAAATGATGCCAAGACCATCTTAGTGGACAAAGTCCCTTTCTGAATCAAGTTCACTCCTCGTTTCAGTCCTGTAACACTGAACCGGATTATCTTACCGTTCCATCCATGTCTATCTCATGAGATATAAATCTTTAACCAATGCATTGGAGGGAGATATAGGTCCCACCCATCTCATAATTAAATCATTCTTACTTGTACCACAACATAAACATAAATCATTCCACATAACCCAATAAATAAAATGGGTTTCGTAAACATCATTCCATCATAAAATAATCCATATAAAAAAAGGCTATAATTTCATCTTTAGAATAATAAAAACATTTAAATAATAAAGACATTATACTGGAAACATAAACATGGTATATAATGTCATCTTAGATGGAAAATAGTTTTGATAAAACACTTGAAATGGATTCTTGAGGAAAATAACTTTTCTCCTTAAAAATAATTTTATTTTCACAAGATGCCACAAAATTTTAAAAGAAAAGTATTTATTGAAAATAACAATGAAAACTTGTAGAGGAAGCTTCTTGAAAATTAGGTGATATGAAACCTTAAAAATCCATTCATGCCGTATAAGTTAAAAAAACATTCTCTGCATACTTTTGTCGGAAAAGTCAAAAAGTACCTCATATGGTAAAAAAAGAATGTTTCCTTACATAACTTGTAGTAAAAGTAAAAAATGGGTAAAAGGACCTTAAAAAATGTATTGTTTTTTATAAAACTTGAACATGTATGATAAATATAACCCTAGTAAATACATACATATAAGCAATCTCGGATAGAAAACAATTGAGATTGCAACATTATCCCTTAAAAAGATCTTTTTGAAAAAAAATAGATATCTTATGTGTATTCACTATACGGTAAAATAAAGAAAGTATAAATACATGATAATATATAAAAATTCATTTCCCAAATAATCAAATAATGACGTAAACAAGAAATATAAGATCAACCCAAAGAATGGAAATTGGGTTAAGAAGTTCCTTACCTCGTGTCCGACTTGGCTCGATCATTCTTTAATCCCAAGAATAATAAACCAAAATTAATTTATACTTTCCTAAGAGAATTTTTCAAGTTTATTATTCCTTTTATATAACTTATTACAATGTTATAAAATTATGTAACTATTTAAGTTAATAACGTTCGTTTTGTCGATATTTGGTACTTGAGTCAAAAATAAACTTCTTATAATTACATGTTGTTCATGTGGTCAAAGGTATATTATATCCAAAATTATATTCATGATTTATATATCATATATATCATATATATCCAGCATATAAATGTATTCATAATATTATATAACATATGGAGGTAAGAAATAAAATGCACCGTTCATGCAGACGGTAAGCCGTACGTACGCAAGAACGCTACTTTCATTTCTATTTATTATAATAATGGAATTGAAACATATTGATACATAGGTATATTATAATTCCAGTATAATATCATATATAATATCATTAACCCCATCCTTTATACATCCCACATAAGTCATTAATGAATCACATCACTTTGAGGGGGCGGTAGTCTGCACTTCCTTAAATGAGATTATCATATTTACCCACTACGAGAACCATAAAGGCTGGATATAATTGGGAGGTAAATAAGGATAAGGAAATAATAAACATAATATATATCATATATAAATACAGTTCCATCATAATGGCCACCACGAGAGGCGGTAGGAGAAAATCGAACAATCATCGTTTCGTGAGGTGTTAGTTTTCCATCCACAGAAACATTGTGTTCTTCTTCCATTAGATGGAGGTGTGTGTAAGTGTAGTTTGAATAATTCTCATAACAACATCCTAGTATATTTTGGATTCTACTTTTGTTACAAAAGAAAGTATTAAAAAGAGTTTAGGGGTTGGATAAGTAGAATAAAATAAAACAGTTTTAGAGAAAATGTTACCTTTAATTTGGGTAACTTCCTTTGGTTTGAACCAAAAGGACTTCTTGAAGTGCCTTCTGCCTAAGGTAAGGATTCTAGGGAGAGTATATGTATGTAGGGAGCTTAATTGTGTAGAGGTTGGATGATCCAAATGGCTTGAGGGGTGTGAGGAATTGGATAGATATGGTCTCCTTTTATAAGGGGGAGGAGGGGCTCTTTTGGAAAGTGTAAAAATATTATTTTATTATGAACTTATCGTCAGTTTCGAAAGGTCCCAAAATCATTAATGAGGAATATAAGATGACTCATGGTAGAAATAAAATCATCAAATCAGGATTGGACATGTTTTGGATAATATTTGAATCATTATAATCTTATTTATTTAAATCATTTATTAATGAGGTAAATACTGCATCATTATTGTCTCATAAATAATTTAATTTATTTGATGTCTAATTTTTTTTTAAAAAAATATAATCATTTTGGAAATACTTTTATATTTCCAATGAATATTTATAGTCGAAATGATAATTTATATAACCCACTATAAAAAGTAATTACTAAAAGATCTTTGTTAATGTCAATTGCGTCTTTACATTTAATTAATTAATCCAAATTGTCATTATCACTACCAAGTGGCTCAATGGGGTCCCCAAATCGAACCAAGGATGCCCATGGTCGGCCACTACACATCTAATAAGGTTATGACAAGTGTTAAAGTAATTTTGAATTATTATAATATTCTTTTAACCTTGAATTACCCTATTTACATTTAAGTGCCGTAAATAAAAGTCAAAACATTACTATTCACCAACAATTATTTTCATCTTATTGAACCAAATTTTACTTTTTGATAACAACCATGTATGTAAGATTTTTTAATTTTAATTTAGAGAAGTATAAAAATTTCATTTAAATGAAAATGTCAGTTTTTTAACTACCACTAAGTGGTGTCACTATTCATCAAAAATTGAATTTTCTCTGAAAAATACAAAAAAAATCAGCCTAAGCTATATTTGATATTCTAAATTCAAAATATATGTCTATTTTTAAAAATTCAAAACATAGAAGTGGAATAAATTAATTTTAAAATTAATTCCCGTTATCAAAACAAATAGCATGTTTTTAAGAAACAATAAATATTAAAAGATTGATACTTGTTTATGTCAAATTTCGAAGTGAAATTAATTCCAATGACCAACATTGGATTAAACGGTAAAAATATATTATAATTAAACTATAAAACCAATTAAAAATATAATCTAACCATGAAAATTATTGCGATGAAAAAAGTTGTTTTTAATTAAAATACAGCGTGTTTTTACTATTCATTAAAATTTGAAAGTTATCAGAATAAAATAAAAAATTTATCCAAATTAAATTTGTATATCCTGATTCCAAGGAAGAATTTTGTTTTGTCAAATTGAACTTATAAAAATTTAAAAACTAGATTTAATGTGGGTGCGCCATCAAAAGGCGGCAAAACTGTATTTTTTTTAAAATATTTATTTTACTCGAAAAATTTATTTTGTTATTATACCTTGTTCTCGAAAATGTGTAAGATGAATAATAATGTTATAAAATTAAAATTTTAGTTAATAATTTTAATAACGTCAAGTTCATAATAATATTATAATAATATATCGTTGTTTAGTGAAACACGGTATTGCGTACAACACACACTATCGAGGAATGTCGCGATTGCATGTAATGCAAGCCAAGTCAGGGTTGCGTGTTGATCACGACTCCTTTGTTGTTGCGAATAATAAAATTAAACCATTTTTCATTAATACATTGAATATATATATATATATATATACTCAATGTTGCGTAGAATAACTACTGTCGAAAAAACGTGAAATTGTGTGTAACACGATCCAAGATTAGTGTTTCATATACTGAAAGCTAATACGGTGTTGTGTATAGCGCAAGATAATCTTGGGGTATCATACAAACCATGAAATCAAATAAATTAAAAATAATACTTCTCATAAAATCTCAGGGTGTTACATTCTACCCCCCTTAAAACTGAATTTCTCCCTTGAAATTCGTCAGGGTAATAAATAGTTTACTACTTGAAAGATTCTTTAATAGAAACCCACATCGTATAAAGGAATACTAAAACTTAATTTTAAAAAGTTATGTATGTAACATAACAGTTTCCCAAATTAACTCATCACTGGGTTTCCATGTAGGCGAACATAGGTGAAATAATGGATATAGAAGACAAATATAACCATCATGTTCTGATGGAGAGTGGTAGAGAACATGGCTATGAAAAATCCAACAATCACAAAGCCATAATGTTTTGATGATCTAAGGTACCATATGATTCGTCGGATATGAGGGCACTAGGACAAAATTTTTGGTTTTGAAGATCATTTCCCTAAAGTTGATGAATTAAAAAAATTCTTACATGATTTTGGTTCAAACTCACTATTGTTCATGCCTTGAACAATTTCCAATTCATCTCATAATGAAATGAAGTTGAATTTGTTATTCGTGAAGTGTTAGTAGATCATGTGATAAAATGATGGGTCATTCCATCTGTATCAAACAAAAGCTTAACAAAAGTTATTAAATATACATAAGTCGATTAATCGTATATGGTTCCTAAAATGGACATATACTTCATATCTCACACCACATAATAAATTAAAACTAATTTATACTATCTAGGGACTTCCTGTAGGCCAGTGGTATACAATAAAGGCCTCTCGAACTTCGGTTGTGGGTTCGATTCCCGCCACCTTGTCCGATGCGACGGGTTGTCGCCTGTCCTGCAGGTTGTCCTTTTTTCTAAAACTAAATTTTTTTAACGTCCCGTAAATAATATTGAAAAAAAGTTCTAGACGTAAACAATACTGAATTATTTCGAACATAATCCGTTCCAATATTTATGTTTATCCAAAATACTCCTGTCTAAGCTCACAGTATAAAGTAAAAAATTACAAGAAATTTCATTTTCCGAGCATGTGAATACCATAATTTAACCCCCGATATATCATACAATATATCTTGTTGGTCAATCTAAAAACATGTGAATACCTTAATCATGTATTCTCTTGAAAAATTAATACCCATTTACCCTTTGGGAAAACGTGAATGCTGTTAAAATTTAACACCTTCCACATACCAAAACCCCAAATTTCTATATACTCAAATTATGATATAACTTTGTCCTTATATCAGTCATGAGCTCATTTCATTTTTTTCTTTATCACTTCATTATGGGAATATCATCTTCTTTCCAAAAATATTTTAATCACTCATCATGGTTACCGGTTCCATATAATTGTTGAAAATGAATACATAAATATTCCAAAATTCCACGATGCCATAAATGAGATTCCATGATACCATTTTGAAATCCCATTACATAAACAGTTAATCATTACAAAACATCATTATCATGCTCAACATCTCAAATAGTTATCACATGTGACTTCCCTTTATCCTTTTCCTTAAGAGGTTTCTCACTTTGATCATAATTAACCCTTGGATTAGGGCATTGATTATCATAATGCTCCATTTCCTTTCACTTGAAGCATTGAAGTGCTGCTGGTGCGTTCTCTACAGTATTTTCTTTATTCACATCATTAGAAACCCTTTTTCCATTAATTTGACACTCAGATGCTTGATGACCTTATTTTCCACACTTAAAACATTTTCTAGTCCCTTTAAGACAATATCCACCATGCTTCTTTCCACACATTGAGCATAAAGAAACATTCATCTTCATTTCACCATTATTATGAGATTTCTCCTTGAACTCTATCTTTCGTTTCTTTTCAAAACCATGATATGGATATATTACACGAAATTCCAGTTCTACATTGATAGCACAATGCACAATTTCTTCATAGCTACTGAAGTCTCTTATAGCTAATGCCCTTCAAAGACTTGGTTTAATCCACTGAAGAATCGATCAACTTTACTTTCAGGTTGGATGATACAGCCAGATGCATACCGTGCAAGGATTATAAAATTAGCTTCGTATATACCAATAGATTCATCATTATTTTTCTTAAGCTCAAGGAAATCCATTTCCATATTTGTTTGATAAATATGAGGGAAGTACTTGTTTAAAAATAAGTTCTCGAACTCATCCCATTCCATGGATTCAATTTCATCTCGGGGCCTCATATTCTTAATTAGAGTCCAAAATTGATCTGCTTCACCTTCTAAATGGTAAATAGCTAGAATGAATTTTTCATGTTACAAATAGTGAAGTGTGGAAAATATCTTTTCAATGGTACTGATCCATTGTTCAGCAACATGTGGATCAGAAGACCCACTGAAAGAAGGTGGACACTGCCTCATGAAGGACTCAATAAAATATTTTTCCCTTCTCTGCTCATTTTGAAGTCCAGAATGATTCATATATTGTGTAAGTATAGAAATAATATTTTTCACTCCATCTCCCATAACATTTCTTTGTTCAGGAGGAAAATCATTGCATTGTCCATTACATTGATCAACACGGTTCCTTCAAGTTCCAACCATCATCTAAACCCCAAAAAGAATAGTGTGAGAGGCAAAAATCATGCTAGGGAAAACAAAATAATAAAGGGGGATTACCTGAAATATATAACATCTTAGGGTTTATTATAAGATTTTACCTTAATTCTAGGACTATAATCTATACATATACTTAACCATGGGGACATCCCTAGAAATACATTAGAAATATCTCTAGGGATATCACTAAAGTATTCACATCCTAGTTTCTAGAGGTTAACTAAACCTTTCCTCGGATACCAACTATAGAGACCCCAAAATTGATGTACATGGACATTACATTACTTTGGCGGAATACTTAATACATAACAATAACAGACACTGAAGGACCGTAATAGTTTAGTGCCTTTGGAAACATGGAACATAATCTTCTAATCTTGGTGAAAGTTCGTTAACATCTCCCATAAAGATCTTCCTTTTTTTATTACCTAAAACCTTTATTTATATCTTGGGGAAAAGAAAACATAAAAAGGGTGAGCTCAAATTCTCCTTAAGGGCAAACATAGAGAACATAAAACAATCTATAAAAATTGGAAAGAAAAAACTTGAACAGAAAATTAGACATCAAAATCTTGAGCAAAGACATAAATTGTGGAAGTACATAAGGAATATATCATAATGGAACATCAAACTTTATAAAAATTAATGGGAATAAAAAATTTAATTGTGGAAAAAATTCAGCACATGTTATGATTTCCATAGTAGCGTAGGCAATGCTTCCAAGACCATCTTAGTGGACAAATTACCTTTCTGAATTGAGTTCACTCCTCGTTTCAGTCCTATAACACTGAACCCGATTATCTTAAAATTATAGCCATGTCTATCTAATGAGATATAAATCTTTACCCAATGTATTGGAGGGAGATATAGGTCCCACACATCTCATAATGAAATCATTCTTACTTTTTCCACAACATAAACATAAATCATTCATCATAACCCAAAGAATAAAATGGGTTTCATAAAAATCATTCCATCATAAAATAATCCATATAAATCAAATGGATATCATTTCATCATTAGAATAATCAAACCATGTAAATAATAGATACATTATACTTGAAACATAAACATGGTAAATAATATCATCTTAGATGGAAAATAGTTTTGATAAAACACTTGAAATGAATTTTTTTAGGAAAATATCCTTTCTCCTTAAAAATCGTTTTATTTTCACACAATTACACACAATTTTAAAAGAAAAGGATTTGATTGAAAATATCCATGAGAACATGTAGAGGAATCTTCTTGAAAATTAGGCGATATGAAACCATAAAAATCCATTCATGCCGTATAAGTTAAAAAAACATTCTCCGTGTACTTTTTTTGGAAAAGTAAAAAAATACCTCCTATGGTAAACAAAAGAAATATTCCTTACATACATTCTGGTAAAAGTAAAAAATGGGTAAAATGTCTTTAAATTTACATGAAAACATTTTTATAAAAATTGATCATGGATGATAAATATAACCCCAGTATATACTTACGTATAAGCAATCTCAGATAGAAAACAGTTGAGATTGCAACATTATCCCTTACAAAGATCTTTTTGTAAAAAAAATAGATCACTTATGTGTATTCAATAAAATTTCACATAAAGAAAGTATAAATACATGATAAGATATAAAAATTCAATTCTCACATAATCAAAGAACGACGTAAACAAGAAAGAGAATATCAACCCAAAGAACAGAAATTGGGTTAAGAAGTTCCCTTACCTCGTGTCCGACTTGACTCGATCGTTCTTTAATCTCCTTAATAATATACCAAAATTAATTTATACTTTCTTAATAACCTTTTTAAAGTTTATTATTTCTTTTATATCACATATTACCATGTTATAAATATTATGTAACCATTTAAGTTAATAATGTTCATTTTGTCGATATTTGGTACTTTAGTAAATATGGACTTCTTATAATTACATGTTGTACTTTTGGTCAAAGGTTCATTATATAAAGAATAATATTCATGATTTATATATCACATATATTATATATATCTAGTTTATACATGTATTTATAACACTACATAACATATGGGGGTAAGAAATGAAATGCACCGTTCATGGAGATTGTAAGCTGTACGTACGCATGAACCCTACTTTCATTTATATTTCTTATTTTAATGGAATTGAAGCATAATGATACATAATTATATAATAATTCCAGTATAATACCATATATAATATCACTAACTCCATCTTTTATACATCCCACATAATGCATTAATGAATCACATCACTTTGAGGGGGCAGTAGTCCACACTTCCTCAAATGAGATTATCATATTTACCCACTATGGGAACTATAAAGGCTTGATATAATTGGAAAGTAAAGAAGAATAAGGAAATTATAATCATAATATATATCATATATAAATACAGTGCCATCATAATGGCCACCATGAGAGGCGGTAGGAGAAAATCGAACAATCATTGTTTCGTGAGGCGTTAGTTTTCCATCCACAGAAACATTATGTTCTTCATCCATTAGATGGAGGTGTGTGTAAGTTTAGTTCAAATACCTATCATAACAACATCCTAGTATATTTAGGATACTGTTTTGGTAACAAAATATAGGATTAAAAAGAGTTTAGGGGTTGAAGAAGTAGAATAAATGAAAACAATTTAAGAGAAACCGTTACCTTTAATTTGGGTAACATCCTTTGGTTTGAACCAAAAGGAATTCTTGAAGTCCCTTCTAACTAAGGTTTGGATTCTTGGGAAAGGAGAGGGATTTAGGGAGATTAATTGGGCAGAGGTTGGATGAGACAAATGGCTTGAGAGGTGTGAGAAATTGGACATAAATGGTCTCCTTTTATAAGGGGGGGGAGGGGCTCTTTTGGAAAGTGTGAAAATATTATTTTATTATAATCTTATCATCAGTTTCAAAAGGTCTAAAAATAATTAATGATGAAGATAAGATTCCTAATGGTCTAAATAAAATCATCTAATCAGGATTGGACATGTTTTGGATAATATTTTAATCATTATAATCTTATTTATTTAAATCATTTACTAATGAGGTAAATACACCATCATTATTGTGTCATAAATAATTTAATTTATTTCCAATATAAAATTTTTAGAAAAAATACCATCATATAGGAAATATTTTTAGACTTCCAATGAATATATATAGTTGAAATGCTAATTTATATAACCCCTTATAAAAATTAATTACTAAAAGATTTTTGTTAATGTCAATTTTCTCTTTACATTAAATTAATTAATCCAAATTGTCATTATCACTACCAAGTGGCTCAATGGGGTCCCAAAATCGACCCAAAGATTCCCCGGGTAGGCCACTACTCATACAATAAGGTTAGGACAAGTGTTATGGTAATTTTAAATTATTATAATATTACTTTAACCATGAATTACCCTATTTACCTTTAACCGCGGTAAATAAAAGTTAAAAAGTTACTATTCACCAAAAATTATTTTCATCTTATTGAACCACATTTTACTTCTTGATACAACCATTTATATTGTATTTTTGAATTTCAATTCACAGAAGTGGTAAAATTTCATTTAAATGGAAAAGTCAGTTTTTTTAACTACCACTAAGTGGTGTCACTATTCATAAAAACTTTTAGTTTTTCAGAAAAATACAAAAAATTCAGCCTAAGATATATTTGATATTCTGAATTCAAAAATTATGTCTATTTTTCCAAATTCAATAAATTGAAGTCGCATTAATTAATTTTAAAATTATTTCCCGTTATCTAAACAAATAGCGTGTTTTTAAGAAACAATAACAATCTAAAGATTGATATTTTTTTATGTCCAATTTCAAAGTGAAATTAATTCCAATGACCAAAATTGGATTAAATGGTAAAAATATATTCTAATTAAACTTTAAAACAAATTAAAAATATAATATATCGATGAAAATTATTGTGATGAAAAAAGTTGTTTTTAATTAAAATACAGCGTGTTTTTACTATTCATTAAAATATGAAAGTTATCAGAATAATATGAAACATTTATCCAAATTAAATTTTTATATCGTTGTTCTAAGGAATAATTTTATTTTTTCATATTGAACTTATAAACATGTCAAAAACTATATTTAAAGAGGGTGTTCCATCAAAAGGCGGCAAACCTGCATTTTTTGAAAAATACTTATTTTGCCCGAAAATTTTATTTTTTTATTATACCATGTTCTAGAAAATGTGTTAAATGAATAATAATGTAATAAAATTCAAAATTTATTTAATACAATTCATAATGGCTAGTTCATAATATTATTATAATAATATATCGTTGTTTAGTGAAACCCGGTATTGCGTACAACACACGCTATCGAGGAAAGTCGCGATTTCATGTAATGCAAGCCAAGTCAGGGTTGTGTGTAGTGCATGACTTCTTTGTTGTTGCATATAAAAAAAATCCAAACTCATTTCATTTAGACATTGAATATGTATATTTAAACTCAATGTTGCGTAGAATAATCACTATTAAACAAACACGAAATTGTGTGTAACACGATCCAAGATTAGTGTTGCATAGACTGTAAGAAAATACAGTGTTGTGTATAGAGCAAGAAAATCTTGTGGTATCATACAACACAATACATCAAATAAATTTAAAATAATACTTCTCATAAAATCTCGAGGTGTTACATTCTACACCCCTTAACATGAATTTCGCCCTAGAAATTCGTTGGGGTTATAAATGGTTTAATACTTGAAAGTTTCTTTAATAGAAACCCACATCGTAAAAAGGAATACTAAAAATTAATTTCAAAATGTGATGTATGAAATATAATGGTTACCCAAATTAACCCATCACTGTGTTTCCACGTAGGAGAACATAGATTAAAATATGGATATGGAAGATAAATCTAACCATCAAGTTCTGATGGAGAGTGGTCGAGAACATGGCTATGAAAAAGACAACAATCACAAAGCCATAAATTTTTTATGATCTAAGGTACCATCTGATTCGTTGGATATGAGGGCACTGGGACAACATTTTTTGTTTTGATGATCATTTCCCTAAAGTGGATGAATTAAAAGAAATACTTACATGATTTTGGTTCAATCTCACTGTTGTTCATGCCTTGAAGAATTTCCACTTCATCTCTTAAATAAATGAATTTAATTTGTTATTCGTGAAGAGTTAGCAGATCATGTGATAGAATGATGGGTCATTCTATATGTCTCAAACAAAAGGTTAGCAAAAGTTATTAAATATACATAAGTTGATTAATCGTATATGGTTCCTAAAATAGATTTATACTTCATATCTCATACCACTTAATAAATTAAAACTAATTTATAATAACTAGGGACATCATGTATGACAATGGTATGTGATAAAGGCCTGTTGCACTTCGGTTGTGGGTTCGATTCCCGCAACCTTGTCTAACATGATGAGTTGTTGCTCGTCCGGCAGGTTGTCCTTTTTTCCAAAACAAAATTATTATAACATCCTTTAAATAATATCGAAAATTTTTTCTAGCTTTAAACAATACTCACTCATGCCCAACATAATCCATTCCCACCTTTATGCTTATCCAAAATACTTCTATCCAAGCTCATAGTATAAAGAAAACAATTACTAGAAATTTCATCTACCGAGCATGTGAATACCATCATTTATCCTCGATATATCATACGATATATCTTGTTGGTCAAATTAAAAATATGTGAATACCTTAATCATTTATTATCTTGACAAATGAATACCCATTTACCCTTATTGAAAACATGAATGGTGTCAAAATTTAACACCTTCCACATAAAAACAACCCAAAATTTCTAGATAATCAAATTATGATATAACTTTGTCCTCATATCAGTCATGAGCTCATTTAATTTTTTTCTTTATCGCTTCATTATGCGCATATCATCTTCTTTCCAAAAATATTTCAATCACTTATCATGGTTACCGGTACCATATAATTATGGAAAACCAATACATACATATTCAAAAATTCCACGATACCATAAATGAGATTCCATGATTTCATTTTGAAATCCCATTAAATAAACACTTAATCATTTCACAACATAATTCTCATGCTCAACATCACAAATAGTGATCGCTTGTGACTTCCCTTTATCCTTTGACTTAAGTGGTTACTTACCTTGATCATCATTAACCATTGGATTAGGGAATTGATTAGCATAATGCACCATTTCCTTGCACTTGAAGCATTGAAGTGTTGGTGGTGTGTTCTCTTCAGTCTTTTATTTATTCACATCATTAGAAACCCTTCTTCCATTACTTTGACACTCAGCTTCTTGATGACCTTCTTTTCCACACTTAAAACATTTTCTAGTCTCTTTAAGACAATCTCAACCATGCTTCTTTCCACACTTTTCGCATAAAGAAACATTCATATTATTTTCACCATTATTCTGAGATTTCTCCTTGAACTCCATCTTTTGTTTCTTGTCAAAACCATGATATGGATATGTTACACCAACTTACAGTTCTATCTTGATAACACAACGTAACATTTCTTCATAGCTACTGAAGTCTTTTATATCTAATTCTCTTCAAAGACTTGGTTTTAAGCCATTGAAGAATCAATCAACTTTACTTCCATGTTGGAAAATAAAGCCAGATGCATACCTTGCAATCGTTGTAAAATTCTCTTCATATATACCAATGGATTCATCATCCTTTTGCTTAAGCACAAGGAAATCCTTTTCCATATTTGTTCGAATAATAAGAGGGAAGTACTTATTGAAAAATAAGTTCTTGAACTCATCCCATTCCTTGGATTCAATTTCATCTCAGGGCCTCATATTCTTAATTAGAGTCCACCATTGATCTGCTTCAACTTCTAAACGGTAAATAGCCAGAATGACCTTTTCATGTTCCGAACAGAAATGTATGGAAAATATCTTTTCAATGGTACTGATCCATTGTTCAGTAACATGTGGATCAGAAGACCCACTGAAAGAAGGTGGACATCGCCTCATGAAGTACTCAATAGAATATTGTTCCCTTTTCTACTCATTTGGAAGTTCAGAATGATTTATAGCTTGTGTAAGTATAACAATAATATTTTTCCTTCCATCTCCCATAACATTGGTTTGTTTAGGAAGGCAATCATTGCATTGTCCATTACATTGATCAACACGGTTTCTTCGGGTTCCAGCCATCGTCTAAAACGCAAAAAGAATAGTGTGAGAAAAAAAATCATGCTAGGGAAAACAACATAATAAAGGGGGATTGCCTTCAATATATAACATCTTAGGGTTAATTATAATATTTTTACAGTATTTCTAGGACTATAAGCTATACTTATACTTAACCTTAGGGATATCCCTAAACATACCTTAGAAATATCTCTAGGTATATCACTAAAGTTTTAGCATCCTAGTTTTCAAAGGTTAACTAATCCTTTACTCTGATACCAACTGTAGAGACCCGAAACATGACGTACATGGACATTACATTACTTTTGCAGAATACTTAATACATAACAAAAACAGACAACAAAGGATTGTAACAATTTAGTGCCTTTGGAAACATAGAACATAATCTTCTAATCTTGGTGAAAGATCCTCAACATCTCCCATAAAGATCTTACTTTTTTTCTTACCTAAAACGTTTCATTATATCCTAGGGAAAAGAAAACATAAAAAGGGGGAGCTCAAATTCTCCGTAAGGGAAAACATAGAGAACATAAAACAATCAATAAAAACTTTAAAGCAAAAACTTGAACAGAAAATTTGAACATAAAAATCTTGAGCAAAGACATAAATCATGGATGTATGTAAGGAATATATCATAATGGAACATGAAACAGGATAAAATAGAATGGGAATAAAACATGTAATTGTGGAAACCATTCAGCACATGTTTTGATTTCCATAGTAGCCAAGGCAATGGTGCCAAGACCATCTTAGTGGACAAAGTCCCTTTCTGAATCGAGTTCAATCCTCGTTTCAGTCCTATAACACTGAACCAGATTATATTATCGTTCCATCCATGTCTATGTCATGAGATATAAATCTTTACCCAATGAATTTGAGGGAGATATAGGTCCCACCCATCTCATAATGAAACCATTCTTACTTGTGCCACAACATTAACATAAATCATTCATCATAACCCAATGAATAAAATGGGTTTCATAAACATCATTCCAGCATAAAATAATCCATATAAAACAAATGGATATCATTTAATCTTTAGAAGAATCAAACAATGTAAATAATACATACATTATACTTGAAACATAAACATGCTAAATAATGTCATCTTAGATGGAAAATAGTTTTGATAAAAAACTTGAAATGAATTCTTGAGGGAAATATCATTTCTCCTTAAAAATCATTTTCTTTTAAAAAAATCCCAAACAATTTTTAAAGAAAATGAATTTATTTAAAATAACCATGAAACATTTTCAAGGAATCTTCTTGAAAATTAGGTGATATGAAACTGTAAAAATCTGTTCATGCCGAATAAGTTAAAAAAACATTCTCCGCATACTTTTGTCAGAAAAGTCAAAAAGTACCTCATATGGTAAACAAAAGAAAGATTCCTTACATACCTTGTAGTAGAAGTAAAAAATGGGTAAACGGAATTTAAACATACATGATTTTGTTTTATAAAACTTGAACATGGATGATAAATATAACCCTAGTAAATACTTAGGTACAAACTATCTCTGATAGAAAACAATTGAGATTGCTACATTATCCCTTAAAAAGATCTTTTTGTAAACAAAATTGACCACTTATGTGTATTCACTATAAGGTCACATAAAGAAATTATAAATACATGATAATATATAAAAATTCATTTCTCACATAATCAAATAACGATGTAAACAAGAGAGATAAGATCAACCAAAAGAACGGAAATTGGGTTAAGAAGTTCCCTTACCTCGTGTCTGACTTGACTCGATAAATCTGTAATCTCCTAAATAATAAACCAAAGTTAATTTATACTTGATTAAGATCCTTTTTCAAGTTTATTATTACTTTTATATCACTTATTACCGTGTTATAAATATTATGTAACCATTTAGGTTAATATGGTTCGTTTTGTCACTATTTGGTACTTGAGTCAAAAATAGACATCGTATAATTACATGTTGTTCATGTGGTAAAAGGTTCATTATATCCAGAATGATATTCATGATTTATATATCATATATATTATATATATCCATTATATACATGTATTTATAATAGTACATAAGATATGGAGGTAAGAAATGAAATGCACCGTTCATGGAGACGGTAAGCCGTACGTATGCATGAACGCTACTTTCATTTCTATTTCTTATTTTAATGGAATTGGAACATAATGATACATAGGTATATTATAATTACAGTATAATATCATATATAATATCATTAACTCCATCTTTTATATATCCCACATAAAGAATTAACAAATCACATCACTTTGAGGGGGTGGTAGTCCGCACTTCCTCAAATGAGATTATCATATTTACCCACTATGGGAACCATAAAGGCTTGATATAAATGGGAATTAAAGAAGCATAAGGAAATCATAAAAATAATATATATCATATATAAATATAGTTCCATCATAATGGCCACCATGAGAGGCGGTAGGAGAAAATCGAACAATCATCGTTTCGTGAGGCGTTAGTTTTCCATCCACAGAAACATTATGTTCTTCATCCATTAGATGGAGGTGTGTGTAAGTGTAGTTCTAATAATTCACATAAAAACAACATAGTATATTGAGGATACTGTTTTTGTTACAATTTAATGGATTAAAAAGAGTTCTGGGGTTGTAGATGTAGAATAAATGAAAACAATTTTAGAGGAACAATTACCTTTAATTTAGGTAACTTCCTTTGCTTTAAACCAAAAGGACTTCTTAAAGTGCCTTATGCCTAAGGTAATGCTTCTAGGGGGAGGATAAGGATGTAGGGAGCTTAATTGGGCAGAGGTTGGATGAGCCAAACGGATTGATATGTGTGAGGAATTTGGTAGAAATGGTCTCCTTTTATAAGGGGGGGGGGCTCTTTTAGAAAGTGTGAAAATATTATTTTATTATAGACTTATATTCGGTTTCAAAAGGACCAAAAATCATTAAAGAGGAAGATAAGATGACTCATGGTCGAAATAAAATCATCCAATCATCATTGGACATGTTTTGGATAATATTTTAATCATTATAATCGTATTTATTTAAATCATTTATTAATGAGGTAAACACTGCATCATTATTATGTCATAAATAATTTAATATATTTGATGTCTAAAAATTATAATAAAATACCATAATGTAGGAAATATTTTTAGCATTACAATGAATATTTATAGTTGAAATGATTATTTATATAACCCCTTATAAAAATTAATTATTAAAACATTTTTGTTAATGTCAATTTTGTCTTTACATTAAATTAATTAAATCAAATTGTCATTATCACTAACAAGTAGCTCAATAGGGTCCCCAAATCGACCCAAGGATTCCCATGGTCGGCCCCTACTCCACCAATAAGGTTAGGACAAGTGGTAAGGTAATTTTGAATTATTATAATATTCTTTTAAACTTGAATTATCCTATTTACCTTTAACCGCGGTAAACAAAAGTCAAAAAGTTACTACTCACCAAAAATTATTTTCATTTTATTGAACAAAATTTTACTTCTTGATAACAACCATGTATGTCGGATTTTTTAATTTCAATTCACAGAAGTGGTAAAATTTCATTTAAATGCAAAAGTCAGTTTTTTAACTACCACTAAGTGGTGTCACTATTCATAAAAAATTGATGTTTTTCAGAAAAATACCAAACATTCAGCCTAAGCTATATCTAATATTCTGAATTCAAAAAGGATTCCTATTTTTCAAAATTAAAAACATAGAAGTGGCATTAATTAATTTTAAAATTAATTCCAATTACCAAAACAAATAGCGAGTTTTTAAGAAACAATAACTATCAAAAGATTGATACTTGTTTATGTCCAATTTCAAAGTGAAATTAATTCCAATGACCAAAATTAGATTGAATGGTAAAAATATATTCTAATTACACTCTAAAACCAATTAAAAATATAATCTATCCATGAAAAATACTATGATGAAAAAAGTTGTTTTTAATTAAAATACTACGTGTTCTTACTATTCATTAATATATGAAAGTTATCAGAATAATATGAAAAATTTATCGAAATTAAATTTATAAATCCTTATTCCAAGGAAGAATTTTATTTTGTCAAATTTAACTTATAAACATGTAAAAAACTAGATTTAAAGTTGGTGCGCCATCAAAAGGTGGCAAAACTGCAATTTTTGAAAAATACTTATTTTACCCAAAAAATTTATTTTGTTATTATACCATGTTCTAGAAAATGTGTAAGATGAATAATAATGTTATATAATTAAAAATTTAGTTAATACTATTCATAACGGCTAGTTCATAATAATATTATAATAATATATCGTTGTTTAGTAAAACCTGACATTGTGTAATACACACGCTATCGAGGAAGGTCGCGATTGCATGTAATGAAAGCTATGTTAGGGTTGCATGTAGTGCACGACTCCTTTGTTGTTGAGTATAAAAAAATCAAACCATATTTAATTAATTCATTGAATATATATATATATATATATATACTAAATGTTGTATAGAATAACTACTATCAAACAAACTTGAAATTTTATGTAACATGATCCAAGATTAGTGTTGCATATACTGCAAGCTAATACGATGTTGTGTATAACGCAAGATAATCATGGGGTATCGTAAAACACAAGACATCAAATAAATTAAAAATAATACTTCTCATAAAATCTCAGGGTGTTACACCTCCTACAATATTATTTCCCTTACACTACTCCCTAAAAACCAAACTAAATAGTAATCAACATCACTCACACATCAACCTTCTTAGTCCTCATATATCTCATCTCTGACAGATCCTATAAAATCTTATGCCTGGATCAACCATTCCATGAAACATTGATTAAATTTGATAACTCATTTTACAAAATTAAGAACCTCACATTCTCATCAAATCCTCAAAC
The DNA here is from genome assembly GCA_963277665.1 of Viscum album. Lineage (NCBI taxonomy): Eukaryota > Viridiplantae > Streptophyta > Magnoliopsida > Santalales > Viscaceae > Viscum > Viscum album. Next base: position 1,083,925,271 of record OY728139.1, on the reverse strand, counting down.
CACTACACCCATATGCATCTCACATTTTCAATCATTTCTCAACCCATAATCAAAGATAGTGACCATACCACATTCCCATTGACACCATAATAAATAAACGTCTTAGGTTCCCCTGGAACCCAAAATATTCCCAATAAAACTATACATGTATCACTATAATTATCTATAACAAAATTGGTATCAGAAATAACCAATGCACAATATTTCTCACATAGATAATCCTTACTCACGATATTACACAATAACCACCCACAATTTTTCAATTAAATAATTTGTCTCTTAATGACCTAATTTCATTGGTTATTTTCCACCACTAATATTGGTATCAACTAAACTGAAGTGGTTATACAACCTTGTATGTCTTGATTACTCAGACAGATTAATGATCCCATGATCTACAAATCATCTGTCCCAAATTCAAACATTTACTCATCTTGACATTCAGGCCTATCATGTAAACACCTAAGTAAAAAATTACCCTCAATTATTTTATTTCTACAAAATATAATCTTTTCACTCCTTTAAAGTTGAGTCAAATGATCACAACTCACAAATCAATTTAGCATCAAACAATTTGTGAAGCATATAACTATAGACTACATATCCTATACCCAACTTTCTTGGATCACCTCTCAGCATCCTATTAGAAGATACACCCAAAATCAATGTGGCTATCCATCCAACCATCCCCCAATTTTCACATAACCATGATAAAAAAATCACTCTAAGTAATTTATTTCACAAAATACAGAGGAATCCCCCATGAATTACCTGTAATATATAAATGGTTTCCATTCATTAAGGAAAACCATTCCCATTACAAACTATCTCTCATGCATGCCTCAGTTTCGTCAAACCATCACTATGGAATCCAATACATGAACTAACCCACCATGGGTTATGGTACCTACCTTGAATCTCAGGTTTTCATCATTTATAAGAGAAATTTATGTATTAATATTTATTCATGCCTATCTTAGGGAATGGAAAAAAGAAACTTTATTCTCTTAATACAACATAGAGGCTGTCTAGGGTCATCTCACATTGGAGCTTTCTCAGTCATTCACCTACATAATCAATATCTCCAAAAATACTTATTTTTTGTTTTATTTTATTTAATATATGAAATTAATGTAATTTAAAAGATTAATTAAATGATAATACTTATATTTACATGCAATGACAAAATAATGTTAGTAAATAAAGAACTTTTAATTTTTGGTTTGGTTTATGGGTTCCATTATTATCCTTGTTGGTGTTTCAATTAAGATTGACAATTCAATTATGATAGATCATTAATGTATTAATATTCTTTTTTTAGTGGTGTGAAATATTAAATTCTTTTAGAAAAACTAATTCCACCTCCTCATATAATCAAATTTGATTTTCACACCTCAATAAATAGTGTGAAATCATCCAATACTAAGATCCATCTTATACCATTTCATTAATTGAATGGATCAAATACATCACATGAAGAGATTTTATCCAATAGAAGGGAGGGAATGATTTTATAAATTAATATAAATGTGTTTGAGATCATTTTTGTGGTGTAAAATATCCACACCAATTCACATCTATATTAATCATAAAAACATAATAAATTATAATAATTTAAGCGCATAAAAAATGAAATTTCCACATACCTCCCCTAGGCCAAGCCTCGGGTTAGCCACTCATTTTTTGAGGGTAAGAGGTCATAGTAGAATGAGAAATAAATATTGAATTATATTAGTGTTGGAATAGAATGAGTTATGTTAGAAAAAAGTGAAATGATATAATTAAAAAATATGCATGTGTTATATTAAAAAAGAAATATAATATAGATAACAAAATAAGAAAAAAATATTAATGCATGAGTTCCATCCATGATTCCCTCTCTAACCAATATATTTTTCAATCATCCATTATAATATAATATAATTTTTTTCGTGTGGAATCAAAATAAAATGGTCAAATTCATGAATGGTTTCTTTATTAAAGTAATTATATACGGTCAATTTCATTCACCCTAAAAAAATAATCATCATTTCCTAATGGAAGAAGAAATTATGTAATATATACTAAGTTTGAAATTTTTTGGTCAAGACATCCAAAATTCATCCATTATTGTTTAATGTCCAATGACCCCCTTAATATGTAAAAAAATACATAATACTAATTAAAGAACTGATTATATGTGTCATCTTCCATATCAATTTCTAATCACCCAAATTAGAGGGTTTTAGGATGATTTATACTTCCATTATGAAGGTGGGGTCCACATTATCTTCCCAAACAATATGTCAATTTGATAGATATTTTATGGCCCCATGTTGATCAAAGAAGCTTATGGTCCTAAATAAGAAGGTAATGAAAATAAATAGAGGAATAATTAAAAAAACAATCACTTAAATTGAATTTATATTTTTTAATTTATTCTAAAAACAAAATTCTGATAAAAATATATCAATATTAATGAATAAACCACTTACTAAATTTTTTCACAAAACACACCATTAATCTAATATTTTTTTAAATAAGATCAAATTAATAAATTTGGAGGGCTTAAATAATGGAAATAAATATACAAAATTATTTAAATGTTATCTCTATCGATTCCGAACACTGAAACCATGATTTTACTCAAGAATAAAATCTCAGCATGGAATTAAAAGGGAACCAATGTTACTGATATTCAAATTTAAAAGCAATAAAATCAAACAATTTACAATGTAAGATAAAATTTTAAAATAACACCTAAAATATCAATTTAAAATCTCTTTTTTCAATTAGATAATCAAATCATGAATTTTATTTTTTCCCTTTGAAAAATAATGCGTCTTTTCCTTTCATTCATTTATGATCCTGAATTCATTATTATTAAAGATAAAATATCAGGATTTAACTCACTTGAATCTTTTCTCATATATCTCATGATACAATTCAGGTGGAGTTTTGATAAAATAATGAAAACATGAAACATATCAGTAATCTTGTAATGTAACTACATTACCCATTTTAGAAATTTGAAAGGCACATAAAATCTAGAGGACACGCAATAATGGTTCCAATGGCTCTGATGTTTATGGTTGGTAGTTTTTATGCTTAAAAATTTAAGGATCAAGGATGAGGTTTAAATTTTAAGTAAAATTCATGAAATAAATTAAAAAAGTGTAATGAAATTACCCACTCTAAATTATAAACTCACACTTCCCCATCCTCAAAGTACGGTCATATAAAAGTACTTTTTCCATCCCAAACAATTCGAGGAACCAATGATGAGATCTCCACAAAGGGAGGCTAGATACTTCACTATATTCTTCCTCCATTTTATTAATATTTTTTTAATTAATTATTCTTCCCAATTATTCTCTATTACCATTAAAATGGTGGGTTAAACATGTGAATTATTGAAGAAGTGTAGGTTGTTATTTTGTAATCCATGAGTTCATCACCTTATTGAATAAATTCATTATCTGTCTTCGATAATGTTGTTTTCAATTTCATATAGAGTATTTATTCGGTAGTTTGATCCTATATGATTTTTTATTACTTTATTATTTTTCTATTTGGTAACTGATCATTATCTCACTCAACTAGGTTTTAGTTTATATATGATGGAATGGACTAAGGGTTAGTGGTGAATTACTTGACAATTATCAGTACAAGTGAGATGGGTAATGGATGTAATTAATTTTTGGGATAAAAAAGAACCTCTCATATATTTCCCAAGTCAATATAGGATATTCAATGAAACAATATCACACATGGAAGTAGAGTAGACTAAATGTAGATCAGGGTATGGTTTTTCTCTTTCCATTATCATTTTACTAGGGGAGTGAGAGGAAACAATCACGAAATCTAACTTTAATCAACCTATCACAAGAGATTTAAATAAAATAGAACAATGAAATAATTTTAATTGGAAAACCAATCATAAAATACTCCACATTCACATATAATTGTTTTAAAAAATGTTTCTTTAATTTAAATCATAGTCTTAATTTTTTTATGTTATTTTATATAAATCCAAAGCATTTCAAAAACCACCCTCTAATTAAATGTTACAAACTATTTTGTGATAACTCTTATATGGGAGACTTAATATGGTTAATTAATAGAATAAAATTATAAAATTATAAAAATTATTTTTCCATACCCTACAATTGGAATGTGTGAATCTTTATATAGTTTCTAGGGAAGCTTGGATAACACTTATTCTTTAGTATTTTTTTTTGTTTTACATTATTTTTAGTTCTATCATGTAACAGATGAATCATTGTAAATTAATGTGTTTCCCATTATTATTCCACATTTAATTATCTTCTAACCTTAATATCATTCACTATTTATTTCTCATTCCAAAATGGGATCATAGCCTAATAAACGAGGGGATAAGATAAGAATTGGTGAAAGGGAGGTATGGGGAACTTTTATTTATTATGTGCTTAAATTAGTATGTTTTGTTATGTTGGGGAAGAGAAATGGTGATGTTTATACGTTTGGAGATAATTCACCATGAAATTGAACTCAAACTCATTTCTCTCCATTTATTAAATAATTTATCTCTATTATACTGGATTAAAGATCTTTATGTGATGGAGTTGATCCATTTAGTGGATTAAATGGTTTTGATAGAGCATGGTCTAGGAAGATCTCACAATCTCGATTGAGGTGTATGATTACAATTGATTGATGAAGGAGGTGGAAATGAGTTCTACAAAGGAATTAGTGATTTAAAATCACTAAATTAAATAACATCAATTCATGAATGAGATATCAGAATTGAATTATCAAGCTTAATTTAGACACCAATAAGGATAATAATGGAACCCACAAACCAAACTAAAAAACAAAATTTATTTATTTACTAATATAATTATATAATTTAATGTTAGAATATGTTTCCACACTTATTTTACCTTTTAAATTACATTACATTCATTGATTAAATAAAAAGAAACCAAAAATATTTTTAGGTGAGATAGAATAAGTAGGTGAATGGCTTCGAAAGATCCTCACGTGAGACAACCCTAGTTAGCATATTTTCTTCATTAGCAAATATTATATACATTTTTATATTTATTTCATTTAATTAAATCCTTAAAATTTATCAATTTGTGTTTATTTAAAAATAATTTTTATTGGTGGCGTGTTTTAAGCTAAAATTTAAAAATTAGTTAATTCTAGAGTTTTGATAGTTTTTTTCAAAAGGGTATTTTGAGAATAATTTTTAAAATATTAATAAAATTTTTTGGATTATTTTTTTATGAATCGTTGATTCAGATAAAAAAACTCTTTTATTTATGACCAATACATAATTCAATCAAAATAAGTCCTGAAAATATATATCAATTTCAAATATTGTTCGGGCGAACATTGTGGACCCAAAAACCATAAAAAAATCAATAATCGATCTAGACACATAAAATTGAGGTTTCTAGAGATGATTTAAAATGTGGAATATATAATAGTTTATAAAATTAATTTGATGGAGTTTTTTACTCATTAATGGTGCCATTGAATGTTATACTTTGAAGGATTAATTCAAAAATTCTCATCCAGAAAAAGTAAATCTAAGTGTTTATTCCTTAAACCTTTATTATGGTGGTCAATGATGAAGAAATGTTGAGTTTGGAAGAAAGAGAAATTATAGAACAACTTTACTAAAGACACATGTCCCAAATTTGACCATTTATGGGTGTTATAGATGCAAATATTTCGATGGTAGTTTCTATAACTAATATTTCAATCAATGAAGGCAAATTATAACTCTTAAGTCATTATTTTTCCATTATCAAACCCCATAGAAAATTATATGACTATAAATAAGAGACCAATGGTGTATTTAAAAATATATCAATTAGAGTTGGATTATTAGAAAAGACTCTTGATTTATGATTTTTTTACTTTATATTCCATTCCTTAGGTAATGCATGCATCTTTTTAATTAAAGTGTCTCCCTTTCTTCTTCTATATCTCCTTATCATCCATCCCTAATTTAATTCTATATTTATTACTCCTTTAACTATGACGTCATACCCAAAAAATTATGGGGCTAACCAGAGGCTTGGACTGAGGAAGGTATGTGATAATTTAATTTCTTCTACGCTTAAATTCTTAGTTTTTTTTTTAATTTTGATGATATAGATTAATGTGAACACTAATATCGAACTCATTTTCATTTATTTATTAAATTTTATCCCACCCATATACTATATACAATCTTTATATATGATGGAGTTGATCCATTCAGTGGATGAAAAGGAATACGATGGAGCCTGGTCTTGGTTGATATCACATTGTCGATTGAGGTGTTCCATCAAATTTGATTATAGTAGGAGGTGGAGTTCTGTTTTCTAGAGGAGTTCATGAATTCACAGCACTAAATAATAGAACATAAATTTATCAGTGAGATCTCAGAATTTCATTTTCAAACCTAATTTAAACACCAACAAGGAGAATAATAGAAACCGTAAAGCAAACTACAAAGGTGATGTTATTTCATTACTAATCTGATTCTATCATTTCATGTTAGTATAAGTATTATTAATTAATTTATCATTTAAATTCAATTAGTTTCATAAAAAAATTAAAATACAAAGAAAAAGAATTATTTTTTGTTAGATAGAATAAGTTGTTGAACTACTGATAAATCTCCTCATGTGAAACAGCCCTTCTCAACCTCTCTACTTCATTATTAGAATAAACATTCTTCTTTATTCTCAATACACAATGCGTACGTTGAAAATATTTTAGAATTTATTCCCCAAATACCCTTCTGATTTAAATTTATCAAAATTGTAGAATTAGTTGTTTTTATATTTTAGTCAAAACACACCATCAAACCAAAATTGCTGTTAAAAAGTTCAAATTGGTAAATTTGGAAGATTTGAATAATTTAGATACATAATAGACTTGTGTAAAAAAATTCACTATGAAAGATCCACATTACTATTTATTATAAAAATCATTCTTCATCTAAATTAATTTAATCATCATGTCATACTGAAAATAATGACAAAAGTTGTTCTAAAGTCTTTTAAAAATTAAATCCTTTCTCCTCAATAATATAAACTACCCACAAGCATAAATATTTCATGTGAATAATATATTCCAAGTATGATACATATATAAAATCCTTTTTAACTAATGTTAACTATCTAAAAACAAAAATAATGTTATCAAATCCACACATAATACTTGAATAAACAACATAGTTATAAAAATGAAAAAAAAACAATAATCTCATAACCCCTGTAACTTAAACTTCCAATGAGATGGGTGTTCATGACTCACAGAATTTAGGTTTATCTAAATCTATTACACATTAATATCTCAATCTACTAGTCCCTAAATTGTATGGAATAATAAAATATTCATATATACTAATTTATAAAATCTGACTAAAATCACATAAAATAATATAGGATATGGTTAACACAAGGCCTCATTCACACCTCCCCATATAGAAGTGGCTTCTAAATAGTTTTGAGAGTCTACATTAAACTTTATGAAGATTATACATTCATTATTAGTAACATAAACAGTGAAAAAATAGTTACACATCAACAAATAACACAAATTAATGTATTCATTATGGAATTACAAATCTACAAAATTATTGAAAAATAAACATACAATCATGCTATGAAAATAAATAATATTATCATAATGTTAAAGAATATAACTAATCCACAATCGATCTGATCACATTTTAAATATATAAAATGATTACAATTTATAAATATGCTCTTTGATAACTCCAATCGCCACATAAAACATATCTGTAATATCTATTGAGCTTCTCTAGGCTGATCCACTATACAACATTTGAATGTAAAGTCAAAATATAAGATCTTCATGCACACTGTTGTGACCAATTAGAGTGTGATAAATACATCCATGTAGGGTTTCACTATGTTCCCATAAAATACTACATTATGTACATTTTTATGCATAAGTAAAATAAATAATATAATTATACGACATATATTCATACAACTAGGTCATCAAGTACTGAATGGGACACCAAAGCACTAGAACATTTCTACATTGATCATTAATGGATGAAGAAGTATCCTCTTTACACAAAATCTATCAATGACATGTTACTCAGGGAATGGTGTAAGAAAAAGTCACACTAATAACCCTATCACTTATGGTAGGGTGTATATAGAATTTCAGTCACATCATACAAAGTCTCAACCTTTACCATATCACTCATGGTAAGGCCCCATAATAACATCATGGACTAATAATCTCTCACACAGTCTCATCTATTCTAGTACTCTCTCACTTTTTGTTAGGACCTTTATCTGGTCTCATATCACAACACATATAAATCCCACCTATCACTCATGGTGGGCCACAAAATATAATCCTTGACCAATATCCTCTAACTCTAGGAGGTTCATTACAACACCCTCTTAGATAGGGTATGGCCTAAAATCATGATTTGAATTAGTACTCCCTCAATCCGGAGAGGGTATCATCCCAAATTCTCACCCCTAACCTCTTACCCATAGTAGGGTCCCACTCCAGAGCCTTAACCACCACACTCTCACTAAAGGTAAAGTCTCATACAAGAGTCCTGACCACCACCCTCCCAGTCAAGGTAGGGTACTAATCTTTATTGATGACCACTTATCTATTACTTAGGGTAGTGTACCATACTATAGTCCTCATCATACTTCACATACACAGCTTGCAACCCGACACTAGTAATTCAAAACCTAGCTTGGTACCATTGAGTACCACACATCACTCACCTAGCCATATCATACAGACCCAATAAGCCTAAATTAATCACATAATTACAACGTGATGTACTCTTCAACATCACCATCTCACCTACATGGGCATCCATAATGTTCTGTAGACATAACTCAGTCACTACCCATCATTACAAACCCACACTCATCACCCATAGTGACCCCATATTTTGTAGGCGATACATAACCGTAGTCTCAAGATAATGAGCCTAAAACCCCTTTCAAATTTCCACATAAACATATTTTTCCAAATCTCTATTGAACAATCCATTAAAATCTATTCTAAACTCATCTCCAACCCATCAATGTAATTCCTATTACCATAACCAAGTCCCATCACACCTTAGGATACCTCTCAATATCATAACCTTGAATAAATTATCTCTAACACACAATATCTAGACCTATAGGACTTATCTCACTAATATCGTACACCTAGACTCATATCCACCCCCACGAGGGTATTCAAAATCATTTGTGAGACATATGATTATCTATCCGACCACACCTAGGCCTAATCCTCACATACCTACTAAATATACCATGGATAACCCAACCTAGGATACCCAAACTCATCCTAAGCCCTAATACCCATAAAGGGTCAACCATAAAAAAACATATAACTGCACCAAGTTAGAGGAAACCCTATAGAAACATCCAAAATAATCATTGTGAAAATGATAAATTTCTCTAACTATGTATAACGCAATGCCACCAAATATCAATATCTAGGAATATGTCAATCCCAATCCATTTTACATGAACAAAAAAATGAATAAATAATTTCCAATTATGTATCAATATACATACATTTAAGTATTATAAGGACCAACTACCTCTTTAAAAGATTTATCTTACTCAATCAATGCCTTCAAAGACTCAGTTATTCCGGAAAAAACCAGTCCATGTTCTCAGCATGATGAGATCCATTATATCACTAATAATACTAAAATTGTTAATTATAATAGTTATAATTAAGATAAATAATATTAAATAATATGTTTTTACTTTTGTAACTCATGTCCCATATTCCATAATCAGAAAAATACCTATAATTAAACACCTATGAAATCACCAATTTAAATTTATGAAAATTAATTTTTAAAATAAATTCATTAGATGACATAAATCAGGGAAAATAATGAAATATGAATTGCAATCATCATTCAGGGATGTACTCCATACACCATACTCGAAATCCTCATGATACCAGGACGATTCCATGATCCTATGGTGGAATCTTCACTCCATACCAATTCCAAAACTAAAAAGGGAGGTAAAAGGAGGAGAAGAGTCTAGGAAGATGGGAAAGATCCTACTTCCAACTTCTACAAATAACTCAATAAAACACCTATCATTAATGGGGAATGTATAATGCGGGATGTATCTAACCAAATGATCCTTCCCCAAGCCCCGTTTCAATATAAATCACAAGAGAAGATAACATAAAAAATATGTGTCTAATTATTCTTTATAAAAATTTGGAAGGTTGTCTATTTTAGTATAACCTCCTTAGGTGATTTCACAAATCCCCACCTCTATGGGTGAATTAAAGTAATATCCTAAGTTCCACATGAAAACCCCAACCCCAAAACAAATCCAAAAAGCCATGAGGATACCCACTATAGTGTGGTATAATGAATTATAGAATAGACTCTATTAGAGAATAACTTAATGAAATAAACCTCGTTCTAGGTAGTGTGGTATATCTTCCCCCTAAACACACTTCATTAAATATCCCTTGGGGTGTGATGTATCATTTCACTACCTGATACAACCTTACCATGAATCAGTTCATCCATATAATGATCTCTCTAGGTTATAGAAATTTAGTATTTCATAGAGGGCTTGTATCATGACACACATCCTTAATGATGTGACCATTTATATCCCTGTAAATGATTCATACAATACATTCCAATCCATAAGACACAGTGGTTATAGTCTGATCTATCACCTACAATATTTTTTTATAGGGTCACAAATACCTTGCCCATATGGTCACTAGATGACATGAGACAACACTAAATTCTTCAACCGTACCAAAAAACACATACTAGATATTTCCAATAGTCATAGTTTTATTATGAATCAAAATTATCTGACCACCCCTTTCCCCTAAATCAAAACAATCAAATTTATTTTAAAATCACTGACTCATAAATCCATAGTCCATTATAACATTTTTGATAAAATTTTGGTATTTGAATACTTCTCAAAATTAGATATTCATTTTGGATATCAATAACTAAATGTAAAGAGAGATTATATTCAATGAATTTCACTTCATAGAATATATGGAAATTTTGAGTTCGTGTTATTAAAATTTGACTCTCAAACACCCCAATTTACTTCACAGAATTGATAAATAAATTCACTAGAGATTTCTAGGAAAAATATATATTGTTCATTATAAAATATATAATTTCATATTACTAAGGAAAAGGGGAATAATAATAATATAAAAGGAGTATTAAAATACCATTAATGAAAGAAAATTTCTTCTAGTGAAAGTAATTTTTTTTATATTGTTAACAAACAAAGTTGATTAAAGAATTTCCTTTATCAAAAGTATCATAGAGACCCTTTTAATTCAAGGATTAGTTGGGTGTTATAAATTCCCATAATCTATGTTAAAATATTAGTTTTTAAGGTATGTATAAATGGAAGGATGTGATAAGAACTTCGAGGAGATCAATAAGAGTTTAGTCACTATACTTTTACTCACACTTCCCTTATGTTGAGATGATTTAGTGATTTATAGTGATGCTTAAAATAAGATCATAGGATGCATCCTCACAAAAAATTATAAGGCGATATTTTATACCTAATGGGAATTAATGATCAATGAATATTTTTAATTGATGATAAACCATATTTTTATTGAATTTAATTTTTTGATAATAAATTATTTAATTTCCTCAAAATTTGATAAATATAATTTTTAAATTAACATTTTGAGTAGAAACATGAATATAAAAATTATATAAATTTTTTACTTTATTTCCATTCAAAAACATCATAGTAATATTTACGAATTTTAACCTTAATTTGATTTAAAATCTCAAGAAATAAATATTATCTTATTTGTCAATAATATTTATATCGACAAACCTTGTGAGATCATTCATTTTATGTGAGAAAAATGGTCGTGAAGTAAATGTTGGACTGAAAAACCTAGCACATACGTTATCTCACCATTTGAGACATAAATAATTAATCTAATATTTTATTTAGAGAAGATATTGAAATATATTTTAGGAATATATAATAAAAATTTAATTCTTTTAGTTAGAAAATTCATTAACATGGTAAAAGGGATATCCCATCATTGAAATTTAGAGTAAAATTGTTTCTCAAATATCCGAATTCTCATTAATAACCACATATAACCCTAGTAACCTATAAATCCATAATTTTATATTTTTCACCCTTTTATTGGGTTTTAAATGGATCAAAAGTTATATAATTGAGGAGAAATTTTTTCTTAGTATTTTTCTAAGCCATTAAAGGAAAGAATAATTCGATGAGTGGATCCCCCTCTAGATATACTCATTCTCTTATTCAATGGTTTATTATTTTAATTTTTCAATAACATTCAATCATTATATTCCCATTATTTTTTTAATTAGATATTTATTTTTTAAATTTTTTTATGTTATGTAAAAAGATTATAAACTACGTTTTTCCATTTTAATTATTTTCATACTGAAAAAATAATTCGATAACGATTCCTCATATCATAGAATTGTAGTTATACTTTACTAATTGATCTATATACCACCACCTTCAATCAACTATTTTAAATCTAATAGAGTCCTCATATTTAATTATTTATCATTTTATTTTTAATTTATAAATCATTTAAACGAATAGTAAAAACATTCTTGAATAAGAAGGCACATATTTCTGGGGAATAATTTTAAAATGACAAAACCAAACATCTTATTAATGAGTTTTAGAAGTTAACTAATACTTTAACCTAAAATGATATATATATATATATAATGATAATATGATACACTAATTTTCCAAAGATAATAAGATAAATTGAAAATGATAATTAAATCATCGTGTTATGACTACCATTATATAAATATATTTTCTGTTTTAATAGAAATGATTTCTATGGTCTAATTAGTTTATATTATAGTTCCATGTTTAAGATATTTTGGGATATTAGCAATATAAATTATATATTTGGTGGAAAAATATAAAAAATAACTACAACAGGTAGTTAGATCCATTTCATTTTACCAAATTTTCAATTTAATTTTCTTCCCTATGCTATCTTTTTTGAGTTAAAACAGTTCAAATAAACCCCCATATATAATGGTTCACTCTAATTTCAGTTATTTTATTACAGTAACCAACAATAATTTTATTGTTATATTTCATCATCAAGAGAATGAAGTAGGTAATCCACTATGTTTCACTTTGTAAACACTAATGAACATTTAAGAGTGACTATGACATCCCTAAACAATTTGGCATCATTACTGATGAAGAAAATATTTTCATTATATTTTTATCAATATGATCTTCTTTTTTTACCTTTTTTAATATCTTTATTTTTTATTCTTTATTTATTTTTCACTATTTTTTATCCCCTCTTCTTCTTCTTTTTATTTTTTATCTAACTTTTCTACATTATTTTTCAGAATTTTTTCAACCCTTTTTCCATTTTCATTTTTTCATTCGTATTTTTTCAATACCGTTTTTTACTTATTTACTTATTAATTTCCCATGATATTTTGATCCATTATTTTTTTACATTTGTTTATATATATAATGATCTCAATATAAAGTAATTTATAATCTAAATCCTATGTTTGGATATATCTTTCAATCTTAATTCAAATATTATTGTTCTATTGGAAGGGTCTACATTCACCCATATAAGGATTTTTAATTTCCAATATCACTAAAACTGGTAGTAACATTGAATTTATCTGAAAAATAGATATAATGACTGAAAAATATATCATGAACATGATTGGACCATTCAAGAAGTAGTTTAACTAGATATCAATTACTAACCAGTTTGAATCATATTCCCAACTCCTGAATCGTATATTGAACATAATTAAGGATTAATACTCATATTTCTAAAAATTACTTGGAATATATAGAGACAATTAAAAAATCAATCCAATGTTATTTAACCCATAAAAAAAATATTCTAGAAGAGAAAATTAAATTAAGAGAATTCTCATTCTAACTTGACAGGCCTACGAAAGACTAGATAGACTACTTAAAACCCACAGAGGTAACATGTTGGAATGCTTTAAAATATAACTTCCTACAAATTTTTTGATTTCATTGGGGACCAAAAATGAGGTGAAAATAAAATGACATGAATACATATTACATTATTTCAGATTCATATTATATACCTTTCAAAATCATACATTCCGTAAAACCATACAGGTTTTGTCACTTTGTAGAATACATACATAATCTAATTAGTTGATGAAATATATTTAAAATATCCCACAAAAGTTTCATCTCATGGTAATAAAATTTGAAAATACACACATAAAAATTTTCTTTAGAACATTAGAAAATGAAACTAAATAAAGGGAGAGGTAAAATGATTAGTGTGGGTAAAAATATGAGATATCAAAAAATGATCATAAGTTATAATAATATAAGTATAAGGGTATGATAACATGACCATAACCTACAAAAGTCATACTTAATCATTCAAGGAAAAAAATACTGAATCAATGAATATGGATTTATCGTAACAAAATACATAAGTTATAGGTGTGTGGATTCATCAATAGTCAATTATAATCCATGAAAACATATCATAAATATAATAAAAAAGTTTTTTTCATACACATAATCATATTTAATCATTTATTTAGACATGGTTCACTTCCAAGAATATCATAGTGGAGAAAGTCCCATAGTAGTTTATGTTAACTCCCCGTTCTATTATTTTCTTAGAAATGATTCATCCCAGGACAACCATAGAGGATAAGGTACCTTAATGAACTGGGATTAATCCCCATACCTATAGATAACCAATGTTTTTATACATAGGTATTATATCTAATTCGATTAATATTCATTAGATAACATTATAATTCATGTCATAAATTTAAAATTTTAGTGTATTTGTAAACATAGACCCATGAATAACCACTTCACAAGCGGTCTAAAAAATCTCCCACTATTTTCCTCATAATAAGAACCAATATTAGAAATATATTAACTAAAATATTTTTTTCATATATTGGGGAAAATAAAACATAATAAAGTGATATCTTAGATTCACAGTAAGGATAAACAATAGACACAAAAATTATCAGTTTTTAAAAACACACGAATAAGGGTATGGGGACATAAGTAGAAAATTTGAAACCCATACAATTGTTTTTATATATCATAATCTTTTGTTTTGGAATAAATTTTATAAATACACAGTACTCGAGTTATAAAAAAATCAATGAACATTAGCTATGATAATATATCATTGGAATGAAAAATATATTTTTGGCATACAAATTAGCATCAGAAATCATTTTATCAGTATTCAATGATCACTTACAAGACTATAATATTACATTAGGTCAACTCCCTTTTCCATCATATGAGTTTTGGTTCAATATCAAGACAACCATATTAGACATTGTCCCTTACGGAAATGAGTTAACTCCTTATCATAGTTCTGTTAATCTCATAAGATTTCCATATTTACCCTATAAACAGGATTAATATATAATTCAATGATCTACGTTAACATAAAAAACATATAAATATGTTCTATAAAGGATAATAAAACATTAATCATATCATAACCAAGGAAAAATAAATGGGTTTTATAAACATTTCATCAATTTATCATTTCACAACTCATAAAAATTGAATGGGTTTCCTAAAAATATTCTCAACATAAGAATAAACTATCTAGAGAAAAAATAAAGATGGAATCATTAGATCATATCACCTATAAATATTAATTAACATTACAAGATCTTATAATTGATGAAAAATACCATTAAAATACCAATTAAAATTTTTCTTGAGAAAAATACTATTTTCACTTTGAAGTCACTTCATTACAAACTAAAAAATTCCAAAAAAAGGAAGAAAACAATTAATATTAAAATAAGAATAGAATCATGTAAAGTATTATTCAATGAATTACATATTAATTATAGTGAGAAATTATGTTTATACTAGATATGTTAAAAGAAAAAATACATTTCACATTAAAAAATTGAAAAAGTACCTCATTCAGAAGGTGACATGAAGACTCATTTTAAAAAATTTATTAAACTATTATCACAGAAAAATGAATTTAAATAATCATAATATAATATAAAAACGTTTTTTAAACCATTTTTAGTAAACATGGATATACAAGAAATTATATTTTCAACCACAGAGATAAATAAATACTTTTTATCTTCAAAATATTCACTTGGTCTCCTAAGTACATAAATGCAGAAAAATGAAAAAACACATGTTTTGTATAGAAATAACCAATTATAGTAAAATTGACAATATTATTTATATTTATATTATAATATATTATCATCTAAAAATTAATAATAAATAATCTGTATATACAATGAGATTGTAACATAAAAACCTTTCCACTTTACAAACATTATAATCGTAAGCCTCATGAAAGAATAAATTAAAATAAAACATTATGTATCACTATCATAATAAGATTTTTATATGACACGAAAATGGGGATTTATAAAATCCTAAAAAAAGTATATAGGTTCAAAACACAACATATGACCCAAAAAGACAATTTGGGATAAAAAACCTTTATCACATTGGTATTCTTGAAATGAAATAGTCATGGAAGAGAGAACCTTATATGGATTTGTATGTACCAATAATATTAATGATAATCATCATAAAAATAATTCATGGGTTATATGTACACCACTCAAAAAATAAAAATGGTGAATATGCCATGTGTGTCACATAACTAAAAGTGAGACAAAAATCCCTTACCTTGTGTTCCACATCCTTTGAAAGTTATCTATCTGAAAATATAAAAATAATTAAATATATTATAATATGAAAAAAAAGTAATTACCCACTTTTAATATCATATTTGATCTATTTATAACATTTCCTCACATATTTATTAATAATTACTTATTAAAATCATTGTTTTCAGTTGTTAATAATTTAATTTTTAAAAAATAATTTCAGTTTGATAGTTTTCCCTTATCCTTTGATCATGGTTCCATTATATACATAATGATCATAGTCATATAAATATCATATAAAATAATTGTATATATATATATATATATTTATTTATAGGCATCCAAAAATTTGTGATAGATAAATTAATTACACCATTCATTGAGATGGTAAGCCATATGTACACAAGAACACTATCTTCACTTTTCTATGGATGGATGAAAGATAGATAAATAATAATTAACCATCATGCAATATTTATTATATAATTTTAATCAAATATATTCATCAAATCTATATTATCACCATCCATGTAAAGCATAAATGAAAAATGAATCACATTGCTTCATGGAGGTAGTAGTCCACACATATGCATAAGTGGCATTTTCTTTTCCAACAGATTGGAAGGTACGAAGTTAGATATGATATTATCATTTAAGAATAAAAATTATTTCATAAATATCATTTACAAATATTATAACAACCATAATATCCATCCATCTAATATGGTGATAAAAATGTATTTGTATCACTACAGGGAGTCGGTATACTGTATGTACATATGAGAGATACTTTCACTTCCCATTGGATGGGAAAAAGGGTGGTTTATTGTTGTTTTAAAAATTAACAATTTTCAGAATATTTAGGGTACTTAATTTATTAATTTTTTATATATACCAAAAATATTAAAGAGCTAAAACAATAATTATAAATAATGTGATCTTTTAATGTGATTACCTCTTCTTCGAAAAAAAATCCTTTAGATATCCTCTTAATGTTCCTTGGATTAGTCTATTTGGAAGAAAAAATCAATAAAATGTGAATAAGTATATAAAAAATATAAATTGGTATAATTTATCAAATATATATGGATCAAAGTGATGTAAATATGATAAAGGATCTCTTCACTTTTATAAATTATGGGAGGGTCCCTTTTGGAATTTCTTATAAGATTAAAATGAAATAATGTTGTTTTTAATATTTTTTTCCAATGGACATAGATTGAATATAATGTAGGCTTAGCCTTAAATAAAATTGACCACTGAAATTTATATAAGTTTATATATTGTAAATCCTTATATTTTATTTTAAACTATTAGTTAACCAATTTTAACATTTACTGCAGTAAAGGATTCTTCAATCTTAGAGGGTTATAATTTTAGTTATATGGAAGCAATTAGATCATTATTTAACAAGGTGTGAATTATTTGACCATTTATCATCCTAATTGTCCTATTAAATGCTTTTTGTGATTTTTAAATAATTTTATAAAATATTATTTATCATAAAATATCATTAATGACATTTTTATCCTATTTGATTAATTTGATATTAAAAACACATTGAAAATGATGTAATTATAATAAAATCATTTAAAAATCCATAATATATTACACATATCTAAAAAATTAATAGAAATTATTAATTCATAAAAATTTTCTTTTAACATTTTCAAAATTATTTGTTTTATTATTTTTATTAATTGAATAAATAGTCTTTTGTCGTTCAGTAATCATTTTGTAAAATTATTCAATAACTAAAAATTAAAAATAAAATACTATGATAAATAAAGTTAATTTATCTTCAAATTAAATATTCGTTAATGAACGTAACCACTTTCTACAATTATAATAAAATATTAGATATATTTAAGTAATGAGAATGATATTTTACAATTGTCTTCACTAAAAATAATACAAATGTCATTATCATGGAAAAATGACTCCAAAATTACATATATTATAGTTTTTTTTCTAGGGTCTAATATAACTCATCCAATTAATCAAAGGAAAGCGTTTGGTTGATGGTAATACATTATCACCATTTCATTATCCTTAATTAAATAATTTAACAATTACCATGTTAATAGAAATTTTCAATGGTGTCTATATAATATTGATTTAAGAATAAAAGGGTCTAATTTTAAAAATTTACACCTCTTAATTAAAAATATGGAATCAATTCAGTTTCTTGAAGTGAACGAAATTATTTAAAATAAAAATGAATTACACAACAATAAATATTTTTTTTCATAAAAATACTGATTTAGGAATAAATATTTTATTCCTTTTTCTACAATAAATTTGATTGCAATGAATTTAATTTTAATTTTAATAATATTGTAAAACTAACTTTACTATACAACCATTTTAAAATAAAATGGAACATTGAATATGTTTGAAATAAGAATACAATTTTACATAATAGTCTGTAGTTTTTACTACTCTTTACTAAATCATCATTTATAGATTGTTCATTAAAATTCACTATATGATAAATTTTATATGTTGTTTTCAAAAAAATAATTTAATTTTCATCGATAAATTTTTAAAAAATTTCAAAAAATAAATATAATATTTTCTCACAAAAAATTAATAAAAAAAATCTTTGAAGGAAACAATATTTTGCAACAAAATATGACTTTAAAAAAGAAATAAATGATTATTTCCTAATAATTAATCAATAGATTTGTATTGAGAAGAAAATTAATAAAGTTGTTATTTCTATTCATGCCTACTAATTCAATATAATGGTTATAACTATCATATTTAAATAGTAATATTTCATGGTTATATTATCCTCAATGTTTCATATCTTATACGTTATTAAACACAATGTTCGTCTTCTAAAATATTGGGGTGTTATATTCCCCTAATTAATAAATTTCATCCATGAAATTTAATGATTTATAAGTAATAAATGTGTTGAAATTTTAAAATTATTTTATGGAAAACCCACAACAGAAAAAGCGTAAATATAATTTCATCTTAATGAGTGTGAAGGGAAAATATGATGGTTATCTAGAATAAAAAATAACATGGTTTCCAAAAAAGAGAACATTATTGATAAGTGAAAATATGGACATGGAGGAGAAAAAATAAAACCCAAAAGAAAATAGAGAGTGATAAAGGATATGGTTATATAAATTTTAATTACCACAAAACCATAAATTGTTGATTGGTGAAAAGGCCATACTTGTATAATATATATAGGTAAATGTATAAAATTATATTTCAAGATCCAGTTTCTTAAATTATACAGATATTTTTACTATGATGATAAAAAAATAAGAAAAAACACTTATTTATTTCTTTACAAATCATAAGAATAATTTCTTGTTTTGGTTATTGGTTCATAAATTTCCACTTCATCTGTTACTCTAGGAAAGGAATATTGAAGAAGAATATTTTATTCTTTAATAACTACAATTAAATTTCAATGGATAATAATACTGATAAACAATTGATAAATAATTCATTATATCTATATTTATCTCCAAAACCTAAATTATGAGCACATGTTATCCAATATGGATAAATATATGTATGATATAATAAGAAATTAATATATAAAACCAAAAATTAACAAACAATGTTAAACATAATCCATTCTCTAAATATATAAACTAAATACCCATCCATAATATGTTTAATAAAAAAATAGAAAGAGGGTCATAAATTTAAAATGATATCACAACATTAATATAGTATCCCAGGATTCTCATACATGGATATTACATCCTTTTAGATGAATATTCAAAACATTTTACAAACACATTCTTGAGAACCAAAATAGTTTAGTGAATTCAGAAATATAAAACATAATATTCTAATATAGTGAATGATCTTCAAAATTTACCACAAAGATCATTCCATTTAGAACTCCTTAAAGAAATACCACACATAAAGCCATTCTTTATAACCTAGGGAAAGGAAACATAAGAAAGGGTTCGGTCATATTCGTAGTAAGGGTAATAAAATGATATAAATAAGAATAAGATGGACATAAGTGTATAAGAACAAGAAAATAACATTTTAAAACCATACTCTACATCTCAAAGATTATAATCCTGAGTCATAGGATAAAGATTAATAGTTTATAAGGCACCAATCACAAGATTATCAATGAACATGTTCCATAAAAGCATACCATTATCATAAGAAGTATATTTTTGTAATACACATCATATTATAACATTATTAACATATATAAATAGACAAAAATTATCTCATTATGTTAAGGACATGAAATCAGTCCCTTGTGTAAACCTGTGGACTTTCCACCTAGTTTATGCATATCATTATAGACAATAAAGGAGTGTCCGTGTATAAAATTGTGAACATATAATCATGTTCACACATAACATTTTGAACATGTAATAATGTTCGCACATAACATTGTGAACATGTAATATTTTTAACACATAAAATTATGAACAAATAATCAGGTTTATGAATAACATTTAGAACATGTAATCTGCTTCACACATAACATTGTGAACTCTTGAGTTCTCCATTGCTACCCAATGGATTGCGACTTGGTATAGGTCTCACCCATAACATAATGAAAACTATACACACATGTTCCAAAAGATCATAAACATTCATCATATAATAACCTGTGAAATTTAATGGATGTCATAGTCATTTTAAAATTGTATAATCCCTGAGAAGATTAATCTATCATAGTAATTTCATAATAGTTTAACCTATGGAAGAGAAACTGGTTTCATAAACCTAATGAATTCAAAATAGAAAATATTCAGTGAAACAACATGAATGGTATAATTGGATAATATCCATAGTAATGAATTTGTAAGAAATAATGGTTTCATTTTATATGGAAAATAATTTTAATAGATAATTTAAAATATTTCGTGAGAAAAATATCTTTCTCTATTTAGAAACAATTATTAAAACATACATCATTTTGAAACTAATTTTGTTTGAAAATAACCTTGAAAAATATAAAGGAATATGTAAAAATAGTTTAAAACAATTAATAAAACATAAAACCTGTTCAAAGAAATTTTATTTGAAAATTATATTAAAATATAATTTAATAAAAAAAATTAAACACATTTAGAAAACAATGTTGTGAATGAAAATAAATTTCTGATAGAAAATAGAAATAAAGTTATATTTTGGTTAAAATGTTTCTGAATTATATTATGTAAAAAAGTGTTTCAAATTTGGAAAATTAAATTCATATTTCATGAAACTCCATAAGATAATATATTTCATGATATATATTGAGAGATGGATCATAAAATTTCATCAATGTAAGAATAATCATAAATAATCATTATAAATGATGAGATTGTTCAATAAACTCTTACCACTTTTGTAATGTTGAATGGAAATATCCATGAAATAATAACATTACATGAATCATAAAATATCATTAAATTATGTAGATTCATTATTATCATGTCAAAGGGGAAGTATATACACCTCATAAAAAAATATAGGTTCATAACATAACATGTGTCTCAAAGAAGAAAAATTGTGAAAAAATCTAGTTGTCAATTTGTGAAATTTTTAACCATAAAACACATGAAAGATAGATCCTAAAAATGATATGAAAAAAATAATAGTTTTCCTAATAATAATAATAATAATAATAAAAATAATATCTATTCATTATAAATATTTACACTATATAAAATATATATATTTTTAATATAAATGGTGTCTCATGGAATTCAAAATTGAGATGAATATCCCTTACTGTTTAAGTAACGTTTGAATCGTAATAACCATGAAATAATATCATAAACGGAAACAAAAAATTTCATGAAACAATATATACTCATTAAATATAACATCATATGTATTTATATACACCGCAAAAATGAATCGAGTGATGAATATTCCATAAGAATCTTAGAAATAAATGTGTGACTACAAATCCCCGTTCCTTAAGTCTTGACTTCATTCGTAAAATATAAGAAATAAAATATAATAAATATAATTTTATTAAACATTTACCAAATATAAATATTCCATTATATCATAGAATAGATGATTGTATTATGACTTTATAATACCCTTTTATTTATAATTCCATGTCAATGTAGTGTTTCTTTTACTAACTGCCTTGTTTTTCGTACATGTTTTCACTTATTATTCCCAGACCTTTAACATAGATCCATATTTAACATTATCCAAAATTATAAAAATGATATAAATATTCAATATGTTCAAAATTTATGTATCTATATTAATCTATAAAATTTAGTGATATTAAATAAAATACATTGTTTATAGAGATGATAGACCATAAGTACGCCTGAACTATATTTCCATTTTATAATCGTATAGAAAGAACAAAAAGTAAATGATATATGTATATATATTGTCATTGAAGTAGTATTTTGAGGTCATATATATAATATATGTATATTAAAACCATCCTTACTAAAATCCATGTAATGTGAGAATGAAGAACATCGCTTCACGAGGCTATAGTGTACAGTACACACGAACGATGTATTAATATTCACACTAAAGGGAATGAATGAAGGTATGGGTTATATAAAAATTATAGAATCATAAATATGTCAAAATTATCATATATATCACTTATATATATATAGTATTGTAGTCAATATTCCAAACATTTAGTGGTTTTCTTGAAAAAATGAACGACATCGGTTTACGAGGTTGTAGTCCATCATTCACATGAATGATGATTTCATAACCCATTTGATGAAAGTGTGTGTGGTTGTAGGTCATACAATTTAAATAAACAAATATAATTATATTTAAGATACTATTATTATATAATTGCAATATAAAAATAATTTAATGGATTTAAGGAGTAAATTCAATACAAACATGCACTGATGAAGATTACCTCTTATTCGAGTATCTCATTTTTTTCACCGATGACCTTCCTTGGAAAGCTTTTATTGCCAAATAAGGTTTATATGTTGATTATAGGGAATTTTATAAGTTATAGTTTTAGATAATATCAAATCCAATTGGTTTTGAATGTGTGAAGAGATGGGGAGATGGGGTTTCCTTTTATAATTGGGGGAGAGGATACACTTGGCTTGTTTGAAACGAAGGTAGCTGTAACAATGTTGTAATATAAAAAAAGTCTTAAATAATGAAATGACATAGACACATGGAAATATTTGGTCGAAATATGGCCGTCTAATGTGTGTTTCACAAGGATTAATGTCATTTTACTTATAGGTTAAATGTTTAGTCCATTGGGAAACTAGTATATCTCATAATCGAAAAGATAAATTTTAGCTATTTTCACTAATAATTTAGTCAAAAATCATGTTGAACATTATATATAATATAAACTAGTCTGATTCAAAATAAAAAATATTTTTTTCCAAATCTTATCCACATAAATGGAATAATTTAATTTAAAATCAATCCCACACATGCGATGAGAAAGAATGTTTTTAATGTGATAATGTTCGAATGTTACAAAATTTCTTAATCCAATTTAAATATAAAATTTATTACAATGAACTAAATATGATTAATATATGTATAATTTATCTAATTATATATTAAAACTAATTTCATATATAATGTTACTATATAAATAGTTTTAAAAAAAGTTTTTTTTCAACTAAAATTTAGTATTTTTAATATATATAAATAAGTGAATCTTTTTATAAAAATCAACATACGATAATTTTGAAATTATTATTTAAAAATTGATGTTTAGTTTTTCAAACATAATTTAAAAAACTGTAAGTTATTATTTTCAAAATAAGTGTACCATTAAAAGGTAGTAAAAATTCCTTTTAGAAAATATATTTTTTATGTATAAAATAAAATTTATTCTTATCTATTATCTCGAAAACAAATAAGATGGATGGAAAATAGTTGACTGAATATAAAATATAAAAATTTAATTAAATTATATAATAAAATTTTTTTTAATATATTTATATAATACATGTTGGTGTATTTAATAAAATAGTTTTTATGAAAATAAATAAATTTATTTTCAAATAGTTATTACATTACTTTGCAATTAATTGTTTACATAATTATTCATTTTATAATAATGAATAAAAAATATTTTCATAATTTAGTTAATATATTTCACACTAATAATTAATATGGATAGATGTTAACTATCATATTAAATGATAAAATTATTATTATATTTTTATTTAGTAAAACTCCATCTTGTATCTGACTGAATATATTGAAAGAACTCATCAGAGTATGTGACACAAGCAAAACATAGTGCATAATATATCAAAATAGAATCCTTTTTTTGTAGCCCAATATTAAATTTATGTTTTATATAAATAATGGTTAACTTGTTGTAGTTTTCAACAAAATACATAAAAAAATTAAATTTACTCAAAAAATAATAATACATAAAAACTCAGGGTTTTACATTCTACCATCCTTAAGATGGATTTTTTCAATGAAATTCTACATTCTAATATAAAAATATAAGGATTATTTTTTATCATTATATCCTCTAGTACCCATGTGGATTCCTCAAACAAGCGGTTTCACTACAAATTTTTGACCAAGTGAGTTATCCACTTTTGTAGAACATTCTATACTTGATTGAGAATATCTACCAGTTATTTCATATAAAACATTTAATGCTCAAAATGAATCAGTTATGTAATTACATAGGAGTGATATATGGTAAACATTGTAAAGCTAATAGTGGTTTTATGGATGCTCAAAATGTTAGTCTTTTAACCCGATATGATCAAGTATTATAATGGGAACAATATACTTAGGGAATAGATATACCTTCATTCATTGACCAATATATCCACATAAATTATATCCCACCAACTTTAAATTATAAATTGTGATCATGAATATCAGTATTAAATTTATATCATATTTTTTATGTATTTATGTGTTGCTTAATGACTCTATCTTTCTATGAAATATCATCACCTTACTTAGGTCTGATAATATTTTTTATTCAACATTATTAATGTTCTTTCGATATATATAATTCATTGCATTAATTTAATTTATAATTATCAATCATAATTATATTGTGAAAAATATTATTTTATGAATTATCAAATCAATGAAGGTGTTAATCCAAACCAAATTTGAAATCCATAGGACAAGATATTAGGGAATCCTTTACTCACTTGTATACAAGTTTCAAATCCAATGATAACAGAATAAATTTGTCACTAAAATTAATTTGAAAGCTATTTATTTATAAAAATGTATTTTAAAATATCCATAATCTTGGAAAATTGTCATCATATAAAACGACAAAAGGGGTGCCAAAAACTCTAAACATATGAGAAAACAAAAACTCATAAACTGAAGATTGTAACAATAATTATTAAATAAATAAAACCTTGAGATATACATGATTCCGAAATATAATTCACCATTTATTCATGAAGTATTATTTTATCTTATTCAAAGACATTTTATTAGAGGATTTTATATATCCTTGTATAGATAAAATATAAAATGTGATTTTATTATTCCATAATCCATGTGTGGAAGGAAATCACATAAAATATTACTAAAGGATAAACAATAATATTTTCATATATATTATAAATAAAAAATAACCTAAAATTCCTAACTAGGGAGGGGAGGATAAATGTTATATAATTATCATTATTCACTAAATCCATTATGATTACATAAGCAATAACCTTTTCATTTGTACTCAGAGGTTGTTGGGGGTTTTCATCCCTATTAGCCCTTATATTGTGGAATTGATTCACATAACAGCCAAATATCAGACACATGAATCACTAAAGTGTGGCTGGTACACTCTATTAAGATCTCTCACTCTAGTAATTTCATTGTTTGGACACTTCATATCACTTAAACATTATTTTTCTTAATGGATATTCTTCCTAAACATTAAACACCTTATTATTACTTTTAGGAACTCACCTAAGTTATCTTTTCTATATTTTTGTCATGTAGACATTTGAAAAGTTTTCTACCATCCATGTGACATATCATTGGATTTTCCATGGAAACCCATTTTCATTTTCTTATATCCAGAACCAAGAGTGTTTTCAGCTTCAATTTTTACTTTTAAAGATAATCTATTTACTTCTTCATTGAATCCAAATTCTATTATAGATCATTTACTTTATTTAAATTGTTTCAATATGCTGAAGAATTAATAAATCATATTTTCAATATTAATTATAATATTAGTATATTACCTTGAATGTCCTGTAAAATATTCTTCACAGGATCCAGTTTATTCATCGTCATTCTTCTTAAGCTATAAGAATTCCTTATCTATTTTTTCATAAATAATACAAGGGAAAAAAATATTTAAAGAACAACATTTTAAACTCATACCAAATAATTTAATAAATTTATTATTATTTCATCATATTTTTAATAATATGACATAATTTATCCACCTGACCTTCCATATAGTAGATATCTAAAGGGACTTTTTTATTATCTAAAAATTAGAGAATGGAAAATATATTTGTAGTGGTACCAATACATTTCTCAGTAAATATTGAGTTAAGGGAATAAATAAAATAAGGTAGTAATTTACTCATGAAAGAATCAATATAATGTTGTTCTTTATTTTTCTCATTAGTATTTTTACTATGATTCATAGGTTGGGAAATTTATGTTATGATAATGATGATGTTTTTTATTCCGTCTCCCGTAATGTTTAATTTATCATGAGGAAAATAATTAAATTCTATATTATATTAGTTTATAACATGGATCAATTTGGTTTCATCCATTGAATAAAAAAACATAGTTTCAGAAATAGTAATCATAGTGGGAACTATATTATCATGAAAAATAATTTATTGGATGTCTAAATCATGACACCACATTCTTTAATCATTAAAACCATTGGTTTATCCAAGGTTATTGATAGTAATAATCTATTTAAATATTTAATTATGATTCACAGGAGTTTATGAACTTATAAACCATATAACTTATGACTTTCAAACCAGGTGTGCATTAAATCTCATTTTTATGCACTTATTCTTGATTAAGTCAAGCTCAATATAGTGTTTTTGGGGTTTTACACCAGGGTATATCTCTTCCAGATCCATATTCACTTGTTCTATCTAAACATGGATGTATTTAATAGATGTTTAACGAACTCCATCCTTTAACAAAATTCCTGAACATTTTCCTTCACTTTGACTAATCCTTAGACATATCCTTAATGAAATCCTCGAAATATCATTAGAAATATCCCTAGGGTTTTCACTAACGTTTTATCATCCTTTTTTCCAAAGGATCACCAAAAATTTCCATTTATACAACTATAAATACCCCATATTATAATACATTTGTAATAAATTTCTTTAGATAAATATTCAATTTATTACACAGACACATGCCCGAGGATCAACATATTGTAGTGCCTCTAGAATAATTAAACACTATATTATTATATGGTTAATAGTCTTCAATGTTTCCCATAAAGATATTCCCATTTAGTACTCCTCATAGAAATATCCAACATAAAACATTTTTTAATAAGCTAGGGAAAAGAATCACAATAAAGGGTGAGATCAGAAGATCACTAAGGGTAAACAAATGAGATATGCAATAATAACATGGACATATGTACATATGAATAGGAGAATAACATTTCAAAACCATTCCCTCTATCCGAAAGATAATAATCCGGAGTGATGGAAAAAATATTGGATGTTCTTAATACATGAATCATTAGATAATCAAAGAATGTGATTCATGATATAATGAAATTGGAGTAATAGGTATATTTGTGGAATACCCATCAACTTATAATATTATGAACATTTATAATTATAAAAAGGTTCACTCATTATGTCCAGGACATGAAATCAAGACCCTTCATGAACATATGGACATTCAACCTTGTCCGGAAATATCATTATGATCATGAAATATAAGTCTACAAATATCACTAGGAACATGTAATTATGTTCACATGTAACATTGGGAACATGTAACCATGTCTAGGAATAACATTGTGAAAGTATAATAAGGTTCACACGTAACGTTGTGACATGTAATTAGGTTCATGTATAACATTGTGGATACATAAAAAGGTTCAAACATAACATTACGAACATATAATCTTGTTCATGCATAACATTGTGAAAAAATATTATGTTTCTTACATTAAACTTTTATCATGTAAGTAGATTTAGTCATAAGGCACATACTCATGAATTATCTATCATTACCCAATGAATTTTAGTGAGATATAGGTCCCAGTTGTCACATAATGAAAATAAAACACATGTATACCACAATATCATGAAAATTCATCACATCATAACCGATGAAATAAAATTGGAAACATAAAATTTCCAAAACATAATTACCCAAGATAAATATTAGGTTTCATAATCATTTCATCATGATGTAACCCATGGAAGATAAATGTGTTTCATAAACATCATGACATCAAAATATAAACTACACAGAGAAAGAATAGCAATGTTATAATTTGTTTATATATCCACAAAGGCACAGGTAACACCAACATTTGTCATATTAGATGAAAAATAAATTTTAATGTTCATTTAACATAATTATTTAAGGAAATATCATGTCCACATTAAAAATACTTTTTAAGACATAAAATATTTTGAAAAAAAAATTCTATGAAAATAACTTTGAAAACATGTAAAGGGTGATTTGAAAACAATTTAAACACTTTATTTAAAAAAACTAAATATTTTTAAAAATATTCTTTCTTGAAAATGATATTAAAATATCATTAAAAATATTTTTTAAAACATTTTTAAAAAATCATTTTTTTAAAGAAAATATATTTATGACTGAAGAGAGAAATAATGTTTGATTTTTTAAAAAAATCTTTCTTCCTTATCATAACTTCCAATGATTGGATAAAATGGTAACATTAATTGAATATATCATGACTAAGAATATTAAAATAAATTTAATGATAATTATTGATATATGGATCATAATATTTCTTCAATGTAAGTATAATTAGAAATAATACCAATAAACGATGAGATTGTAGTAATACACTCTTACAAGTTTATTAACCTTGAATCATTATCATCATGAAATAATAACATTACATACATCGTATAATTTATTTAAAAAGTCTATATTAATTATATATGATGTAAAATGGGAATAATATAAACCTTACAAAATAGTATAACTTCATAACACAACATGTGTCTCGATGAATGAAAATTGTGACAAAATTTCCTTTTTGATTTGTTAACTTTTGAACCATAAAACCCGTGAAAGAGAGACAATGAAATAGATATTAAAACAGTTTTTTGTTTTATTAGAGTTTTAATAATATAAATTAATTTTTATTATATACACCACATAAAATAAATAGGCGAGTAGTATGGCATGTGTCTCAAAAAATATAAAAATATTATATAAATACCTTACCACATAAGCTATTTTTGAAACATAATTACTTTGAAATAATAATATAAATGGAAAAACTAATTATCTTAAAATTATGTATATTACATAAATTTTACATTATAGTGTATTATATATGTCAGACCTAAGAAATAATGGTTTAATATGAAAGAAGTCTCTCAGAAACAAAAGTGGGACAAGAAATCCCCTTACTATAAGTCTTAACTTCCTTTGTACACGTTAAAAACTCAAATATAATGAAAATATGTTTATTATAAATATTAAAGAAAACAATATCTATATATATATTTCCATATATAATTTTATTATGACTTTTCAATTTATGTTTAGCGATAGGAAATTAAATACCCAACTAATGGAGATGGTAGGCCATATATATGCAATAATTTAGTTTACATTATCTTATTAGATTGAAAGATTGAAAATTAATTGATATATATATATATATATTATCATAATATTAACATTTTTGTGTTTTATATATCAAATATTTATTTTAAATCTATCTTAAATACATTCTATGTAAATCATGAACGAATCACATCACTTTGGGGGGTGATAGTCCACTGTACACACGATCAACATTATCGTATTCCCAAAAAATAAAAATCCTACAGGTGTGTGTTATGTGATAATTAAACAATTATAATGAAATAAAAATATTATAAGTTTAATATATAAACATTATTTCCATCATTATTCAAAAATAATGTTAGTTGGTAATGAAAAAAATAGATGACATTAGTTCAAGAGGTGATAGTTTACCAATCACTTAAACAATGATTTCATAACCCATTTCGTGGTTGTTTGTATGTTTTATGTCATAAAATAAACTTAAAGACATTTAATTATATTTAATATACATAATTTATTATATACAGATGACACAAATTTTTTTTCAACTTTGAGGAAGAAATAACCCAAAAAAATTATCGATGAACATTACCTCTTCTTCGGGTATCTTCTTTTACTTTTCTCCAAAGGCCTTATTATGTGGGATTTATAGAAAATACAAGGATTATAGATTTATTTGAGGGAAATGGGTGTATTTTTGGGGTACTTACTGTCTAAAAAAATTGGTTTTAATAGTGTTAAGAGAGGGAGATAGGGAGTGGTAGTTTATAAGTGGGAGAGAGGAGAAACTGGGTATTTTTGAAAGTAATTTAGGTTTAACCATGTTTTTAGGAAATAAATGATTTAATAATTAAAACAATTATATCCATTAAGTATTAAATTAGAAATATTTTCATATAATAGGTGTTTTTTAAGTATCTATGTAATTTTCATCGTAATATTAATGTTTAGTTCCTTGGTAAACTCTTTTTTCACTCCATCACCATGATTAATTTTAATTATTTTTACTAATAATTTTGGTAAAAAATTATGTTGAACTTATTATAAAATTTAAATTATTCTTATTCAAAATATGTAACATGTTTTTTGAAATTTTATTAACAAATTTGGCAGAATTTAGTTTAAAATTGTCCTGGTATATGCGATGAGAAAGAAGGTTTTCAAACTGAAAATGTTTAAACATTTATAATGTTTTTATATCCTATTTCAGTGTGAAAGTGATTAAAATGATCTAATTTTTATTAATATATATATATATATATATATATATATAATTTATCAAATTATAAAATAAAATTAATTTAAAATATAATTTAACAACATAAATAATTCAAAAAAAGGGTTATTTTCAATTAAAATTCTATATTTTTCACCACTAATAAAAAAAATGAATCTTTTATAAAAAATATAAAAATTCAGCATAGAAAAATATTGTTGTTAAAATTTTAAAAATTATTTTTATTTTGTGAAATATAATTTCTAAAATTTTCAATATTCAATTTTAAAATAAGTGGACCACTAAAAGGTGATAAAACTGTCTTAAAAATCATATTTTTATGTGTAAACCAAGATTTATTATCATCTATTTTAAAGAAATAATATTACATGAATGTTAAAAAGTATTTTTAATTTATTTTATATTAACTTATTTAAAACTAATTAATCATTTTTTTGAATTTATTGAGTTAAAATATTGTTTGTGCATAGAAAAAAAGTTTTTAAGATAGGAATTTCATTATTTTTAAATAGTTATTACTTTCATTTATAATTATCTAGTTACAAAAGAATAAATATTATAAATATTTGTAAAAAATATTATGATAATTTAGTTAAAAATTTTCCCACCCACCATTACAATGGCTATAAATCTATCATATTAACTTATAATATTTATATTATATTATAGTTTAGTAAAACATGGTCTTGTGTGTAACAGAAGCTATGAAATGAACTTAGTGGTGTAAGTAACACAAAAAAAATTTAGTGTTGTGTATACTTCAATCATAACTTAGTGATTCATGTAGTTCCATGTCAACATGTTTTTACATATAAATCAAGATTAACATGGTCAAGAGTGTGACTCATTCCATCAAATGAATTTAATTTATTCGATAAGAAAATGATAAAAACACGTTTTTTAACAATTAATCCACCAAAAAACATATTGTAACATTAAATATTACCCATCAAATATGTTAATAACATGATCAAAAATTCTCTTAAAACATTTTAATTACATAAATTATAATAAATTTTGACAAAAACATAAATTATTAGGAATAATAAGTATATCTTAATTTCTTAAATAAAATCATATATTATCATATATATTAAATAAAAATAAAAAATATGAAAACTCCATTGAAGATAACATAAACTAATTTTCATTAAATAAAAAATCAGTTCCATAGTCATTAATTATATCTCATTTAATTTATAAAAAATCATTTTATCTAAATTGAACATTATTATTTTAATATTAAGGGGTATGTTTCCATCACTAATTTGTTTTTCTATAAAATATCACCTTAGAATTAAATAAAATTTCAATGATATCAGAACCATTCAACATAAGATTTCAATTTATTCTAGGAAAACTATTTCAGAATAGTTATTATTTTTTCGTGATTCTTATAACTACAATACAATTGATAAAAATAACTATACATCATAATTCTTGAATTAAAATACAGAGAAACTTAAATATTTCTATTTCCTTCTTAAAACATTATCTTGTATTTACTATCAAATTACTAAGCACCTCGTTCTTCTCTCATGTCCAAAATTTCCTCTTGAAATTAAAATGTAAAATTCTTACCTGTCAAACCTTTTGACCAACTTTTAAATCTATCCACTTAGAATATTTCTTTCAATAATTTCAATATTCTACATTTACAACAAATTCAACCATAGGTGACAACATATGGAAACCATCATTTTCATCCATTTATTTAACCCAAATTTTCATTTTCCAGAAAAATTACATGCTTAAAATCATTCTTTTCAACACCCAAAACATCATTTTATTCTTTTTATATTCCCTTCTATGTGGTTATTCCAACCTACTTGACATGTGGGAAACTAAATATTCTTCCCTCCAAAGTCTTTATGAAATTCCATTTTTCTCTTATTTTGAGTGTAACGAATATCAACCAAGTAGATGTAATTGATCATATAATGAAATAAATGGTGATACATAATCACAAGGTTTCACATTAAAACATCCATTTGAATTTTTTTAATAAGAAATATCCTTCCACTACCCTCCACATTCAATGTTTAAACAATACCTTAGAGTTTTTTCAATTGAATAAATCCAAAATGTATACTATGAGAAACAATTATCTTAGTGGGAAACCACACAATCAGGAAAAATAATTTATTGGATGTCTAAATCTTGAGAACCTATTCTTAATCAATGAGACCTTATGTTTAACCTAGGACATCTAATAATATCATATATTAGAATCTATTATGATGGTTTATAAATAAAATGTGTATTAACCCAAGCATATTCCTAAGATTGATAAACCATGTGTGCAACAAGGACAAAAAACTATGCATCAGAATGATATATGATACAAACAAAACCTACTAATTAAGGGATTATTACCAATATATTCATCTATTACAAAAACTATTTCCACTTATTGTATTTATGAATGGATGTTTTTAGGAAAATCACAGTTCTTTATTCATGATAACACATGAAATTATCTAATACATAGGATTATCCTATGGGTATTCACTAAATTGTTTTCATTTTATTTTCCGTAATTTCACTAAACCACACTCTGATTCCAACTATAGTGACCCATAAATTTCTCACATTAATATTACATATTATTTCATAAAAATTTATTATATTAAATTGTGATCCATGGATGACTGATAATGGTTTATTTTCATTGGAAACATATGCACATAAGAAACATGTTTATATACAGTCTACAATATCTATAATTATGTTAATCATAGATAAAACCCTTCTTTAAAAAATCATACTTAAAATATTTCTCTATAACCAAAGGACAATGAAACATAAGAAAGGTTGGGATGAAACTATAGAGGCTTTTACTTTTCATATATAAATATCACAACTTAGTAGAAGAGTATTCATTATATAACATAACAATACATTCCATTATTGTATAGGCCTTGTTAGTTTAGAAACATGTACACATAAGCAACTAGTTTATAAAATATCTAAAGCTTATCCTAGTAATATCATCATAAACGTCACCCTTTTTAGTTATGTCATACTAAATACCTCTCCTAATAACATGGGAAATGGAAACATAATAAAGGGTGAGATCCAATTCTTAGTAATTGTAAAAAATGGAGATTCCAATGATCAGTTAAGTATGAAATAAACCTAAGGGTATTGAAACAAGAGAATCAAATTTTAAAATCAAACTATACATATCATAGATCATAATTTTTATTTACAGAATAAATATTGGTTTTTCATAATATAAGAATCATTAAGGAATCAACAAATATAATCCATGTAAGCGTAACATTAGTATAAGGCATGAAATTATGGCCTTCGCATTAGTATATGAAATAGTTAACAAATTAGTAAAGGATAATTTAAAAGGCTATCATAGTGTATGGGATTCACTCCTAAATTTTTTTTATTAGTAATGGTTCACTCAAAAAACAACCATTTTTGATAGATTCCTTTAATAAACTTTGTTTACTCTTGATTATAATCTTTCCTATCTCCTGATATATAAATATTTACCTAATGTTTTTGAGGGAGATATAAGACCAACCATCACATTAAGAATATATTTCATATGTGTTCCACAAGATCATAAAATATTCTTGTTTTCACAATCCTTGGAATTAAATGAATTTTATAAACATTTCATTATTTCATAACCCATGGAAAAGAAACGGGCTTCATAAACATATCATAAAATCATGATGGAATAACCCATGGAAGAGGAATGGTTTTCACTAACATATTATAATACTTATAATAAACTATATAGAGAAATGGTAAGGATTTTTTCTATCGATCATATATCTATTAAATCATGTCTAAAATATGGGTTTGTTGCTGTTGATTAATTAAAACACCATTAAAATATATTTTAAACCATAAATATGAAAATTATATTTTCAATTTCCAAATCTCTTTAAAATTTATAAAAATTTATTCAGAAAAATTAAATAATCCATTGATTTGAATAGAAACATGGAAAATTATGAAAAAAAATTTAAAATAATTGATAGTTCATGATGGTATGAAATTATGTTCATATAACATATATAAAAATGATTTTATTCCACACATTAGTAAAAATTTAAAAAGTTAAAAATTGATAAAATGAAAATAAGAATCTTACTAAAACATTTATAAACAAGTAAAATATTAATAAAAATAATTTTAAACAATAATTATATAATTGTAAAAACATTCCTGAAATCATTTTTTGAAAACATGGACATGGAAGAGAAAAGGATTTTCGACCAAATAGTGAGATAAATGCAGTTTTCCTTAAAAATAATTTTGTAGTCTCTTGAGTTCAATAACAATAGAAAATGAAATAAAAACATGAGTTATAATGGAATAACTATATGATTATAAGAATAACAATATTATTGACATATAGATCATATTATTTCATTATTAGAAACTTAATGATTAACAATATTAATAAACAATGAGATTGTAACATCAATCCCATACCTAGAGTTCCCCTTATTTCAAAATGACTATAAAAAATTGTATACTAAATTTAATTTAATTTAATTATATAAAATAATCCTAAACGTACATATTATATCATATATGATCAGTTTATAACATTTCAACACCACTTTTTATCAATAATATCTTAGAATCATCATTTTTTATGTTAACTATTTCTTTTATCATGAGTATTTAAATTTATTAGTTATAGTCTATATTATTTCATCAATGTTACATAGTTTTAATTTTTTTATAATTATATATATATCAAATATATTCACCATATACATATTTACATTTATACATAAAAGTTATTGATTAAAAAATTAATTACAACAATCGTGGATATGGTAGGGATTACATGTGCATGAAGGTTTATTCACTTTTGAAAATATAGAACAAAATAATGAAAATATCAAAACAACGTTTTTATAAAAAATTTTATATCATATATTTCATATATATTCATAGAATCTATCTTTATTATCATTTAAATTAATAAAAAATTAAAAATAATTTACATCATTTTGTGGAGGTGGTAGTCTACTTATACGCACGACCAAAATTATTATTTTCTAATGGGTTTTCAGGTAATAAGGTAGATTTGATATCATAAATTCATAATAATAATTATTCTATAATTATAATATATAAACATTTATCCCATCCTAATACCCATCTATAATAACGGTGATAATAAATGAATTTTATATCTGTACGGAGAAGGTAAGTTGTATGTACACACAAATGATATTTCCATTTCCTATTTAAAGGGATGATAATGAATAAATGTGGTTTTATAATCCTAATAAAATTTAAGTATATTTATTATAATCACGTTATTATATAATTATGAAAATAACTGATTTATTTTAGGTAAGATAATAATTAAAATGATAGTGAGTGATTAAGGTGATTAACTATTCTTTTAGATAACTCGTTTGGATATCCTCTTAATGGATATAGGGTTAGTATTTTGGAAAGACGAGAAACTCTATAATGTGTCTATGTGATTGAATAAGAAAAAATATCATATTTTGGTTGATCTAGATTTCACAATGTGGTGTGAAGAATATAAATCAGTGATTTTATTTCTTTACAATTGAGAGGAGGGTAGCCTTATAATCCCTTAAAATATTAAAATATGTTAAAGTTTTTATCAAGATATATGCTTCTAGATTACCAATAAATGAGAAAGAGAATATTTTTTTAGTTATATATTATCCCATTTGACCTCTTTTAGTATTTTCATGTTTTTTTAGAAATTTAGTAAAATATTATTTTCATAAAATATCATTATTTCTTATTTTGAAATTATTAATTTCATTTGAAATAAAAGACAGAATGACAATGTTTTAATTTTAATCTAATTAAAAAAAATTGTCGAACCCATATAAATAATCTAGGAACATAATAAAATATTTAATATTTATCAGTTTTAATATTTTTGATATAATTTATTTTATTTTTCATTAATTTAATAAATACTATTTTGGAGTTTTGTAAGTATTTAAGGAAATTATATAATCTTAAAAAATTATAAATAAATCTTGATAATAAAAATAACTCAACAATTCCAAAATTTATTAATAATATTCATTCACAAATATGTTCCCCCTATTTCAACATATAATGGATATTTATAATAAGAGAGTGACATTTAGTAATATTATTTTATTTAAATAATATATATGTCATTTTAGGGGACATGTGTCCACTAGAAAACTAAATTTCAAGGATAAGGTTATTACAGTTGAATTAAAATCATTAAATAATAATAATAATGAAATGATTATGTCATTATCACTTAGTTTTAATCTTGATTATCCCAATTTATCCTTTACTGATGTGATAAAATTGACCACAATTACTATTCATATTAGTCCAAAATAAATGGGGTTTATTTTCCAAATTATAAAATAATTTTTCCAAATATGGAATCCATTATATCAAAGTCAATATATATAAGTGGTATAAATTAATTTTAAAAATAATCATGCAAAATATAATGAATATAATTTATAAGAGAAATAAATTTATAAACATAAAACTGGTTTATATGTCCCAATAATAGAAAAATAAAAAACGAATCTTAAAAAATTTGTTTAATATATAATATATAAATTAAATTAGAACCATTAAAGAAATATTATTATTTTAATCTATTGAGATTAAAATACATTACTCGCCTAAAAATAGTTTTTTAGAAAAATATTTCATTCTCATTCAAATATTTTCTGTTTTTTAATCATTTTATAACCAATGATTTAATTTTATTCAAGTATAACCTATAATGTTTCAAAATATTGATAATACAATTCACCCTAACCAATCCAATAGTCAGATGATAAATTTCACTTTAAATAAAAATATTTTAATAGTATATAGTAGTTTGTTTAAACTCAGTGTTGTGTGTAACACAAGCTACCAAAGAAATTAATTTCTTTAAACATAAATATTCCATAAGGTATATGGGTGTTATATTATACCCCCAAAATGAATTTATCCCTCAATATTAATTACTCTGATTTAAAAAATGATGATAGATTTGTCTTATTACATCCTCAGCTACCTATGTAGCATCTTCGAATTTGTGATTTCTATAGAATTAAAACATGGTGAATAGTCTTGTTATGTAGAAATTTTTCTCTATGATACAACATTTGGACTGATTACACATCATAAGAGTGATCATGTTCGAGTGTAATTACTTCTTATTCTAGTACATGTGATAGGCCAAGTATGAACATCCACATATGAGATACATGGTACACACAATGAACTTGGGAGAGGTTCAATGGAAGCTCCAAGGAATAAGCTACCATCCATACTCGATCAACAATATTTAAAGAGAAAATATAAAGATGGAATAAATTTACCATATTTCTAAATATCATAAACATATTTTAAATAAAAATTCATAGAAAAACCACCCCACAAACTTCACGTTCTAGGTCACCTAGACGATTCTATGTATAACTATTTTTTCAACTCTGAGCAGTCTTGATGTGATACGAAATGGATATGACATTATATATCATTTACATGGTCTAATTAATTCTCAATTTATTTATTTCAGTAATATCATTCTAATTTTTTTAGTTCTACAATTATTTGTATAGAGGCCTTCATAAGGATCCATCTGAATGATCGAGTGAAAGCTATTATCATAAGAAAACACAACTAGACAAATTTGTTGATCCAAACCACTAATGAAATACATTTAATAATATTTCAGTATATACTATAGGGTTTTAATTGTTATATTATACATAAAATCTATTTTAGGATGATATACTATACTAAAAATCAACTATGTATCCAGATCCTGCTAAAGACTTTGCTAGAACCTTGAGTTAAATGTTGAATTTCAATAAAATATAATAGAATGTGGTACTTCATACAACCTTAACATTATATTAATATGAATTATAAAAAGATGAACTATAAATAATTATTATCTAATGAGATTTAATTGGGATGAATTTTTAAGTTGATCAACTACAACCCATTGATATTTTTTCCTTTTTTATGTTTTGGGGATTCCAAAGATAAAAACAATGGTGTTGTTTTCCCATTCCTATTTTTGTCTGGGTAATGGTTGTAACAATACCTTAACATTTTTCCACTCATACATAATTTTATAACATACCAAGCACCAAGATACATACTTAGTAATATCTCCCTTCTTATTTTCGACCAGAAATACTTTTTAAGATCTCTATACACCTATGTACTTCTAGGATGAATTGAGAATGGAGAACTGTGAGATTTATCCAACATCTCATTCTTCAGATATGATATGTATTGAATCGATACTTGGTTCTTGACCCTTATAATACATCCATAATCAGGGTTATACTCAGGAATATTTCCCACATTTTTTATACGTCTATAACTTTATTCTACTCTTATTTAATCATTACCTGGATAGATGGTTGAACTCTAATTTGGGAAAGTTAATATTTCTACACATCATTAAATATTTAATGTTCCTTACTTTTGAAAATCCATAAATATTGGATCTTTTTATCCTTCTTATAGATAATCAAGCACAATTCTTTCAGAATAGAGTATCTTCCACCATATTCTATTTCCCATGGTGGTAATGTATTGATTAGTCATATTGTTTAACAAGCTACAACCATCTTCTCTAGAACATATTAAATTATTTATATGTGAAAGTATACTTTAAAATATTTTGTTCATTATATATATATATATATATATATCACACATTTATCCACAAAGACAATGTCTTTATATATTTTATGAGAAAATAACCACAACTAACTCCAAATCACGAGTTTGGTAACTTATCTCATGAAAATTCATTTAGTGTGAGACAAAAGCTATCACAATATAATTTTCAATGATAATGGATCCTGATCCATTATTTGATACATCAATATATATTAAAAAACCCTATCCACAATAGGGTAATATAAGAACATGTTCACTAACTAACCTTATTTTCTTTTCCTTAAAACATTCATCACATTTATCTTCCTAATTGGACTTATCTTCCTTCTTTGTTAAACTGGTGAGTGCATTCGAATGTCACGATAAGTTATCCCAAAATCATTGATAATATTAATCCAAACTAGGAAAACAATGGATCCCATTCACGTGGTTGTTATTGGACAACATTCAATAACTTCTATCATTGAATGATCTATTGATATACCCTGATTTGAGATTATAAAACCCAATAATAAAGAATTTTGATTCCAAAATTCACTCTCGGTATATCTTATATAAATTTTATCATTTCTATGGGTCTTTAGTAAAATTATAATGTGATCGTCATACTCGTAATTAGTCTTTGAATGTTTTAGAAGATCATATCTAAATACTACCATAAAAAGATAAAGGTAATCTAAATAATCTATTCATTAAATCTATAAATATAGAGTGGTATTAGTAAGACCAAATAAAATCATTATAAATTCATAGTTTCTATAACATATACAAAATTTTGTATTGAATAAAATCATTCTTCATGATCCTCAATTGATGATATATAGAATGAAGGTCAATCATATAAATGTATTGAATTACCCATATTTGATAAGAAAAGTCATCAATAAGTGGATTATGATACTTGTTCTTGATAGTGATTTTATATGTTCTCAATAATCAATGAAAAGTCACATTGATCCAGCCTCTTTAATAATAAAAAATTGGTGCCCTGCATGGTGACACACATGGATAAATGAATTCCCCATCATAGTTATCATCGAGTATCTTATTCAATTATTATAAATCAATCAGGTCTACTCTATTTGGATTCATTAAAATAGTCATAAAATAGGTTATAAGTACTATTGAGAGATAAATTTCTATATTTCGTTGAAGAAAATATAATTATTCTAAATATACATCACAAAACTCATTTTCAGTATCCATATATTGGGTACTGAGTTTAATATCTGAGATAAAAAAACCCATTTAATTAGAATCAAGACCCCAAAAATGTATTTTATTTTCCTAAGAAGTACATATTTTTATCACACTAATATATGATCATTGGTTTTTTTTTAATATAAAACTCGATGTACCATTACCAGTAATTGATGTGGGATTTTCTTAAATAAATCCAATCCTTGCATAAGATAACAACAAACTTACCAATGAGAGATTAAAAATATTTTCCTAAGTGCATTATCAAAAAACATCTACTAGAGAAGAATCGTAGACATAAAATGCG
Organism: Viscum album; assembly: GCA_963277665.1. Lineage (NCBI taxonomy): Eukaryota > Viridiplantae > Streptophyta > Magnoliopsida > Santalales > Viscaceae > Viscum > Viscum album. The sequence goes on along the minus strand of OY728139.1, from coordinate 1,083,883,409 downwards.
ATCATTAAACCATTGGGTGTGTTACTGCATACTCAACATCAAATTACTGAGTTGGTATATTGATAACCTATTTAAATTCTTAAGTAACAAAAGAGTTGGTATATCTAGAATCAAATATGACATTAGCAGTTCTATAATGGATGGTATGTTTACCTTTCACTATTTTGTTATTATATCCCTCAGTAGAAATAGTGATAAAATGAGTTTTTAATTTTTACATAGTCTTAAGAGGTTGCTAATTTCATTTCATCACCATTAAACTTCATATTTTTGAACTAGTTAGCATAATTTCAATACTACTTGTATTGAAAACAATGTAGTGTTGGTGGTTTATTGGGCAGTTATTTTTCCTTGTATGAATCATTATATAAATTCTTACTATCACTTTAGCATTTAATTTCCTAATGATATACTTTTCCACACTTGAATCATTTTCCAGTTCCCTTAAGAATTATTCCTCTATGTTTCTATGCACACATTGAGTATAAATGAAATGTCATCTTCTTCTCTCCTTGATTTTTAGTATTTGAATTGAAGTTAATATTTATTATCATATAAAAAAATGATATTTATGGTAAAATAAAATTTTCATCTTCTCCTTTATATAACATAGAATTATTTTTTCATAGCAAATTGATGTCCCTTTTGGCTATAAGCCTTTGGAGATTTGGTTTTAAGACACTAAAGAATCAGTCAACCACGCATTCAGGTTAGGTGATAATGCCAGAAGTGTACTGATAGTGTTGATATTTCTAATATATTGTATATACATGTAAATGATTTAATCCTCACAAATGTGCCATTATATGTGAAATTTCATAATTTTAGAAAAATAATTGTATTTTGAGCTAAATTGTAAAAATTCCGTCATTCTGGATTTTTAATAGTTTTTCATTAGTTTTTTGTTTTGGTCATATAGTTTTAAATATTGATCCAATTTGAATTAGTTGTTTTTTATTGGAAACCATGTAATATATGATACATATTTTTAAACTATATCATGTTCTAAATAGTGCCACCACAGGCTCAAATAAATCATTCATTGTGAAATCTTTTTATGGTCAGCTGTGTGGAGCCCACCTCATTCAAGGAGGAATAACTCTAAATAAAATATTCAAAAGTATTTAATTGTAATTTTAATTGAATGTGAACTCCATTTATAATTTTAATTCTGATTTTATAGAGAAATTTGATCATTATTGCACTATTTGATCAAGTCAAACAAGTGGAAGTTGAAGAGTCAGCTCGATCAGAACAAGATACACTATGTAATTAATTCATAACATTTTTTACACGTGTAATTTTTTTTTTGAATTTTTTAGGAAGAGGAAAACTTTTATAACAAAATTTATCAAGACACCTATGATTTATTATTCAGAAATAAGGTCCATAGTTGAGGAATCGTTCAGGGAACACATTATAGTAAACACCCTATCCACCTTATACTCATTTATATTTTCTACTTCTCTTTCATTACAAGGGGGATGTTTCAACGGATTAAGATTTTCTGGAAGAGATATTCAAGATAATTTTAGTTCAATAGATGATAATCAAGATAGGATGGGCTAATATCCATGTGGTGGTGGGCAGCGGAGATCCAATGATTTTTATCTTTTCAGTTTGGTACTTCGATGTATTTTTTTTTCTCGAAATGGTTTTCATGAACGATGGAGGTCAATTTTCTTTAATGAATTTAAATTATTCTATTTTTATCTAGACTTTTTATCATCTTATGAATGTAAAAGAATTGCATTTTTGTTTAAAATTATTTAGGCTATGTCTCCCCAATGAGCACAACAAGTTTAATTAGTTGTGATTGCTCATAGGACTTTGAGCCATTAGATCACATTCATAAGAGGATAAACAACCATATTTTAGGTCTTGATATAGTGTCTAGGAAATATTGGTGTTCACATGGATTTATTTGAGTGAAAATTCAGAAATATAATTTGATAATTCAACTAGAAAAGGGTAGTGGGAGTATCCGAGGATCGATGATTGTCCATCGCTGCCTTATTTTGTTTGTTTTCTATAGTCTAGTTTATTTCTCATTTTCAATCACTAATGTATATTTATAGATGAGTTCTAATTTTATATAATTTAACATTTTGTTAACTCATTTAAAATCCTCATTTCAAATTCTTACATAAAAAAACAAATTAACATGGTGACATTTTGATAAATTATCTTGTGACCTCCTCATGAGACAACCACATGGTAACCATAATGATACATTTTAAAGGGGAATTATTGACTATAGTTTCATGAAAATAACCCCTGAGTCAATTTAGTTCCATTTCCAGGGAGGTTTCCTAAGGTTTTTATGTTTCTTATTACATTATCTAGGATTTTTCCAATAAATTATTGTTTTTAAAAAAGTAGAAACCCCAAAAATTGATTTTCATAGTGACTAGTCGTATGTTTGGCCATATTATCAACAAAATGGGGAGCCTTGTCATGATGAATTTTTAAAATTTCAACACAATAATATTGAAATGAAACAAAATAATTTTTTGATTCAAAAAAATAATAAATAATTAATAAAATATATGGCAATTAATTCCAATGAATGAAAAGAATTTAATGAACTGAAATATCTAAAATATGCTTATGAAATTGAAAATCATGTCCCACCCATTTTAGATGTTGATGAAACTTGTGTGGATGTGTTGCAATCTGATTTCGAATCATCTTTATTGAATTTGAATAATTAAATTTTCATTTATTCACCAACAGATGTGTATTTTGGAAATCAAGACTTTTTTTTGAAATAATTGGTATGAATCTGTTGAAAATGAAATTTCATTTTAATCTACTATTTTTGAAATTGATAATTTTGAAAAACTGAATGAATATTTAAATTTAAAGGGATAGAATCACGAGTCATTTATTTTTTATGATCATATTGAAGAAACATAGCATCATCCCACTTTCAATGCCACTATTGTTTACTCAGAGAAAGAGCTGGAACCTGTGAATTCCCAAGGAAATGTCACAAACATTGATCCATATTTTCCGAATTATTTTGATAATAATATTCTAATTGATTCTCCCTATGAATATTTAGTTCATGTTGCTTCTAAGTGGATTGGTTTTTTAGATGATGAGGATTTCAAGGCTGAATTTGAGGAAAGGATGGTGTTACTATTTCAGTACATTGGTATATTTGATATTGATCCTCCCCCCACAATGGATCTCTATTGTGGGGATAGTGCCTTGGGAGGTTTTATTAAAAAATATCCCACTTACAAAATACCATTAAAACATAAATTTCATGGAAGGTAAGCTGAAGAAATCATTTTTTGGGATCTTCAACAAGATGAGTGAGATGAAGAAGATTGGAGAGATTTCATTTTAGTGGTTCATGGGGAAAAGACTTCACCCACCTTCATATTGGGGATGACTAGTTAAAACTGCATGAAAAGGAGTAGTGAAATCCTAGAACCCACATGGCGATTCCTACCAAGTCACATTTAACCTATCTTTATTTGTTTTATTTTTATTTTATTTCATTCAAACAAATGATGCTTTTTTCAGGAAGTTTTCCATGCTGCAGCTTTCAGGAGGCTAGCTCAATGTAGCTGTTGTTCAATAAAACTAGGTCATGCCTTTCCTTACCACTTTTTTTTGTTATGTATTATAATTGTTTTTAAAATATAATATATTAATGATAATTACATTGTGAAATATAATCATGTGGGGAAGAACATGCTCAGTAGATTAGGATTTCGTGTGCTTTTATTTCAAATTTTTGTTTCTTTTCTCTTTCAATTTTGGGTGTGTTTTCTTCTATTTCAAATTTTTGAGTTTTATCTACAATTTTGAAAAACAACTTGCGAGCTTACAAGATAATCTTTGTCACTTATGAAAACCATTTCAATGAGTTAACCAATAGACCCCTTAAATCTGGTTATAAATGAATGATGAAAATTACATTGTTTTAAGTTAATTTTTTTTGAATTTAAGGAAATGACCATTTAATTTTAAATTTTGTGCCAGGAATGCTGTCTAATATTGAAAATCACTTTCCAAGGAGGATACTTAACCCATTTATACTGCTTCTTCACATTCAACCCTTTTCATGAGTTAACCAATCCATGTTTGTTTGAACTAGAACATGATCTATTTCTATCAAAACTTGAGGGTTGAGGTGAGGGTGATTGAAATGTTTGAGGCACATTTTTTTATTCAAATTCCCCATTTCATGATTATCCTTTTTATTATGGTGAACCTTGAACATTTTATCTTTCTTTATCCCTTAGTATCCATGTAATTCATCTTATATAGCCACATTACAAGCCTTTTCCCTTTTCCAACCTACTCTAGAAGTTTAAATACCAAATTGAGTTGAACTTATGTGTGGGGGAGATGAATTTTGGTGAGATACCTCATCTTGTGCTGCTTTGGGTGGTGATTCAATCTCTGAAGAGGTGTTTTCAATGATGAAAAATGTTTTTCTATGAGTCGTGCCTATATGGAGCTCTCAATAGAAGAGAGTTGTGTCTATCTAGAGCTCTTAATGGAAGAATGTTGTGCCCACTATAAAGCTTTCAAAAAAATGTAGATGAAGATATATGTCACTTTCTATGCTAAAATACTGATGGAATTTGGTGGAGAATATATTTTTTGAGTTTCTCCAATCTTACTTTCATTGGGGGAGAGTAAGGAGGATACCACATGTGAGTTAATATTAGATTTATGAATTTATTTCTTCAAAGAAGAGCCAAACTCCCCCTATTCAACCACAAATTTATGGACATTTGAAACCCACTGATCATTAGTAGTAGAACAACCATGAAATGAACTCATGATTATCACATTTTATTGGCTCACATAAAGTGGAGATGATTAATGTTTTCAATCCTATGATTATTCTTGCATGTCTTTGGATGAGTAAATCATTGTTCAAAATCTAAATTATGTAGTGAAAAAAGTGAGCTGGTATAATTGTGCATGGAGGAATGAATGAAATGGGAATGGAATGAATTAACATGTTGAGTAATTATTTATTTAATGATGTTGAAGAGGCATGATAATTTTTGTTCATTGATTTTGATCTTGTGAATTTCATTGACATGTGATTTTAATTTTCATTGGATGTTTATTTTGAAGTGCTCACTTGTCCACTAGACGAAGTGATAAGTGTGGGGGAATTGGTAGAAAAGAAATTTTCAATATATTTTATCTATATTTCAATGATTTAAGCCTAACCAATGAGTCATTATATGTTAAATTGCATCATTTTTGGAATTTTATTGTATATTGAGCTAAATTGTGAAAATGACATAATTTAGGATTTTTAATAATTTTTCATTAGTTTTATGTTTTGGGAATATCTTTTAAATATTGATCCACAACAAATGATTCCTTTTTTAGGCACCCCTGAAATATAAGCTTCTTCATTTTAAAGTAGACCAGGTTCTAAATAGCACATCTATAGGCTAAAATAAATAATTCTTTGTGCAAAAAAGTCATGGTCATTTGTGTGGAGCCCACCTCATTCCAGGAGGCATAAATCCAAATACAGGTGTCCAGAGTAATTAATTATAATTTAAAATGCACATTAAATCCACATATCATGGTAATGCTTCATTTAAAAGATAAATTTAATCTTTATGGTACATTTTGAGTGAGTCAATCAAGTGGAAGATAAAGAGTCACCTAGATCAGAACAAGATCCACTAGGTAATTAATTAATAACTATTTTACATGTGTCACTATATTTTGAAATTTTGTAGGGATAGATCAGAAAATATTTATAACAATAGTTATGAAGACATATAATCTTGATTTTGTAGAGATAAGGTCTAAATTTGATGAATATTTAAGGGTACGCATTCCGAACAACACCCTGGCCACCCCATAGTCTTTTATATTTTCAACTTATCTTTCATTTCAAGGGGGTTGGTTCAAATGAGTGAGCTTTTATGGAGAATAAATTCTTGAGAATAGTATTTCAATTTTTTATATTCAATACATGACCAACTAATCTACATGCGGTGGTGAGAATTGGAGATCCGAAGATTCATCCCTTTTGAGTTTCCTACTTCTATGTATTCTTATTTTATTTTTATAGAAATGGGTTTCATGAATGATGGAGGTCTGTTTTATTTCATGAATTCACATTCTTATTTGTTTTTATACACTATTTATCAACCTATGATTGTAAAATAATATACTTTTTGTTTAAACTTCTATGGGCGGGGTCTCCCCATTGAGCACAACAAGGTTAATTAGTTTTGATTTCTTAGAGGTATTTGAGTAATTGAATCAATTTCATAAGAGGATAAACACCCATATTTGAGGTCTTGATATGGTTTCTAGGAAATATGTGTGTTTACTTGGAAGTATTTGAGTGATTATTGAGAAATCAAATTTGATAATTCTATTATACAAGGATAGAGGCAGTATCTGAGGGTCAATGTTTGCCCACCACTGACTTCTTTTGTTTTTTTCTTCAGTCTAGTTTTCTTCTGATTTTCAGTCACAAAAGTATATATATAGTTTAATTATAATTTTATATAATTCAACATTTATAACTCATTTCAAATCCCCTTTTATAATTCTGACATTAACAGAGAAAAATTAACAAAGTAACAGTTTGATAACATAGCCTGCTACTTCCTCGTGAGACCACCCCATGATCACAACTAGGCTACATTTTAAAGGGAAACCATTGTCTAGAGTTTCAAGAAAAAAACACCAGCAAAAAATACCTTACACTTCAAGTAGCATATTTTTTTAGGAACCAATATATTTATTATCCTTCAACTTAAAATCAATATATTACTTGTAGATTTTCATTTTTAGAATATGAGAATGATCTTTCTGAAAAACAATCTGTTAAAATAATCCCACTATATGGAATCTTATTTCATCATGTATCATTATGTTATTGAAAAGAGTCCACCATTAATCTTAATATCCTTACAAATGATAATTATCTAGAATAAATTTATCATTTTATGAACACATGAAAATGGAAAGTATATTTTTAATGATATTTGATCCTTTACTCATAAACTCATTGATCATTTGATGCATTATGATAAGGTGGAAAATAACTCATGAAGGACTCAATGAACTGTTTCTTCATATTTTTATCATTTGGAAGCTCAATTTGATTCATATCTTGATAATTTTGTTTGATAATTGTAATATTATTCTTCATTATAGCTCCCATAATATTCAGTTTCATTAGAGGAAAATAACTTCATTATCAATCAAATTCAACATTAACATGGTTCCTTCAGTTTTAATTCTGAAAATAAATCTAGAAATGAATATTGTGAGCAATAATGGCCCCAGTGTAAAACCACATAATTAAGAAAAATAATTTATAATAAGTTTAAATCATAAAACCTTATTTTATAACACCTTATGTTAAAACAATGACCTTCTTTATAATAACCAAAATATTTTGATGACATCATATACATGGAATTATCTCTAGGGTTCCCACTAAAGAGTCCACGTCCTCATTTCCGAATGTTAACGAAACCTTTCTTAGATTCTATCTATAGTAACCCATAATTTTCATACATATATATCACATCTTAGTAGATGAATATTTATTAAATAATATAACAATCCCCATTAGAATAATGTAGTTCTAGTGACTTTTGAATCATGGACACATAAACAACTGGTTCATAAAATATATGCCTCATCTCCTTCTATGTTATTTATAACTAGAACCCTTCATAGACATATCATACCTAGTATCTTTATTCATTATACTAGGAATGGAAAAATAATAAAGGGTGATCTCATAATCTTAGTAATGGAAAACAATTGATATATGAATGGTAACATAAAAAAAACATGAACATAAGGGTATAAGAAAATGAACATAAAATTGTAAAATAATACCCTTCATGTCATAGATCAAAATTTTTTATCATGGAATAAATCATTTAAATTCATAGAATGTGAATAAAAAAGGAATCAAAGAAAATATTCCATAGAAGTATAACATTGACATAAGATAAATGAATTTTGGAATATAAAAAATTATAGAAAATAATTTCCTTAGAGGTAAAGGTTCATTTCAAAGAAAATCATAGTGTATTGTGTCCATTACCCGAACTATTATAGTATTCAAGGTAAAATTTCAATATTATTTTAGTGGAAAAATTACCATATTAAACTAGGTTCACTCTCTATTCTAGACCTATTTATCTCATGATATATCAATATTTACAATACACATTAAAGGAAGATATAGGAAAAAATCCTAAAATAATTAAAATCATATATATAAATATCCCAAAAGATCATAAAAATTTCATCATATCATAACCCATGGAAAGAAATGGGTTTTATAGACATTATATCAATTTATAAACCACAGAAAGCAATGAGTTTCAAAAACATTTTATCAATTCACCACTACATAAATCCTGGAAAAGGAATGTGTCTCATAAATATTAAATAATTATTATAATAAAACATCTAAAAGAGGGTAATTTGGTATTATTGTATTATATCTATAATAAATCACAAGTAAAATTAGGTAATCTTTTAATTGATAAAAAATTCAATTACAATATATTTAGAATATTCTTTAAGATAACATGACTTCCACTTTAAAAAACACTTTAAAAAAATTCCTCAAATTTATGAGACCATATTATTTGAAAATTAAATTATAAAATATTAAATAATGATTTAAATACTTTTATTGTCATGGTGTTGAGAAATTCCATTCTTATTGAATATATGAAAAACATTACTTTAACACATTTAGGAAAAAAATAAAAAAATGTACCTCATTTAGAAAACAAAAAATAATATAAAGTATAAATTATTTTGAAAAAAGTAAAAAATTAGTATTTATTTATTTATTTAATATTTGGTTAATATTAGAATATTTTTTAAAACATTATTAGAAAGCATTGAATTTAAATAGAACTGGTTTTTGACGAAAGAGAGTGTGATTTTTTGATATCATTACTAAATTAACTGAGTAAATTGAAAGTAAAACATGTATAAATTAAAATTAAACTTAAATGAATACTAATAAAAATGTTATTGAGTGATATACCCTTACATTTCATCACTAGAAACCTCATTATAAATAATATTATTAAACAATACGATTGTAGCATAAAACGCTTACCATGAGTTCCAATTTTTTGAAAAGCACTATGGACTCTTGTATAATAAATTCAAATTTATTTTAAACATATAAAATAAAAATTATATACATATAATATTTTATTTTATCCCTTTATAACTATTTTTTAGTTCTTTGAAATGTGTATTCTAGTTTTTAAGAATCACCGCTTCTAGGTGGTTTCCATTAGAATTATTGGTGGGAACAGAAACTTCTAAGAGTCCTTTATCCAAAAGTAATTTCTTTTCAAATGAAAGCATTAATTATGTTTGAAATTCACAATAAATAAGAACGTGCATTGGTCTAAAGAATGGGTGGTTAGGCTCATCAAACCCTTTTGGGGGGAATTATTGTCTACTCTGGGACATTATTTATAATTTATGACATTTCCATAATCCTTATTAATTCACTATGAATATCATAAGTATACCTTGGAATCATAAATATCTTATTTAGAATGTGAAAAGTTTAAAATCATTGTATGTATTAAAGGTTCTTCTTTAATGGAGATATCCGTACATATTCAAGGTTCTCCATCAATGGTATCCTCTTATATACTACTTAGATATTCTATTAATCATAATTATGATGATACTGGTTTTTATGTCGCTCAGTGGGGCACTCTGTAATTTATTTCCATCCAGGGAGATGAAGGTTTAGTTTGATATTGGGATCGTGCCTATAAAATGGGATACCTATATATCCTTGTAAAAGGATTCAGAACCCTCATAGTTCGGTGCAACTGAATGGGACACATCATATATTTTAAGGTCATCTGACAAGGACCTAGCCAAACAGTTTAATTACATGTGGTATGGACATCTATACGGAAGGTGCTTAGTTGAAACATAGTGTTGGACTAATGCTGAATCAGCCCAAGGAACATGGAAATAATTTTGGTTTCCAATTAGGATTACACACTGTTGGGATTATGTCCTAAGGAGAACATGGTTAATTCAAGGAATTGGTTTTAAACATCAAGGAGGCTTCCTACGTATCCCATATAGATGGGAATCAAAGCCCATGTAATTTGATAAGTCTCATAAGAGAGTATATTCCATTGAGAGAAATTAGTTTGGTCTTACATCTGGAAGAGGATGCCTTGGTGATTCAAGGATTTAATTTGAGGCATGTTCCTAAAGAGGATGCCCAAATTAGGGGAATTAGAGTTTGATTCCTGAAGAGGACATGTAGTGAGATCGGGCCCTAAGAAGGCATAATACGTATCCAAATTATGTTGGGAATCAGAGTTCTCATAGTTCATCCAATCATCAGAGTTTGTGTAATTATTTTAATCATCACGAATTTTTAAGCCCTTGTGAGTGAAGCACGCTATGAGAAATAAGAGGGTGTGAATGATTTCCACAATTACACATTCACTTTTCTTCTTCCATAAGTGAAATAGTTCACACCTATGGTGTCAAGGGTGGACAAGGTTGAGGCGACCCGGGAAGAGGTCGAGGTGATGAGCCATCCCTCTGTTCACTTTACATTAGACAGGGGTCCAATTAAAGGAGGAAGGGATGATGGTTAGGGTCTTAAACTAGTATTGCTACCCATTTGAGATTGGCTGGGGCTGAATCCTACAAAGGATGCCCATTTAGGAATTGGTTGGATCTTACTCCTCAATAGGATACCCATTTGATAATTAACATGTCATAAGAGTCAGGTGATAATGTTTGAATGGTTTCTTGAGGAGTGTATCGACTCAAGGAACTTGTGGAATCCATAAGTAGAGTCCAGACTCATAACATGTGACAATAACCAAGAGGAGTAAGTTAACACAAGGAACTTCATTTAGTGTGATGGAATGTGTCAATACAAGGTATTTCTAGACTAGATGTTTGGAGACAAAAAGGTCACAATAGAAGATGTCATCTACCGGACCCAAAAAGTTTGTGGTACGACTCTCAATTTTTCATGGGGGTCAGTAAAACAAGTGAAGTGACCAACCAGGAGGTCTGGGACTGAAGGGATGTAGTGAGCCCGAGAGGGGGTGCGGGGGAGGGGGTGCATGTTTCCATGGTATAGACCACCAGGGCCCCGCTAGTGCTCTGTATAGGTATGGTGCGTAGGTGCTCATTGAAGGTGTGTCGTGCAGGTGAATTGCACAGGTGCTCCTCACTGTAGTGTCTCATAGGTGAGGCGCGCAGCTCCATGTGGTGTTGAACTTGATTGGAATTTAAACCATGTTTCCCCATTTAATTCTCTCTTCTCTCATGTTTTAGGTAGCTTCCTCAAAACAATTGGGGATCTTGGTGAAAGAGTTGTGCAATGGGAGCTTTGGGATGTCACCCAAAATTTTCTATCTTTTAAATGGGTATCCCAAGGGCCTTATTTATAGGCATGGAGGGTGCCTGGTCGAAGAGAAGATGTCTTCGCAGGTCCTCCACGTAGGTCCTTTTCATAGGTTTTCCATGTAGGTGTGAAATGATTTATTTTCTACATAGGTCCTACACGTAGGTCCTCTACGTAGGTCCTCCACATTGGTCCCTTTTTGAAATTTATCCATCTTTCGAGGGCCATAAATTTTGATCTGTATGTCTGTTTGGGCTCTGTGATGAGAAAAATTGAAGTTCATGAAAATATCTACACGTATTGAGATTGTAAATATACAATGTCCTTTTGGAAAAAATTCATAAATTGTATTTAATGTGTAGACACCTTTTCATCATCGATTGTGGAAATACATTGCCTACTCATGGATGGTGGAATCATTCCACTTATCCTTCAGTATGGAGTAGTGTTTTGGCACATTGAAATCTAACATGTATATTCATCTTTCATGGTGAAAACATATTTACTCATAAATTACGATTTTTTTCAATGTGTGAATCATATATTAACTCCATATAAATGATCATGTAACACATTTAATGGTATCTAAAATAAAATTTCAATATGCTAATTTATCAATAATTCTTTAAAATCATCATTTCCAAGTGATAATTATTTTATTTTTATGAGTTTTTTAGTATGGTAGATAAATTCCATAAACATTGAAATACTTTCATCATAATTAATATTATAATAAGGATGTCAATATCATATATCTTTATTATATACATATTTTGAGACATTAAAAAATTCTTATATAGAAAACCTAATTACACTATTCATGGAGATGATAAGTCTTACGTACACATAAATATTATTTTCTGTTTTTGGTAGATGGAATTAAATAATGTTAAATAATAAATATATTTTTTGAATTTTTATTTTATCATATATATGTTATATATTCATTAAATATATCCTTATAAACCTCCAAATAATATAGAAATGAAAAATGTATCACACTACATCATAGAGATGGTAGTCGTCACAGGCACTCGATCGAAGTTATAGTTTTTTAATGATCTGGATGGTAAGAGGGTATATATGAAATTATAAATCTATATTTAAAATTATTTCCTAAGTATAATATATAGAAATTAATCCCATAGTAATACCTATCTATAAAATACACTAATGGTAAATGAATTGTATCACAATGGGGAGACAATAATATGTACATATGCATGAGTGATATTTTCACTTACCATTTGACAGAAAGTTTGAGAATAACTTTTTTTAATAATAATAAAACATCAGTATATTTAGGATACATAATTTATTATATTATTAATAATATAATATATATATATGAGGTAAAACAATTATTAAAAGAACAATGATCGATTATGGTGATTACCTCTTCCAAGAAATTACTCATTCAGATAACTTATAATGCCTATATGGTCAGAATTTGGAAGGAAAATTCCTATATAATGTGGAAAGGGGAGTGAAGATGAGAAAAGTATAGAATTTAGTTTTTCTAGATAAATAAAATTGTTTCAAGGAAGGGAAATGATGGGATCTCTTTTATAAAAAAGTGGAGGGGCACCCATGGAATATCTTAACAGATTAAAATATATTAAATTATTTCTAAATATAAATGCGTAAAAATGGAATATAAGTAAAAGAATTGTAATTTATGATAATATATTATCATTATTTTTTAAGATTTTAATTTTTTTTTAATCTTATGTAATTTAATAAAATATTATTTTCTTGGAATATCATTATTTCTAATTGAGACACTAATAATTTAATTTGTCATAAAAAACATAAAAAAGATTCAATTTTAATATAATTCATTAAAATATAAAAAATATTTTTTATTCATTTAAAAATTCATATAATATAACAAATATCCCATAATATATAACTTTTAAAATTATTAGTACTATTTATTTTATTTTTCCATTAATTGAAGAAATACTATTTCGGTATTTTGTAAGCATTTGATGTAATTATATAACACCAAAAAATTATAAATGAATCTCTATAGTGAATATAATTTCACTATTCAAAAAATGGATAGTAATATTATTTCATAACTAGATTTTTATCTAGTGTAAAAACATAATGGATATTTAAAACTTAGAGAGAGACAATGAGTAACTTTACTTGATTTAAATAATATATAAGTCACTTTCATGGAAAAGTGTCCATTAAACAACTCAATTTAAATACTAAGTTTAATGGGGTCGAATTAGCATGATATAATAATAATTATGAGGGAAAAATAATGTTCTAACACTTAGTTTTAACCTAGATTATCTCGATTTACTTTTAACCGAGGTGATAAATATTACCATTGTTACTTTTCATAATGGTAAACAGTAAAAGGGGTGTGTTTAAAAAATTTGAACATAATGATTCCAAATATGGAGTAAATTTTATCAAATTACATAAATATAATAGAATAAAATTAATTTTAAAAATAACTATGCAAAATGCGATGAAAAATATTGTTTACAAAACATATTTTTAAGCATATAACTTGATTTATTCTTATATAATTCTTAGAAAGTAATTATTAAATATTAAACAATTTGATAAAACATTTCATATAAAAATTTAAATAGATTAATTATCCAAAATGGATTAATTATTTTTATTCGGATTCAACTAAATTTCGAGCACTAAACTAGTTTTTGAGAAATATATTTATTTTTCATTCAAATGATTTTTATTTAAATATATAATAATTTAAAAAAAAATTATATATGTTAAACTATAAATTTTTCATATTTTAGTTATTCATATTCATTCCCTCTAAGATAATTTTTATGTGATAGCTACCACTTGAGATAATAATATTTTAAAAGTATATAGCGGTACGTTTAAACTCAGTGTTGCATATAGTGAAAGCTATTGATGAAATTAAATTTATCTAAAATAATTATTTCATAAAATATTAGGGCACTACAAAAATTATTTGTATCGGTAAAAAGGGAGATATCAATTATCACTTAAAAAAACATGGGTATTATAGTATGAGAACATCCGCATAATAATTGAAAACTACAACCATAATATTATAGACTATAATATTGAGTCATTGTATAAGTCTTATATGTTTTTAAACTATGAATAATAATAAATAAAAGGACATGATCAATGAGGACCTTTCATTTTAATTATACTTATATTTGTGGTATACACATATATAAAATCATTTCTTTAGTACTCAAGGATCCTTGCCAAGACTATTATAGTTGATTGGGATTACCCCAAAATCTATCATAGCAGTCAAGATTCAATCCAAATGTAATCATAGTTGACATATTCCTTTAATGAACAAACTTAACTTCCCATTCCATTCCATGATCAGCGGAATATGAAAATAAAAAAAATTAATTCACAAGAAACAAATAGTGGACAATAAAATTCATGATTTATTTATGAGTTTGATCATTATATTTTATCATTAAAAAAGTAAACGAGAATATTGTTAATAAAAAATTACATTTTAACATAATAACCTTATAAATTTTTTAATTATTGGTTGGAGTAGAGTACTCAATAGGGGGGTGAATTGTGTATCAATAAAAATTTAAGTTAAAAATGGTTATTTAAAATTTCCCCCAATTAAAAATATAATCAGAGTCCCTTTGTTGCAAATTTATAAGAGTTTTGAATGTTCAATTAATTTCTAAAAATACTGATTAGTTCTTACCTAAAATATTCTAACGGTTAATACAATTTATGAAAATATCCCACATGTTTAAAATAGTTCTAAACAATTTCTAAACATACAATCAAAGTATAGTTTAAGTTCATGAAATATGTGATAAAAATAGAGTAAAAAATAGAAGGTAAAAACATGGCAGATATAAAATAGAGGTTCAGTATCAAGCTAAGACTTAGCCCCCTTTACATGGTGATCACTTTCAATCACGTAGTTTAATATAATAAACCTGATTGATCCAAAACCTGGATCTGGGTTTAGAACATCACACAAGATTTCCCAGGTCACACATGACCACTACCATAGTTATTTGTGAGACAATAGAAAATAGGTCACACTTGACCACTTCTATAGCTCATTATAGGATAAAAATGGATAAATAGAGTGATAGTTTGAGGATATCAATTATCCTCTAGTTATACATGAGAGGCAGTGTGTTTGTAATAGATAGATACATACACTACTCAAAAATGTAAATAATGGAACACAACAGAGCTAAGGATGTAGAGAAAGGATTATAATTATTTATGTGTTATGACGTGAATCTCTCGAATTGTTTAATGTAGAGGAAATGATGTTTGATTCCTCTTTGGATGTTAAATACAAAACAGTGTATCACAGTCATTGTGGTATGTCTTCCAGGAGTAGAAATGTCCAGATTATTGTTTGAATGGTGTTTAGGGTAGGTAAATTTGTTTTTCATCACTTCATGATCTCCATGAATGTTATTCCTTTTTTAGTCACTTTTTTTATGTATGATCGAGAGTTATAGGAGTTTGAAAATTTTATTATTTTTTCGACTCATCTAAATTCCTAAATGATCCAGCTAGTTCTTCTTTTATACATCAAGGTCCAGCAGAAGGAATTATCTCCCCATGAGCATGTAACTTGTACTTTCATCTGAATATCCTACATAAAACCTTAAATAATGTTAGAATAATTAATTGGTTTAAATATGATAGTTAGTAATAAATTTGAATAACTTAAAAATGGTTTTTATGATTATAGGTGAGTAATTGGATTTGTTCTATTAGAATCAGTCTACCAGTATTGGTGACACTCTATATTGGTGAGTCGTTTCTATCGGTATCAGTTGCTCGGGGCCCCAGTGAGTCATTTGTTCTATCGGTCTATTCGGGCATTGGTGATTCATCATCATTTTCTCATTTTGAACTATCGGAGTGTCTCCCATTAGTGACTCGACCATCACTGTGTCATGTAAACTATCATTGTGGTCGATCATCAGTGACTTGTCCATCAGTGTGTCATTTTTTCTATTGATGAGACCTACAACTATGTCTTCCTTGATCAGTTACATCATCAATCAGTGACTTCATCAATCAGTTAAATCTTGTATTGGTGATTCATCCATCGGTGACTCCTTTGATCTATCTGTGTTGGGGACTTTGAAAATGTTACAAAGTGTCTGTCGTATACAGAAAAACACTAGATTAAGTGAAATTCATAATTACATCTAAAGATACACTTGTATGTTTATTGAAACACAAATATCTATAATATATTGACTTATTGACATGTATTATACAATGTGAAATAATTCATTCATTTATAAACATTCATTGACATTATTACCATTAGTTATAAAATAAGTCATAATGTACCAAGATTTTTATAGTGGCATGGTTTTGATTATTAAATAAACTATCTCACCAAAGGTCCATCAATATCCCCATTTTTTATAATAAAAAATCATGGTATTAATGAGTTATACAAGATGATATGGAATACAAATTACTTAACACAACATATGAAGAGTGAATGTGAATCCTCAATATATTATAATATCTTTCCTTTTATGCTCCCCTAAATTATTGTTTCAGATGATATATATATATATATAAGGTTCTCAGAGGTGGGATGTATATATTTTATTGATCACATGTAATCTTTCCTATGCTAGAGTTCCCCCCCCATTCAATTAAGAATTTATGCAATCTATATTTTCTCCCCCTTTTTAGATTATAATTAATTTAAAACAAGTATAAAGAATAATGAAATATAACACAAAGAAAATTGGATATATATTTATGTAAAATTGATATTCATTAAAGTAAAAAGAGAAAAACCAACAAAATTAATGTACAAAGCCCTATTTAATATATGATCCACATAGATGGGTTTGGAATTTGTGGGGATTTCCCTTTGTCTGATGGGTCAAGAGAGGATAGAAGAGGTTGTTTTGCAGATGTATGAAGAGTTGTTTGAATAGAAACAATAGGTAAAGAAACACATGTAGGAACATTATCTACAAGGCTTGGTCTAATCCCTGATAAAACATGACATTGTGGCTTCTCCTGGATCAATGGCCTGATCTATGATAAGGCTTAAGAAACTATAATCTGAGTGCGAGGTAGAGAACCTAGTGTAATGGGAGAAGATGTTGGGACCACTATTTCATCAGCCTATACATGCAGGTACGAATTCGAAAGCATGATGAAATCATTGAAGATTTCACAACAAACTACAAAGCCTTCTCAAAATCATCCTTGTTCACAATAAACTTTTCCAAAGTATGTGTAAACTCCTTCAACTCACATACTTTCCTCTTAAAGTCCTCTATCACTAGTGGAATTTTGATATTTTCATCCATGTACATAAGGTTATTCTTCATATCATTCTTGGTATAGTTTTTTTTGAGAAATACTTGTTTACCTTTTCTCTGATCTCCATATGAGCAAAAGATGCCTCATTTTTAAACTATCGTACCATGTTACAAACAAGGTCATTACTCGTGTACACATTGGCAAGAGCCTATTTATCATAGTCACTTTGAATAGACATCATCTCTTCTCTCATCATAGTCCTAAGGGACACCCCATCAACAAAAGTAGGCCTTATTCAATTAAAACTAGAAGAACTAGAAATCATCTAGCAAAGATCCTCTTTTAACTTCTTCAAATCTACACTCATGATTTGATTGACTAGGTTCCTATGATACTACATAACACCACAAAGTGTGGTTCTAAAATCCATGGTAATGGATTCAAATTCATTACTCATTATCTTCACATCTTCACTCATCATTATATTATTTCTAATAAAGGTCTCTTCTGTAGTGATTAGGTTAGGTTGAATCTCCTGAATCACCATTCCTATTATCCTAGAATCATCAGCCTAGGAAATACTCATTGATGTAGAAGATTCATTTCTAACTCCAATTTATGATGTCACTAACTCACATATATTACCTTACAATTGTTCAAGGTCATCCTTGGTGACATATTCACTAGGAACTACAGGTAGAATATGATCATCAATAGGAGGTAACACAGGTGAAGCAAGAGAAATTGGTTCTACTGTAGCTTGTGGAGCAGGGGAGGAGATAAGATCTCCTTGTCTGTGTCATAATTCATCCCAAATTGGATATATCTAAAACAACATTTTGAGGAACTAACACTAACTGAACATTAATTTATTCTTGAAATACATCCACTCCAGCTACTCCAGCCACTTTAGGTTCTTCCTCAATTTGAGTCATAGGTGCAATCTGATCCTTGAACACTTCCACATGTCCTTAACCCAAGTTATCATTATTCTCTTGAATGATTCCTTGAGAATCATCATCAAGGTGGTCATATCTATCTTAATTTCCATAATCTCCATCATCAAGATAGACATCATCATGTCTAATAGGATTAACATCATCCAGCCAATCATCCTCATTATCTTCTCCCTGAACAGACTCTTCACCAGAATTAACATCTAATTGACCTTATTTTAGTGAGTAACTCATATGCTCACCTTCAACATCATCATCATCATCACCACCACCACCACCATCAGTTTTTTTACTTATTCTTCAACTTCAGATATCTTAGTCTCTTTCTCATCTTCATCACCAAAAAATGGTTCTCGAGATGGTAGTGATAAAGGTATACTGGAAGGTCTATATGACATGTCTTTAATTCTTTCAGCTATTTTTGGGACACTCCTATAATTTATATAATAATCCTCTTATTTTTTCATCTCAGGCTTAACATGTTCCTCATCATAATAAATAACTTGATCTCCTGGTTTAAGACCTAGATCAGCTTGATCCCTAGGCTTGGTATGATTTTAAATGAGAATAAAATTTTTATATAATCTTTCTTCATCTTCTAAGAAAAATCTGTTGCACGGGCCTTATAATATTTTCATTTTTTTCTGTTATCCTTGTGTAGAAAAAATCCACTACAAGTAGTGATCACCTCATCACCATATTCTACATATTCTAGCATCTTCAACATTATTGGGATCATCATTGGATAGTTTAGTTATGTTTCCTTCTTGGATGGTATTATAATATCAAAAATATGTACCATAAGGTGCCTTCATAAATTCAAATTCACCCCATTTTTTAATAAGTAAATCAAGTAAATATCCTGATATTTTAAAGTATAAAATTTTCCCTTCTTTAGGAATATTTGGTGTTGAATGGACTTGTAAATAATTTTGCCCTCTATATCTAATTATGTAGTTGGGTCTCCCATAGACTAATGATTTACCGTCTATTATCTTAAAGAATTTTCATAAAAATATAAATAATATATTGGATGAATTTTTCCCTAGTAATCAGCATATATCAACTCATGGGTAATTTCTATACATTCATCACACTCTTCTAATGAAAAATATATTTATTTTCATTTCACCCCAAAACTCATCTTATCCTCTATGGTTTCTTCTAAATACACATTCATTTTGGGATATAATTGATGTACCATCTAAGGAATGAATGGTATCTCATTATTTTTAAACCAGCTGATCCACCCTTGAGAATCCAAAACTCTCAGTAAGAGAGACATGCTCGACAAAATACACTAACTAGATACTTCGTTCTCAGCTGTCACTACGCATCTTCCCAACATTTACTTCATAGAACTCGCTGCACTACTCAACTCTCTTTTCTAATTCTAGGAAAATGATGATTCACTAGGTCCTTTTATTTCTTGCTTCATTATCTCCATTCTAAAGGTTCGATTTTGAATAATGAAGTCGAAAGGTCAAAGGTATAAAGGTAGAATGATGGTAGTGAAATGTAGAAGAGTGGATTGAATAAATTTTATCAATTAGGGACTGTACTTCATAAAAATATAAAATAGATTAATCGTAAAATAAAAAAGAACTAAACTATGTCATTTTACATAAAATAAAATTAACGAACATATTTACCAGAAAAACCCTATCAGTATCAGTTTCATACTATTGGTATTGGTCTCACTTTATCATTATCAGATGATTGGTTTCACTCATTTGTTTCATATAATCGGTTTCACTAATCGGTTTCACCGGATCAGTTTCACCTAATTGGGTTTACCTGATCAGTTTTACTGATCTGTTTCACCGATCTGTTTCACTTATTTGTTTCACCTGATCCGTTACACTGATCTGTTTTACTAGATCAATTTTACTGATTGGTTTCACCTAAAGAATATATTTTTCTAAGAAAAAAATGACCTGATATTCATTGAAAATTTATCATTAATGATTTATGTATGATGCATCTCATTTTCTCATTGATTAAGGGTTTGGTAAATATTTCAACATGTTGATATACAGTCTCTCTAAACTCAATTGTTATATCACTTTTTTGATAGTGATCTCTCAAAAAGTGATGTCTTACATCAATATGTTTTGTTATGGAATGAGAAATTGGATTCTTAGAAATGATAATTTCAATTTTATTGTCAAAAATTATAGGCATATTTTGAAAATGAAATCCATAGCCTAATGAATTTTATTTCATCCACAATATATTTTCACATCAACTAGTAGCATCAATGCACTCTACTTCAACAGATGATAAAGCACCTGATTTTTTCTTTTTACTACATAATGAAATTACAGGCTTCCCCAAAATGTTACATGTTCCATAGGTGATCCTTATATATAATTTACATCCACCAAATTTAGTATCAGAATAACTAATCATATCAAAATACTATTTTCTAGGGTATAAAATCCAAAATTAGTTGTATATTTGAGGAATTTGAAAACTAATTTAATATCATTTAAATGTGAATCATTTGGGTTTGAATCAAATCATGTACACAAACAAACACTTAATATGATTTCTGGCCTACTAGTAGTTAATTAAAGGACACTCCCAATCATTCCTATGTATGCAATTTGATCAATATATTTACCATTTCCATCATGATATATCTAACATGTAGAACTCATAGGTGTGTTACTACTATTAATTCCTTCAAATCCATGTCATTTTAAAACAATTTTTTTATATTTTCATTGATTTATTATATTACCATATTTGTTTTTAAATATTTGAAATCTAAAAATATAATTATTTTCACCCATGAAACTCATTTGAAACCCACTATGCATCATTTTTGGAAAATCATTGGATAATGAATTTTTAAAAGATCGAAAAATAATATCATCTACATGTATTTGAGATATTAATGCATATTTACAAAATCTTCTTAAAAATAAAGTAGGTTCTACAACTCATTTTATAAAACCATTAGAAATATGAATGTTACATAACCTATCATACCAAGCTCTTGGATCTTGTTTGAAACCATATAATTATTTCGATAATTTAAAAACATTATTTTGAAAATATGGATTTGTAAAAACTAGGGGTCGTATAACAAAAACATCATCAATTATTTAACCATTTATGAATTTAAATTTTTATCCATTAGATAATGTTTGAAATTTAAGCGTGATGCATAAGAATGTAATATTCTATTGGCATTAATCCTATCTACTAGTGAAAAGGTATCCTCACTGTCAATTCTCTATTCTTGATTATAGTCTTGTGCAACCAATATATATTTGTATCTAATTATATTTATAGCTTCATCTACTTTATTCCTAAACACACATTTATTTCTTAGGGTCAAGGTATATTTTAGTCTACAAACAAGCTTCATGAGTTTATTTCTCCCAAAACAGTTAATCTATTCTTGTATTGACATCACCCATAATTCATCATTGATTACATAATTGATATTTTTAGGTTCAATTTTTAATATCAATGCTTTATGATCAACCTAATTTCTCAAGGAAGATCTTGTTTGTTTTCATCTAAAAAAATCTACAACTACAACATATAATGGATGGTTTTCAAGGGTCCTAGTTGGTCTAGTAAATGTAGTGGTAGTTTGTTCAGGTTCATCACTTGGTTTTGGTTCATGTTGGGTAGATACTGAATAATTTCCAAAATTTAATGTTTTGATAGATTCTTTTATAGGATGGTCACAATGTTTAGTATTAATGTCCAAATTTGACATATCCTCTTCACGCTTACCTAGTGAGGTCTTAGGATCATGTGGATCAGTTTCATCAAACATGACATGTTCATATTCTTCTATACATTTGGTTCATTTATTAAAGATACTATAATAATTACTTGATGTTTAATATCCAAGGAATATTCCTTCATTACTTTTCAAGTGAAATTTATTTATATTATCTTTACTGTTATGTATATAAAATTTATATCAAAAAACAATAAAATAAAATATCATAGGAATTATATTATTCCACAACATATAAGTAGTTTTCATAAGGATGGGTCTTATTAATACTCTACTTATTATATAACCATATTTATGGATATCTTAAGCCCAATAATAAATCATTAGGTCAAATTCTTTGAGCATAGATCGAGCTATTTTGTTATAAGGTTCTATTTCTTTTTTTAACTAAACCATTTTCTTGTGGTGTCCTAGGGGCAGAGAAGTTATGCTTATAGACATTTTGTGAGAAAATAGATTAAAAATCATGATTTTCATTCTCGCTGCCATGTTCACTACTTTAGTATTTAATTTTATGTCCAGTATGATTTTCAACAATCCTAGAATTCTTGGTAAAATGAAGGAAAGCTTCACTTTTGCGAGCTAAGAAAAATGTCCAAGTATACCTTGAAAAGTCATATACATGAACATAAACATAGTGCTTCAAATTTATACATGAAACTCTAGATCGTCCAAACATGTACTTTTGAACCATCTTGAGAGGTTGAGAATTTGAAAATTCCTTCTTTTATTTGAAATAGATTTTATGTTACATTCAATTTTTAGAAGGATTTCATACTCTATTGTCTGGAAACTCTAATTTGGGCAAGTCCTTAACTAATATTTTTGTAGTAAATTTCTCAAGGGAGTGTATATTTGTGTATCCTAGTCTTCTATGATTGATCCAAGAATCATTGTGATAGGCACTTAGGGAGGAAACATTCTATGATGCTAGTGTGTCTAAGTTTATAGCATATACATTGTCATTTCTATGAGATGTAAACACAAAGTTATTGTTGGAATAAAAATCCTAGAATGAATCATTTTTTAATTTGACATTGAATCCATCATCAAAACATTGGAATGTTCTAATAAAGTTATATATTGATCCATCAACAGAGAGTACTTTTGAAATCAAAATAGAGTTAGGGTTACTAATCTGGCCTAACATGATGATCTTTACTTTACCATTTTTACCAAATGTTAAATGTACTCCATATATATTGATTATATTATTGGAGCTTGAGTAGTCTCCTGTCATGAGTCTCGAAAAACCATTGTCCAAGTAAAAAAATTTCTACAGGAACTCTTTAGACAGTTTACCTCAGATGTGTTTGTCATAATGCACATATTTTCAATGCCATATTTCTCGTCATGAGATGATACAGATTCCGTGGATCTATCCTCGGTGGCACTCCAAGTGGCCTTTATTTATTAATTATATTTCATATTTTAATAGTAATACTTCTTTTTATAGTTTAATTTAATATATTCTTCTTGACATGCCCTCTACTTTTTCATTTAGAACAAACAATTTCTTTCGATTTTTCATGTTTTCACTCCTTTATCAAGCTACCCATGTTTTCATATATTCCATTTTAAATGGGATTCTTGAAAAAATTCTTCTTTCTATAAAATTTCAAGAATATTATGTCTCAATGATTCATTTCCTCATCACTATCTAAAGCTGATTCATCACTACGTGTGCTCTCAATAGTATCGTCCACTCTCTTTGCCTTTTCTTTTGAAAGTGGTAGTCTCGAATGCTATAGATTTTGAATATGGATCTTCCACATATTCTTTGTTTATATTCAAAACTTCTTCATACATCATTATTCTTCCAATGAGTTCATTGACAGTTAATTTTCTTAGGTAAAATGATTCACTTGTAGAGAAAAAGGTTTCTTTCTATCAATCTGGTATGAATGTGAGAATACTCAAAACTTTTTATTTGGAAGTAACATCCCTTCCCATAGATATAATATTTATCCCTATTTCATTAATCTTGAGATACATGTCAGAAATAAATTTATCCGTCTTCATTCTAAAATCTTCATATTTAATAGTATAAGTATTTAATCTCATCTCATTCACATTTTTTGTTCCCTCATGGGAAACAGAAAAAATGTCCCAAATCTCATGAGAAATTTTACAAGGAGAAATGAAATGAAATTTATCATCTCATAGTACATAGTGTATACCATTTAATTCTTTACATTTATTGTTATGGGAATACATGGTAGCTTCATCCGAAGTGTTTCTAAAAGTTTTAGGGAATCTATATTTACATTCAATATTAGTCTAGATTTCATATCTAATTATTTTTAAATGTATTTTCATTTTCAGCTTACATTATGTATAATTTTTTCCATTGAAAAAAGGTTCTCCACTTGAATCATATATTTCTTATCTATTTTCTATAATAAAGATTTGGAAATGATTTCAACGTGATAAAAATTTAGAAATTACATAAATTTTTTGATCTATGAAATACTACTACAATAAGAGTTGAAAAGTACAAAAAATATTTGAAAACTAAAAAATTCGTAAACAAACTGATACCAAATGTTTTCAGGGTAAAGTACTTAGTAGGGGTTGAATTGAGTATCTAAAAAAATTTCTCTTAAAAATGGTTCTTTGAAAATTTCCGCCAATTTAATAAATAATCAAAGTCATTTTGTAGTGAATTTATAATACACCTGAATGTTCAATTAATTTCTCAAAAGATTTATTAGTTCATAGCTATACTAATCTAAATATTAATAAATCTTTTGAAACAAACATACAGGATAAAAATAGTTATAAAATCATTCTTAATGAACTATCAAAGCCCTTTTTAGTTTTATGAAATATGTGATCAAAACATAGTAAAAACTAAAAGGTAAAAACACAACAGATATAAACAAGTGGTTTCGGATCAACCTGAGACTTAGTCCCCTTTACCTAGTGATCACCTAACACCATGAAATTTAACATAATAGACAAGATTGATCCACACACTGAATTAGTGTTCATAACAGCACTTAAGGCTATGTTGTTCACACCTGACCTCTACCATAGTTATTTGTGAGAAAACAACAAACATGTCACAATTAACATCTTCCATAGTTCTTCATGGGATAAAAAGGATAAATAGAGTGAGAGTATGAGGATATCAAGTATCCCCCAATTATTTACAGGAGTCAATGTGTGTGTAACAAACAAATATACACAGTGATCAGAAATGTAAATGAAAGAACAAAATAGAGCTAAGGATGTAAGGAATGGTTTATAAGTCCCTGTGTGTTATGTAGTGAATCTCTCAGCTCATTTGATGTAGTGGGAATGATGTTTGAGTTATATTCTGGAATTTGACTCCAAAACAGATTATTTTAGTCTCTTTGGTCTGGAATCTAGGAGTAGAGATGTTCATATTCTTGTTCAAAAGGTGTTTAGGGCAGATCATCATGTTTTTCTTCACTTCATAGTCTCCCCATTTTTTCATACTTATATAATCATTTGTTTTTGTAGTATGATCGATATTTTCAAGAGTTCTTTGATTCAATTATTTTTTCTACTAATTTACATGTTTGAATGACACAGATAGTTCCCCTTTTATACATTGAGGTCTAGCTAAAAGAATGATCTCCCAACGTGAATGTACATAGTACTGTCCTCTAAATAACCTACACACAACATTAAAAAATGCCATAAACATTAATTGTTATAAATATGACTATTATCTTTAATTTTTAATAACCTAAAAATAGTTTTTATGACTATCGGTGAGTCATTGGAATCGGTCTGTTAGAATCGGTCTATCAACATCAGTGACTCTCTGTATCAATATGTCCCTTCCATCAGTATCAGTGTCTATGGGAATCGGTGAGTTGTTAGTGCTACTGGTATATCTAGGAATCCATTAGTTAGAATCGGTGACTCATTTTGAACTATCAGTGTGTCTCCCTTTGGTGAATCATCCATCAGTGTGTCAACTGAACTATCGGTGTGACCGATCATTGGTGATTTGTCCCTCAGTGTGTTGTTTGTTCTATCAATGAATACTACCTCAATGTCTTCCTCGATAAGGGACTTATATGAACAGTAACTTCTAAAATTAGTGAGTCATCCATTAGAGAATCCCTCAAACTATTGGTGTTAGGAACATTGAAAAAATTAAAAATTATCTGTCTTATACAGAACAACACCAAATTATGTGAAATTAATAATGACATGTAAATATACACTTTTAAGTATATATAAACACAAATATCCATAATTTATTGAATTATTTAAATTTACTATACAATGTGACATAATTTATTCATTTATAAATATTCATTAAAATGGTTATCATTACATATAAAATAGGATGTGAAGTACCATGATTTGTAATGTGGACTGGTTTGTGACTATTAAAACAACTATATGAAAAAGGTTCAAATAATATCTTCTTAATCTTAAGCCCTGTAAAATAATAAACACAAATATATACATGATTCTTCATGATAATAAATATATTAATGATATAACCTGAAAAAGTAGTTTTATGAACACCTCATTAAATAATACTGGTGTATAAAATATCATACTTCTCAAAGAAGGAAATTTGACATGATTATGCTTTAACGCATTGGTAATATCTAAATTAAAACCTAATAAAATAGAGATCCTAATATAGAATTGAAAATCCCCATAATGTTTAAGTTAATCATCATAAAATTAAGTAACGGTCCGTATATAACCCACAAAAAATGTATAAGTGGGGAATATAAATTTCATTTTATAGAGATAAAAGTGAGTCAAAATCTCATACCTTGAGTTTTGTAATGCCCTGACCCCAAAATCCCATAGTTGATGCATTATTTTATTATATTGGCATGATACAAGGAATCAAGTCCCAAAAGTCTGATTAGGATTGCAGTCTTGGAAAATTGGTTATATACATGAACGTTACATTACACATTAAAAAATAAAACACAATATAAATGATCCTTTGAGAACACCATTAATCCCCTTGCATAACCCTTCTTATCAATCATAATAAACTTCGTGCAATCCTGGGAAAATAAAACATAAGAAAGAGGTGAGATCAGATGCTCTGTAAGTATAACAATATTGAGGGGACATTCACAAAGAAGAATAAACATATAAGGCAATATATAAAACTAAAACAAAAGAATTATAAAAATAAACTTCAGTATAATATGGATAATATAAATCAAATAATACCATTTACTTATTCACATGGATATTCTACTAGTATAATAATAAAATGCAATATCAAGATCCAATTTCATAATAATGGAATGCATAATGCCAGACTTCATGACCACATAGTCAAGGAATTGTGTCAGGACTACAAATATGTTTTTTCCAAGGCCTTCTTCCAAGAAAATAGTTTGTCTCATGAGACCTACCAATGCATCGAGGAGCTATAGCAGGCTCCACCTGTCACATACTAAGTCCATTTCATTCCTCATATAAAAAGGATTAAATATAACATAATCATTCATATTAAAACTAGCATACCAAATGTCAATAAATTATCCAAAAACCACGAATTGTATAAAAATAAAACATCCATAGTCAAACATATCACAAAACCTTCAATAAAATATGTAATATTTTTATCATAATAAATCCATCTCGATCAAAAATAGTATCTAGTATAGGATCTTGACGTAGTTGAAAATGATCAGTAAAACTCTTTGAGAGAGATATCCCTTTTTCATGAAATCAATTTAAATTTCACATAATTAAAAAAATTTATTAAAAATTTATTTTTGAATCAATGTTTCCCATACCACTTTGAAACTATTGAAAAGAAAAACATTTTAAATCATTCATGTCCATATAATTAAATCCTTAAATTTTTTTGAAAACATTTACATTAATGAGAAAGGTTTAGAAGAATAAATATTTAAAAAATTTAAAAGGATTATTTAGTTAAAGGGTCCCTTAAAAATAATCCTTTTGAAAACTATTGTATGAAATATGCACATGGATAATAAATATGTCACAGTAAAAACATACACGTAAACAATCTCGGATAATAATAAGATTGAAGAATTAGCCCTTACCTTGCACATTAATTTGGTTGAGGGTACGTTTAACATCTTATATAATGAAACTTTTTATGTTATTAAAATATACCATAACCATATTCATATTTATTATATCATACTACATTCATTTGTGACTTTATGCTACCCATTTAATAATGATTTCCATGTTAAATTAACATTTCAGGTAATAGTCGTTTTCTTTAACGTACCCATTTTAACTTGTTATTCTTGATCGTATCTTTAAGATTATGATTTAAATAAATTCATCATATAAAAAATTGTTTATATATAATATATATTTAGAATATATATATATATATATATATAATAGATTTAAATATGAAATGGAAGTCTCCGTTTATGGAGATGGTAGGTCGTACGTACATATAAATGTTGTTTTCATTTTCATACTGTATTGAATGGAAGTAAGTGAATAAGGATTATGTAAGTATATAAATATATATGTATATCTACATTAGAAGTATTATTTCATATATTACATAATTATTACTAATATATATTTTATAATCATCTTTGAAAGATGAATGTGTAAATGAATCTCATCGCGTCATGGAGAAGGTAATCCATACACACGCATGAGCGGCAATATCACTATATTGATGGTGAAATCATATGAATTTTATGGTATATAATATATACATAATTATTAACAAGTTATAATTATTATTTATATCAGTTATATTCATTATTATAACCATCCAAATAATGAAGTGTTTGAATAACAAACTACTCCACGACGTGGAGATGGTAAGTCATACGTACTCATGTATTGTGACTTTGTCATTTATAAGATGGATAGAAAAAAATATGGTAGTACCATATTTATAATAACATCATAGTATGTAGAAGGTACTGGAGTTATTATTTTTATATGGAAACAAAAAAGAAAGATAAAGTGTAAGATTAAAAGAACTTGAAAGAGGGTGGTGAAATTATTACCTCTTCTTAGGGTGTTTCCTTTTAAGTTGATCAAAATGGCTCCATAGGTTGGATTTATGATTGATGTAAGGCCTCTAGGTTGAAGGGAGGAAAGTTGGTAAGAGATTTGGGAAGGGGTTGGCCAAGCCAAATGGATTTGGAGGTGTAATTTTCAGTGAAGGGGATGTACCCTATTATAAGAGAGGTGAGGGTCACTTTAGGAAAAGACTGAAATATTATTTTATAATAAAATAATTATTGGTTTTTAATGGCTCCGAAATGATTTATTTCTTAGATATGGCGGGGATAGATCTAAAACATTTCTAACAATACGTTTTTGAAATATTTTGGTTTCCATTTTAACCTTATCTTTTATATTTAACTCTTAGTTAAATAGTTTAACTTTCACTGTGTATTCTTGTATTTTTACAATATATGGTTAATAAACTTACTCTAAACATCCAAGAGAAACTAAAGTTGTTCTTTAATGACATATATAATATTATATAATTCTTTTGGGATACCCTTTTATTTTTCAGATTATTATGTCAAACAATAATATAGTATTTGTTTTAAAAATTAATTTATGTCAATTTTGACACTATTTGGTATTTTGTTTTTGTGAAAGTCATAAAAAACTTAAAAAATTGAAAACTATTTATATAATAAATACTAACATGTCATATTAACCTATAAAATTAGTTTAATTTATCAAAAGTCTCTATTTACATATATTTTTTATTTATGATATCAATTATTTCAATATTTCATTAATAATTTAATTTCTGCATCATCATTGTGTCCTAAATATATTAAATTATTTGACATCTAAAAATTATAAATAAAATAACATTATATTGCAAATTTATTTATATTTCCAATGAATATTTATAGTCAAATTTATCTTACGTATAAACCTATATTAAAAATGGTTTAATTATTAAACATTGAATTTAACTCTTTTAACACTTTTTTAAATAAAATAATTATAAATGTCTTAATCTAATCCAAGTGGACCAAAGGGGATCATGTTTTATTCCAAATGTTTTTTGGTCGAATTAAAATTATACAATAGAATTAGAAAATGTGTTAGGGTAATTAAAATATATTTTTTACCCTTAATTACCCCATTTACTTTTAACCGTGGTAAATAAAAGTCAAAAGTTATTATTCACCAAAAATTATTCTCATATTATTAAACCAAATTTTACATACTAAAATCAACCGTCTCTATCAGATTTTTAAAATTCAACACACATATGTGGTAAAATTATGTGTTAGGCAAATTAGTAAATGCTCCTAAAATGTGGGTAAAAAATAGTAACGAGTTCAATAACATTTAATACATCTAATTTTATTATAAAATGATTCCAATGAATTACACTAAACTTATATAGGTATTATATATCAATTTTTACATAAAATAAATTTAAATAAAATAAATAATTGTTTAAATTAAAAGTTGGTTTTAAATAAAAACATATTGGTTTTCACTATTCACAAAAAATTGAATATTTTCATAAAAAACAAAAAATTCACCCAAATTTTATTTTGATATTTAAATTATAAAAAAATTATATTTTACCAAATTCAAAACATAGAAGTGGCATTTATGAATTTAAAATTAATTCCAGTTGTCAATAATAAAAAGTGGTTTTAAAAAAAAGTAAAAACTATCAAAAGATTGACATGTGTTTATGTCAAATATAAATGTGTAATTACTTATAATGGCCTAAATTGTATTAAATGAGAAAAATATAATCTAATTATACTTCCAAACCATTAAAATTCATTATTTAACACTGTAAATTATTTGTATTAAAAAAAAAATTTCAATTAAAATTTAATTTTTTCACTATTCATCAAAATATAAAAGTTATCTGAAAAGTACGAAAACATTTTACAAACTATATTTTTATTTCCTGTCTCTAAATATGAATTTAATTTAATTAAATTGAGGGTATAAATGTGTAAAATATTTGTTTTAAAAATTATTATTTATTAAATAGGTGGTATAATTTCATTTTTTGAAAAATATTTATTTTATCTAAAAATTTGTATTTTTCATTATATTATTTCTAATAAACACAAAATATGAATTATAAAATTATATAGAGTATATAAAATTCAAAATTCAGTTAATAGTATTAATTTCCGCTTTTTGAACGGTTAGTTTAGTAAGTCGTGGTGCGCTCGAACTCAGTGTAACATGTAGCACAAGTTATTGAATTTCATTGAAGGGATAATGTACTCTGAGATCTTGGGATGTTACATTCCACCCTCCTTCAATAAATTAAATCCTTTCAATTTGAAATTTTTCATAGAAAATAAATGTTTAAAATAGAAAAATTTCTTTGTGGAAAAACCGACATCGATAATTGGGTTAATAAAATTTAGTTTTAATAAAAGGGAAAGAGAAATGAACAATTCACCACCAAATTATGATCTCAATTAGAAGAACCTTGATGGAAATTAGAGACACATAATTTGAGGTAAAATATAAATATTTATAGGGAGTGATTGAATTCATCAATCACAAACAAGTGTAAAATTGAGGGCCTCAAATCCATCAATCTATGATGATTTATAATATCATCAGTTAACAAAACATAAAGTATTTGGATAACACTTTTTTTGTTTTATGATACCTTCTATAAAGTTAATAAATTAATTTATTCATAGAATTATAGAAAAATATATATATACTTGACAAGTAGAGTTTCATCCTTCAACTAATTCCTATCAAAAGTTCATCTTTCACTCCAAATGATAATAGAATTATAAAATATTCAATTTATCCTAATCATATCGTGTTCTAAAAATAATAAATTTATAATTCATTTTCCCGACTGTTAAAAAAACTACATATTGAAAACTAGTACATCACGTATACAAGTTGCATGTGATCCACCATTGTTTCCCTTCGGTTGCGGGTTCAAGTCTCATGGCCTTTCCGAACGCCATGGGTTATCACACGACCTCCAGGTTGTCCTTTTTATGACAATCCAAAAATAATCTCAAGAAATCATTTAACTTTATCAGTAGAATCCAATGTCAAACATAATTGATTCCAACCATTAGTCTTATCCAAAATACTTTTATCCAAACTCATAATCCAAAATTTACAATGAATGTATACACAATAAAGATCCTTTTTTCATGTAATAACATTTGAATACCTTCATCATGTATTATTTAAAAACACAATAACACCTTTAATTACCCTAAAACCATATTGATTACATTTTTCTCCCTTATTCCCCATAGAATACTGGATATAATATTTATATCCAATTTTTTTTTAATCTTCAATAATGATGGAATATACAAATCATTATTCACTTTTAAGGTAGTCAAGAATATCCAATATAATTTTTCCAAATCAATATTATATAATTCTAAAATAACAACCTCAGTATCATAACCATGTAATGTTTTATCTTTATCTCAACCATATATTTTAAAAAAACATTAACATGCTATTGTGTCACTTTCCTTCGTTCAACACAATCTTAATTCCTTAATAAAACAGTACTGCAGTACAATCCTTATATATTGCATAATTATTATAACTAGTATATTGTTGTTACAATACTCAAATGACATAATTCATTAATATCTACATAAGAACACTATTCATTACTCTTCATCTGTGGTAATATCATAATTTGATTACTATCCAAAAACATCATTTTTCGAATAATATGATGATTTGGACATTGATTCGCGTAGTATCCCAACTCCATGAAGATAAATAATTATATATTTGAAACCTTTTTCTTACCCTTAAAATCAAATATTTAGTTTCCTTTTTCTCCATACTTAAAACAAAATCCCATTCCATTCATGCATTTACCACAGTGATTCATTCCCCATTTATCACATGTGGGAAAATCCTTCTTTAACCACTTATCTTTATCCATATTTCCCTCTTCCAACCTTTTCTTCTCTAGATTCCCTTTAAAACCATAGGACTCAGAGAATTATTAACTTATCTTATTAACACATGATATTATATCTTCGTATTATAAGAATATGTGGCAGACTATTTTCCATCAATATGTTTCCTTGATACCAGGAAAGATATGATCCTTCTCAATCTTTGGATCATGTGTATTGCCAGAGTTCTCATTCCATCTACTAGGAACCATTTCTAAACAATGGCATACACTAGGTTAGTTTATGAATTACAATACTCAGTTCCAAACTTTTAAAAAACATAACATAAATTAAAAAAAATTGGGATATAATCCATAATCATAAAAAAGTCATCTTTTAGGAAATATATAGTCATATGTTCTTCCTAATGGTTTTTAATGAAATTATGAATTATCCTAAGTATATCCCTTAGGTTTTTCATAACTAAGAGTGCAGCGAGGCCATTTTTCATCCACAATTTCTCATTCGAGTCTTTCTTAAAGTGGTGTTTTTTGGTTTTATCTCTTAATACATCTATGTTAGAGCCACCTCTACCTTCTCATATCCATACAGGGATGTATTGCTGATAAAAATCACAAAATATCTACGTTACCAAAATTCTAGGATGTTCTTATATACTAATTCTCAATGTCTATCATAGGGTAATGTTCTCTAATTAGAGTTTTTCAAAATCTACCTTCCAAGGTTTGTACTAAACTTCCTATGATACCAACTATAATGCCCCAAACCCATAAGTCTAGAGTCGGTTAATTATATTAATACATTGGCGTGATACAAGGAATCATGTCCCAAAATCCTGATTAGTTTAGCAGTCTTGGAAAATACATTACATACATGAACTTTATATTATACATTAGAAAAAAACACAAAATAAATGGTCCTTTGAGAACACTATTAATCCCCTAGATTAACCCTTCTTATCAATCATAATACACTTCTTAGAATCTAGGGAAAAAAACATCAGAAAGGGGGGATCTTAGATGCTTAGTAAGGATAACAATATATTAGAAACATTAGTTAATAAGCCTAAACATTTAAGGAAATGTAAAAATTTAAAATAAAAGACTTTTAAACATAATCTTTAGCATAATATGGAAATTATAAATCACATAATTCTATTTAATTATTTACATGGATATTCTAATAGTCTAATAATCACATGCAATATCAATATCAAATTTTATAATTATGGAATGCATAATGCCATAATTCATACCCACATAGTCAAAGACTTGTGCCAAAACTAAAAATAAGATTTTGTCAAGGCCTTGTGACAAGACACTAGTTTGCCTCATGAGACCAATCGATGCATCGAGAAGCGATAGTGGGCTCCACCCATCACTTACTATGTCCAATGCATTCCTCATAAAAATAGGTTTAAACATAACTTAAACATTAGTTGGAAAACTAGCATACTAAATGTCAATACATTATCCATAAATCATGAATGGTATAAAAATAACACATCCACATTCAAACATATCACAAAACCTTCAATACAATTTGAATGATTTTTATCATAATAACTCAACCATGAACAAGAATAATATCCATTAAAGGATGTTGAAATATTTGAAAATGATCATTAAAACACTTGGAGAGAAATATCGTCTTTTTATGAAATCATTTTAAAAGTCACAAAATTTATAAAAAAACTCATTGAAAATATATTTTTGAATCAAAGTGACTCGTAAAACTTTTAAACATTTTTAATGGAATTTACATTTTAAAACATTCATGTCTATTTAAATAAATCCTTAAAATCATTTTGAAAACATGGACATAAATGAAAATGTTTTTGAAGAATAAATCGTTAAACCATTTAAAATGATTTTTTAGTTGAATAGTACCTTAAAATGAATCCTTTTGAAAACTCATTTATGAAACACCAAAATAGATAATAAATATGTCCCAGTAAAACATACACGTAAACAATCTTGGATAATAATTAGATAGAGGAATTAACCCTTACCTTAAACATTCCTTTGGTCAATGGTACATTTAGCTACCTATATAATGACCATAGTATGTTATTAATTTATACCAAAACAATATTTTTATTTATTATAACATGCATGATTCATTTATGACTTTATAATACCCATTTAATAATGATTTCAATGATAAATTAACATTTCGGGACATAAATGCTTTCTTTATCGTATGTGGTTTAACTTGTTATTCTTGATCGTATCATTTAGATAATGATATAAATACTTCCAGAATATAAAACATTATTTATATATCATATATATTTACAATATAAATATTTATAATAGATAGATATATGATATGGAAGGAATAGTTTACGGAGACGGTGGGTCGTACGTACGCATAAACGATGTTTCCGTTTTCATATCATATTGAACTAAAGTAAGTGAATACGATTTGTGTAAATATATACATACACACACATATATATATCTAGTAGAATTGTTATGTCATATATTATGTACTTATAAATAATATATATTTTTATAATTATCATTAATGGTGAACATCAAAATGAATCTCATTGCGTCGTGTAGATGGTATTCTGTATGTATGCATGAGCGACAATATCATTATATTGATTGTGAAACCATATATAATAGGATGGTATATAATATATGAATAATCATTAAAATGTTATATTTATTTTTTACATCAGTAATAATAAATATCATACCCATCCAAATAATGATGTGTTTGGATAACAAACTACACCACGACATAGAAACGGTAAGTCGTACGTATGCACGAATGAAGACTTTGTCATATATAGGATGGATATAATAATGAATATTGATTTACCGTATTTATAACTACATCACTGTATGTTGAGGGTATTGGAGTTATTATTTTGGTATGTAAAAAAAATGAAAGAGGAAGTGTAAGAAGAAAAGAACTTGAAAGAGGGTGGTGAAATTTTTACCTCTTCTATGGCTATTTCATTTTTAGTGGATCAAAAGAGCTCTTTAGGTTAGATTTTTGATCAATGTAAGTCCTGTTTTTCGAATGGAGGAAAGTTGGTAGGAGATTTGGCATGGGTTTCGTTGAGCCAAATGGCTTTGGAGGTGTTATTTTTAGATAAGGGGAAGTACCCTTTTATAAGAGACGTGAGGGTCACTTAGGAAAAGCTTGAAATATTATTTTATAATAAAATCAATTTAGTTTCATAATATCTCTAAAATGATTTAATTCTTAGATAATGTGGATATGGGTCTAAAACCTCTCAACCAATAGGTTTGGGACAAGTTTTTTTTACCGTTGTAACCTTATATTTTTTATTTAACTCTTAGATAAATTTTTTAACTTTTACCGTCTCTTCTAGTATTCCTACACTATACGGTTAATAAACTTACTATAATCTTCAAAAAGAATATAAAGTTGTGCATTAATGACATATATAATATTATTTAATCCCCTTTTCCGTAACTTTTATTTTTATGAATATTATCTCATCCAATAATATAGTATTTGTTTATAAAATTAATTTATGTCAATCATGACACTATTTTGAATTTTGTTTTTGTGGAAGTCATAACAACCGTATCACGTCGATCAAAATTTAATAATCAACCCTAACCGGTCATAGTAACCAATAAAATTTGTGGAATTCATCAGAAGTCCCAATTTATATTTATTTGGATATTTATAATATCAATTATTTTAACATTTCATTAATAAGGTGATTGCTGCATCATTATTGTGTCACAAATAAATTAAATTATTTAATGTCTAAAAATTATTAATAAAATAACATTATTTATGAAATATATATTG
Source organism: Viscum album (assembly GCA_963277665.1). NCBI lineage: Eukaryota > Viridiplantae > Streptophyta > Magnoliopsida > Santalales > Viscaceae > Viscum > Viscum album. The sequence continues at coordinate 1,083,846,317 of OY728139.1, read as the reverse complement.
ATTTATACTAATTATTTATAGTCTAATTTATCTTATGTAAAACCCTATATTAAAAATGGGTTAGTTATTAAACATTGAATTTAACTCTTTTAACTCTTGTTTAAATGAAATAAAAATAAATGCCATAATCTAATCAAAGTGGATCAAAGGGGACCATATTATATTACTAAGGTTTTATTTGGTCTAATTTCACTTATCTAGTAGAATAAGGACATGTTTTATGGTAATTATAAAATCATTTTTACCCTTAATTACCCTATTGTCTTTTAACCGTTGTAAATAAAAGTCCAAAGTTACAATTCACCAAAAAATTAGTTTCATCTTATTGAAAAAAAATTTCTTACTAATATCAACCATGTCTCTCAGATTTTTGAAATTCAACTCACAGAAGTGGTAAAATTTTGTTTTATGAAAATTTGTAAATGTTTCAAGATGGTGGGTAAAATACGGTAAAAAGTTCAATAAATATATATACATCCAATTTTTTTTATAAAATTACTCCAATGAATTACATTGAACAAATATAGGTATTATATATCTATTTTTAATTAAAATAAATTTTAAATTAAATGAATTATTTTTCAATAAAAATACAGTTTTAAATAATAACGTAGTGTTTGTCATTATTCATCAAAAATTGAAAGTTTTCAGAAAAAAAATCAGAAATTCACCCTAAGCTAATTTTGACATTCAGAATTCAAAAATGAATTAAATTTTACCAAATTCATAAAATAAAATTTGAATTTATTAATTTAAAATTTTTTCTGGTTGTCATAACTAAAAAGTGGGTTTTTTTAAAAGTAAAAACTATCAAAATATTGACGTGTGTTTATGTCAAATTTCTAATAATTACCTAAATTATATTAAATGATAAATCTATTATATAATTATACTTCTAATCCATTAAAATTCATAATTTAACCCAATAAATTATTTCTATTAAAAAGTTTGTTTTCAATTAATATTTTGTATTTTCACTATTCAGCAAAAATATGAAAGTTACCAGAAAAGTACCAAAATTTATCCAAAATAAATTTTTATGTCCCGATGATAAAGAATAATTTTATTTTATTAAATTTATTATATAAAAGTGTCAAATATATTTTTAAAAAATATTCTCTATTAAATATGTGGTATAATTGCATTTTCTGAAAAATACTTCTTTTATCTGAAAAATTGTTTTTCCATATATTATGTCTAAAAAACACAAAATATGAATTCTAAAGTTATATGTAGTATATAAAATTCAAAACTATGTTAATATTATTCATATTTTTTTTGAATGGCTAGTTTGGTAAGTCATGGTGTGCTCGAACTCGGTGTTGTGTGTAACACATGTTATTGAATTTCTTTGAAAGGATAATGTACTATGAAATCTTGGGGTGTTACATGTTCCATTTAATTTGAATGTGATCCACCACACCGGTAAATTTAAATATAATATAATTATATAAAATAACAATTTACATACTTAAAATATTATATATGATCCACATATAAAATGTTGACACCAATTTATCAAAAAAAAAAATTATAATATTTGTTTCTGTGTGTAAACTATATTGTTTTTTCATAAGATTTTTGGTTCTGTTCTTCTAGTACTCGTAATTTGATCAAGGTTACATCATTTATAGAATATTAATAATTATCTACATATAATTTATATTCATTATATATATGTATTTATTTATATTCATCAATAAAGGTTAGATATAGAAAACGGAATTAAAACGTTTTGGGCAGCGGTAGGCTATATATACATCTGAATGTTATTTTCACTTTTTGATAGATTAAATGATATAGTGATAAATAATATTAAAACATTAAATAATATTTATTATATCATATAAATCATATATATTCTTAAAACAACTTTTTATTACCATCCATGTAAATTAGTAATGGAAAATGAATAACATTACATTGTGGAGGTGGTAGTTAACACGTACGCACAAGCAACATTATAATTTTCCAAAAAATTGGATGGTAAGAAGTTACTTATGAAATTATCAAACATGAATGAATATTACATCATAAATATCGTATATAAATATAAAAAGCACCATAATATGCATCCATAAAATATGTTAAAGAAAAATTAATTTTATCACTATGTGGAAAGGTTACGTCTTACGTATATATGAGAGATAATTTTACTTCCCATTTCATGGGAAATAAGGTGGATAATATTGGTATTAGAATAATAATAAAATTTTGAGATATTTTGGATATTTAAATTATTGTTTTATTATTAATAAAATATATTTATAAGAATAAAATGAATAAGTTAAAAGAAAGTGATCTGTTAGGATGATTACATCTTCTTTGAAAGAACTCCATTAGATATCCTTTTATGGATCATAGGGTTGGTATGTTGTGAACTAAGTAACATATCTAATGTGTATAATAATATTGAATTAAAAAATTCATAGTTTTGTGTCAATATAAAGATGTGGTGAAAATATGATAAAGTATGTGTTTCTATATATAAGTAAGAGGAGGGGAATGCCTATAATTTCTAAAATAATTAAAATATAATATAGTGATTATGTAGAAAAGTTCTTCCAAATGGATATATATCAAAATATAAGGTCTTATTTTGATGAAAGAATATAATTACTTTGAACTTTTTATGGGATTAAATGGTTGTTTAGACCATTTATTTTCATTTAACCCCTTAGTTAACTTATTTTAACATTAATCGTGGTAACAACCTTTTCACTCTTTAAGGGTTAAAATTTTACAAATAAGGTAAAAATTATCTCATAAATATAAAATTGATGAATTTTAAAACCATTTATAATCATAAATATACTATTTAAGTATTTTTATTCTTAAAAACAATATTATATTATTATAGGACATTAAATAACCTTAATGTCATTTTTGACACTAATCCATTAAGTTGACATTAAAGAAACCAACACAAAAATGGAATTAGAATATAATCCTATCAAACATCCCTAATAGGTAACATTTATATTAAAAATTCATATATCCCAAATCTTAATTGATGCTTTATTACTTTTAAAAAAATTAAATCATTATTATTATTTTTCTATTAATTTAATTAATACGGTTTCAAAGTTGAATAAATATATTGGGTAATTATTGAATCACAAAAAATGAAATATAAATTATTATGATAAATAAAATTAATTTATATTTTAAATAAATATTCTAAATGTAACATAAATTTTTTACCATTATAATAAAATTGTTGAGATATTAATGTTAATAAAATGATATTTTTTACTTTTCTTTAGTCAAAATATTCTAAATGTCATTATAACAGTAAAATGGATCTTAAACACCATATTATAGAACTTTAGATGAATAGTGATAAATTTATTTCATTAAAATAAATAAATTCATGTATTGGGTGGATTTTTAGTCCTTATCACATTAGTTTTATCTCTACTTACCCAATTTTACCTTTACTGTGTAATAAAAATTTATAAATGTTACTATTCATTTTAAGAAAAAATAAAAGGGAAATGTATAACATATTTGGAGCTCCAAATTCTAATTATGGAAGCCATTCTTAAATATTCAATTTCAATAGGTTGAAAAAATTAATATACAATAAAAACATAGAACACAATAAAAACAACATTTCAAAAAAATCCTTTAATATATAAAAATATTTTTATAGAAATTTGAACCAAAAAATTGATTATAATGAACTAAATTCGATTATTAATAATATAATATATTTAATTTTAAATTTAAATCATTTTTAAATAAATAAATATATATATATATATAACCTTAAAATTCTTGAAAACGAGATATAGTTTAAAAATCAATATTTTTTTCCATTCCTCATAAAATGGATCTTTCAGAAAATTTAAAAAAATTTCCGCTAAATGTTTTAGATGTTTATTTTAAATATAAATTTCTTTTTAAAAAATAATTTTTTTAAAAAAATCAAAAATCAAAAATAATAATTTATCCCAAAAATAAATAAAAAACATATTTTAAGGAAACATATTTTTGAAACATAATATGTCTTTACAAAAAATGATTCTTATTTCCTACAAAATAAATTAACATATATACTAAGTAGAAGAATAATAGTATAGTTTTTCCTATTCATAAACACTAATTCAAGGGATAGGTTATTAAAATTATATTAAAATGATAATATTTAGTTTTTCATTTATGATTTGTGTTGTGTTTCATATACTCTATAGAACAAGACACTCATCTTATAAAAGATCTAGGTTTCACAATTATAGTCCATATTATCCCATGAGATATAAATCATAAACCATTTTAATGGTGTTCTATATAAATTTAGGCCAATCCATCACAAAATGAAAACTGTACACATGAATTCCATAAGATCATAGATTCATTTTTCAGTCCATCATAGCTTAACCAATGGAAAATAAAATGACTATATATACATATCATCATTTCATTATAGTATAACCTATGGAAAAAATGGGTTTCAAAAAATTTGTATCAAAATTTAATTAAATAATGGGTAAATGGGTTTCATTGAATGATCCTTAAATAATCATCATAATAAGACATATAGAGAACTAAATTATATGGTTTAAAAATATCAAATCCATATTGAAGCATAAAAATACTTAAAGGATATTGATATAGATGAAAATACCTTTAAAAAAGAAATTTATTTTTTTAAATATGTAAAATATCAATTTCTGTCGATTTCATTGAAATCTAAAACTTCAAAGAATACTGATAAAAATAATTTATTTAAAAATAATAATGTTAAAATGTAAATTAATATTTAAATAAAATAATTATTTTGAAAAAAATGAAAAGTTTTGGATTTGGGAAACATCAAAACAAAGATTCCTTTCACAGTTTTGGTAAAAAGTAAATAAAACCTCATTTGAAAAAAAAGAATATTAATTTTTAAAAATATAAAATAAATTCAAATATTATTCCACAGGTATTTAAATAATAATTTAATCATAGAAAATAAATATCTTAAAAAAATATTTTTTGACAAAAGGCATAGAAAAAATAGTTCACCGACTAAAGAGGAAATAAGACTAGATTTTCTTAAAAACATTTATCAGTAATTTAAAATACGTACAAAAAGAAAAATGGTACTATTATTTGAAAAATACATGAATATATAGATGAGAATAATATAAATGGGGTTTAAAGGGTTGGAACAACATAATTGTTCCTCAGTGTAAATTTAGCATAGATAGTCTAAAAAAGAATTGATATTATAACCTAAACTCTTACCTCAAATCTCATATTCTTGTTCTGTTGGTCAATCCTATTATATAAAATATATAAATATCTTATAAATATCTTATAGAACTTTATTTATATAAATATTTCTATATATAATTCTCTTATAATATTCAATTAAACTTATATTAACCCTTCTCCATTAAAATGAACATTTAGTTGAAAATCGTTCCATTTTATGAAGGTGGTAGTCCACATAAATAGACGAGTGACATTATCATATTCCAGTTATTAGTAGTGAGAAAAAAAATAACAATAAAATTATTATAAAAACAATAAGGTATATTAAAGGTACTGATTTTATTATGTTTATATGTTTATAGAACATTTTGAAGTTGTTTATTAAGGAAAACATGAAATATATTGGTAAGAACATATAAATTTTATTCTAGAATCCACTTTTGAATGAAACCTATTATATTCTTGGATATGTTTTTTGGGAATATTAATACCTCTAGGTCAGGAATAATATTATTATGGTTTTATTTGTTTAATTTTCATTCCCCTCCAAACATACCCATCTAAGGTTGGAAATGAGAGGAGGGAGTTAATTACCAACCAAATCATAACTATAATAGGACCCAAGTTAGTGAAAATCACTGAGTGTATGTCATACATTTAAATCGGTGGAATTAACCTCTAAGAGAATATGTGAAATGATATTTAATATAAGTAGATAAATAATATCCTACTTATATATACTAAATGGAAACCCAAGTCCATGCATATAAATTCATACATAACTAGCATAATTAGAAAGGAACTAAAAGTACTAAAATATAAACTCCACAATGAAAAATAATGTCAGATAACTTGTAACAAACTATGATATAGTAATATCCATCTTGATATAAAACTTATTAGTAATTTCCTGAAAAACATTTTATATATTTATAGGTTGATCATTATAGGTGTATTATGTAGGATCCTCCTTAAAGCCTCTCTAGAAAATTATAAAGAACGCATACTAATTCCTAGTGAATATTAAGTCAAAGGAAATCATCCCCTAATTAAATATACTATGTTTATAAACTAACTATGGATATCTCTCACCATGTATCACATACATTATATCTTATAATATAGTGACCCCACTAGATATCCAGTTTTCCCCAACATTATGCATCCTGAGCCATCTCTACCCAAAATAAGCCATCCCGAATACCCTTGGGCTATGTATCACAATATGAATATAATGGATCACATCATATCAATATCCAATGACATATCTACATGTATTATATGAGATGTTTTTGGGAGCTACCATAGACCACAGATGGTGTATCATATATCAGGTATTGCACCTCAATTCATCACAACCCATACACCAAATAGTGAACTTCATGCTGTCATAGACCATACATATCATACCTTTAAAAATAATTAGGATACTATATCCATATATATATGTGCATGTACTAACCACATGTCATTAAATAACCCTACAAAAATATATTGAAAAAACCCACCGTTCATATAAAACTACCAATATACGAGAGTGTTACAAGATGGAGTAGACTACCATCTGTTCCTCACAAACCTAGATATTGTGGAAAACACATTCCTAGAGACCATTGTGTGTTAGTCACCCAACAAATGTGGGTGGGGTAGTATCTGAAATCACAAAAAATAGGATATAAAATATAACACAACCACACTATTGGAATTCAAATAATATTAGGATCTACTGCAACTATCTTCTCTCAAATAGTAGTCTTCCACCTCGATGCTCTAGATATCCTCTAAGAACAGAAGAATTTAATATTACAAATATTATATCAATTATTTACTTTTTAGTAATTAACCATAGTTAATTAACTAATTAGAAATTAATTAACATTACTTCAGATTACATTTCATTAAAAATATGACTGACATCTATCCTTTTGAGAATTACCCAACCATATCCATGATGTATCAAGATTCATACCTTATGAATTCCAAAGACCATCCGAAATTGTTAAAATATTAATCATCATTGTACCATTCCATTTTTCCACATACTCTACGATATATTCTAATATACCATAAGAGAAACACTACTAATAAAACCTATCTACCTCAAAGATCAAGCAATTGAATACAGTTAAATAAGTAATCTAAATATACAAACAATTAGTAGAAAATTAACAAGAAGGCATCCAATTTTCATTAAAAAATAGGTACACCTAATATCAACTCATTCCACCAACATCGTTCCATCATCAACACCATTATGAATTTCACAACAAAACACACCATTAAAATCACCATGTACTACCACAATCACAGGTTTCCCCACCAACAACTCATCAATCAAAAAATATTCCAGGCTCATATCATATTGCATAACAAGTATCACATCAATAGAAACATATAAGGTAATATAAGAAAATAATTATAACAAGGAAACATGTATCTAAAGACATGTAATTATACCATCACATGAAATTGGAAGAACTCTGTCCAAAACAAAAATAATTTTGCATTAATAAGAATATGGTCTCACGGAACACCAAACATGTATCTTTATACAACAATGAATTTTACTTAATCTTTAATTTATCTTTTCATATATTATATTTTATATGAATTGGTAGCATAATAAATTATCTATAATAAGAAATTACACTATTTAAACATGATCTCTAGCATTAATTTTAGTTTTAAAATTCTATGAGAAGAACAATTTTAATTTAACATGCCTTCATAATTTTTATTTTCAACCAAAAGAATTACATCATCCAGTTTTTATGCCATTTCCATTAACACATGAAAGAAAAAACTTAGTTAATCATGCAATAATAATGAATTGGATTTCCAAAAAAAATCAAGAATGTAAGGATTAATTATACATGCCACTTTATATATATTTATAAAATTATAAGTTATTTCCTTTAGCTTATTTATAATTTTCATGATATTACAAATTATAATCCAAGAATTATAAACATGATAAAAAATCATATACATTGGTTATATAATTCCTAGTAAATTATAAGGAAAAATATTATCATAGTGGAAAAAAATGTGATCACTAATCATAAACAATTATTTCATTAATATGGTTTATCCATTATTAGTGATAATTTCTCTAGCACCCAAAAAGATAAATATTAGTCAATTTATGATTTCACATAAATAAAAAGAGAAGAAAAAATTCCCCTATATAAATATTTAAATATTATTCAAGTAATAATATAACTTCGATATAGATCTATTATCACCACTCCCATGAGGAAACTATATACCTCTAAAGATGTCATGCCACAACTACACAACTGATATTGAAAGAAACCCCATTAGAATGATATAGATCAAATTACATAACATGGAATGAAGGAAAAATAGGATAAAATATGATAATTATAATACGTATAAGAAAATAGGAAAAACTCACCTTGGATCACCATATATCAATCCCCAGGAGGTGGGGTCGATTTTGATCGAACGGGGCATTAAAGGCATTCAAGAAAAACTCTTGGGAACCTAATGTTTGAGAGAGAAACAAGGAATAAATTTTATGTTAGATGGGGTCTGAGGAATTAATTATCATTATAAGAAACACAAAACTAAAACAAAACCCCTTGATTGTGCCATAGATAGAATGAAGCATGAATGACTATGAAGCAAGATAAGAGACGATCCTGCAACCTATCTAGTCAGAACCATGTCTATGAAAAAAGGAAATTATAACTCCATAGTCCCGTAAAATAGGAAGAGAACCATGTTGAAGGGTAACAAACTATGGATCGTAAATTTATTGCTAAAATGGGGGATAAAACACAACCTAACCCTTATGCCATTACTACCCCCAAATTGGTAGAACAACCCAATTTTACCCCTCATACACCTATATCAAATCCAACCACTCCATACAATAGGTCTAAACCGGCATACAAAACAATATAAATACTAATTATATCCATTCCAAAAATAGTAGTGGCTCTAAAATCCTTTATCTCATTACCCTACGCTACAAATAGGCTCCAAACACCATAGAAACCAACCATATAAAATAGGTTGATTCTCAACACCATGAAATCCTCTGTAGTTTAAATTTCAGATAAACTCCACTTATCCAACCTGAGCCTCCAATTGGTACTTAGAAGACCTAAAACACAAATGTTAAAGGGATACTAGGATCCGAGAACTAAAAATATTGGAATAGTTTGTTCTATCTAGATGGATCCAGTGTGGTGTATAATTGAGAAGATGGGGTTCTCTTTCAAAAGTTAGGGAAGGTGTACTCTTTTAAATAATTAAAATATTAAAATATAATAAAGTCTTAATCTAGTTAAAGGGGAACCAAATCAACCCAAATTGAAATAAATGGTAAGGGAAGATGTATATATACCTGAAAAAAGATTTATACAAGGAATTATGTTATTTAAACCCTTATCTCATTAGTTTAATCACCCACAAACCTTTTTACTCTATATCGTAGTAATGATCTTTTACCTTAGTTACTATTCATATTGACCATAAATGAAATTGGTCACATTAATGTATTTATAAATGATGATTCCAAATATTGAAACCATTTATTATAGTTAAATTTTATAAGTTGGAAAAATTCATTTTAATACAAGTGTGAATAATGTAATAAAACATGATTTAGAAAAATGAATTTTTAAGCATAAAACAGAATTTATTCTTATTCGAATACTTGAAAAAACCATTAGTTGAATTTTAAAATGTTTTGTTAATGATATCCATAAAAATTTCATTAAAAGTATCCATAAATATTGATGAATTTAATTTTTTATGCAACATCCATTTTAAATTTGTTCAAATAATATTTTTTTATAATTTATTTTCTCATATTCATTCCCACTTTTCTAATTGATAAGTAATAAAAATAACATGTAACAATAATATTTAAATAGTATATTATAGATCATTTAAACTCATGATTTTTTATTATTTAATATATATTAGTGATCAGAAATATTTTAAGATAAATATATCATAAAATATTGGTATGTTTCAACAAAAGATCAATAATATTACTCCAAAATCATATACATATAAGTAATTTTCAGGTTTGGGTATTGTGAGTGATTAAATAATGTTTAGAAAATTTACCAATACCACTCAATTAGTTTATATCTTTTCATCCAATACTACTTAGAATATTTTGTGCCCTTGGAGGGTATCATTGTGCATTTCAGGTGAGGAGGATCATTGTTTGGTAACATACTCGAAACAAAGTGATTATTAACCAATGAGATGGAAAAAAAATAATAGATGATCAGAAATTAAGGTAAAATTTCTATGAGTATTGTATATAAATTATGCTTATTTTTATTTTATAATAAAATATCTTAAAAAAATTTAGATAAGTTTAGTACTATTGTGAGGTAGATATAATTTTTTTAAAATAATTCGTCAACTCTATCTATGATGCTTTGTGACTTTTACACAACTACATAATACCTAATAAAATATATCCCACTAATACAAATGATATTGAATGTGAATAAAACATCTAAGTAATCGATTCGAATATATCAAATTAGATTTTCCCCAACTACTAATAAAATCGATTGAATTTCAATTTAGATGAAGATAAAGGCCGAAACAAAATAAATAAGGTACCTTGGAAATATATTCCATTATATAATATATTGGAAAAAGAAACAATATTTTTTATTAGATAATGAAAAAATAGGTGTTTAATACATTCTTGAATCTAGATATCAATATCCCATGAATTTATGTGATTAAATAAACACTATGGCATGCATAATTTTCAATGTAAACAAACATAAATAGAAGAGGTTTAACAGGAAATGAGTTAATCAACATTTTAAAGAACATCTTCACACTTATCAAACCCATCATGAAAAGTCCTATAATATTAATGGACTTCAATAAATTCATCATAACATGTATTTTGGTGTAATTTCCTTTATCTAATAATTTAAATTATTTTAAAACATCCATTAATGTAATACCTCACTCCATTTTCTGTAACTTATAGATTTGTGTGATGCATCTAATAAGGGTGGTGGTATAATAGAAAAATATGGCTTCAATATATCTAGTGGGATTACATGAGAATATAATTGTTAAAGTATGATACATGATATTTCTTATGTAATTTTATGTTCTTAACACATAGAGAGAGCATGTAAGTTTTCGTGGTCCCATCATTTTGGGTAGAAACATCCTCAAACCCCCTAAAATGGACATAAATATACACAAGGGTTTTCCTGGTATGGGTATTTCTATTACAATTTTAATATTAATTATTTTAAACTCTTTGAAATACCCTTTTGAATATCATGTTATGCTTTCTATCTAATATTTTTATGCTTCTCATTGCAATCCTTCTTATTTTTACATCAAATGTTTTTCAAATGAGGATTATTACATTATTTTGGTGATTATGAGTATTGGTTATTATTTTATATATTAATATATTGCTCTATTTTCTTCGTGATAAATTACTCCGAATCATAATTATTATTTGAATTTTTATTTTTATTTCGGGTATATACATTTTGATTATTATAATGTTATAAATTATGTTGGTAGATTTTAATTATTATGTAATTATATTGATGTGAATCATTGTGATCATGATATAAATTGTGAATATATTAATGTTATAATGTTTTTTCCATCCATACATCACCCAACCACATCAAAAAATAAACCTTTTCCCTTACATTGAAAATATTCACTCTTTTTTATGATGAAAACTTTCTTTGGTTTTGACTAACAATATTCGTCATTAATATCATAAAAAGTTTTTGGAACATTTGAGAAATATAATTATTGGTTAGATCCTAACAAGAATATTAGGTATTAATCCTTCCATATATTTTTTTTAGAATTATTCAAGTGGATGTAGATAAATCATTGACAAACCACATATGTATCGCAACCCTATATTATTAGAAATAAAAAGGTGAATAAATTAAATAAATTTGATATTATTTAAACCATATTCAATTCTAAGTGGGTTGGAATGTTCAAATTATATCTAAGTAAAATAGTTTCACTATTATAAAAAATAATAGAGTAAATTTAATTTGATGAGGGTATAAAATAAGTATTGAGTGGTTATATATCATAGTAATCATAGGAAATTCACTCATAAAAACCATTTCCCCATCCTTTCATTGACCAATTTCTTGATAGAATAAGACATTCGACATGTTATTTATTATTAAATTATTTTTATGATTATTTTTATAGGAATAATAAAAATGAATTTTACATGGTTGTTTGATGCATTGTTCATCTTAAGGATACCTTTAGACTTTTTAATTCCCCAGGAATCTTCCATGGATACATGGTGAGTATGTTTTTTTCTATACTTGAAATATGATTGGGGGATTTATGGATGAATTAAACTCATATAGATCCTCATTTGATTAATTTTTATCTATCAGGGAACAGTTTTGTATTATAGAGAAAACTAGTTTTAATATTTGAAATATTTTATTTTATATTAGGGAAATGAATTGTCATAGTAAATGTAATTTTTAAGAATTTTATTGGGGTGGATAGTTATATGGTTGATATTATTTCTAAATTACAATATCCTTTATATTTGTGTGATGTTAGATATTTCCCAAGACATGGATTTTTTTAATAGTTCATCTGTGATTGTAACAAAACATCACTACCACTATCTTTTTTTACTTCTAAAGGATTTATATTTTGGGTTTAATGATTGTAATTGGGAAACATGTATTGAAATGAAGAAGATAATAATTCATTGGGTGATCCTTATTTGAAGATTTTTTAATAATATTAAATTGAATAAGAGTTTAGATCACTTGTTAACACATCACATGAGTAGGATAAATCATACATAAGAGGCTGATAACTTGGACTAGGTCACTATTTGAGACAAATATATCGATGAAAATTTATATAAACACTTAAGTACACATCCATGATATAATAATATTGTTATATATCAATTAACCTCTCTATTTATTTAAATAATCATAAAAACTTTAGGTGAAAACCTAAGGAGTGAGCATGGGTACAATGTATGGAATGACTCATACACTTTATACATCCATAGAGACTTAGTCCATAGGATATGTACACAAGATCATGAGTTTGAGTTTTTTTCATTTATATCAGAAATTTTTTTATAGTGGAATATTTTAGATCAAAAATAGATATATAAAAAATTATTTTATTTTGAGTTTTTTTTCATAGTTTTTTTCAGGATTCCTATGTGTTTGGAAGAACATGTTCATGTTACTTTAACATTATGATAAACCACATGACTTCACATCCCACGTCATTATGTGATAATTTTTACAACCAGATTTGTTTTTCTAATTATATTTACTACTTAATTGGGTTAGTTTACATTCCAATATTTTTTTGGGATTTTAATAAATGTGTAAAGGCTAAGGCTTCAAGGACTGCTAATAATCATGTTGTTGTTGATTTTTTAGGTTATAAATTTTTGTAGTTTTGAAATATCTATGGAGATTATGAATGAAAAGGGGTTATAATTTTTTAGTTTATATTGTGTTCCCAAATTTGAATTATTGTTTCTCGTGAATTTCATCCATAGATAGAAAATAACATTAGAAGAATATTAATTATAATACACAAATACACTCCTGAGTATCGTAAAGGTATTTTGTATCAAGAAACAAGGAAACATAAAAAACTGGCCCATAAGTGAGCTAAATATTTTCCCAGAATATGTTTCATAACCATAACCCTTCTTATTCATAAAATAAATAATACAATTATTCATAACATTTGTAATAGATAGATTTAAAAGAGAGAGTCTATATGATCAGTGAAGCTTAAAAAATTAGATACATTAGAATAACATGTATATAAGGCTATGGGAGAATGATCATAACATGTGAAACCCTTATCCTTCATATGAAATATCATAATCATGAGTAAGGGAATAAAAATGGGTAGTTCATAAGAGTATAATCATAACAGAATCAAAGAGCATGATCTATGTAGCATCCCACATTTTGTGCAGAGTGGAATTTTTTGAAGGAATATGAATTTTCCCATTGGTGGAATAGTAAATTTATAGGTTGAGATTCATAATTCAAATAAACGACATAGAGAACATGAATGTGTTGTTTTATATGTGGTTTAATGCCAAAAAACTATTATAATCCCAAATGAGTTTTTCAATCATCGGACCTAGAAAACAAATTTTTATGGGAAGAAACAACAAGAACATGGGTGCAATACATAGTTTGCTTAACCATGTGGATGATCGTATATGGAGTTCTTGGATGGACAATGGCCACCACATTGTCTGTGCATGATTTTTTAAAACGTGTATCTAGCTATGTGATGGGATTATCCCTTTAACAGTACATTCACATGGTTGGTTCATGGTTTTCCAAACCATGTGATCAAAATATATATATTTAAAAGAAGAACTAATGAAGATTTTTCCTTCCTCATTTAATTACTCGACCCATATCATCCCCACATATGAACAAAATAGCCCCTATATCCGTGGGAGAACCTCCTCTCTAATCCTGGGAAGAGATCTATCTCCCCAGTGAGATTTCAAAATCACTTTCATTCACTCTCATTGGATGAGTATGCTAAGCTCTTCATTCCTCTTACTCCTTTTGTCATTTATCTGACCATATTTGGAGCAATCTTTGTCAAATGCAATTCACAATATTTTTGAGGTGTTTGTATGTTTCTTTAATTTATCTCAATCTAGCTCGAATCCAAGACCAGTATTAGATGAGTGGTCTAACCTAAGAATGATGTATTTGGTCTATAGATTTTCCATTAATGTTTTCTTGATTTATAAAATACTTCATTTTGCTGCATGTTTGATTCTCTATGAGTTTTCCTTTTATTTGTAAACTAAATATGAACAACGTAATTCTTTTTGTTAAATATTCTTCATGTATCAAGTAGAAAAATTAGAGGTTATCTAAACATAACCCTAATTACCCTTTTGGTATGTCCTTCATTTGTCTTGAACTTGATACATAGGCTTCCAATTTATGTAATCTGAGCGGCCTATCAATATTTCCATACATAAAATAAAATGGTTTAATGATGTATTATGTGATAAGTTGTGACTGAGCCCCATATAGCCTTAAATTGTATATTATATTATGCCATATCCATCCTTAGGTGAAATCTTCCTCTTGGATATATGTAAGGGTTGACTCATAACACATATTAAACCATTAATTTATAATAACATAACATATTTTCTGATTATGTGCTCATATTATTAAAAAAAAGTAGATTTATATTTTGAATGATCATACAAAAATTGTGTTTAAATGGAATGTGCCACCCCATTGACTCCTAAATTACTCATGAATTGGGTGAGGCCCTATTTAAGCATACATGAATATGTGATATGTAATTCTTTTAAAAATGGAATTCCTCATAGTGAAAATTCATAAGATTTAATGATTTATGAACCTTGAGAAATACTAATGTACATTTTTATTGAACTCCTTAGACTGTATCATTGGTAGACTGAGATTACATGTACCATGAACAATACAAGCGTTTCGTACAAATAATTCATTTGATGGGATTTGAGGTTTGTTGTATTATTTTTTTTCCTTGAGTGATACTTCGATTTCCATTTTTTTAGAAAACAATAAATAGGATTACAGGAAATATGATTTCCATGTTCATTGACTGATACTTGGGTTTCCTTTTTTACATAACTCATTGAACGTACTCAATGGAAATTTGGTTGTTACGAGTGACACTTGAGTTTACTTTTTATGGAACTCCAATAGAATTCACATTAGAATAATTGAATAATATTACTTCTTGAGTGATACATTCATTCCTAAGTAGAAAATCCTTGGATTGGATGATATGAAAAATGTTTTATATCCAGCAAATCATTTTTTTTATTTTCAAAAAGTGAAAATTTTGGGTTTAGTGGGATCCAAAAATACAAAATTAAAATAGAATAAAGACTTATGTACAAAATTAGAATTCAAAATTAATAGATAACAAAAATGTGGTCATAAAACATACATAAAAAATGTCCACAAATTCAAATTATAAAATGACATCGATACCAGTATCACTAATATCCTTGAGTGGTGAGAGTTCCATGACCCACCTCCTTCAAAAATTTAGACATCAAGTCCACATTTTCCACCACACCATCATCCCCATTAAAAATCACCATCAACATGGCCACATTCCATCATCAATAATGATGTCAGTTACAACTAGTAAAACCATTAGAGAACATTGAAACAACCATGTTATCTGATAACATGTAGGCTACATTATACTAAGGAGAAAACCATGATATTAATCACAACTCAGTCATCATTAGAGATGATTATCAAAACAAATGACTTCATTTACTAAACCACCACTATTGGTGTCATGATCCAACACCATCATTATAGAAAAAACCTTTAAAGTAACGAAAAAGAAGAACAAATAGCCATTAAAATGTAACATGAACATAAATAATGGATAGAGTATGCATTGTTGAGATTCTTTGAACCCCATAAACCACTAAAAGATAACATACTGAAACATCCTCAATAACGAGACATGAAATTTCAATGATTTCTATTCCTCACCAATGAGACTCCATGATCCTTAAATCTCTGAACCGAAGAATGACTTGATCAAATAAAATGCTCAAAGAACCTATTGAAACACCATAAATTGATCATACAACACAACCAAAATCCACATTAAAACCACTAAAATAGATGAATTAGAAGAGAAAAGGGGGATCATAATGCCGGAGTAGTGTTGAATTAGGCTAGGGCCTCAACAGAGAAACTTATCCTCTCCTGGGACACTAAACCCAACTGATGAATCCACCACCATGTGAAAAGAACACACAAAACAAAATCAATTATTATCAACTTATACGAAAAAGATAAATAATAAATTATGTGGTCGGGGGTAGATTATGCGCCTGAATAACCAAAACAACTAGAACCGCACATACTAAATCTCCCTATGAAAACAGGAGCCCCAGAACATAATAGGGTTGAAAATATGGTTAATGAGATGAATGATTAGGTCAATAGAAAAATAGTGCTTCAATAGATAAAAAATGCAAAAAAGGTTGAAAATGGGTGCGAAAAAATATGGGAAAGAAAAAACAAAGAATATGGAGAGAGAAGAGAGAAAAGGAAAGGGAGAAAAGGGGAGAGAGGAAGGGTGGAGGGTGATGATGTTGAAGAAGTGGTGCGATGAACTCCCCCTCCAATGTACCATTAGGTGATGCCTAGAGGAGAGCTCCAAGAAATAGAAGCTTACCTAAAGATGTCCTACACATGGTTGCTCCTCCTAGATCAAAATTTGTATATCATGTCGGATCTTTATTACATAAGTTTAGTAGTGTGTATATATATATATATATTTCAAACATGATGTACTAAATCCTTTTATTATATTATTGGGATCATTTTCCTTATTTAAAATTTGACCCCTTTTTATATATTATGATACTGGGAATGACATCCCATACCTTATGATACATGAGAATAACATCCCTTATTTAGAAGTAAAACTTATTATTATTTTTATTTTTTTATGGTGAATGACATGGAATTAATCCTCATGTCTATGAGGGTGAATTTATATATAGGAATTCAATTTTTGGAAATATATATATATATACACACACACATAATGGACGTTTTAAAAAGACTTTTCATCTTAGGATGAAGTAGTTATGATCGGTCATGTGTCCTCGTGGAACCTGCACATGAATTATTTATTTATTTCTCTATCTATTATTCATACACATTGTTTTAGTTTATAAAAATATATTGGATAGCTTTAGAAACTATTGGTTGTGACCTACAGATTAAATGTCACACCCATTTCATGCATCCTTTTAATTGGGGTACCTGAAAAACCACATTGTTGCAAGATAAAGTTTTTTTGGATTTTCTTTCTATTTTTGTGCTTGTACATGAGGGATAAGAGCACAAGACTGAGCCAGATATTAGGATGCCCATAGAGATATCCTTTTGGATTTTATTCATTTTTTATACATGTGTAATATTTTATAACCTATTTTATGTTTAAATCTTTAGTTTATATAACCTCATCCCAAAATGCTTGAATAGTTATATATTTGGGATTGTCCCCTTTATCAGTTATTATATTTATTTTCTATTACTATTTCCTATATATATAATACTTCCACTGTTGTTTGATATATTTATTTTATACCATTTTGATACTCAAATAATGAGGGTATAATCTCCACATCGTACCATCATTAGACCCCTTCTGCAAGTTTGTGTCCTCTGGAGTATGAGGAGGTACACATGATGTTGATTGGAAAACAAGTATAGGGCACTATTCTAAGTGGATCTCATCATAGGATTCAACAGGCGGTATCATATGGCCTCTTTTTTTCATTTGTCTTGCTATTTTGGGATTGTAAAAAGGATACTCGGAATGTTTTGGTGCATGATAAATAATCATGTTTGGTAGTGAACCACCCAAACATGGGGAAAAGGATGAGTGTTTATGGATGAGACTATTGTTCATATTATTCGTTGTTAGATCTGATTATTATTTTTTCCATGAGCGAACAATGTAATTTTTCTTAATAATGATTTATGATATTTATAATTTTTCATCCTTTTATTGGTATGACATGGAAATATCATTACATGAATCATTATAGGAATATAAATATTCACATTTAATCTATATTCCAGGCCATGAAGGTTGTATTCATAGAGTCCCTAATATATTGATCTATTCCTTGAGTGTTATTCCGTTATTATTTTATTTATTTTGAATGATTTCCAATAAACGTTTTTATGTTTTTTTGTTGGGATTTATTGTTAGTTAGCATCTATATCTTCTTACAATGACTATGTAATTAATTTTCTTGATTCCTAGTATTTACGGCTTATTGTAGCATGCCTACTAATAATTTTGATGCACAATTAGTTATTAATGTATATGAATCAACCTAAACAGGGTTTTCACATATTGTTAGAGGGTGACAAAGTAACTATCAAATCAAAACATGTTTGAGCCATGAACCAATGGTTATATGGGATGAAATATTCTAGTTGTGATTAAATGGGGTGAAATTTGAAATCAAGAAATTGTATGGAAAGAATATACATTGGAAATGGAAACCGATATTATCGAACCAATGTATATGATATTTATGTACATTAACACCATTCGATAAATATATAATATGATGAATTTTGAATTTAAATAAATTGTTTTCTTATAGACCTTTAACATGATTGAACCCAAGTATTTTGTTATTAAACTATTTTGGTTATGGGATGGACATGAATCAATTTGAGTAGATTGGTCATGGTGCTAAATTATTATTAGATGAACTAACCAAGGATGTTTTTGAATCTTAATAATTTAAAATGTGTTGGGTTACATTTAGATTAAACAAAAATGGATTGATGGCACCCTCATAGTTCGCCTTTTATTTCATTGTGCCTTACTGATTAATCCCCGGGGGGTTTGTTTATGTTGTATAACTATTGTTTTCTAAATTTTGAAAAACCACTTATATGATATTATATATAAATTTAGGGTGCCATTTTACTAAACCAATGACAATAAAAGACATTGTAATTATTTCTTACCTTCATTAAACTAAGTATTTATTTAATTAAAATTCTAATTACAACCAAATTGGAGTTCTCCATTAGAGATTCGAATTAGAGTTTTCTTAAAATAATGTATATATGACAATAGTTATTGATAAGTAAATTGGATAAATTGAATTTTAAGGTAAATTGTATTCTTATGATGGGATGTAAGTTAAATAATTAATGCTTCAATGTATGATTGAAAAAAATTTCAATTGTTCCATATGACTTTGGATAAATATTTTTTTGAACACCATTCCTTATAATCAGTACTTTATGTTTAAATTTATCCGTTAAATTTTTGAAATATCAAATTAAAATAATTATTTTTCTTAAATAAAAAAATAATTTAGTGTTTTTAAAACAGTGTGTAACATTTATTCCTTATGTTGGTTTTCTAATTGACATGAAGTTCTAAATTGATCTTTCCCCATTGGATTTTTATTTAGTTTCTTGGAATTAAATTATACGTGGTTGAACCTAGTGACATATTCATTATGACCCAACAATAGGGTCAAAATTTTATTCTTTTTTATGGGGCTAGAATGAGGTAGATAGTGCTCTCAAAATATTAAAAGATTTTCAAATGCCATTAAAGAGTTTTTGAGGTGTGGTGTCTTTCAAGTGTCAGTTGTCTCTAGAAAAATTATAATATACAAAAGAAACCCCGGGTTGAACTAGTGGTTGTGTGGTACTTTGAACTTTTTATTGGTGTGAGCATCATTTAATGATCTATTGGTACATTTTATACATTCCTAGGTCATGGTCGACTTCTTAGTAGGTCATGTGGACCTTCTTTATCTTCAATGATGAACAAATATGTGAGTCATCAGTTGTATTAATAGTCATGTGGATTAATATGACTCTGAGATGGTTATTTTATATAGTCTATTGGATAATATTATTCATAGGTTTATTAGTCATATGGATAGTAGGTGACATGTGGCTGGGTAGAAAAAATCACAGGGTAATAAGTATTAATACAAGAGGTACCCATCATGTAAATATAATTGTACAATAAACCATATGAAATTTGTGATAGTTGTTTAAATCATGATCTATAATTCTTGATTCATAGATCATCTCCTAGGCAGAGTGACCTAGGTATTAGATGAAGCCTAACTTATTCTAATGCTCAAGAATGTGTTTTAAATAGGATTAAGTGTTTAAACACATGGGCCTGTTTTTTATTGATTTCAGGAATAATGTTATGGCATATATAGACATAACTCGGGAGGAGTGTCACACAAATTAAACAAGTAAATTTAATCTATCACAGTTTTTTTGAAACTATTATCCATATATTTTTTAATTAGTACATAATAAATGCATGTTGTCCATGTATATGACCCACAATCAGTTGTTGATGGAGCATTTACCATGAGATGTGTAAATTTTTTTGGTAAACAATGAATATAAAAATACAAATGATGTTATTTTCATGTCAAACATGATTTTTATATCCTTCAAACTAGAAGGATAATAATAGTTAATGGATATCTTGGTAATGTTCAGTCATTGTTTTGAAATTCCCAAAGGGGTAATAAGATGGAAACGTGCAACTTCTTGCAAGGAAGAACAAAGATGAAATGGTTAGTTGTATACGCAACCTTTTTAAATATTGTTACCTAGGGATAGACTTTAGTTTTTTATAATCAAGGAAAAAATTACTTCTTGATTATAAAGGGAATCATGGTTGGGTAGTGATGACACATTTTTATAATTATCTGAGATATTTTAATGAGAATAAACTAGTGATGGCTGGACGAATTCTGTACTGTAGTAGGGTATTATTGGTTAGAAACCATACATAGAACATAATCGTTGAATTGATGGGAGTATCTCAGGTCATCCTGGTGATTCTTAATTTCCTCTTTTTTATTCCTCTTTTATATAAGATCATTCTATCTGTCAAGACGTCATACAGGGTGTACTGAGATAGCATTTTTTATATATCTTTCCAAAGATAGAATTTAACACTTACTTGTCTCAATAAATAGACTCATTGATAGATAAATTATGACAACATTCATAGTTTTAGATTCATGTTTATTCCCATGGGATACTTGGGTTCCTGAGTATGAATTCCTTAGAGAAACTCATGGAAACCAGTCGATTCATTGACATGACTATTGTTGGGATTAGTTAAGGTTCTGATGCATGGATGTCTCATATGTGTGCGGATGTCACACTTGTAAAAACTAGAGTATGGACTATATTATAAGGGATCTTTGTACTCTCTTTGAGGATTCTAAAGTTACCCTAGACTTCAGTTGGGAACATATGGGTTATTTTATGGGTGAATATAAGAGTGTGATAGATCTGGTCTACACCCATGTTATGTCTAGGGAACAATATTACAAATTTATTTTTTTGATAGAGGAATAAATCTAAGAAAGGTATGTGATTCAATGAATATTCTCAGAGGAAATACTGGGGCATCTTATTTTAAAATCATCAATATTTATCTTGTAAATGTATCAACCATTTATGATTATCATTTTTGGAATGCAATTGACCAGAGGCAGTTCGACTGGAGGTCTCTCTTTTAGTGAATTTAGATGATAAGGGAAAATGTATATAACTTAATTATTATAATGCGAGTGCAAATAAAAGTATTCAAATGATTTCATAAAATGTTAGCTTGACCTAGCTAAATGAGGTTGATTGTTAATTAATAGTTTATTTATGCAAATGATCATTATAATATAATCTATAAATAGATAGGTTATTATGATACAAGTTTTACACATTTTATGTTATAATTTAACATCTTAAATCCCACTATAGTGTTATTTAATGGGGAATTGTCACATTTTTCTATTTTAGTAGAATTTTGACCTTAATTGTAAATATGTAATAATTTTAAATTTTAAATTTTTATTTGTATTTAGTATTTATTCCACAACATTTTCAAATTTGATTGAAATTTTAAAAGTATATTTTAATTATTTTATAACTTCATGGGATTCATTTAATCTTTATAGTCCCAAATCTCAATCCTTCTTTTTAGGGTCTGAAATCAGCTCACAATCCAGGCCACAAAAATAGTGCATAGATCTGGACACATTTATAGATGACATTATATCACTAAGTGATCCAGTCCAATGGAGAAAAAACAATACATGGATATGGTTAAGTAATTAATGAAAAACAATCATGAATGTTTCCATGCCATAATCTACCAGTTTCATTTAATTATGGAATTCGATGATAGAATTTTGGAATACCAAGACTATGCCTGTCAAAAAAAATTCATAGTAGAATATCCAAAACTCATTCATATGATGAACCATCCTGATAGAATTTTTAGGATGGACGTTTTAGGTAATATAGAATAAATTTATTAATGTCTCTATGTCCGAATTCATCTATTTAATGGTGCATACATGAAAAATATTAATAGATAAACATTTGAGTGAGAATTATTCACCCTTTTCCTCTATAAGTTTGTGTCTGACCTTTGTAAATTTAGAAGAGGATATATTAGAAGGATTTTAATTCTCCTCATATTTTTTCATTGGAATTCTATCCTTCTAATATATGAGTAGAATATGTGTTATATCCATAGGAATTCTATCCTTCTAATATATCCACTTACAAGAGTAAAAAAATCAATCATATGGAAAAATATTTATCTCTTCACTTATGGTATTCATTCCCCACATATTTTTTCCATTCTATCTATAAAAGTTTGAAATCATCCACTTCGGATTCCAATGATGCTAATATCTTTCATTATTTTTTAGGAATTTTGAAACCATTTTCAACAATCATGGATTTTTGTTCAAATTGATTCACCATTACCTCTATCAATAAAAACAATTCATTACTAGTCCATACATATGAAAATCCACTAATGTAATCCATTTCCAAAAGAAATAATGATATAAAATAAATAACCTTTTTAAAATTTGGGATTTTTTTCTTTTTATGAAAACTAGCTTGTGTATGTTCTATGCCTCCATAAAAATGGTTCAAAATTGAAGATAAAGGTTTTTCATGATCTAATATTCAATTAATTTCCTGTTAACAATGTATGATATTTATACATTCGAAATATTCTTATCATTAATCATAGAATAACTAATAAAAAATTCCACAAGATTTATTTTTTTACTCTAGTAAGTGGATATATTAGAAGGATAGAATTCCTATGGATATCACACATATTCTTTGGAATGAGAAAAACTCTATAAAAATACCATAAGCGAAGAGATAAATATTTTTCCATAGATTTTGGTATGAAATTCACAAAGTTATTAAAATTACATTTAATTTATTTTAATTATTGTAATAGAGGTATAGAAATTTTATCCATGTTTGAGGCGTTATATATCCTTATATATGATAATTGAGTAATGCTGTCATTTATACATTGGGATGTTTATTTTGACCTTGGTATGATATGATTTCCCAGGAGTGCAATGGTTATGTATGAGGGAGTGATGAATATTATATTTCAAGAAATTTTATACTGTACATAAAAATTTTAAATTCCCCTATAGTGTTATTTTATGGGAAATTTTCACATTTTTATGTTTTAGAGGTATTTTTATATTTATTAAAATAATGATCTAATTTTGGAATTTAACAGTTTTTTATTTTGTATTTTTGACATTACATTTTAAAAATTGATTTAAATTATATAATTGATTTTTTTGGTTATTTATGTTTTTTTATTCTTTTCATCTTCCTTGACCCAAAAATAAATCATTCTTCTAGAGGCAATAAATCATCTCACAATCCAGGAATCAAAAACTATGCACTGATCTGGATAAATGTGATGATGAGAATTTATCATGAAGAGATAATATATAATGAAGATAAAAATTGGCATCGATCTATATAAAGAATTACTAAAATTCTTTAATGACTGATTATATTCCATAATCTGTTGGTTTCCATGTCATTATGGACTAGGAATTCAGAATTTAAGAATACAAATAGCCTTACTTTCCAAATTAAATGTCGAGAGTAAAATAACAATAAATAATTCATCCAATATAAAAGAATTTATAAATATTGGTAGTAGAAAAAGGATAAAAAATGTAACAAAATTCTAGAAGACACTTTGTCCAAAGGTTTTCATTCAATGGGACCTATATGTGTAATAATTGGTAGATCAAATTTTTAGTGATAATTATTAAACCCTTTTCCTTATAATTATCTGTCTCACCTCCCATTACATAGGATATCAATTTCAAGGGGGAAGGGTGTAGTTGTTTACTAAATTGTCATTATATTTTTAATATTTATTAATTTTGTTTCTTAATAATATATATCCTCTTCAATATATTTTATTTTATGTATTCTCCCATCATATTTCCCTTATGAACTCTAATAAAAATGGTGAACTATCCTTGGTCTTTGTTCAAGGTTGATAATGGATATTTGATTGAGTTTTATTGTGATTAATTTTTAGTGACATTATTCAGTTCTAAGAGTTTAAAAAATTTAGAATTATTATGGGGAGTGGTCATCCCATTTTCTCTATCATCTAAATTCTTCTTCTTGTTTATCATTTTTTTAACGCTTCAATATTTTTGTTCTACATATAGTGGGGCATATAACGAGTAGTGATGGTAGGTTAAGGTGTCTCCTAGCTGACTATAACAAGAAAATTTCCCTATATATGTAGTTATTGGTCTAGGGTAATCTCATATTTAATGATACAGATGGAGGTTTTGATCACCTCATTGAGTTGAATATTGATAACCCATTTGAACAATGATGTCAATAACCATATACTACCAAGAAAAATAATCTTCCTTCCTTATTCTGAATCCATTATGTATTACATTGAATATATATATATATATATGTGTATATATCTATGGTATTTCAAATTTTATTCTTTCAAAAACCCCCCATTTATATTATTCTTTATAATTTTAAATTAGTTAAATTATAATAGTGACTATATAAAAACATTTTGAGTGAGTGGTCTCTTAAACTTATTGTTACTAGTGTGCACCCTATATTTAATATTTAGGTAATTAGAAATTAATTGAATATTGGTTCATTAAAAACCATTACCATCACAAGGGGCATGTTAAAGTATACAATTATTGAAGTGGAGATAATATTATTAGAAATTGGCCATTAATTACGAAAACCTATAGTGGGTAGAACCATAGGCCAAATGAGTAAATAGAAGATGTTGTGATCATGTATATAGTTTAAAAAGTTTGGTTATGTGTCATCTTAATGTTTCAATTCGGAATAATAGCATTGAATTTTATACCACAGGCTTAAAGATTTCTTGGTGGTGAATTGAGAATTTGGAAATAAAAATATCCATCTGGAATAAAACTTTATAACCTGAGTAGGTAAGATGATTATATTTTTTGTTTCCACAAGGATTCTCAGGGACAAGAAGGTTTATAGTGGGGAGATTTTAGCATTCCACGTTTTGGGCTGAGTGTATGTTTTTGAAGGAATTTAAATTTTTATATTTGTTAATGATTCAATTATTATGTTATTCCTTTGAATATAAATTTGAGCCTAGGGAAAACTCAAAGTGTAGTTTTGATATGTGGTTGAAGGCCTAAAAAGTATCTGGTTCTCCTAGATGAATTTCAAGACCACCAGGTCACGAATATCCATTTTTGGGAGAGGAAAAAGGAGGCACACTGTTTATTAAACCCTATGAATGACTATGTCGGGTGTTTTTGAGTGGGAAATGGAATCCTCCTGAGATTTTAATAGGTTTTAAATGCATTTACTTAGCCATGAAAAGGCCCCTATCCCTTGGATAGTGGACAAAAAATGGGCTATGCATGATTTTCTAGACTATGCAGCTAGCCATGCGAGGAGCTAGTCCCATGGATAGTAGGTTTATATGGTTGGTTTATGGGTTTTTTCAATGTCCAAAAAAACTATTTATGATTTTAATGGAGGAAACAATAATGAATTTTTAAGTCCTCATTTACATATCCACCCCTATTTTATCCTCTCATATGAAGATATCACCCCCAGACCATGGGATGTCCTTATCTCCTCTCTTAGGCAAGGATCTGTCTCTATTGTTCGATGCCAGAATAAATTTTCATTGGTTTCATGTAAACAATTCAACCCTATTTTAAGGGGTTTTTACATTTAATTAAATTCTCTTGAACTAGATCAAATAAAAGGTAGATATTAGAAAAGTTGATTTTTCATAAGAATTAGGTTCATTGTTAATATATTTTCCCTTAAATATTAATCAATTTATAAAACAAACTGTTTTTACACATTTAGTTTTCTCCACGTGTTTCTCTATTATTATAAAACTAAATATGTAACACCTAATGCATTGTGTTAAATAGTTATTATCTGTCAAAATGAATTGTTTGAGTTAATTCACCTCAACATAAACCAGAACTTTTGGTAGGTCACTCATATCACAAAACCATGATACTTAGGCTTGGATTTACCTTATTTTTAGAGGAATATAAAACTTTCCTCTCTTAAAATTATATTGTTTAACAATATTATTACAACATGAGTTTTGAGGGGACCCCACTTATACATTGAATGTATATTTTATTTTTCTAGAGACATCTCTAAGTGAAATATCCCTCTGGGATATATGTAATTCATGAATCATCACCCTTATTAAAATGTTAATATTGAAAGGTGTTATGAAATGCATGATCAAATGGTCATTATTTAAATTATAAATCAATTTATTGTTTTAATGATCATAAAAAGTAATTCATAAATGGGATGGTTTCTCCCACATTTTTTAAAAAACTCATGAATTGGATTAGGCCTGCTTAAGTCTAGATAAACATGTCATATGGAAAGATTTTTAACATTTATTTCACAAATGTAAAAATTTAAATGATTAAATTATTTATGAATATGTGGTGATACTTGAGTTTCTTCTAACACAATGCCTTAGAAGGTCTCACAATCTCATTGATATTACATGCACCATGATCGATACTTCTGTTCCTTACATAGAATTCCATAGAAGGGATCAAAAGTTTCTTTCATTATGTTATTCTGTGAGTGATACATGGGTTTATATATTAAGGAAATCCTTGGAGGGGCTCATAGGCTAGATGATTTTCACATGATCTAAGTGATACACGGGTTTCTCTTTGATAGAACGCCTTTGATGGGATCATTGGGAGTTGGATGTTTTGATCGATTCTTGGGTTTCCATTTCATGGAATGCCAATGATGGGATAATTAAATAAATTGGAGGGAAATTATCCTTGAGTGATACTTGTGTTCCTCGTTACAGAATTCCTAGGATGGTCATAAAATTAATGATATATATCATATTTTATCTTTATTAAATATGATTAGTAGTACTTCCTTATTGGGATGTTAGACTGGATGTACCGAATCCATTGACTAGATTCTTGGGATTATTCAACCTATTTAAAATGTGAGAAATTTTTAAATTTTGTGATTTTGGGCATGATGTACCCAACCTTATAATAATCACGTAAAGTATCCCTTAATTTTATGTAAAGATCATTATTATTATTTATTTGGTGGATGCATTGGAAGTAAACATCCGGTCTATTCAAGGGAATATATATTTGTGAAATAAAATGGCTGGATATATGCATATATATGAATGATGGAAGGTGTTTATATACTTTTAGGCTAAGTATAAAGGTTATGTAGTCATTCAGGTGTCCTTGAGAAACCTGAACTCAAACTAATTCATTATTTATCTATTTCTATATCTGTTATATCTGAAAATTTCCATATTTTATACACATATGTTTTATATAAATAAACACTATTGGTATTGCCAACTATGTATATATCGAAAACTTTTTGGATACCATTACAAAAGGTTACCCGAACAGACCTCATGGTTGCGTGATCAGGTTCGTTAAATATTTCTTGTGTTGTTGTGATTATACTCGGGTGGTTTGAGCACATGGGTGAGCCATATCATAGGATTCTTTTTTTATAAGGTTGGGGCTGAAGCCTCATATATTAGTTAAAACAAAGACCTCTTTCAAACTGGGTAGAGGGGGACCCATAACATAGCCTGAAGGCCCAAGACCAAGTGGTCTGAAAACAAGTCCTAAAAGACCATTTTTTTGGCACAAAGAGCCCTTCGGTGAATAGTACTGCTATAGTACCTGGGTTGCTACAATACTTGCTACAGTGCTGCTGCCGCTATAGTTCCTAGTACAGTGCCTCCACTACTATAGTGCTACCGCTGCTGTAGTTCCATGGCTACTACAGTACTACTACAGTGACCTGCTACAGTGTTTCTACAGTACCAGAAATTATTCCTTGCCTAGATTTGATCCTAGTTCTTTTAGATGCCAAACAGGAGCCTTTACCACTTGGGCACAGGCTCGTTGGCACCATATCATATGATGATCATTATGATATACTTGAGGATATTAATTAATTTTTTATACTAGTAATTTATTGTATCACCTTATATATTTTTATGGATTTTGTTTTTTAGCTACATCTAGACATGATTTCATAGTTTTATATTGGGAATTGGACACTTTATTGATTATTATATTTTTCTTCCACTATTGTATCCATTATTTTTAATACATTCTCTATTAGTTGTTGTATTTATTGTTATAACACTATGATACTCAAACAATGGGGTCATAGTATCCCCACTATACCATTAGTAGTCCCTCTCTACTAGTCAACATCCTCTTATATATAGGGATTAACACTTGGGGCCTAGTGGAAAATCATTTAAGGGAACTTTTCTAACTGTCTCTTGGGAAGATAATATTAAATCCAAAAGAAAATAACATTTTTAAGACATATATTTATGGTATAAGAATAATCATAAAAATAAATTTCTTTAATAGTTAAGGCCCACTGCAAGGATTATCATAGTATAATGGGTTCACACACCGGTCTGTCATAGTATTCATGGTTCACTCCCAAGACCATCATATTAATCACTGTTCCTTACTGAACTAAATACATCCCCCATTCCATTCATTTTTTTCTCATATGATATAAATATTTACCTAATACATTAGAGGGAGATATAGGTCCCATCAATCAAAGTAACAGAATCATAGGTCTCTATTCCATAAGATCATAAAACATTCATTATATCATATTCATTGAAATGGAATGGGTTTCATAGACATTTCATCATATAATAAACTATGTAAAAGAGATAGGTTTCATCAATATTTCATCAATTAATCATATCAAAAGCTAATAAAATATGGGTGTTTTATAATAATGTTATAATTGTATAACATGTGTAAGAGAAGCAGATTTCATAAACATATAATGATGATAAACATAAACTATTCCAGGAAACAAGTATATCGGTATCATTAGATCATATGTAAAAAAAATTATTAGATCTAAGGATGTCATAGTTGATGGAAAATGATTTTTAAATATAAATCACTCGAAACGTTTCTTGAGAAAAATAAATTTTTATTGAAAATTAATTTGAAAACTAAAATCCCACAATTCATTTTTGGAATAATTTTCATTGAAATATATTATGGAAACTTATGATGAAATATTTAAGAATCATTTAAAACATTTATTGGGGAAAATAAACTGTTAAATTTTAATTTTATTAAAATATTAAAATTTTTTAAAATCATTTTCTTTTAAAATAAACTTGAATTAAGATATAGGAATCTTCAAAAAAAATAATTTTCTGATTTCTGGAAATTCTATTCATGCTAAGGACATTAATATTGTGATTACTTTCAAATTTTTTGTAAAATCCATATAAGTATTGTTTAAAATATTACATGAAGATTAATCTTAAAACATTTTTTAAAATTTAAAAAATGGGTAAAAAAATATTTAATATATCATTTTAATAATATGATAATATGAAAACATTTTTAGAAAACATGGTTTTTGATCGAAGAGATAAATAAATATGTTTTTTTATGTAAATATTTTTTTAAAATATTATGTACATGAACAAAATAAAATTAAGGGAAAACTTTTACTATAATGGAATAGATATTGAATAATAAAATTCAATAATTTCATGATATATAGATAAAAATATTTCAATATTGGAAGCATAATTATAAACAGTCTTGATAAATAATGAAATTGTAACATAAAACTCATACAACTTTGGAAAATTTGAATCCTAATCCTCAGTGAAGAATAAAATAAAATGAAACATATAATATCATTAAAATACTTATTTTCATTAGGTAAAAAAATAGGTAATTATATACTTCTTATATAATATGATAGGTTCAAAACATAACATAGGTCCCTAAAAAGCGAATTTGAGACAAAAACCATTACCTTTTTAGTAAATTTGTACCAGAAGCCCCATAAAATAAAGATCAAAAATTTTTTTGGAAACCCCTATAAATTTATGTATGATAATTATAAAATACATTCATGATAATTATATACGCCAGATAAAACAAACATGTATTGAATATTGCTTGTTTTTTAGGGAAAATAAATGTGAGGTAGAAATCCCTTACCTTATGACTTGAATTCCATCGTACATGTTTGAATATCATATATTAAAAATATTATTTTATTATAAAAATATTATGGAAAAATAGTAATATTTATTATACCATATATGATTTACATATGACCTTTTATTAACTAATTGTCAACAATCCCTTATAAAAGCCTTGTTTTTTTGTAATAACTTCTTTGTTTTTAGTGTATGTTTTAATGTTTTATTTTAGATACTATGAATTTTATATTTGATAAATAATATATAAAATTATAAAAATTATATAAATATCACATATATATTCAATTTATATTTATTTGAAAAAATATATAAAAATTAGAGGTAGTACATGAAATACATCGTTCCTATTGACGGTATGCCATACGTACACATGAACGTTGTTTACATTTTCAAAATGATTTGAAAGAATAAAATTTAAATAATATATTACCATTAAAACAATAATTTTTATATAATTTATATCACATAATTTTATTAAACTTGTCCTTATTGCATTCCATGTAAAGCGTGAACTGATCAAATCATTACGTGAGGTGGTAGTCTATTATAGACATAAACAACATTGTCATATTTATGTGGAATGGAAAGTAAGAAGGTATATGTGATATAATGACCAAAGAATTATAATAATATCATAAATATCTTATATAAATAATAAATATTTCATTTTATTTAGTAGTGAGTGGGGGCGTTGTAAAATGAATAACATCAGTTCGTGAGGTGGCAGTGTCCCTTTCACAATAATGGTGAATTTGTGACACATTCAATGGAAGAGGAGAAATCATTAGTTCATAAAATTTACATAATAAAATAAATTTATATGGAAGATAAAAAAATTATTATATCATTATCATTTTATATTTTTTTATGTATTTTGGGGAATAAATAAAATAAACTGACCTATTAAAGATATTACCCATTCTTCAGAAAATATCATTTGGTTTTCACGAAAATGAATATTTGTGTTAATTATGAAAAGTATAGATTTTTTGATGAAATGGGGGAATTAATGAAGTTATTTGGATAGTTATTGTATAAAGTAATGTGTATTTTATGTTTTAATAGAAAAAAAGGTGGTGTCATTTTAGAAGAGGGGAGAGTGGTATACTTGCAAATTTTAAAAAGAAAAGGTTTTACACACCTTTTCACATGCCACAAAGAACTAATATGGACCTTAAACGAACATATAAGATATAAGGTCTTAGAATTTTTA
Source organism: Viscum album (assembly GCA_963277665.1). Lineage (NCBI taxonomy): Eukaryota > Viridiplantae > Streptophyta > Magnoliopsida > Santalales > Viscaceae > Viscum > Viscum album. The sequence continues at coordinate 1,083,813,844 of OY728139.1, read as the reverse complement.
TAAAAGGGGTGTTTTATATTTTTTGGGTCATTTATATCTCTTATTATTTTATCTTTAACCCCCTTGAGGTAAACCCGTTTTTTTCCTTAATCGCAGAAAATAATTTTTATTATTTTTATTTTTAATGATTCTAAAAAACAATATTGTCCTCATTAGATAATATGGATTATGATTATTAGAAACATGAAATCCATTTTTATAAATTCCATTCATATAAGTAGAAAATTTTAATTTAAAACTATTCTCAAAGATGCAATGAGAAAACAGTTTCCAAAGTGAAAATGTCCAAAAGATTAATGAATTTGTTTATCAATACCCAATATGTAATTGATTATAATAAACTGAATGTGATATATATATATAATTAATTTTCCTTTAAAACAAATTTTTTTGTAAATTTGTAGATTCTTCAAAATTAAATGAAAATTGTTAATAAAAACACTTATTTTCCATAGTCATCGATAAATATATCTTCCCAAATAATTAAAACAATAATCATAATATAATTTTCATATTTTTGTATAAAAATAAATTAAATTTATGAAATCAGATTTTCTAATAGATTAAAATAAATTAATCAAAAATAGTTTCGTAAAAGGAGAAAAACCTATTTCCCACAAAAATATAGTATTTAAGCATAAAATAAAATTTATTTTTATCAACTGTATAGAAAAAAATGAATGTTAAATATTTTATTGTATATATTATATCTACATTTTAGTAAAATAATTAAACTAAATTTATTTTTCTTATTATTATATGTAATACTCTTTTTTGAGCGTACAAATAGATTTTTCAAAAAGATTCTTTTATTTGAAATTAGTTCTTATTTTCATTTATAATGGTCTCCAACAAAATAATTAAATATATATTTTCAAGATATATATTTTCATAATATATTTAATCCCATTCATACCTATTATTCCAATGACTATGTGATAACTAAAATATTAAATAATATTATTTTAATAGTATGTAACACTTTATTTGAAACTGGAATTGTCTGTAATGCATGATAAACTCAGTGTTTCATGTAAAGTAAGGTAAACTTTGGGTTGTTTGTAATGAAAAATAAAATCAAGGATTCTTATAATAAAAAAAACATCAAAATGGTTATATATTTTTGAAAAAAATATATTTCACAAAATCGTAGTGTTTTACAATCTACCCCCATAAAATGGAATTACTCTTCAAAATTCATCACTTTGCGGATAAAAACTAATGGTAATTCTAAGTCATTACACCATTAAGTTCCCATGTTGATTCCATAAGCAAGTGAATTCACCATAAAAAAACTGGCCATGTGAGTGTTTTTGTTTCATATAACATTCTTAATTCAATCTATAATCTCTACTAGTTTTTACTCATATAAATATAATGCAATAGTAGTATGACCATTGTGTTTAGTAAATGTTATAGTTTATGTATGCACTTCATTAAGATAGATACATGGAACACATCATCATCCTGAGAGAGGTTTGGTGGAGTCTCAAATTTATAGGCTACAATGTCGACATGATCAAAAATTTCAAAGACACCATCATACATATGTGTTAATTTTCCATTGTATCATAAGCACAATTTCAACCTATAGTTGTGCTTCAATCAATTTTTACTTCATCTCTTACCTGATAAAAAAGAAGATGAATTCTTTACATGCCTAAAGCACTAAGTGATCCCATTATCCAAAATCAAATGATAAGTCATTACTTCCATCACTCATTCTAACAAAATAGTTTTAAATAGTTATCTAATAGGGATTGACATTTATATAGCCATGTAATACATTAATCTCTAAAAACACATTAAAATTTTATCTAAAATAATTTCATAAATGGTAACCTTTTGACCCATCAAAAATAATTAAATCCAAAAATTTATAAAGAAGGTCGCTAAATCTCCAAAATGAACTAATCATTAATCAACCAAAAAAAATTAAGAAACTCTTGATTTTCATATACCAAACATGAGAATACCAACCCTATGTATTACCATAAAACATGGTAATAAACTAAATTAAAATAATATATTAATTTAAAATACATGATTATTTATTCTTTAAATAAAACATAGATTATTCGATACATTCCTTAAATCCAAAAAATGTTGTAAACTCTTTCAATGAGAGCGTTAACCACTTTGTCAAAAAATCATTAATCAATTCCACGGTAATATGTAATATCAAATATAAATTATTTATACCAATCATCTCTTTATCCTAATCTAAACATCATGAAAATATTAAGGTTTATCTACAACTTAATAATATGTTTTTTCATAAAATATCCCCATTCTATTAAATAAATTTTCTCCCTCATTAAAACACTTAAATGTATTCTATAAAATCAATAACAGAAACCTTATTATAAACAAATACTTATTTATTTAATTATTCTTTAATTGCAATACATAAACTCTATAGTCATTCTACTGCATTATAAAACCATTATTTAGGCTTCGACGTCCCATTCCATAACACATATGTCCTTTCATATTTCAATTTTTGTCTCTTCATCATCGATAAAAAGACTTTTACTTGTATCTCCTTACTTTCCATCTTCTGGATCATTCCCCATCGGACATCGATTTATATAATTCACATACCATTCAAATTTATAGCATTCAAACATTTATTATTCCTTAGGGAAACCATAATTCTCATCCCTTGTCGCAACTGAACATTTAATTTCTCTAAGAAATCACTTACTTGATGTCTTTATTCTCCCCAACTAAACCATATTATTTTTTCTTTGATATATTCCCTAGAGAATTTATTTTCATATTATATATATATTTAAAACTCGGTATTTATTCATATATGGTCTCCAGTACCCAAACTCTCAATGATATCTTATTTCATCTTCTTTGAAGAGTCTCATTGTTGGTTAAGGGGAATGATTTTTATGATCCAAACCATTTGTAGTGATTTACCAGTGTTGATTATAGGTATTCTATTAACATATTTTGAGAATAACTTCTTTGTGTCTCAACTAGGGTGAGTTTGTGTGATAATTTGAAATTTTTAGAAGGAAGATAAAAACTACACAATTGGTTTACGGTGTTCCCAAACCATGTTCCCTAGACAATCAAAACCATTTGAACCCAAACCGAGGGGACTCTAATGGCTAGAGCATGGTTTTTCAAACTATGAACCATAATAGGAAAAACTATTGACCCCCTTATAAGATTCTCATGTTTATGGATCATCGTTAGGGTAAATTGTGAGCCACTTCCAAGAAAAACATACACTAGAATTTATTTAACCCAAAAATTATATTTTAATTTCCCAAACCCAAAATTTAACCTTTATTTGATCCCAAATCACCCCAAATAAAAGTATCTCTATTTTTGAGGCTCCAAAATTGATTTTAATCCCTACCAAACTCCATTATTTAAAAATGTAATGGAAGACTAAATATCTTTACCTCCCTAGTATGTGTTTTCTTCTTGTTTAGATCTAGCTCTCTCCCCTGCCCCTCTCCTAGAATATAAGATGGAAGATTATCCACTTTTGGTTCTAGATCAAGATATAATTTTATTATATCATTATTATATTAATATTGGGTCTAGGTTTCAGATCTAGATCAGTTTCTTAATCACATTATTAATCATTCCTTTTGAAATTTGGGGTTATCTGTTGAGGAGCATTCATCACGATTTTTGAGGTTGGTGGTCTATAATTCAAATCCAAAATTATTGTTTGCAATTAAGTGTATGTAATTGTATAATTTCTATTATAGGTTTATAAATTGAGTTTTTAATTAAATTAACTAATTTTATAAATTAATAAATGAAGAGAAATTGGGAAATTGTGTATATATGAATTGAAGATAGTGAATAATTAATGGTTGAATTAATAATGAAGGAATTGGGTCTGTTGAATTGAGAAAATTTATTGTTCAATTAATTATCGAGATGTTAAATTGATAGATATGGAATAATGAAATAATTAATTTATTTATGGAATTAATGTGATTTTTAATTGTTTAATTAAATAACAGGGTTTGTGTAATTAATTAATAGATAAATTAATTAATGTTTGTAATTTGATTATTTAATTGTTCAATTAAATAATGGGACTAATGGGATTAATTAATTGATGAATTATTTAATATAAGTATTTTGAGTATTTAATGGTTGTACTAAATAATGTTATTAGTGGGATTAATAAATTTATAAATTAATTTATGGGAGTAATGAATTTATTAAATTTTTGAATTAAATAAAGGGATTTATGTGAATAATTTATTGATAAATTAATTAATAGAAGTAATGTTATTATTTATATGTTTAATTAAATAATGGGATTGATGGGATTAATTAATTTATGATTTAATTAATGAATGTAAAGTGATTATTGTATTATTGAATAAAATAATGGGGTTGATGGGCTTAATTGACTGATGAATTGATTAATAAAAGTAACGTAATTATTTAATGGTTGAATTTAATAATGGGATTGAGATGATTAATGGATTTATGGATTAATTAAAGGATGTAATATGATAATATAATGTTTGAATTCAATAATGGTAATGATGGGATTAATTAATTGCTGAATTAATTAATGGTAGTAATTTGATTATTTAATTTTTGAATTAAATAATGGAATTGACATGAGTAATTAATTGGTTAATTAACTAATGGGAATAGATATGATTAATTAATTGTGGAATTAATTAAATGAATTAACATGAACAATTAATTTCTGAATTAATTGAAGGTATTCATTATGATTAATTAATTATGGAATTAATGAATGGAATTTATGTGAACAATTAATTGGTGAATTAATTAAAATTATTGAATATGAATAATTAATTATAGAATTAATTAATGGAATTGACATTAATAATTAATTTTTGAGTTAATTTATGGTATTAAATGTTATTAATAAATTTTAAAAATAATCTATTGAGTTAATGTGAAAAATTAATTGGTGAATTAATTAAATTGATTGGTTGTGATTAATAAATAATGGAATTTTTAATAAAGATATTGTGATTGTGAAATTTGAATAATTTATTCTAGAATTAATTATTATGACATTGAGATTGTGAAATATATTATATTTAATTGTGGTATTATTTACTGAGAGATTGTGATAAAGAATCTAGGTTAATTAATTATTCTAGTATTGATATTGTTCTAATATTTATTAATTATTGAATTTATTAACGAGATTATTGTGATTAAAAAAATTGAATGACATAATTGGATTGACGCGATTACATAATTGTGGGATTAATTAATGAAATTATTGTAATGAATGAATGAATGAATTAATTAATGTAAATATTGTGATAAATTAATTATTAAATTAATTAATTCGCTTAATGTGATTAATTAATTGTTAATTAATTAGTGAAATTGTTCTGATCAAATTATTATTGAATTAATTATTGAGATTGACCTGATTACATAAAAATTTAATTCATTAATGGAATAGATGGGACTAATTACTTTTTGAATTAATTAATGTAATAATTCGAATATGCAATAATGAAATTTGATTAATTAGTTGATGAATTAATTATTGGTTTTTTATGATTCAGGTAACATTGTGATATATTTGATAATGTGTTATTGTGATATTGTTATATATGTGTCTATAAATGGTTAATGGTAACATGATCATTCAGCCTTGTGTTATAAATGATACCATGGTTATTCAATTATGAAATGGTGAATGATAACATTTTCATTCAATAAAAAAAAGAATGGTAGAGTGGTTATTAAATTGATAAATGGTTAATAGTAACAAGGTCATGAACTTATGAGAACAATAAGAGTAACATGGTCATTCAATTGAGAAATGGTGAATGGTAACATTCTCATTGACTAATGAAAAGAATAGTTGTAACATGGTCATTAAATTGTGGGATGTTGAATGGTAAGACGAGAATTAACTTACGATATTATGAATGGAACCATGGAAATTAAAATTTGATATCACTTGGGGGTAGTTATTAATACGACACTAGTCGAAACATGTATTCAATTTTTGTAATCATCTTGAAACCAAGGGTTTATGTGGTTAAATAAATAGTAATGGATATTGTGATAATTTTTTTCTTTTTTATTTATTTCGTAATAAAATTAATTGATTTTTACGTAGTGGATATTTTTTAGAAACTGTTGGTAGTGGTCTACTGAGTTATTCTCACACCTTACTTTTACTCCCTCATCGGTACCCAAATAGATTACATGATTGCAAGATAGGTTATAGTTAATGGACATGTGTTAGAGGGATGACATGGGATTGATCGGGGATAAGAGAACTGGATGTAGTTTGGGTCCCCCTTAAGAGTTGCCAGTGTCTTTAATTTTGAGTTTCAATTTGAAACTTCACATGTACTTTTTTAAAAAATATATACTTTTCAGTTTTGATATTATAATTATAATTTTTTTATCTTTTGATACTAGTATTATATACATTATGTTTATATATAATTTTTATTTATTTATTATTTTTCATTGGTGTATTAATCTAAAAAAGTATATAGTATCCCCATGACTGATATAAGATCCTCACTACTTGTTTGCAGCCTTTGGCGTATAGGGAGGTGTACATGAGGTCACATAGAGGTTCATATTGGGGCACCAGTGTGTAGCACCTAGTCCAGGACATTGAAAACTAGTATCAGAGCCCATTTTTTATTTTTCTTTTACCTTAGTATTTGGGAATGTTATAAAGAATACTATTAAGTGTTGGGCCTTGGTTATAGGATCGTTCATGGGACTATATAACCCATGTATGATGGATAACTTTAGAATATAGGGTGGTATTGTTATTATTGATGTATATTGTTATATTTGATCATTATTTCACCTTGGATGACACAGTTGTTTTGTTCAATAATTAATGATGTGTATTTTTTTTATGTATTGACTCACTACCCAATAAGGCATGAGAGTATAGTATGCATGCATCATTCTATGAACTCAATGTTTTCTGCGAAAGGCATCATTTTATGTAGTCATGAAAAATGGGTTTTGGGTATCTTCATGAACATGAATATTTGTTATGTGCATGTGAAATAAAATAGAAATTATTCCTAATGTGAATTGAGTAAAATTTTAAAATGATTCATGATGTGAATAAATGGGTTTCTAATATGAAAAATAATTTTATAATATGCTTAAAATTTCTTAAACATAGCCCAGATGTAATACTATTAATGGTATAAATAGTGCCTCAGTTTTGACATTGTAAAGAGAAAGGGGGAGAGACTTGTTATGGTTTTAGGTAAATCCCACTTACAAAAAGTGCTAATATTTTGAAATGAGAATCCATTATGTTATCAATTTGGCCCTTTACTTTGGTGGTTTTGGTTGTGATAATTTCCTACCTTGAGAAATTAGTTGTATGTTATGTGTGATACCATACAGTTTTGGATTAGTGCGGTGAGATGTTGTCAGGGAGGGAAGTAGGAGAAATTCAATAGATTATGGTGTTTCTATAGTGGGATGTATCATCAATGATGGGATATTTTTTTCATTAATGAATAAATTGTTCACTTTTAATTAATAAAAATCATATACCCATCATTGAAATTGCCCCACGTACAATGAGAAATATCTGTATTTATGCCTACCTACTTCAATGTTTTTTCTTGTATATGTTGACTCATATAGGTTGTGCTTAAGAAGTAGTATATATGAGGAGCGGGATGGTACAATTTATGTCATCGAATGTTTATGGATGGGGTCCTCACGATTAACTTGCGGTCGATGATTACCCGCCTTCATGGGCCATGATGGTTGTGTATCATGGCATGCACTATTAATAATTCCCCAAATGTGGGGAGGGATGTGTTAGTAGTAGGTTTCTAGAGAAATATAATGGGTTCAAAGTGGTGGAATCATAATTCCATAGAAGAATCTATAATTTTCATGATTTGATTTGTTAGGGAAATTCTAGGTGGGTTTTGGAGGTGCTGGATTCATGTCCTTTCTAGTTGGTTTTGATGGAAAGCATAAGTGACAATGTTGGTTGTTGTTATTTTGTTTTGTTGGGAACAGTGAGTTGGGAAACATGTTGTGTATGTTATGAAACTCGAGTTTGATATTGATGTGTTCATTGAGGAGCATCCGATATGTGTGTAAAATTGCAGTGACAAAATATTTATGGATAAATTATATCTCTATAGTTCATTTATTGAGGAAGTATAAATGGTTTTTAAGAAGAAACTTCCAAGGGGGAATAAGATAAGATGGCCTAGTGGCCTGATATTTTTTACCCGGAATATCAAAGATGCATGGGAGTAAAACTCGTGGATGTGTTGTTATAAAGTGGGTGAATTTTGGGATCCTGAACTTTTATGGATCTTTATCAAAATTGTTAAGAGGTATTATTTTCATTTGTTTTGTGGATAACTTTTTTGGGTCAATACTGGGTTGTTTTTGGGTAAAATTTTGAAATTTTTGGAAGGTAGTGGTTAAGTGCGTAGTTGGTGCAAGGTTTTCCCAAACCATTCACCCCATCCCAGTAAACCATGTGAACCCTATCAAAGAGGATTCACATGGAAGGAATATGGGTTTTCTAATCGTGTACCCTTTTAAGAGAATGTATGCCCCCTAGACAAGGTACATTGTTAAGCTGTACAATTAGGGGAAACTATGCACTCTATCCCAGAATACTATTTGATGGAACTTTTTTAACCTATAAATTAGATTATAATTTCACGAACCCCTTATTTTAACCCCCATTCAACCCCAAATGACCCCAAATCAATGTATTCTAATTTTGGAGTCTCACATATTGATTCTAATCCCTCCCAATATCTGTTATTAGTGAATCTAGGGTCAGATTGAAGATCTACACCTCCCTGGTATGTGTTTCCTCCCCATTTAAATATATATCTCTCTTCTTCTCATATCCCTAGAAAAAAGATGGATAATTATCACCTATTAGTATAGATCTTGATCTATTTTTGTTAGATATCAATTCATCTAATCATGGATCTTGGTTTTAGATCTAAATTGTGTTCTTCATCACATTCTTGATCCTTCCATATGAAATTGGGGGTTATCTATTGGCAAACATTCATCAAAATTCGTCACATACATGGTCTATAATTAAAATCCAAAACTATTGATTGAAATTTTGTGTATGAAATTTTAGAAATTATATTGTGTGTTTAGAAATTGAGATCATGACTGAAGAAATTATTTTAGGGAATTAAATAATTAATACAATATATGAATTTTTAGATATTGTAATTATGGATTGTCATTAATTAAATGTAGAATTAATTATAAGGGAATTGGTGTTTTTGAATTGAGATAATTTATTGTGAAATTAATTATGAAGATACTGAATTGATAGACATGGTATACATAAATAATTAATTAATTAGTAGAAATAATGCGAATATTTAATGGTTTAATTAAATAATGGGATTAATTGGATTAATTAATTTATTAATCGAGGTAATGTTATTTTTATGACGAATTTAATAATGGTATTGATTGGATTAATTATTTGACGAATTAATTAATTTTAGAAATGTTCTTATTTAATGATTGAATTAAATAATTTAATTGGTGTGATTGATTAATTTAATAATTAATTAACTGGAGTAATGTGATTATTTATTTATCAAAAAAATAATAGTATTTAAGATATTAATTAATTGATGAAATAAATAATGGAATTAATTTGATTGTTTAATTATTTAATTAAGTAATGGTTTTTATGGGATTAACTAGATGATTAATTAATTAATAAAAGTAATGTCATTATTTAATTGTATAATTAAATAATGGGATTGATGGGAATAAGTAATTTATGAATTAATTAGTGGAAGTAACATTATTATTTAATGGTTAAATTAAGTAATGTAATTTATTGGATTAATTAATTGATATATTAATTGATGGAAGTAATATTATTATTTGATAGAATAATTAAATAATGGTATTGATGAGATTAATTAATTACTGAATTATATAATGGGTGTAATGTGACTATTTAATTTTTTAATTAAATAATGGCATTGACAAGAACAATTAATTGGTAACTTGATTGAAGTTAATGAATAAGATTAATTAATTGTTGAATTAATTAATTGAATTAGCCTGAACAATTAATTTGTTAATTAACTGATGATATTGAATATGATTAATTAATGTTGAATAAATTAATGGAATTTTTGTGAATAATTAATTAGCAAATTAATTGAAAGAATTTAATAAGATTAATTAATTTTTAAATTAATTAATATAATTGATATTGATAATTAATATCAGAATTAATTAAAAGGATTGAATGTGGTTAATTTTTTGTAGGCATAATTAATGGTGTTAACAAGAACAATTAAGTTGTGAATTAACTAAAGGGACAGACTGTGTTTTATTAATTGTTCAATTAATTAATGAAGATATTATGATTACAAAATTTCAAAAATTAGTAATGAAATTAATTATTGTGACCTTGTGATTCTGATAACATGTAAAATTAATTATTGAATAAACATTTTGGGATATTTTGTTTATAAAAATAATAAAATTAATTATTGAATTAATTATTTTAATATTGAGATTGTTATGTGATTAACTAATTATTGAATTAATTAGTGAAATTTTATGTGATTAATTAATTGTTAAATCAATTAATGAAATTTTTTCAATTAATGAATTGTTGAATTAATTAAAGAGATTGATGTGATTAATTAATTATTGATTTAATTAAATAAATTATTGTGACTAATTAATAGTTGAATTAATTGGTGATGTTAACGTTATTAATTAATTATAAAATTAATTAATGATATTTTTGAGATTAATTAATTGTTAAATTAATTAATGAGGCTGGCATGATTAATAAATTGCTAAATTAACTAATGGAATGGATGTCATTAAGTAATTGTTGAATAAATTAATGCAATGATTAGAATATGAAATAGTTACATTTGATTAATTTATTTCTTAATTTATTAATGGGTTTTTGTGATACATGTAACATTGTGATATCTGTGATATTATGATATATGTGAATATGAATGGAGAATAGTAACATAGTCATTCAAAGTTGTATTAAGAATGATAATATAATTATTCAATTTTGAAATGGTTATAGTAACATAGTCATTCACTTATGAAAACGTGAATTGTAACATGGTTATTCAAATGAAAATGGTGAATGGTAACATGGTAATTCACATATTAAAAATAGAATGGTAACATGGTCATTAAAATGTGAAATTGTGAATGGTAACATGGTCAGTCACTTATGTAAAAATGAATGTTAATATGTTCATTCAATTTTGAAATGGTTAATGGTAATATGTTAATTCAATTATGATATTATGAATGGTAACATGGACATTCAAATGTGATATCCCTTGGGGGATGTTCAGATGCTGACATGAGCCGAAGTAGGTTTTGAGGTTCGGCAGTTCATAGGGACCGATGTGTTTATGTTGATAGATAAAGAATAATTGATAATGTGATAAATGATTACTTTTGCAGTGTAAATATTTCATTATACAAATTCATACACTGGTATTGATTTTCTATTGTTTTAGAAACCACTTGTGTTGCCCTAATTAGTTTTATTCACACCTTAATCATGCTTCCTGATCGGTACCTAAATAGATTAAATGGTTACAAGAAATGTTAAGGGAAAAATCCACATGTTAGAATGCTGATTTGGGATAGAGTATGGATGCAGGAACTAGACATGGTTTGAGACCTACTTGGGATTTATCAGTGTCTTTACTTTTGATTATCATTTTTGACACTTTGTATGTACATTTACAAAGAATATATACAGTTTATGATATATGGTGTATATGATGTTTTGGTTTTCATGAGATATCGGTATTATTCTGGTTATGATTATATGATATTATGTAACTATTTATTAATTTCCATTGGTGCATTACTCTGATAAAATTTGTCTCCCCATGATCAATATTAGACATTTGCTAGTAGTCAGCATCCTCTGGCATACAGGGAGGTACACCTGAGATCACGTATTTGTTTGGCACAAGGCACTGGTGTGTGGGTGCCAGGCCAGATCATTAGAAAGTTGTTTATCATATATCCTGATAATAGAATAGGTATAATCACCATATCCTTCACTATAGTTTTCATCCCATTTGGTTTCTCACAAACACATTGTTTATCACATTCTTGTTTTATCTGATTCCTTTTAGTTTATTCCATTGACTAAAACCAAGGAGCATAGTATGGGTAATAAAACCCACAGTGGGAGAACACTTAATTAATAAAAATCAATTATAGTATTTCAAAATCATGAAACATTTTTTTAATCAATGACACATTAGGCTTACTAAAGTTCATTCAAAGTCATAAAATTCTAAATATTTCATGATGATTCATTAAGATTTGGTAAATTTCAAAAGAAAATTCCCCTAGGAGTGTCCAAATAGATGTATTGAAGGGTCCATTTTCATACATTAGGTGAAAGTCTCTTCTACATAAATGTTTCCATTTGATGTTGATACCACTTGGTAACTTTGTTCCATATTCAAATCCACTTTTAGTATCTAGATAGGGATGCAATTTATTCGAAACCACTTTCTCCATCCTTTATCAAAATTACAAGGCATTCTCATACACATTGACACATCCATAGCCATATCCTCCTACATATCCCTTAAAACATCCTTTCAAATATCTATCAGAATCTCACTATTGTTTTCTCATCCATTCATCAAAATATTATCTAAGACTATCCTCTAATACTGACTATAATGACAAATTATTTTTCATGCAATGATATTACATATTCTTTGATAAACATCAATTACATAATACAAAAGCACATAAGATGATCAAAAAGATATAATGTATTTATAAAATAGGACACCAAAAAAACTGGTTCGTATGGGAGCTATTTCATCTCCCAATATGTTCTTCATAACTAAAACCCTTAATATACATAACATACCTAATGCATTTATTCATAACCTAGGGAAATGAAACATTGTAAAGAGTGATCTTAGATGATAAGTGGGGGTAAAAATGGAGATATATGTGAATAAAATAAATATAAGGTTATCAAAACATTACAATAAGATTTGAAAACCATACCTTGCATTTCATAGAGCATAATATTGAGTAGTGGAATAAATACTATCATTTAAAAAGACATGAATCAAAATGGAATCAAAGAACACGATCCATGAGTTAATAACATTGGTATAAGACATAGATTTATGGAATACACGTAATCATAGAAAATCAGTTTTCATAGTAGTCAAGGACCAAATCCAAGTCCATCATAGTGGAATCGGTTCACTCCCCAAACATTTATAGTAGTCAAGGTTAAGTACTATGACCTTCATAGTGGAACCAATCACTTACTAAACCAAATTAACTCCCCATTCCATTTCCACATATCTCATGATATTTAAAACCGTACATAATGAATGAGAGAAATTGTTGGAGAAGCCACATATACCCAAGATTTTAAACCATGGGTGGAGCCCCTAAATCAATAGTTATAGACTATTCCCATAGTTTTCAAATTTATTGCTGGTTAAGGCATTAGTATAGAAATTTACCCACAATTAATATTAGAACCATGGGTATAGAATCCATAAATTCTTCTATACCCATGGTTTTTGAAACCATGGGTATATATTTTCCCATTATAGAACCTATACCCACAGTTCTATAAAATGTGTGTATATATTTTCCCATTATATAATATATACCCGTAGTTTTAAACAATGTGGGTGTATATAGCTTCCTAAATTTGGTAACAGTGCCCCACTACTTCCTCAAAAACCCGAACCTGAAAATAAAATATAAAATAAAGTGTACATTTAATGAAAAAAAACTTTTCTTCATTTATCATCAATCTATTAGCTTTTAATTGTTTTAAAAAAATATAAAATACTAAAACATACATATACATCAATAAAAAATCAATTCACATCATTGTATACCTACACATTTTTCCTTCATGATATGTGAAAAATAAAGGGGATCAATATCTCTCCCTTTTCCAACATCCTCATACTACACATCATCAAAAACAATATAATTTTGATTATTAGAAATACCCTCACCAACAACATCATTTAAAGAAGACACATCATCAACAAAATTATCGCCACCACTTTCAGATTGATCACCACTATAACCCACATTGGAATCACTGTAAGACCATTTAAATAATGAATCGATGCCATATATGAACCAATATTAGTAGAAATATCAAATTTATATTATTGAGAAATAACCAATATAGCTTAATTAATTTTTAGGTGATCATTTTACTTCTTTTATGCTCATATTTAATTCTTTCACACTTACCTAAAGATATTTTTTCCTCAACTACTCTAGGATAAGAACTTTTAAACATAGGGGTCTAAGAGGCCTGAGTGGATCCCAATGAGGTTCAATAAGTAGAGGCGATGATGTTTTTCCAAGGTTGACATCACACTTTTCCCTAGTGTTCTTCATCAAATTTCCGACTCAAATGAGGATTCGGCATAATGTTTTCATCTACATTATCATCAGAGTCCTCCATTAATGTATGTTGATAATATAATCAAGATATATTAAATTTTATTTAATTTAGGTATTTTAAATATAAATAAAAACACTTACAAACTTTTCTTAGGTTTGTGAATTATCTTCACCTCCATCCTTTTTCAATGTTCTATATTATTTTAAATAATCTTCATATGAATGAAATAATTTTTTTTATAAATATTTCATAAAAATAATGCATAGAACATAGATATAAATGAATTCATAAAAAATATTATAACATGTTTTAGAAGTAGTAATTTAAAACGAAGTTATACATTTTATAAAAACAAGTTTTAACCAGGTTTTCTTATTTGAAATAAATATAGTTAAATGCAATGAAATCAAGCAGTACTGAAACATATATATAATTAAAAACTGAAAATAAATTAATGAAATTACATTAATACAAACCTAATAAGACCATTTCTATGTAAATTTAATGAATTGTGAACACATATAGTTTCTTCAATATATTACCAATGGCTACATCAGTTTCAACATCCACTCTCACAATCGAATGATTTATGAAATCAAATGAAATATTTTTGTCATCACTAATGGGGGTATAGATGGTTTAAATTTAATCCCAAAAATCATGAAAAATAACTCTCAGTATTACATTATTAATGACACTATAATAAGGTCTAAACAATCTTCCACATAAAATAATTTTTTCCATTGATTCCAAAATTCATGGTTCATTGGTATGCATGAATAATATCTTATCACTAAATCTAAATACAAATTCATCAAAAAAATTACCCAACCGAGTCATTGAATCAATCCATTTAAATTTCATCATTTTTGATCTAATTTGAGAGTATTAATCCAATGGAAATGTTTTCTCAATACGTCCATAGTTATACCCATCTTCATGTCAAGGGTGACTATCTAATGAACTGAAATAATAATCCATTGTAATAGTTAACATAATTATATCTTGATGTGTTCTAATTTTCATCAATATATCAATTGTAAAAAATTTATACCCATTGATTATTAAATAGGTCATGTAAAGACATGAAATATTTATGAATTTAAAATAAATGGATATCCCTATTTTATAATAATTAAAGTAACCTTCATACCTTTGATTTTGACCAATCATAGATCTTAAAGCCTAACATAGCCTATACCCTTCTCAAAGGAAATAATCGATTAACTCAATATATAATTTGTTGATATTTCCAAAATAAAATGAAAATAAATGTATAATGTATTTTTAAAATTTCATAATATCAGATAACATATAAAACTATAAATTATATACCTGATAAAGTCCTCGAAAAAACCACCATTAAACAATATTGTGTGACGTGACATATCATGCACTCAAATGATCAATGTATCCAATATATAAGACCCAACAATTCCTACTGTTTGGGATGATATGGGAATGAGGGCTCAATTTACCATTATATTTCATTATTATTTCTCATTGGTCAGTTATCTCTGGTTCTCACATCAGACATATACATTGAACAAAAATCCATACATTCTTGATCTATATAACCTCTCATAATAAAACATTCAAGATAATTCTTTTTTAGACAAATAATTTCATTTTTAACATATTTTTATCAGTAGGATACAACCAGTAAATAGAAATTGGTCCAAAATAAGTGTTTTAGATGGAAGATGGACTATTAAATGTAGCGGGTCTGTGAAATCGGATGGAGGAGATATTTTTCTTCTCATAAACAATTAATGGGGCCTTCTACTATACATTTTTCAACAATTCCATGAATACAATTTTAGCACAAAAGTATCTAAATAATTCACAAGAGAACCACTAAAACCTTTACATTATTGGATAAAAAATTTCTAATAGATATTGGAATCAATTCATGAAGAAGGATGTGATAATTAGGATTTTTTAGGGATTTTTGTGTGAAATTCCTTTTTTTGAATCATTTAGAGATGTTTCTAGAATATCCATAAAGAACATTTATATTCTACCATACATCAATAAATTAATATTTATATGTCATTTTCATCACATAAAGAGAAAAAGGAACATTCCATTTTTTTAACCAATACATAAAAGATGTTGTTACAGTCTAATACCTCAATCCAACATGTACTGATGAGATCGAAAGTCATATTTGGTATTCCTCCACATGATTAGAATTATTGACAGAAAAATTTCACATATTTTTTTTTCAATATACATTTTGAATAAATAATTATGTAAAAATATGATAGACTAATATGGGAACTAAAAAATGATACTTCAATTTTTTCAATTGCGAGTGGATTATGGGTCAAATTTATTCGTTTTGTTAGATGTCAACTGACCATTCCTTAATGAAAAATAGAAATATTTCAATTCATTAAGAACATCACTACCTAATATACATTGAGGTCATTTTTTAGTTTCAAAAGTATTATCAAACTTTTGGGAAATATTCCTATATTAATGATCTATTGGAATGGATCGCTGATGCCCCACGAAAATGAATCAATGATGATATTTAAGACTTACCAGTCATGTATTCTTCACACATAGAAGAAAGTTTATCTTTCCATTTGGGATCCATCCAAACATAATTGAAAAAGTAGGTTAATCACTTACTGTACATATAAGGGAATCACACATTTGAAATATATTTTGGAAGAAGAATCGGATTTATATAGTCTCATATCCTAATGATGCATTAACTCTATTACTAAATGATGCAAGTAGGTGTCTATATGATTGTGGGGATCAAAATATCTAGATATTAATATACTCAGGAAAGTAAAATATTTTCTCATACACATCCATATATAAATATATCATAAAAATGAATTAAAACTAGACCTTTGATATGATCTATAAGCATCTGAACAAGAAAATTAAAACCATCATAAGAGAGATCCAACCTGACATTATACACCTTAGTTGAAAAATAAATATATTTTGTATAAAATGACCCCATGCTAATCCATCTTTAGAATGAACCAACTCATCATTACCTTTAATTATCTTGGCATCATACCATCACATATTGGCTGAGATTTATAAATACAAGAATAGATTTTGTAGTCTAGTAGTAAATGGAATGATCCACATGTGATTCCATGGAACACAAGATGGTGTCCCATATGAAGTTGAATTCCATTAGGATTTAAAGCATTTTTTTCTGTCATTATGATCATATGTTTTTTACCAAAATAAAAAACAATATTTTGGAAATTCATGACATTTATTAATATAAAATTCAAGATTCTTAATAAAATTCAATGCCTCTAAATGATTTGTGTTAATATTTTAATGATTAGGATGAATGTTTTTAAAATAGGTAATAAAATAGTCAATGTTAGTTTTAGGAATTCTATATATGTATTTTCCATGATATTACCACATTAAAAATTTCAACTTTTTATTTTAGTACATTCATGATATATAGGAGTTCTGGCATCATCCATTAAATTTTTTACTCTCTCATAACCATATTCTTTAGTCTTTTCCCCGTCATTATTGAAATAATTTCCTTCTTGAAATTTCACACTATCTCTCTCGTGATAATCCACAGATGGAAACTAATATAATATAAAATTCTTTATACTACTTTATTTTCATTCATGAATAGTAAAAGATTGTACCATCTCTCTATGGTGATACCAAACATAATAGCTTGTTTGAAATTAAAATTTCATTATATTTTAGCTAACTTTTTTTTTAAAATTAACTATGGTATTGAAACATAATTATAGCATGAACACTATATACAAACTCTATATGATGAATTGTAAAATGAAAAAGTCTAAAAAACATATTTCCTTTGAAACTCGGTCACAATATGATTGATATGTTACATCTGTCTTCTATCCATTTTATTACAAGGGAAAAAGATTATTTTCTAATAAAAATGTAAACCAAAAATAAAAAATTATTTATAACCAATTTAAATATCCATGTCATCAAATTATACTAGTATCTTAAAAAACAATGAATAATAGAACAATAATAAGCTATAAGCGATGAATACAAATAATGAATCAAGGTGGTTATTGCTGACATTTTAGAGCTCACTATCATTGAAGACAAATTGAATATTTATTATATTAAATCCATACATATCCCTATAATCTATATTGTATAGTAATTTGAAACATGAGGGTCGGGGTGAGGCTGCCCATGCTTTCATGGAATTGAGCCAGTACTGTTTTTCCCACAAATTCCCACAAATAATGCATACATTATGGTGATAAATAATATTCCATTGTTTAATAATGATTTTTTTTAAAAAAATAAATTTTAAAGAATCAAATAATGTAAAAAATATTTTTTTTAAAACAATTAGGCCATTGGATAATCCCACAGCCGCAATGGATCAACCTTCCTTGGTCCATACCAGTGTGGGATCAACCATCATTAATCCACACCCAAAGAACTCAAAACTTTTAGGCATTTCCCTCCCCATATTTGCCCCATACCCATGATGCTCATAAGTCCTGGACCCATTTTTTATCACTAATATTGAATTCCATAAGTATTAAATTCAATTCCTAATCAATACGGTATAGGATCATGTTTCAAAGACACAAACTTACCGAAAGGAACTGATTTAAATTTAATAAAAATAAAAATAAAAAATTACCATCAAGGAACCGAGGATGAAAACTTATGATAATTTTCATTAATAATTATTAAATAAATTCTTTGGAAATAATGAACATTCAAATATAAAATAATAACATAATAAATTGTTAAATGTATTATAAAACAAAAAGATATAAATTATGAAAAAAATAATTATATTTTAAAGATATCCAACTACCATATAAACTATCCAAAAGAACCTCTAGGAAAAAAGATGATGTTTTTTGGGAAACATATAATAAAAACCATTTTATTATATGAAATGAAATAAAAAAATAAAACCTCATATAAATCATGTTTACTCAATGAAAATATGTGTATTATAATCATAATATCACCCCTCATTCCAACATACCACATTCATAAATTTAAAATTACTAATTTTAGGGGAAAATATGATAAAAGTATTTATTTATTGCAATACTCATTTTTTTATGTTTTGATTATGGTTTATGAGAACCGAATGTAAAATGATCATATTTGAGGTAATTTAATATTATAAAGAAAACATATTATAATTATAATCCATTTTATGGAATTTTACATGAACATTTCATTTAAATATACTATTAGAAAAAAAATGTGATAATATTCATGATTATTTTAATTCAATTGAGTGAATTTAATGGGGTGGTGTTTATGAGTTTTTTAGGTGTGGTTGGGTGGATGTTTTCTTTATAAAAATTCATTAATGTGAATAGAATGGCATTTTCAATGAAAATGGACCAATACTGCCATAGGGATGATGAAAGTTCGTTAATTATCTCACCAACTTTTCTATTACATAAAATGTAATTACATTTATTTTTTCAATAAATCAAATGACTCATTAATGGGAACAATAATATGAAAATTGATGCAAAATTTATATAAAAATTAACTCTGTTAAAAACTATATTATTATTACAATGCTTATCATTCATGAATTATATTATTTTTTACTTATTAATAAATAATAAACATCATAAACATACCTATTCGATACGTTTATTGCCAATGACCATATATTAATTGACCTTAATACCAACGACCATGTTTCTATGCATTTATATCATGTTCTTTCTAATTTCTATTGCTGGAAAACTAGGACTGAGCGACCAAATAAACCATTTTTAAACATTTCACAACAAAATACATAAACTAAAATAGAAAATCATACATTTATAATCTAAAACAGTTGAAAAATATTAAAAAATAATAATAGGATTTTTTTATAAAAGTGACTCATACCCAAGAAAATAGAGGAACATAAGAAAATAAATAAATGGAAAAATATTACATATCAAGGATCCAAACAAAACAATTTCAAAAAATTTGTCATATGGGTGAAATGACACTTTGGGTGAAATAAAATCTCTTGAGGATTGAAGGGGAGGGTGGATTATTAGAAGACGGGTGTGGGACACCCAATTTAGTTGATATGTGTGGGAGGAGTCCACACTAAACTGAGTGGAAGGGGGAATCACATATTCGCAAAACACATAGGGTTTGAACAAGAAGTAAGGGAAGAGAATCCTAATTGGGATTCCAAATATTGATACTCTATTCCAACTATTTTGAAAATCTATCGGTATAGTCCAACATATACCAATAGTTTTTTAAAAATTACTCATATAGCCCTATACAATAACTCAATACTACTGGTTTTCATAAACTGTGGGTATTGATCAATGGGGATATATAGATTTTCTAATTGTGTGGGAGATATATGTACCACCCATCATATTATGAAAATCATACATATGTGTTCCACTAGATCCTAAAGTATTCAAAACATAATAACCGATAAAATGAAAATGGATTAATAATATATTAATTATATCATAACATGCATAAAATTGATAGGTTTCATAATCATTTCATCAAAAAATAACTCATGAAAATAACAGTGTTTCACAATAATTTTTACATAGTATAACCCATAAAAGTAAAATAAGATTCATAAAAATATTTTCTTAAAAAATTTAACCCACTCAAAGAAATAAAAAAATTTATCCTTGTATTATATCTCTAGAAAATAACAAGTATGAAAAAATATATCATCTTATATGGAAATTGATTTTGAATGAAAAATCACATGGAATATTTCTAAAGGAAAATAAATTTTTATTAAGAATCAATTTTTTAAAATAAAATCCATAATGAAATTTGGAAATCCATTTATTTAAAAATAAAATTTGGATGTTATAGAAGAATATTTAAAAATCATATAAAAAATGAGTTGAGGAAAATATCCATTCTTATTTAAAAAGAAATTTTTAAAGCACAAAACTTTTTTAAATTATTTTCTTTTACAATAACCATGAAATGACAATTTAAAACAAGATATAAGAGATATGGGAAACCATCTCTCACTAAAAACCTTCAGCGATTAGGGCTACCTAGCCTGAATCCCTCAATCTCGACAATCATGGTGGATTTCTTCAAACCTGTGATGTTTGAATCCCATCACTTCATGACAACTTAGATGAAGCAGGTGCCCCATGATCAAGATAATATTGTAGTAAACCATAATGAATATTCTCTAAAGAAAATCATGCACCTGTTATTTCTCCAGTAGAACCCAAGGAATATCGTTTCTCAATGCTATGAAGAGTATTGAACCAAGCAAAGAAATCACGATTTAGCCTCCCCATATGAAGAGGCCTAATAATGGTGGGTTCTTAGTGGAAGAAGATATGAATTCCCTTCAACAATGCACACATATGGAAATACAATGGAACAATTTTGGGTTTAATTATAATTTATGAATGTGACTCTTATTTCAAAATGCACACATATAGGAATGCAATGGAACAAGTCTGGGTTAAACCTCATGGCCTTAATTGGTTCTTTTGGCACACAAAAATTATTAATTATATTGTTTTCTAAATTATAACTCTTATAAATATGGGTTTGCTTAGAATTTATGACTGTGACTCTTCTTTCTACCCATACGCATATAGGAATACAATTGAATAAGTCTAGGTTAAACATCATGGCCGTAATTGGTTATTTTAGAACCCAAAAATTATGAATGATATTATTTTTTACATAAGAACTCCTAAAAAAATTGGCCACATAACAATAAATACTGACCTAGATTTATTTTCCAGAGTTATGGTGGAAATTAACATAGATTCAAAGCTGTCAATACAATTAATGTCAATGCTAATGATTGAAAAACTAAAATTAGAATTTAATATGAGAGGAAAACTCATTTTTGTTACCTTGTAATATCATTGGTCATAATATATCTATTTTTAGGGTGATTATAAAATAATATATTCATGCAATTGAAAATTATTATACGTAAATTAAGAGAAATAGAAAGGAAAAAGATCCCCTGATGGATATACTTGAACCTCCCAAAAAGAAAGCTGATATCTGGGTGAAAAAATCACATAGTATGACACACATAGGCGATATATTGTGTATAAACTAGGTTGTTATTTCTGAAGAAGAATAAAACTCTATTAATGATAGATGCCACTTAGTAGAAAAAAAAATCTAGTTTTATACACTATAAAGCTATCCAATGAGAAAGAAGAAGCCAATACTTCTTAATGTAGTTAGATCTCAGGATCTATCTTCATCCAATATGTAGATTATCCCATGAATAAGAGAGATAATCCACCTAATCAAGTGAAATAAAATTCATGACAAACATTCACTTCAACTCTTCATAGTAGTTATTGCCCTGAGATAATTTTCAGTTCAAACTGTGGACGAACACACACTAGCTTTTGGTATAGGAAAGATGTAGAACCCCTTACTTTTGATTGTCGCTGATATTTAGAGATAAAGAATGAATACAACAACAAAATAGATGACATAGACTCTCTTTACCTTTCTCAATGTACATCTTTTATTTACTCTAAATCTCAGGATTCCTCTAGAAACAATACAAAGTCTAAAAAACGGATGACTAGCCAAAAGGACATTGAGGACAAAATAAATTCTATTAGTACTACATTAACTGAAACTTTTTCCAAGGAATAGAAATCTATTAAAATATTTAATGGAATTACAACCTAATTACAGGTTCATATACAAATACAAAAAATTAATGCCTTTACTAAGAAGTTAGCCATAGAGAAATCTCGAGTGGAGAAAAAAATGATCCCAGCAGAACCAACTCCATTGCTATAAATTCCTATTTTGATGGGTCTCAAGCTGTTGAAAATAGTGATGGTATTGTTTCTATGATGTTGTGTAATATGAAATCTATAGGCCCAATCCTTAATGATTCAATAATACAACATTCTAACAAAAACACTTCTCTATATATAAATAATGAAATCAAAATGAAAGATAATGTACTAGTTTCATCTCCCTCTACTCACATTAAACCTTTTAGTTGTCCCCCTGATTTTAGGAAACTAACCTTTATTCCTAAGGCACCTTAGGCCGAGACACAATCCCTTGTTTCTATGTATTTTAATAATAATTTCATGTCCAGAGATGTTGTTGAACATGGTACAACACTATCGATATATGACTCTAATATTATGAAGGTTATGCCTCACTCTCTAGATCATATATAGTGTTGTCCAACTGATTTGGACAATGACAAAAATTAGTACCTAGGCACTTCAAAGCCTCCTAGTTTAACTACTTATTTACCTATATATATATAGCACAACATTATAATGTCTTGAATTTTATTTCAAACCATAAAACCAATTATATGTTGTAGTGTTCTAAGAACTCTTCTATGTGTGATCCAATAACTAAACCTACAATAAATAGCACCAAATTATCTATTAATAAATAGGATGAAACTTCTAATAATACAAAAGACGATAGAAGGTCTTCTAAAAATAATGGATCTAAAAATAGGGGGAGTTATAACTCAAATCTAAGGTTTTATTGAAGATCCTTTTATGTAATTGTTAGGGTATTATTAACACTGACAGATTCATTATGTTAAAGAGAATGTTTTACATTCATTATCCTATATTATCTTCTATTGAGGAGCCAAAAATTACTTATTCTTCTAAATACTTTTATCATGAAATGAGAATGATTTTAAATGAATTATCATATATTTTCACTAACATTAATGCACCCTAGTTTATTATGGGAGAATTTAGTGTCATTATCATCTCAAGTGATAAATTTGTACCTTCTCATGCTTCTATTTCCACAATAGAATTTATGGACCCAATCGATAATAATAATCTCATTGAAATTAATCTCATTGGTGAAAAATAAACTTGGTACAAAAGAAACTACCACAAAGTAGTATCCACCAATTTGGATAGATCCTTCACGAATATGACTACTTTAGATAAATGGGAAACTATATCCAACACCACTCTTCATTGGATGAATTATGAAAGTCACCCCATCACAGTTAATGTCTCCACCTTAGATATGAAACCCTGACTGACTTTTAGAATTAACAGGGTCTGTTTATATAATGATGATTTCACTCATGTCATCCAAAAATGCTGGTCCTCAATATCCCATATGAATTATGCCTTTTCCTATAATCTCAAATTAAAACATCCCAAATAGACTCTAAAAACATGGTATAGTTCTAAAGCCAAAAAAATTAGTATTGAAATCATGATTCTTGAGAAAGATCTCAATGATATTCATAACACAAACACTTGCTCTAACCTCAACACCGATCCTACTCAAGAACTAAACATTGCAGTAAAACTCATCTTCTTTCTCATCTTCAATGAATATATTATAAAACAAGCATTTAAAGTTAAATGGTTAAAAAAAATGACCGAAATACTAAATTCAATGACTCTCTTCCAAGAGTCATAAATTCCTATATACCTTTAACCTTTTTAATGGATGGGGATAGTCTCCTTGAAAATAAAGATGACATATATCATCATATCACCTTCTACTATGAATCCATCTTCAATGGTCCTGATATAAACAAAGGCCTCCATCTTTAGGTCATTCCATTAGTGATCCCTTATAAAGAAAAAATCCTCCATTCTCAACACTCTTCTAGATCATGAATCCAAACACATAATCATTATTCTAAATCTCGATAGTCCTCCAAGTCCTGATGGATTCAACAATGGTTTATTCGAAAATTATTGGGATGTGATTCAGATTGATGTTTAAAAACAAGTAAAATCCTTCTTCTCTAACGGGGGTACTTACTCGGGCTCATAATGGCCTATATCTCACTTTGATCCTAAAAGTAGATATTTCATTTGAGATTCAACTATTTAGACAAATTTCTCTTATCAACGCTATTTATAAAATCACCACCAAATCCAATGTCAACAAACATTCCAATCTCTCAGACAAAACTATATCCCATAATCAATTTGGTTTATAAAGGGTAGATCCATTCAAGATAGTGTTTTACTTGCCTCTAAGTGTGTCAATAATTTGAATAAAAATAACTGAGTAGGCTATATTTCTATTAAACATGACATCCGAAAAGCTTTTAACACTATGGGTTGGAGCTTTATCTTCATAGTCCTTCAAGGTTTTCGTTTTAAGGCTGCTTTTATCACTATAATCAGAACTCTATTCAACTGAGTGTCTAACTCCATTTTGATCAATGTATCTCTGAAGGGATATTTTAAATAAACCAAATGTGATAGGCAAATGGAACCCCTCTCTTTCATTCTCTTAACGATATTAGAAGACTATCTCAGTTATCTGATCAACCATCTGGTTGATCAAAATAAACTATTGCCCATACATATCTCTAAGAGATTGAATTCTCCTACTCATATTTCTTATGCTTACAACATCACCCTTTTCCTTCAAGGTGATAAAAGAAAAATTCTTATTCTAAAAAATGTGCTCTCACACTATAAATATGTTTCTGGTAAAACCATTAGTTAAAACAAATCACGCATATTCTTTGGGATGAACTTTTCTCCCATCAAAAAATGTAACATTATCAATGAACTATGTCTAAAAAAGGTACACTCTATTTCACATATCCTTGTGTTCACATTTTTTTGGGGTTGACTAAAATTTTTTCACTTTGCGACAATTTTTGACCATGTTTTGAAATAACTAACTTCTTGGAATGTTAAATAACTCTGTTTGGCATGTTGGAATTGACTTGTTAAATTTACTATTGTGTCCAAGATATTTTTACTCCATGATGGTCTGAAAATGTCTTGTTGGTATCATTAAAAATATGAACACCTCCATAAATAATATTATCTGGATTGGCAGTATATTGGTTAGAAAACATGTGACTATTCCATGGTCATTTTGTTGTAATCCCTTTAAAAATGGTGGTATTGGTATAAAAAATATCAAATAATTTAATTAATTACTTCAAGAAAGACTCACTTTGAACCTTTTTCACAACACTTATGAAGCTATTTCCTTTATTAAAAATAGGTTAAAAAAACATAAAATGAAAAATTACAATTTCATGAATTCTTTAATATGGCCTTCCACGAAACACTATTTTACCAAAATTATGAATTATTCTAGATGTATGGTCTCTAGAGACTCCCCCATGAAATTTTGGTTGGATAACTGGACTACCGTGCTTTTAATTTCTATGATATCTCTCGATAAAACTCCTGATAATACCAACAACTCTATTGAAGACATTTTAATCTCTTAAAATTATCACCTCCCTGGTACTATTCTAAACATCATTGAAAAATGCTCTTTCACTTACACTGATGATATCATAAATTGGGATCCTAATCACAATGTTATGTTCAAATAATAAAATTCTACAATCATTATTTATTTAACTCTGAGGGTAATTACAGCTGGTTAAAACGTTTAAACAAACCTTCATTAAAACCATAATGATTCAATATCCTATCTCGTCTTGCTTACAACAGAGTTCTACACTAAAATTGGCCTCCAATCTTTGAGAATCCATCTCTTCTCTAACTGAGAAAATATGTAATCAAAACAGAGAAGATGATAAACACTTTATTATATCTTGTGCTAATTATTCTACTCTTTGGAACTATATTCTTGAAAATTTTACTAAAGATGACTGATTATTGATTCCTTCACAGCTCAACTAAAAAAATGTTCCGAAATAGAAGGCTCTCAAGATACTCGACAACCTCTTCCTTACCGAGGTTGCTGAGCTCTACAGTGTGATCAGGTATAATTTTATTGTTATTATTCATAACAATTACACACTCAATCAAAAATAGGTTAGATGATGATCCTCATTATTATACATGAAGCGGCCTTGATTAAAAAGAGAAATTGCCACAACACCATCCATGAATTTGGATTCCTGAAGCATCTATGAATTAACATCAATTTCTATCAATTTCAACACACTTTGGTGGTATTCTATAGATCCCCCTTACTTGGATGGATCAGAATCAATATTTATGGTTCCTCCACCGGATATCCGAGACCTATAGGGTGTGGTTCTATATTTTGGAATCACCTCATTCTAATAATTTGATTCTTTATAGGTAAATGCAGCATTTCCACCTACCTAGAAGTTGAGATACAGAGTTTTCAACATTACATTTCCTTTTCTAAGCTCTTTGGTTGGAAAAACCTATCGAATCTATGTGATTTGATGACCATCATTCAAGCGATTTTGAATTGTTTAACACATCTTTCTTGAATAATTACATCCTGTTGGATAGAATGAACCAGTTATCATATCAATCATAACTATATCATCACACATGTGTATTGAGAAGAAAACACAGTTGCAGATTATCTGGCCGACCTGAGTGTAAATCAAGACATTACAATGTTTGAAGACCACCTCTCTGCTCTTATTTCCTTTCATGAAAATGATTTTAATTTGATCCCGTATATCATACTCTTGTAATATTTCTTTAAAAAATAATTGTTCTTAGGTATTTTTGGGCCAAGGAATCACCTTTTTTAGAAACAATAACAATTAAATCATGTAAATTAATCTTATAAACACAATTTCACTGTGACAAAATATTTCATTGAATTTTTACACGTTATAATTATGATTCCTTTCACATTTTTGGTAAAATAAAAACTACAATGGTTTAGAAAAATACATGAATATTCCTTAAATTTTTTACTAAAAACAAAATATGCGTAAAAATGTATTTTAAAAATTGAATTAGGAATTTTGAAACGATTTTTGAAAACATCAATAGAAAAAATGGTTTTGGAAGAAAAAGGTGGTTTGACCCAAGAGAGAAATAAAGATATTTTTTCATAAAAATATAATTTTGAAATCTTGAGTACATTAAAAGATGAAAGTGAAGGTTAAAACATTTATTATCATGAAATAACCATAATATAAGAATTTTTTATAGTTTATTATGTGATAGATCATAATATTTCAGTATTGGACGCATAATCATAAACAATCCCAATAAACAATGAGATTGTGAAATATAGCACATACCACTTTGGTAACATTGAAATATAATCCCCGTGAAATAATAAACATAAATAAAACTAATAATATAATTAAAAAAAATTATATACATAACATTTAAAAGGGGAAGTATATACAACTTATATAAGAAGATAAATTCATAACATAACTTAGGTCTCCAAGAAGGAAATTTGAGACACAAATCCCTTACTACTTTGGTAACTTTTGAACCATAAGGACAATGAAATATAGATCCTAAAATGGATATGTAAATCAACAAAAATTTTATTATAATAATCATAAAATATATTCCTGGTATGTGTGTACACAACTTAATAGAAACGAATGGTGAATATGGATTGTGTCTCATAGAAAATAAAATTGAGACATAAATACCATACCTTAATCATAAATTTTATTGTTTATATGTTATCCTCTAATATATTTAATATAAGATTATTATAAATTTATTAAACAACCATACACATATTTATCATACCATATATGACTTATTTTTTACCTTTATTACACATTTATTTCTTATAAAAATCATATTTAGGATAATAAATTCTTTTTTTTGAGTATGTTTAGATTTTTTAATTTATGTCACCATTAATTTTTCATGGTTAAATAATATTAATAATTATAACCATGATATAAATACAATATATATATATATATATATTATATATATGTTAGAGATAAAAAATTAAATACACTATTCATAGAGATGATGTAAACATGACCATTTTATTAATTTTCTAAATGGGTTGTAAGAAAAAAAGTTAAATAATATATTACTATTAAAAATTTATTTTTATGTAATACATATGACATATTATTATTAAAAACATCTTTATTACCCACTTTATAAATCACGAATGAATCATAATTCTTAAGAGGGTGGTAGCTCACTATACAAATGAACAGCACTATTGTAATCCCACGAAAAGTAATGTAAGATGGAATATATGATATAATGATTCTAAAAGAATAATAATATAATAAATAAAATTTATGAACAATAAATCCATAATTATATTCAATTTTTAGTGGTGGTTATATAAGACTAATTACATCAGTTCGCAAGGCGAAAATCCACTGTAAACATGAATAATGATTTTCCAACCCATTTAATGGAAAAGGAAAGAGATTTATGTTATAAACTTAACATTATAAAATTTTATTATATTAAGTATACTTATTTTATTATATAATAATTTTTTAATAAAAATTAATGATGGTGTAGCAAGAAATAAAATAAAAATTTTGGTTAGGGACAATACCCATTATTCAGAGAAATTATTTCGGTTTACACCAAAAGGATCTTAAGTTGAATTTATGACTAAAATAAAGAACATTTTATGAGAAAGGGGATTTAAATAATTTATTTTGGAATTTATTTTTCAAACCAATGAGTTTCAATTTTTAGAGGATTGTAGCGGCGGTGGCCATTTATAAATGAGGTGAGTGGAGCAATTGAAATTTTGGAAAGGAAATTGGTATACCCATGTTTTTCAAATTTAAAAAGGTTATAAGATAGGGTATTATAGAAAATATACAATATAAAGTTTATATATGTATATAAATTGGGTATTCGATGTGTTTTCAGTCATTTTTAACTTCTTTCTTTTTGTTTTACCCAAAGGTAAACCAATTTATACCATAAATGAGATGAATAATTTTTGTTGTTTTTATTATTAATTATAAAAAAAGTTATGTTGAAATTATTATATAAAATAATTAATTCCGATTCATAATATGGAATCATTTTTTATAAATTCCATTCATATATCTGGAAAATTTTAATTTATAATAAATTCCCCGGATGAGAGGATTAATAGTTTTATAAAGAGACAATCTCCTAGAATTTAAAATTTTGTTATTTTAAAATTCTATATAAAATTGATTATATTTAAATAAATTGGATAACTATATAATAGACACAATATTACCTTTAAAAACATCAATAAAATTTTTGTATTTTTAAAATTTTTCACAATAAATGAAAATTCTTAATAAAAACATGAATTTTAAATTTTCATCGAAGAATTTATCTTCTTAAAAAATTATAGAAAAATAAAATAAAGATAATTTTGATATTAATATATTAATTTTTTTTATTTTTTAAACTAGATTTTATAAAAAATTTAAAAATTGGTTTTAAAAATTTATGCGCAAAAGGTGATAGAATATATTTTCTTTGAAAAATAAATTTGTACGCACAATATTGTGCTTATTCATATCACTGGTCTAGAAGAAACATTATATAAATTTTATAAATGTCATCGAATATATAATATATAAATTTTATTAAAATCATTTTCCCGAAGTGATTTTTTTAATTTCATATGTAAAATATATTTTTTTTATAATAAATGTTTTTCCCGATAAAGATTTATATTATTTTAAAATAGTTTTTATTTTAATTTCTAATTAATAAATTACAAAAAATAATTATATATAAATATATTAATAAATTATATATTTAATAATTTTTTAATTGTAATCACATCCTCTATTCCAATAGAAATGTGATAACTATCATATTAAATAACAATATCTTAGTAGTATATGAAATTTCATTTAAACATCGGTTTTCATGTCATGAAAAATAAACTCATTGTTGTGTATAATGAAATATAAAATAAAAGTTTCATATAGAAAAAGATAAATTTATGTTTTCATGTAATGAAAATAAATAAAAATATTAAATTCATTTAAAAATATTTCACAAAATCATGGGGGTGTTACAAGGATGTATCAGTTACTTCACCAAAATTAAACAATATATAAACCCTAAATGAATGGAAAAGTATAATTTCAAAAATAGGATATGAAATAACTATTGTTGAAAAACTAGCATCCCAAAAAGAATTATTCGAAAAAATAAATGGATGACTCACTTTAAGTATATGGAATAATAAAAAAGACTCCCTTTTGTAAGTCCCCATATCATATAGTATTAGATAAAGCTATTCATCTTCTCATCGTGGTAGAGAATCAGGAATATTAGGTAGTTAAAAATTATATAATTGATTTAACCCAATCATGAAAATAAAAAAATATTATATTTTTCGATTTTGATGATATTTTATTTTCATAAAATTAGAAATTATATAGTTAAAATGAAAGAACAAAAGAATCTCATACTAGGATAATCGAGAAGATTTATTTTTATATTAGATATAAATTACTTATCTTTTGTGTATGAAAATTTCTACTGCTCTATATGATTAATTTCATATGTTTAAGAACATAAAATTAATATAATTGTTTTCCATAGGGTGTAGTGGGGTTCACACAAGAGACCACGTAATGAGCTTCAATGTACGTGGCTAGTGGTTAATGTATTACATTGAGGGGTTCCCCATACATGTAGTTAGCATCAACACTTATTGACATCTTGTTGTTTCTTATAAAATAATTTTTTATCACTTATTTTAATTTAAAACATAGTACTATAAATTAATTTATCATATTTTGAGGCCACGTTGTGGGAAATTTAAAATTTATGTGTTCAGGAGGGAATAAAATTAGTAATTTAGGGTGAAAATCTTTTTTTTTCTTCTAAATTTTGGTGTGATTATATTTTGGGGGTGTTCTTTATAACTATTTATCTTAAATGAATACATATATTCATCTTGGAGTATATAGTTATCTATGTGAGATTATAATATTTTAATATAAGAAGTTTTAAATGATTATAAATATATTCATATTATATTAATTTTAATTTTCAACTATCTGTATCTATTTTTAGTAAATATTGAAATCCATGACCATTAGTGAATATACTAAATCAATTTTCCCAGTATTAAGAGGCATTATGAGCCTTCTTATTATATTCTTCACAAAATAATTTTTTTGACTGACTTGATTTATGTGTTATAATATAAAATTTTCTCATATTATTTTTTACAATATTTTTAATAAATCAATTTTGATAAAATGATTGAGATTTTTTTTCTAAGTACCTTTTTATATAAATTAGTACTATATTTTCATTTTTCTTCTTTATTTTAAAACTTTGAAAAATCTAGTCATATTTAAACTAATTTTTTTATCTTCCAAAACATTGGTGTGTATGTATGATTTTATTTCAAAATATATGTGTAGGGAGGGTTTTTCTATTGTAATTAATTCTCATGTTTGTAGATAGTGTCTGGTTAATCACATATTTTTTTGGTAAAATAATTCAGTTCATGGGTCATTATTTTTCCTTATTATAAATTTTTTGAAATATTATTCCCTACATTAAAATTGAAAAATATATATAAAAAGTAAATTATTAATGATTGAAAATATAAAAAAATGTGTATATTAAAAAGGTAAAATGGGGAAAAATAAAAAGAGATTAAATATATTTATTTTATATAGAGTTTTAATTTTATAATTATGAAGAAAATTGAAAAAATATGTTTTGGGTCATATATTTTGTAAAGATATTGGATTATAGTATTTTCCATTTAGAATTTGGTAATTAATCATTTATTACTCATAAAAGATTAACCACATTCTAAAACCATTTATTTTTTAATTCCATTCCCATCAACATTCAATCTCTAATTGAACCATGTTCAATATCTCAAGTTTACCACATTTTCTTGGTATAATTTACATGGTAATCTAGGTTCATTATAAGAGTATGATGAGTATTTATTATACATAAATATATTTTCACTTGAGTGAAGAGTGACACAATTTTTGGAAGGTGGGTTATAAGTTCATCATTGATGAAAAAACATTTCAAAGGGTGTATATGATAAATACAATAAGATAAAAAACATTATTTCATATTAATCATGATGAAAGTTCTACAATTTAATACTATAAAATCTTCTCACAATTGACTATATTGTTTGAGTATGGTTAAATTAAATTATTTTATTAATGATTATTCCCCATATGTGAAAAAAGATATATCGTAGGGAGTTGATAAACATATTTTTATGAATATTTTTTATATTAAATTCAATAATTCATCTACAATGTGATAAATATTTTCATTTAAATATATTTTGGGATTGGAATATATATTCATCAATATAAGGAAGCATATATTTTTCACCCATTTAAATTCACTCTAGTCTTCTCTATACATTTTTTCTACATACCATATTAAGATATGATATTTATTGAAAGATTTATTGAATTATTGTTATAATTTTTTTATTGAAAATAATTATTGGATATTTCATTTTATTGAATAAAATGGTCCATAATGTTAATGACAGGCTTGCCACCTACACATGAATATCATCTCACCATTTTAGCCATAAAGTATTCATCCATATTTTATTGAGATAAAATTTTCACACATGTTGAAGAACTCTATATTGATCATTTAATAATTCTATATAGATAAATAGTTAACGAAGTTAAAAGGTTTATTAGTGGGATCATATTGTTATAATATATGAGAACAAATATCCTCACATACATTTGAAAATAAATTCATCCCTTGCATTCCATCCTCTATATAAATTTATATTATTCACTGTTGGATGGGTTTACATCTGTATAAGGATAATTAAAATAGACTATAAGTGGTTCATAACAATTTTCAATGCCATTAGAAGTGTAAATTATTTGATGAAGGAATCCCTCTCTTGATTCCCTTTTCATGTTAATCTATATTATAGTATTTTAGTCTTAAAATAACACTTTCTCTTCTCGTTAATTTTCACTTGTCTATATTAAATGTATATCTATTTGATTAATTTATTTAGGATGGATAATAAAAATAAAAATAGAAATGGTCATAACCCTTTTAACCATTTTATTTTGTAAAATGATACCTATGATGGTTCCCCCCTCAATGAAGAGTAGTTTTTATAGTAATAGATATATATTTTACAATCATGAATTGATTAATTTGTTTATAGTAGATTCATATTATTTTGATAATATTTTTTATCATTTGATATTTAATTTTAAAATCATTTAAATTATTATCAAATGACATGCGAGGATGAGTATGTGGGAATCATGGGATCACAATTTTAAATTTTGAAAATAAACAACTTGGAAATGATTTATTGAATTAAAAAATAAAATAATACTGAAATATTTTACATTTAAAATGAGGATATTTTTCCCTAATTTACTACTAAAAATTAATAAAAAATTTAATGTAAATCAATATGGGGTTCAATAATTATCAATTTGTAAATGAAGTTTAAAGTTTAATTGAATTTGTTTTGTGGTGTTAATTTTTTTAGGATTCAATGAATAAAACATTGGGGGCCCATAAGGCCATTAAAAATTCTAATAATTTTAATGGAAATTAAAATAAATTTATATTTAGGTTTGTTAGTTTCATTTCATCAGAAACGTTTTTTAAAATTATTCTCATGCTATCTTCGGAAATTCATTACACAATCCCTCATAATTTAGTTTCCTATCATAATTTTTCTGTTTATATTACAAAATAATATTTTTATTAAAGTACTCATAACTCATGAAATTGATATAGTTCAAGAATATTTTTTCACTTAATAATAATTAAAAATCATATCCCATGGATAATTTCTCATTATGTGAAAAAATAATGGTTATAATTTTTAAGCACTCTATTAAAACTAAAAAAGGTGTATTATATCTTGGGTACGATGAAGAAATTATAGAGATGTTTTATCTATAGAAATATTGATTAATTTGAATGTTTATAGTCAAAATATAAATTAATTAATGTATGTTCAAAATAAATAAATAAATTTTAATGAATGATAGTTTATTAATTTTTTATAAAATAAATGGTCATGAAATAATTTAAATTCCAATTATCTTAAAGGGTGATCAAATTGTTCTCAAAATAGAATTGATACAATACTGTGGTCTTGGAATTTTTCCCCAACAACAAAAACCCAATTTTCATAT
This sequence comes from Viscum album, assembly GCA_963277665.1. Taxonomy (NCBI): domain Eukaryota; kingdom Viridiplantae; phylum Streptophyta; class Magnoliopsida; order Santalales; family Viscaceae; genus Viscum; species Viscum album. Next base: position 1,083,778,565 of record OY728139.1, on the reverse strand, counting down.
TTTCACATACTTCAAGAAAAATTTTCATGCACAAAGTATAAATATATAAATCAATAAACACTGATCCTGGATAAAAAAATATATATAGAAGAGTACATGAATATATAAAACCGATAAGAATCAACATTAAAAATATAATATATCAATCACTTAATAACCCTTTATTATAAAAATATTAACAAATATTTTACACTTTTATAATTTCCCAACAATAAAAGGATAAATTAATGTTAGGAATGAAAGGGTTAAGGAAAAATCCAAAAATACTTTCTAACGACAACATTCATGCTCTTGAGAAATTTTAAAAAAGTCTATTTATCTTCATGTTGATGTGATGATTTATATCCCCTAATAATGTATCTCATTTTATAGAGAAAATTCCATATATATTTCTCATTATATATCATATATATTCACAGATATCCTCTTCATTTAATAGTGGCCATGTATAATTAATATTTCCATAAAATTATTGGTCAAAATCACCAGATATCAGTATAGAAATATTATAAGGTTTCAATGCCCTTAAAGTAATTTACATATTCTAAATTATAAATATTTCCTCAAATAAGTCCCCAACTAGTACCTAGTAATGGGTATAGGTGACACTATTCAACTATATTATCCCATTATGCTCAAATGATTCCTTATGTTTTTTAGTTTTTTACAAGAAATAGTATAAATTACATTAAACCACGTGAAATTATCCAAAAAGTTTACCAAATAATAATTATCTAATAATGAATTTTCTTAAGCTTTAAAATCATTAATTTGAGATATCTCACTTATTTTTAATTTTCTCCCCATAATCCCCAATCCCTAATAAATTCTTGTTATAATGACTAATGTTATGATATAATTTGGTATGTAATGATTTTCAACTATAATTTATCCACTATTTATCATTTTCATGTTTGATTTTAAATATATATTTTTTTCTTTTTCATGATATAATGCTTGATGTTATGTTGTTATCAATGAATATCATCAAATCCATATCAAAATGGACACAATTTACATCAAAAGTCCTTGAAATATTCAAACATGATTTTAATTCCAAATAACTACATAAAAAATAATCACATCATAAATGTATGGGAATTGATATGTACAAGGTTAGTTCATATCAATCCATTAATACATATTTATTATGATAAAAAATATATACCCATGTTTCTACAACTTGTTATATGGTGTAATCATAACTCTATCAAAATGTTTGATTTGTTTGAATGTTATCTATATTTTTTAAATACACAATTATAAGTTTGTTATTTTACAATAATAATTTCTATATATAATTGAATAATGAATATATATTATGCTATAATGTTTTAATGAAATTATAGCTTCTAGAACCGAATTATAATTGCAAAATGATGTTATGTTACACTATGATTTTCACCATTATTTATTTTAAATATTAAAATAAAATAAAAAATTGATCTAGAATGTTCATTACATATAATATAAAGAATTACTAACATTTGTGTTATTAACTCTAAAAATCCATTTAGTTTCATTATGAAAATCCATACATAAATCTTAGATATTAAAGTGTCATGCAATTAATCTTTTTCTTATCTAAAGGCATAGATTTATAGATCATATGAAATAAAATCCATTATCTCTAACAATTATTTATAATAATAAATAAAATTAAATAATTATTAATAAGGATATACCACTAAAGATCTCAAAGTAATATATTTTAGGTCCATAATTTATTAAGAAAACTAATTAACCATGTATTTTTCTTTAAAAACCTCTTAAACATATATTAATAGGGGACTATAAATTATTCATTTGAGTAAGTATTTATTTATCATATTATTCTAAATATTTTTTGGGGAAATGAAAATTATAATTCTATATATCATTCTTTCTATGAAAATTATGAAAGGTAGTAGTATCACATTCATCAAACTACATCTGTTTGATATCCAACTAACAATAATTTTAATAATTAGAACATAACTGTAGGATGAGTATGAATTATTATTATTGAATCCGATGAATATCTTTGAATGTAAAAAAAGTGGAATCACTATCCCCACCATAAATCTTCTCCTGAATCTAATAGTAATTATTATAATAAGAATACAATGAAAATAAGAGGGAAGACTTACAACTATAGAAAAATAAAAGGTAATTCCTTAATTTTCTAACATCTATTTATTTTTTCCTTTATTATATATTTTTATATAAATTTTCAATACCTAATCCCTTGAATAAACTATAATTTAAAATATGTAATCATTCCCATGAAAATATAATCAAATAATGTATCAAAATTATTTCAATTCAATATTATGAAATACTTCATTAACAGAAATATTTCAATCTCCCCAAATCATGATTCATTAATAAATAAAAACAAACCTGTCCCTACCCATTCACCTATTATATTAATCATTAAAATCTAGAGAAAATTTAAAATATGGTATGATATTATCCATAAGAAATTTTTTTATAATAGATAAAAAAAGTTATAAATTTACGTGTGGAATTATGTCTTATAACCTCAAAATATAATATTTTTTATATACAGAATGTAACTAAAAATAAATTTAAAAAACTGTCAGTTGCATTTAAATCCTTACACATTATCTATTTCCACGTAATTCCTCTATTATATCATCAACATAGACCTACCCAATCAAAATACACAAGTTAAAGTAAATGATTCATTCCATTAAAAATAATAAAAATAAGGTTGATTTAATTTGAATCCTAAAATAAACCCATATTAAATTTCTAAAAACTAATTATTATGAATGAAAAAAATCACCAATTTGAAGTTCATTTTTAATGTATTTTATCTTGATATAACCTCTCTATCATGTGTCTGATTAGTGAAAATAACTTACTAAATCCCAATTAATTAATAGTGTGAATTTATATTTCATTTCATAGTTAGGGTTTTACCATTTCATTGAATCTATGTTTACCCTTACATAGGGAATCCCTTCTCTAATTATGTAAGATAAATCCACCAATATTTAATTGAGGATTATAAATAAATATAATAATGTTGGTTTTATGATGTATTTTCCCATATTTTATATGTTTATAATTCTATAGAATGAATTTATATACATTCAAATAAAATAAAATATATTAGTAAATGAGTCATTTAAGATTTTATTAAAACTAAAAAGAAATTATTTATAATGGAACATTACCAAAAAAGAACAAGAAGATAATAATTTCATACCATGGATTATTATAGACAATTGATGACTATATCTCTTAAAAGTGGATAAATTATTAGTGAAAATAAATATAAAATAACAAAATCATGACAACTAAAAAAATACCTTATTCTATCTTCACCCTTGAGAATTATGTAAGTATATCTAAACATACAATTAAAATATTATCATTATAATAGAAATTTTTTTATATAATCCTAAATGAAAATTAAGGGAAATAGAAGAGTGATTTAAGAAGTTATAATGTAATGAATTTATAGGATTGAATAAGTGTAATATGATTATTATATTTACATTATAAAGGGGAATATAGATATCATTAAAAGTACTTATAAACATGTTATAATTTTAGAATTACTCATATATATTTAAAATAAAAAATAAATATTTAGAAGTAAAAAATATAAATATTCATTATACATAATATTTATGAAATAAAATAAATGATTTCAGGATAGAATTGAGATATACTAATTCATTTGTGAACATACAATTTATTTCAAAGATTTTTTATAAAATATTCATTTTTATAAAATATCATTACTTTTAATGAATTATTCCAACCAAATGGTTTGTAAATAATGAATTATTATTAATGTTAAATAATAATATCCAAGATAAAATTAAATAAATATAATTAATACCAGTTTAATTATTTATATAAAATAAAATTATTTCCAATTATTTTTTACTATATGTTAGATATGTATATTTAAAAGTAAAATTTCACATATCCAGAGTATAAATCAGAATAAAATGTATTTTGTATATATAGAACCAAATAATTTTACATCCATTCAATGGTTTTTAATTGCTAATGAATGAGATTAAATTCATTTTTATGACAATAAATACATTCATTTAAAATTGTATTTATTGCGCCATGATTACTTATTATAAAAATAGTTTTCATCAATATTATAAATTTAATTGAATAAAATAGATAAAATTTATGAATCATTATTTCAAAATTATTTAACAATATAAATTTCATTTTTACATAAAACCAATTTAATGTGGTAAACGATAATTGCCACTACAAAAATAATAAGGTTATTTTCAAGTAACATGTTTTATGTATTTCTTCATTAATAAATTATATAGATCAATTTAAATAAGTGTTATAATGTTTGTTTTTATATACAGAAAAATAAAACTTTTTAACTTTATAATTAATTTGAAATAAGTTTAATAAAAAATAATGGTTTAAAAAACTTTTTTGTACAAAAATAATTTTTCTATATATATCACATGTTTTAATTTAAAAGTAAAATTAAATATATATAGAAATTTAATTATGTTAAACTATTTCATAAATAATACTTAACACATTGAAAATTTATATGATTTGTAATACTATATACCTAGGAAAAAGTAATTAACATTCTAAACATTTAATCAATGTTAATAAGTGTAAAAAGGAGTAATGAAATTTGGTATAAATTTTATAAATTATCATTTAACAATGACATTATATAATATATTTTTTTGTTTAAAATTCATTCCAATATGTCTTACCAACATTAATTTAACTAACTCACCTTACTACCCTATGATTCATTTTTTACCCATAAAAAACATTATATTCTATTGAAGTGTACCTTTTAATCACATATAAACCTATATCACTTACACCTACATAAATCCAGGCTTGTATTTAGAAAATACCAAAAAACTATACCCATTTTCCTTAAAATATATCCCAATTCAACATTTAGGAATATCTGGTCTTGATAAGGATCCCCAAATCCTCTATTTCCTAGTAGTCCTAAAATGGAAGGTTCAAGTTTTCGACATGTGTAACATCCACTTCCTAACCTCTTACCTCTCAAGAACATTCTCCACTAAAATTATTATATCCTTAATAATATAAATAAAATAGTATTATTAGTATAATAAAAATTATATTTTGTTTATATGACATCCATTATCTATTTCCCTCTCATCCATTGGAAATTAATAGGTCACTCGTGTTACATGGACGATACTACCAATATTAGTGACATAATTCATTTCCCTTATAACCTAACAAGGATAGTTTGAAGAATATATTAAATTAATAAAAATGATATTTATTATATTTTCAATTCACTATTTATATATTATTAATTATATTAAAAATATTAATGACACATTTATCCCCCTAACCCGAGAAGACCAAGAGGAAAAATGATTTATTCATTAAAATTAATAACTTCTTATAATTTTTTTCAGTTATTTTATTCTTCAACCTATCCTAAAATATTATTATTATCCTTAGTAAAACATAAAAACTCACATAATTATTTTATTATAATGTTATTGTAATAAAATAATCTTTTCAATAACCATACTCACCCATATATTATAACAAGTTTTTGTTTGGATTGGTTTAACCACCTACAAGAATGATGATATAAATTTCTATCATGGATGACTATGTAAATTCAATTACATATAATATTGGATATTATTACATAAAGAATGGTTTTTTGGTTTTCAAAAGGCAAAAATAATATTTAATATCATTAATAATATATATCTTTTTGAAAAAAATTATTGAAATGATCTCATCACCGATTTCATCTCCATATATCATAAATAAAACAATAATGGAAAGTAATTATAAAATTTTAATTCATTAAGGAATTTATATTATATTTTTCTAAATCATCTAGGAATTGTTAACTTGGTATCAATGAATGGGGATAAACATCACAATTTTTATACATGTATAAAATAAATGAAATTAGTAACATTTATTGATAGAAATAAACCATTACTAACTAATACATTTATATGGACTGAATTTAAATATATAATATAAATAGTAATATGTTTTAGTATGGATCTAAATTAAGCGATTAATATGATTACTTTTTTATACATATGGGTAATTCACTTTCATAGATTTGTGATGTAAAGGTAAGGATTTCCTGGTCTCAATTTCAATAACTTTATACATGTTCCATCTTGTTTAGTAATTTAAAATCTATATAATCTTCTTTATTTTAATATCATTTCATTTTATTATTATAAAAGTTTTCAAGGTTTCTTGTCTCATTCATCATTCATTGAGACATTTCCATAATGACCTATTTTTGTGTATGTAATTAATTATAGAATACTTTTATGATACCTTTACTTAATTTGAATGGATTTACAAATATTTCCTAACTTCCCTTTTTCAAGGGATTTTGATTTAAGTGTTACCAAACCCTTAAAGAATTTCATTCAAATCTCACATTGATTTTTAGATTATTTATGATTATGTTCACATATAGGGAAAAATGAATTTTCATTCACCGTTAACCCAATAATGTTTATTATACTATGGTTATTATTATTTTATTAATATATCATTACATTTTCACAATCATTTGTGCAATATTAAATTGAAAGAATGAATTTAACTGGGTTTGGTCTTATCTATTATTATTGATCGTGAATTAATCTCACACTTGGCAATATTATTTAATTTTTTAGGTATACAATTATATATACATATAATATTTATTAAGATTATATTTTCTTTAATTTAAATTAATTCTAAAAGGAATATTATTTTATCATCTTTGACACATTCATTTTTCACAAATATTGACTTTCTTCACACAAGTTTAAAAGGGATGTCTTTTAATGATTTCCATACAAATTTACCTTTTTCCATCATTATAGATTTTATTAAGAAACTCCCACATCATTTTTTCTTGATTTTTTCATGTAATTTTTATTCTAACTGTAGTATAAATTAATATTTTTTAAAGGAAATGATATTCATTCCTAACTTTTAATGAATTTTTACACTGCTTTTCTAAAAGTTTTTTTATCTATGTCAATATCCATCATTAAATGTGTAAATGGAATGCTAATAAAACAAAAAAGTATATGTTGGTAGTATCCAAAGATCAAAAGTGGTCACGTGTTGTTGATTAATCTTATAGAGGTACATGGGATGTGGCCTATTCCCAAAAAGGTACATGAGTGTTATACCATGCCTAAAAGGTTTATAGGGTAGTATACCAAGCCTAAATAGGTACATAAGAAATAGATAAAGCCCAAAGGGTTATATATGTAGTTTTCTAACTCTAAAAATATACAACATAAGTCTTCTATATTATTATTAGATGGACTTCCAGGTCATTTAAATGATGTATTCCTTTTGGTTTAGTTTGATATATGATTTTTATTTCATACTAATATTCATGATTTATTTTGGTTTTTTATTTATTTTTATTTCTAAATAACATACCATCACTCAAAGAAAATGGGTTATTTAGGACAAGCTATTTTTTATGGGTATCATCCCATCACAGACAATTTATATACTAAACTTTTTTATAGAAAACATATTATTGTCACTAATACCTTTTATAGAAGGATTATTTATGACTGGGAACATGTTCTCATTATAAATAATGTTTTAATATCCTTACCATATCTCTGATTATTTTCAATGAGAATATATATCACATAACAAATAACTTTTTAGTTTATTTTCTATATTTGTGGTCATTTGTGACTAATGTGGTTTCCCATCACAACTAGTATGCCGAAAGAGTAGCATTTTCAACACATTGCATCGAAAATAATTTTATATCATCACAACCATTTGAGAAGGGTTCATCAGAAATAAAATGTCTATATATTTGTTTTTATGATGAGTTTCATCATAAATACTTTTATGTAATTTCCAAACTTATGTTTAGTGGGAACAATTTATGACATAACCTTTTCTAAATAATTTTAAATCTCTTCCATACTTATTTATTGATGGAGTTATTTGAGACCCATTATAAATGGTACTATTTATGAAATAATTCAATTGTAAATATGTCCATCGCAACTAATATGACCAATATATATACGAAACCCTATAAAAATATATAAAAATCAAAGATAACTATGAAGAATCCACCAAAATTATCTATAATTATCCAAAATAACCGATAATTAGAAAAAATATTTTTGATAATTAAAAAAATATAAAACATCATTTAAAAATTGCAAATAATATCGATATTTTTTAATTATATTTAGTAATTACTTATAATTCGTAAAAATTAAAGATATTATTCTATGATTAGTAAAAAACTGAAAAAATAGTAAAAATAAAAGATATATAAAAATAATTAGTAGCAATTAAAAATAATTAGTAATATATAACAATGATTAGAAAGTAATTAGTAATAAATAATGATAATTAGTATTAAATAATTATAATTATCAATTATTAATGATAATTAGTAATAAATAAAACTAATTATTAAAAAATAACAATAATTAGAATAATAAAAAATTATTTAGTAAAAATTTATGTAATTTAAAATAAATACCATATAAATAGTAATATTTATTGATAATAAATATGTAATCATAATAAATAGTAATAAATAATGATATTTCCAATAAATAATGATAATATGTGATAATTAAGAATAATATGTAATAATTAATGATAATTAGAAAGTAATTAACAATAATTCTGTTAACTATTCATTAATATTTATAATTATTAATCACAAAATCATTAGTAAAAATTAAATTAAATTAATAATTATTAACAATTATTGGTGAAAATTCATTATAATTAAAAATAAATAATAATTATTGGTAGTAATTAGTTATAATTAACGATAAATAATAACAAATCATTATAATTATTATAAGTATCATATTCGGTAAAAACTATTAATAATTATCATCATTTGTAATAATTATTAGTAATTATCATATTTGGTAATAGTTGAAAGTAATTTCTCATAGTTTGGTTTTTAGATAGTTTTCCAAATCAACCATTATTTATATCATATTATTCATGGGATTTTTTAGTTTAAATTTTTTTGGAATATATGGAATCATGAAATAAAAAAAATATTTTAATTAAAATATCATGATTAGATAAATAATCATGGGAATCCAAGTAGTTACTATATAAATCATATATATATATATATATATATATTTATGGTATTGAATAATTTTTTCCATTTTCATCATCAAAACCAGAATTAGTTTTAGAAGGTACAATTAAGTGGCCATAAAAGAAATGTAATATGATGAGATTTGAATCATTTAAAATTGTTAGAGTTCATATATTCGGTTTTGGTTTTCAGAAATATTATATTTTTGGTATCAACATAGTGAATGTAGTTCTAGGTAAGGTACTAATAATTTGAAGCCAAATACATAATAGCATCAAAATTTAGTACATGATGTTGAGGTTCATCTTTTCAATAAAAAGAAACTCATAATGACGATTCAACTCCCATATTTAAACATTTTTTATTTTATGAGTTGCCTCATTTTTATGAGTATTCCTTATATCCAAATAATAAGATAAGAAAATTTGAAGGTGACACTAAATTTATTGCCATTAATTCAGATAATGGAATACCAAATAAATATTTTTATCAAATATTCTCTTTATTTAAATCATTCTAAACAGAAGGAAAATTTGATTCCTATAAAATAATAGGAGAGAAAGAGGCTATTCTATACTTTTGGACTTAAGTATAATAATACTAATTCATGTTCAAATAAATTCATCATATATTATGGGAAAATGAGTTATTAATAAGTTTTTATACATGTGGAAATTCAAGGTATAGAGGAACACAACAAATTAATTACTAATTGCTTCCAATTAAATAGTTGACTCATTTTCAATTTACATCAATATTGTAGAATGAATTTATGTTTCAGCACATAATGTCATTGATTTCATAGAAACTAGACAACATTTTAATAGTTAAAATCATAAATCATTATTATGATGGTGATTCATGAAAAAAGTTTGATAAGGTGCATAGGTATTTTTCTTCTAAAACCTATAAAATTTTATTTGGTCTTTCTACTGATGGTTTCTATCCATTTGGTTCTTATGGTTGTCTATATTCAATGTGGTCTTCCATTATAACCCCATACAATATACCTCTTATTATTTTGAGTAATGATTTTTATAGTTTTAAAAATTATAATTTTTAAAACATGTAAATAATAATATTTATATTTATTGTAATCCATTTATTGATGAGCTAAATTTTTTATAGAGTAATGGGTTCATTATATATGATGTTTTTATTAATTTTTTGAAATAAATCTACATTAATGTGTACTATTACTAACTTCCAAGCACATACCATGTTATCAATCTAGAGTACACATCTTCCAATATCATGTATGTAATGTGAGTGACAATAATGTGTGTATTGTAATCAATTCAACATAATAAATTCATTTAACTATAATTATAGATTTCTTCCTACATACCATCCCTTTTGAAAGAACATGAATAATTTCAAAAAAGGTACAGTTGATTGAAATATTCTTTCAGCAATTATCTCAAGTATTATGGTTCATGCCTTTATGGTATGTTACTTTTCTGGTTTTGGGGGATGTTGGTATTTCAGATTGGAGAGATAGTTTTCTGGTTGTTAGAGGTGTATCAGAGGAGCTTAATTATATTTAAATCATGAATGGTTTGTGCAATGTGAATTGCATATTCGAGGCACATGAAGCTAAAGAATTCAAGGCATGTGTTAGGTTGGGGTGTGCAGTGTGAAATGGATTAATGTTGTGAAAGGTTAATTCACAATATGTAATAAAATAAATTTTAGGTGATGTGACTTTCAATGAGAGTATGAAAATGGTTATTCAAGTCATGAATATGTTACACTATAGGAAAGAGTCGGATATCGGGCAATTTTATAGCCCTTTCAGCCATTTTTATTTCATTGGGTCATACCTCTTCCCCTATATTTCATTCTGAGTGAACCCTAGGTTCCTTATGGATATATTTTAGTCATCTTCATCTATTTTTGATTCATTTGTTTTATAAGATTCATATTCAAAATTTGTGTTGATTTATTCTGTATTTTAAATTGGTTTCAGTTTGTTCTTATTCATAGATCCAATCTGGTGGTGCACTTTTTGCATCCGTTATGTTTTTTAAAAAACATTGGTGTAGCATAGGTTAATCATGGAGTTCCATGTGAGGTTGTGGTTTCTAGGTAGTTCCTTTTTTTATAAAGTGTGTTGTGAAATCCAAATGATTCCATGAGGTACGAAATACTCTTTCTCAATTCATTATGGGCTATTTGTAAAATTTTCATGGTTGTTGTCTTTATTTAGAGTATAATATGTGTCAGAATAATGATATAATTAATTAGAATGATTATAATTTATGGTAATGTTGAGTTATCACTAGATTTAAAACATTTATATATGTTTTTATGTTATTATACATTCATGTTTTGAATTATGAAAATAACAGATATTGGGGTACTTTTTTTGAACTGTAGTTTATATACCATTATGACACTTGTGATGCTATTATGTGACGACACCTTGTTTAAAATGATAAATAATTTATAATCATTTAATAATTTGTTTCCCTTGGTTTTTATGATTATTCCATTTCAAAATAAATAATATATCTGAAAATCCCCGTGAATAATTGTGGGATCTAGTTTGTGTTAATGTTGTGTGTTTTCTCAAAATTTTTTGGAATTTTTTACGATGATAGACGTTTTGAATGGACCATGTGGTTTGTGAGGCTATGATGTTGAGTTTTATTATAAATGATGTGATGTGGGAAATTTCATGATTTGGGGTGATGAGGTTTGTGGCACATTAGTTGAGGAATAATAGTTGTGGATCAGTGGTTGTAGTACAATGGTTTTTTATGGTATGTGGTGTCTGTGTTATAATGTCGTTGTGTTATGAGATGGATTGGGAGAGGTGACATGATGATGATGGTGGATGTGTGGTGATGTTGTGGTGGGTGTGCAAGTTCATATAGTTGTTGTGTGGAACTATTATGTTTTTTATTTATTATCCATGATATCAACTGTGATGATATACGAAATGAAATAGGTTGGTAAATAAACATGGCGTATTTGGAACAGAAGTGTGATAATTCTAATAAACCAAATTGATTGAATAAATGTGTAATTTAATGTGAAATGAAATGTATAATGAATAAATTTGGATAAACATGTAAATAGAAAGCAGAATATTGTGTGTCTTGTGTGGTGTGTTTCATAGAGTAGTGGTAGGAGTTGAGAAATTTGATGTGTGGAACATGGTTTTCATGTGGACTGATATAATGTTTTTTTATGAAAACCCATAGGCAGGATATTGTGTGCTATTTATATGTCATGTTTATTATATTATTTTATATCGACCCAACTGAGTTGAATAACCTTACTAACAGTAAGAGGTGATGAGGTTCAGGTTTTTTCCCAAACATCCACAATTTTAGTGGTCCAGATGTATGGCAACCCACTCTCCCTCACCATTTCTTCAACATTAGTGGTATGGTTTGGTGTAGGATATTACCCAGTGGTGATGGGATAACCTTTGTGTCTTCGGAAGAGATGTGATGTGTTGGTCTAGGTGTCTATAGGTGAGACATGATCTAGTGTAATGTGATATGTGTTGGGGGTCATGCATGGTAGGAGGTGGGAATGAGGTTGATGGCATCGTGTTTATGATAACCTATAACTCTAGTTCTAGTTATGATTTATTTTTTCGGAGTTATTTATATGGGAAGGATATGATGTGATGTGACTTATTTTCCAAGGGGTATGCATGTATAATTTTATGTGATGTGACATATGGCCAGGGTTGTATGGGTGCTATGTTATGTGATGTGAGGTTTGGCCCATGTTTCTATGGGTGGGATGTGATGTGATGTGATGTGATGTGACATGATGTGATGTGATGTGTTGTAATGGGTAACCTAGGTTTCTATCAGAGGGATGTTATGTGATTTGATATGATTGTTATTGATAGTTTGAGAGCATAGGATCTTCGATGTTGGGGGAATGAGAGAGGAAAATCAATGGGGATGAAATAGTAGGGCACCTTTAATTTTTATGATCTCGATGATATATTATTATATTGGTTGCATGATTTGTTGTGTGAGCCATTATAAGGATGGGTTTGGATAGATAATATTTATATCATCTTTTTGGAGATAATATCATTTCACTAGTGTGTTAGCCTTCTCTATTCACATGTGTACATGAGGCCTTGGTTATGAGAGACACCATCATAAAAATTTTATTATATAAAGAGAAGATTAAATCCCTACAAATAAATGAAAGGGAGATAGTGGTTGAAAATAGTGGATTCCAAAGTAATCCACATGAATTATGTCAACACCCTCTTTGGGAAGGAAGCCTAGACTATAGTGATAGATGACTGGATTTTCATTAAAAGCCAGGGATTCCATAAAGTATATGAATTTGTTACCTCGACACCATGTCTTATGTACCTCTATATGGTAAGTGATGAAATTTTTACACCTACAAAGGAAGTTGGATATTGTCTAAGGAATTTCATAATTTTAGTTCAAGGAGTGGAAGATAGTTTTTTATTCTCCCATTAGATTTTATTGAATTTTTGTGAATTCACGGGTCTCACATTTTTTAGATTATAACTTCTATTATAAGGGTTGCACCAGATACACAACCATGAGGGGACAATATTGGGTTTATAGAATGGGGAAAGTTCATGAAGGTGGTTCCTAATATAAGGGGACTCACTCTAGTTCCTGATGAATTTGGATTATTCTATTAACATACTAAATTATCGGGTGGTGAGAGATAAACTCATTATAGGGAGACCATCAACATGAGAATTCTACCTAGACTGCTACATACACCAATATCTATCCACTAAGATGCAATCTATCTCATTAATTTCAAGGTTGTTAATATCTGACCCTTGAAACCAGATATTAAAAAATTAGGGCTCATACAACAACTAATAAGAGAGACTTGTGAACCAACCAAACACATTTCCTATCAAATGTTCCCATTCATATTGTAAAAATATGTGGCCAATGGACTCCTCTTGAAAACTTTAGTAGCATGTTCATTTTTAGGAAAGTTAAATGAGTTTATATTTAAGATGATTATTAGTATGTATGACATTTTATAGATCCTCTATATTAAGATGTTGTAATTTTCCTAGATATATTTAAACCAAACTGGGTAACCACAATTATCTAACTTAGTAGGGGGTGAGAGTAGACATCAATAATACCTCTCCAAAGGAACTACCATCGATGATGCTGAAAAAATTCATGTATCAGGTTCCAGAGATAGATAAATAAGATTAAAGAGACAAAATTTTTCTTCATTCAGAGAGAATGGGAGATATTTGGGTGTTCGTTACAGAAAATGAAAATCATATGTTATATAGGTAAGCCTAGAAACCTGATGGTGGTGTTAGAAAAAATTTGATTCGAGAAGTCAATTTCACCCCTTATGATGATCCATACGATGTGATAGTTATGATCCATGATGTCAGGGTGGATGATACACCATAAAGGATAAGAATTAATCTGAAGATTCCTAGGATGATATTGTATTGTTTCCCATGATTCTACTCCCCAAGGATCAGTATTCAACAAATTCCATATTATTTTAATCGATAGGCATGTCATTTCACCAAAGACACTCCTGAGGTTAATACCACCTTCTTCCTCCATCCATAACAGCATAGTAAAAGATTCCCAGTGATGTTTTCCATAATTTCTTCTATTCTAGCTAAATAATAATATTATTTAATTAATATTAATAATAAAATATTTCAAGACATCGAGAACTGCCAGAATGTGCATGGGGATTGAAATAATGATGTCGATGATGAGTGTAATGGGGCAATTGAATGATAGGAATATGTTATTATAGTTTACAAAACTTATGTGATCTTGTATGCCACCCTATTTTAGGAGAGGATTCATATATTTTTTAAGGATAAAGGATAACAAATATAATCCACTGGGAGGTATAGTCTTCTAAACACTTTGGTTGTACTACTAAGAAAGGTCCACCTATCCGCACACATATTTGAGGAGTAGAATCTTCTCCTATCATAGTTAACTAGTTTCCCCCTCCATAGACAATAATCCTCAATGATTGTGTGAAAAACCTGGATATAATTTGATCTATCATTTAAGAAGATAATTTTTTCATCGGCATAAATGAGATGGAAGACACCACTAATATGTTTCCCAAGCGAATGGGAAGGATTGCACCAGCCTGGAGGCTTTGGTTGATGAGCTTACTTATGTGGTCTTACATCATGATAAAGAGTATAAGGGATAGAAGATAACACCTATAGAAGAACCCACACTTGTTTAAATAACCCTAAAATCCTTTTCATGTAGGATATTAAAATACATAATGAGATAATGCATCTATACAGAAGGTCCATGAACTAGGCGAAGAAGTCCGTGCATGAAAAGACCCAAAGAATGAAGTTCCACTTGATTCAATCAAATGACTTATCCATTTATTATTTTATAACTATATTTGAGACATTTTCTTTATTGTCAATTTCCACGATCATCACCAAATCCCACCCTACAGAATATTGAATGGAACTCCCTCTCCTGAACCCATGTTTCTTAGTAGAGACCAATTGGGAGAGACACATTTATAAAAACCTATTAAGAATACATGTATGTACCTTATAAGAGAAGTTACAATTGATGATGGTTTATTTATTGTTCAGGTCTGTTGGATATTTTAATTATAAATTAATTAAAATATAAGTGGATGCTGCCACCCGAGGGATATAACTACCCTAAAACAAATCTGGCACGGCCTCAATTAAGTCGTTCTTAATCATGTCCCATGACACATGATAAAACATGCATGTGATACTGTCTAGACCTACCCATCTATCTGAATTGGGACATTGAATACTCTCATGAATATCTTGGTCATCTAGAAAAGAATGAAAAAAATTCAAAACCCAAAGATAAAACTATTAATGGAATCACATCAAGGATCCCATTACACCCCTTGGGTATCAAACATGCCATCACTAGTTCGTTCCTGCAATTAAATATTTTAAATGAAGGGCGGCCATACCTCTTTCAACATCATGGTCATTTGGGGACGATCCATAATCTTGAATAATGTTTGGTCTAATTAACAACTTTATTTTGTTGATAAAATAATGAAGATCACAATAATTCCATTAACTTCTCTAAGCCACCATACATTGGCATGTTCCCGTGCTTGCTATTCACATTTGAGGAGAAGGTCTTCCATGGTGCTCTTTTTGAGAGAAATATTTTTGAATATATCTTCATTCTATATGCTTTCCATGGATGAATCCTATAATTTAATATCGGATTTCAGAGAGTTTCGAACATGTATAAGAGGGGTCTCGATCTTGACATAAGATTGACGATCCACCTTTATATGGTTAATCTTGTTATCAAACCAAGTCCACCAGCCACCAGGCATCAAATTGTACAAGGATGATTCCACTACCTAGCGATACTTTTGGGCTAGGATCCCTTATTTAGATAAAATAATTTTCCCCCATTATCTTTCCTGGATGACATAGATACGATGATGGGGGAGTGACTATATATTTCTCTCATAAGGTGAGTGGGTTTGTCATTTGGGTAGAAGGATATGGCATTGATGTTTTTAATACATCGATTAATTCAGAACTATGAGCAGTTATTACCCCTTTTATTTCAACACCATGTGTATTGATCACCTATATAACCTAGGTTTTAGAGTCTTTTACCTGATATAGAAGAGACGAAATCATGGATATCCCTCCAAAAGTATGTCAAGTTACACTTCATTTTTGTCCCTTCTATAATAAAAATGATTTATCTATTAACAATTGTATGGGAATCCTTTAGATTTAAATAAGTCATATCATTCCATAATGATTCTATTCTATCAATTTCACATTTTCATAAATGAATGTAAAGAAGAAACTATGTGAGTTTTATCTAATCATTCATGAGATAATTTGACTAGAGGACACAATTAGATCAACTAGGATATTGGATTTGAAAAATGGATAGATATGTTGTTTTTTCAGATCTAATACCCTGAAATTATATACACCCATTCCACTAGAAAAGGGGAAAATTTTAGAGGTGTGCTTCATTGGCTCCAAGCCAACTACATGGAAGGAGTTGGGGATGAGGGGTTTATTTGTGATGAAGTTGGTTTTGAACCTCATGCTGATGCCTCATGATTTCCATAAGAGAAAAGTGATCATTAGAGTATATGTATTATGGATTTAGAACCTATTAATGATCCATTAAGTGAAATTGGGGAAATATAGGCTATGAATTTAATTTTTAGTATCTGTTTTAATGCTGCATGGTGGGAAGGAAGCATGTCGAGTGGATGACTATTTCTGTCAAGAGCATTGGTGTTATGGGAGTGGAAGGATAATGCATTGAAAGATTTTGAGAGATGGAGGTAATGAAAATCGGAAACTCCCTAATGAAGGAGGAGGGATGTAGACACCCCAAACTTGACTTACATGGACATTACATTACTTTTTTAGAATACTTAATACATAACAAAAACAGACAAAAAGGAGCGTAATAGTTTAGTGTCTTTGGAAACTCAGAACATAATCATCTAATCTTGGTGAAAGATCTTCAACATCACCTATAGAGATCTTATTTTTTTACCTAAGACCATTCTTTATAACCTGGGGAAAAGAAATCATATATAGGGTGATCTCAAATTCTCAGTAAGGGTAAACCTAGAGAACATAAAACAATCCATAAACATTTGAATGCAAAATCTTGAACATAAAATCTAGACATCACAATCTTGAGAAAAGATATAAATCATGGAAGTACGTAAGGAATATATCATAAAAGAACATCAATCATGATAAAATATAATGGGAATAAAACATGTGATTGTCGCAACCATTAATCAGAAGATATTATTTCCATAGGAGCCAAGGCATTGCTGCCAAGACCATCTTAATGGAGAAAGTCCCTTTCTAAATCGAGTTCACTCCTTGTTTCAGTCCTGTATTACTGAACCGGATTAACATACTATTCCAGCCATGTCTATCTCATGAGATATACATCTTTACCCAATGAATTTGAGGGAGATATAGGGCCCACCCATCTCATAATGAAATAATTAATACTTGTGCCACAATATAAACATAAATCATTCCCCATAACCCAAAGAATAAAATGGGTTTCATAAACATCATTCCATCATAAAATAATCCATATAAGACAAATGGATATCATTTCCTCTTTATAAGAATCATACCATGTAAATCATAGAGACATTATACATGAAACATAAACATGTTAAATAATTTCATCTTAGATGGAAAATAGTTTTGATAAAACACTTGAAATGGATTCTTGAAGAAAATATCCTTTCTCCTTAAAAATCATTTTCTATTCACAAAATTCCACACAATTTTAAAATAAAAGGATTTTATTGAAAATAACAATGAAAACTTTTATAGGATGCTTCTTGAAAATTAGGAGATATGAAACTGTAAAAATCCATTCATGCTGTATAAGTTAAAAAAACATTCTCCGCGTACTTTTTCCGGAACAGTCAAAAAGCACCTCATATGATAAAGAATAGAATGATTCCTTACATACCTTGTAGTAAAATTAAAAATGGGTTAAAGGACTTTAAACATACATGAATTTTTTTTATAAAACTTGAACATGGATGATAAATATAACCCCAGTAAATACTTACGAATAAGCAATCTCGGGTAGAAAACAATTGAGATTGAAACATTATCCCGTACAAAGATCTTTTTGTAAAAAAATACATCACTTATGTGTATTAACTATAATTTCAAATAAATAAAGTATTAATACATTATAAGATATAAAAATTCCTTTCTCACATAATCATAGAACAACGTAAACAAGAAAGAGAAGATCAACCCAAAGAACGGAAATTGGGTTAAGAAGTTCCCTTACATCATGTCCGACTTGACTCGATCGTTATTTAATATCCTGAATAATAAATCAAATTTAATTTATACTTTCTTAAGAACCTTTTTCAAGTTTATTATTCCTTTTATATCACTTATTACCATGTTATAAATATTATGTGACCATTTAAGTTAATAACGTTCCTTTTGTCGATATTTGGTACTTGAGTCAAAAATAGACTTCTTATAATTACATGTTGTTCATGTAGTCAAAGGTTCATTATATCCATAATTATATTCATGATTTATATATCATATATATCCAGTATATACATGTATTTTTAATAGTACATAACATATGGAGGAATGAAATAAAATGCACCGTTCATGGAGACGGTAAGCCTAACGTACGAATTAATGCTACTTTCATTTATATTTCTTATTTTAATGGAATTTAAACATAATGATACGTAGGTATATTATAATACCAGTATAATATCATATATAATATCATTAAATCCATTCTTTATACATCCCACATAAAGAATTAATGAATCACATCACTTTGAGGGGCGGTAGTCTGTACTTCCTCAAATGAGATTATCATATTTACCCACTATGGGAACCATAGAAGATAGATATAATTGGGAAGTAAATAATCGTAAGGAAATCATAAACATAATATATATCATATATAAATACAATTCTATAATAATGGCCACCATTAGAGGTGGTAGGAGAAAATCGACCAATCATTGTTTCGTGAGGCGTTAGTTTTCCATCCACAGAATCATTATGTTCTTCATCCATTAAATGGAGGTGTGTGTAAGTGTAGTTCAAATACTTCTCATAACAACATACTAGTATATTGAGGATACTGGTGTTGTTACAAAATAAGGTATTGAAAAGATTTTAGGGGTTGGAGAAGTAGAATAAATGAAAATAATTTAAGAGAAATCGTTAGCTTTAATATGGGTAACTTCCTTTGGTTTGAACCAAAATGACTTCTTGAAGTTCCTTCTGCCTAGGTTAAGGCATCTAAGGGGAGGATAGGTATGTATGGAGATTAAATGGGTAGAGTTTGGATGAGCCAAATGGCTTGATAGGTGTGAGTAATTGGATATAAATGGTCTTTTTTTATAAGCGGGGGGAGAGGCTCTTTTGGAAAGTGTGAAAATATTATTTTATTATAAACATATATTATGTTTCAAAAGGACAAAAATTCATTAATGAGGAATCTAAGATGACTAAGGATCGAAATAAAATCATCCAATTATAATTTTACATGTTTTGGATAATATTTCAATCATTATAATCTTATTTATTTAAATCATTTATTAATGAGGTAAATATTACATCATTATTGTGTCATAAATTATTTAAGATATTTGATGTCTAAAAATTATAAAAAAAATACCATCATGTATGAAATCATTTTAGATTTACAATTAATATTTATAGTCAAAGTGATAATTTATATAACCCCTTATAAAAATTAATTACTAAAAGATTTTTGTTAATGTCAATTTTGCCTTTACATTAAATTAATTAATCCAAATTGTCATTATCACTACCAAGTGGCTCAATGGGGTACCTAAATTGACCCAAGGATGCCCATGGTCGGCCAATACTCATCCAATAATTATTGGACAAGTGTTAAGGTAATTTATAATTATTATAATATTCTTTTAACGTTGAATTACCCATTTACCTTTAATCACGGTAAATAAAAGTCAAAAAGTTACTATTCACCAAAAATTATTTGTATCTTATTGAACCATATTTTACTTCTTGATAACAAACATGAATGTAATATTTTTCAAATTCAATTCACATAAGTGGTAAAATTTCATTTGAATGAAAAATTCAGTTTTTTAACTACCACTAAGTGGTGTCAATATTCATAAAAAAATGATGTTTTTCCGAAAAATATCAAATATTCAACCTAAGCTATATTTTATATTTTGAATTCAAAAATGATTTCTCTTTTTCAAAATTCAAAACATAGATGTGGAATTAATTAATTTTAAAAGTAATCCCCGTTATTAAAACAAATAGCGTGTTTTTAAGAAACATTAACTATCAAAGATTGATACTTGTTTATGTCCAATTTCAAAGTGAAATTAATTCCAATGAACAAAATTGGATTAAATGGTAGAAATATATACTAATTCCACTTTAAAATCAATTAAAAAGATAATCTAACCATAAAAATTATTGCGATGTCAAAAGTTTTTTAATTAAAATACAGCGTGTTTTTACTATTCATTAAAATATGAAAGTTATCAGAATAATATGAAAAAATTATCCAAATTAAATATTTATATCTTGATTCCATATAAGAATTTTATTTTGTCAAATTGAACTTATAAACATGTCAAAATCTATATTTAATGTGGGTGCACCATCAAAAGGCGGCAAAACTGCATTTTTTTTAAAAATACTTATTTTACCAAAAAAATTTATTTTGTTCTCATACCATGTTCTAGAAAATGTGTAAGATGAATAATAATGTTATAAAACTCAAAATTTAGTTAATACTATTAATAACAGCTAGTCCATAACAATATTATAACCCTATGTCATTGTTTAGTGAAACCTGGTATTGCATACGACACACGCTATCGAGGAAGGGCACGATTGCGTGTAATGCAAGAAAAGTCATATTTGTGTGTTTTTCAAGACTCCTCAGTTGTTTCGTATAATATTATCCAACCATATTTCATTTATACACACATATATATATACATACACTCAATGTTTCGTAGAATAACTACTATCAAACGAACTTGAAATTGTGTGTTACACGATCCAATAATAGTATTGTGTATACTGCAAGCTAATACGGTGTTGCATATAGCGCCAGATAATCTTGGTGTAGTGTACAACATAAGATATGAAAAAAATTAAAATGAATATATCACATAAAATCTCAGGGTGTTACATTCTACCCCTCTTAAAATGAATACCACCCTTGAAATTCGTTGGGGTTATAAATGGTTTATTACTTGAGAGTTTCTTTCATAGAAACCTACATCATAAAATGGAATACTAATACATAATGTTAAAAAAATGAACGTTATAAACCAAATAGATAACCAAAGTAACTCATCACATGGGTTCCCACATAGTAGATCATAGGTGAAAATATCGATATGGAGGAGAAATCTAATCATCAGGTTCTAATAGAGAGTGATAGAGTACATGGCTATGAAAAATCCAACAGTCACAAATCCATAAAATTGTGATGATCTAAGGTACCGTCTGATTCATCAGATATGAGAGCACTAGGACAACATTTTTGGTTTTCAAGATCATTTCCCTAAAGTTGAAATTTTTTTGAAGTAAAAGAAAAACTTAGTAGATTTTTTTACAATCTCAATGTTGCTCGTGCCTCGAATAATTTCCACTTCATCTCTTAAAGAAATGAAGTTTAATTTGCCTTTTGCGAAGTGTTAGTAGAACATGTGCTAGAATGATAGGTCATTCCATCTGTCTAAAACATAATGTTAGCAATAATTATATACATAAGTCCATCTAGCGTGAGATTAATCGGATATTATTCCAAAATGGACTTATACTTCATCTATCATCCTTCTTAATAAAATCATAAAAAAATAGTTTATACTAACCAGCAACTTCCTATATGCCAGTGGTAGGTGATAAATGCCTGTCGCACTTCGGTTGTGGGTTCGATTCCCACAACCTTGTACGAGGCGATGGGTCGTCGCCCATCCTACAGGTTTTCCTTTTTCTAAAACAACATTATTATAACATTCCTGAAATAATATAGAAAATAGTTCTATTTATAAACAATACTAAATTATCTTCAATATAATCCTTTCCAATCTTTTTTCATATCCATAATACTTCTGTTCAAGCTCATAGTATAAAGAAAACTATTACTAGAAATGTCATTTACCGAGCATTTGAATACCATCATTTATCCCCCATATATCATATGATATATCTTTTAGGTCAAATTAAAAACATGTGAATACCTAAATCATGTATTCTCTTGAAAAATGAATAACCATTTACCCTTAGTGAAAACATGAATGCTGTCAAAATTTAACACCTCTAATATTCCAACAACCCAAAATTTCTATATACTCAAATTATGATATAACTTTGTCCTTATATCAGTCATGAGCTCATTTCATTTTTTTAATTTATTGCTTCATTATGCGCATATCAGCTTCTTTCCAAAAATATTTCTATCACTTTTCATTATTACCGATACTATATAATTATTGAAAACCAATACATAGATATTTTAAAATTCCACGATGCCATAAATGAGATGCCATGATACCATTTTGAAATCTGATTATATAAACACTTAATCATTACACAAAATCATTTTCATGCTCAACATCACTAATAGTGATCGCATGTGACTTCCCTTTATCCTTTTCCCTAAGAGGTTGCTCACGTTGATCATTATTAACCTTTGGATTAGGGCATTGATTAGCATAATTACACATTTTCTTGCACTTGAATCATTAAAGTGTTGGTGGTCCGTTCTCTACAGTCTTTTCTTTATTCACATCATTAGAAACCATTTTTCCATTACTTTGACACTCAACTGCTTGATTACCTTCTTTTCCACACTTAAAACTTTTTCTAGTCCCTTTAAGACAATCTCCACCATGATTTGTTTCCACACTTTGATCATTAAAAATATTAATCTTCTTTTCACCATTATTCTGAGATTTCTCCTTGAACTCCATCTTTTGTTTCTTGTCAAAACCATGATATGGATATGTTAAACCAAATTCCAATTGTACCTTGATATCACAACACAAAATTTCTTCTTAGCTACTGAAGTCTCTTATAGATTATTCCCTTAGAAGACTTTGTTTTAAGCCACTAAAGAATCGATCAACTTTACTTTCAGGTTGGATGATAAATCCAGATGCATACCTTGCAAGCCTTGTAAAATTTTCTTCGTATATACCAACAGATTCATCATCATTTTGATTAAGCTCAAGGAAATCCTTTTCCATATTTGTTTGAAGAATATGAGGGAAGTAGAATTGTGGAAAATATCTTTTCAATGGTACTGATCCATTGTTCAACAATAAGTGGATCAGAAGACCCATTGAAAGAAGGTGGGGTTTGCCTCATGAAGGAATCAATAGAATATTGTTCCCTTATCTGCTCATTTAGAAGCCCCGAATGATTCATATATTGTGTAAGTATATCAATAATATTTTTCACTACATCTCCCATAACATTGGTTTGTTCAGGAAGACAATCATTTCATTGTCCATTACATTGATCAACACGATTCATTCAGGTTCCAGCCATCGTCTAAAACCCATAAAGAATAGTGTGAGAGAAAAAAATCATGCTAGGGAATAAAACTTAATAAAGGGGGATTACCTTCAATATATAACATATTAGGGTTAATTGTAATACTGTTACCATAATTCTAGGACTATAATCTATACTTATACTTAACCTTAGTGACATCCCTAGACATACCTTAGAAATATCTCTAGGGATCTCACTAAAGTTTTCGCATCCTAGTTTCCAAAGGTTAACTATACCTTTCCTCTGATTCCAACTGTAGAGACCCCGAACTTTACGTTCATGGACATTACATTAGTATTGTAGAATACTTAATACATAACAAAAACAGACACCAAATGATGGTAATAGTTTAGTGTCTTTGGAAACTCGAAACAAAATCTTCTAATCTTGGTGGAAGATCTTCAACATCTCCCATAGAGATCTTTTTTTTACCTAAAACCTTTCTTTATAACCTGGGGAAAATAAATCATATAAATTTTGAGCACAAATATTCAGTAAGGGTAAACATATAGAACATAAAACAACCCATAAACATTTGAATGCAAAAGCTTTTTCATAAAATCGTAATATCAAAATTTTGAGAAAAGACATAAATCATGGAAGTACGTAAGGAATATATCATAAAGTAACATCAATAATGATAAAAGGGCATGGGAATAAAACATGTGATTGTGGAAACCATTAATCACATGATATGATTTCCATAGTAGCCAAGGCATTGCTTCCAAGACCATCTTTGTGGACAAAGTCCCTTTCTGAATCGAGTTCGCTCCTCATTCCAGCCCGGTATTACTGAACCGAATTAACATACCATTACATCCATGTCTATATCATGAGATATAAATCTTTAACCAATGAATTTGAGGGAGATATAGGTCCCACCCATCTCATAATGAAATAATTCTTACTTGTTTCACAACATAAACATAAATCATTCATCATAACCCAAAGAATAAAATGGGTTTCATAAACATCATTCCATAATTAAATAATCCATATAAAACAAATGGATATCATTTCATATTTAGAAGAATAAAACCATGTAAATAATAGATACATTATACTTGAAACATAAACATGCTAAATAATGTCATCTTAGATGGAAAATAGTTTTGATAAAACACATGAAATGAATTCTTGAGGAAAATATCGTTTCTCCTTAAAATCATTTTCTTTTCACAAAATGACACACAATTTTAAAATAAAATAATTTTATTGAAAATAACCACGAAAATATGTATAGGAATATTCTTGAAAATTAGGTGATATTAAACCGTAAAAATCCATTCATGTCGTATAAGTAAAAAAACATTCTCTGCATACTTTTTTCGGAAATGTAAAAAATTACCTCATATGGTAAACAAAAGTAAGATTCCATACATAAATTGTAGTTAAAGTCAAAAATGGGTAAAAGGAAATTAAACATACATGAAAAAAAATTTATAAAACTTGAATACGGATGATAAATATGACCCTGGTAAATGCTTACGTATAAGCAATCTCGGATAGAAAACAATTGAGATTGCAACATTATCCCTTACAATGATCTTTTTGTAAACAAAATAGATCACTTATGTCTATTCACTATAAGGTCAAATAATGAATTTATAAATACATGATAATATATAAAAGTTAATTTCTCACATAATCAATGAATGACGTAAACAAGAAAGAGAAGATCAACCGAAAGAACGGAAATTTGGTTAAGAAGTTCCCTTACATCGTGTCCGACTTGACTCAATCGCTCTTTAAACTCTTGAATAATAAACCAAAGTTATTTTATACTTGATTAAGAACCTTTTTCAATATTATAATTCTTTCTATATAACTTATTCACATTTTATAAATATTATGTAACCATTTAATTTAATAACATTCGTTTTGTCGATATTTGGTACTTGAGTAAAAAATGGAGTTCTTATAACTACATGTTTTTCATGTGGTCAAAGGTTCATTATATCCCAAAATATATTCATGATTTATATATCATATATATCATATATATTCAGTATATTATTGTATTTATAATAGTACATAACATATGGAGGTAAGAAATGAAAGGCACCGTTCATGGAGACGGTAAGCCATACGTACGCATGAATGCTACTTTTATTTCTATTTATTATTTTAATGGAATTGAAACATAATGATACATAGGTGTATTATAATTCCATTATAATATCATATATATTATCATTAACTCCATCCTTTATACATCCCACATAATTCATTAAAGAATCACATCACTTTGAGGGGGCGGTAATCCGCACTTCCTCAAATGAGATTATCATATTTACCCACTATGGGAAACATAAAGGCTTGATATAATTTGGAATTAAAGAAGAATAAGGAAATAATAAACATATTATATATCATATATAAATACATTTCCATCGTAATGGCCACCATGTGAGGTGGTAGGAGAAAATCGAACAATCATCGTTTCGTGAGGCGTTAGTTTTCCATCCCCAGAAACATTATGTTCATCATCCATTAGATGGAGGTTTGTGTAAGTGTAGTTCTAATACTTCTCATAAAAACATACGACTATATTAAGGGTACTGGTGTCGTTACAAAATAAAGGATTAAAAAGTGTTTATGGGTTGGTGAAGTAGAATGAATGAAAACAATTTAAGAGAAACTATTACCTTTATTTTTGGTAACTTCCTTTGGTTGGATCCAGAAGAACTTCTTGAAGTGCCATTTGCCTGAGGTAAGACTTATAGGGGGAGGATAGGGATTTAGGTAGATTAATTGGGAAGATTTTGGACGATCCAAATGTCTTGAGAGGTTTGAGGAATTGGATAGAAATGGTCTCCTTTTATAAGGGTGAGGAGCGGCTCTTTTGGAAAGTCTGAAACTATTATTTTATTATAAACTTATCTTCGGTTTCAAAAGGTCCAAAAATCATTAGATGAAGATAAGATGACTCATGGTGAAATAAAATAATCCAATCATAATTGGACATGATTTGGATAATATTTTAATCATTATAATCTTATTTATTAAAATCATTTATTAATGATGTAAATAATGCATCATTATTGTGTCATAAATAATTTAATATTTTTTGCTGTCTAAAAATTATAAACAAAATACCATCACATAGAAAATATTTTTATATTTCCAATGAATATTTATAGTCGAAAAGATAATTTATATAATCCCTTATAAAAAATAATTACTAAAATATTTATGTTAATGTCAAATTTGTCTTTACATTAAATTAATTAATCCAAATTGTCATTATCACTACCAAGTTGCTCAATGGAGTCCCAAAATAGACCCAAGTATGACCATGTTCTGCCACTACTCATAAAATAAGGTTAGGTCAAATGTTGAGGTAATTTTGAATTACTAAATTATTATTTTAACCTTGAATTACCCTATTTACCTTTAACCGCGATAAATAAAAGTCAAAAAGTTTCCATTCACCAAAAATTATTTTCATCTTATTGAACCACATTTTACTTTTTTATAACAACCATGTAGGTCAGGTTTTTCAAATTCTATTCATAGAAGTGGTAAAAAATCATTAAAATGAAAACGTCTGTTTTTTAACTACCACGAAGTTGTGTCACTATGCATCAAAAATTGATGTTTTTCAGAAAAATACCAAAATTTCATCCTAAGCTATATTTGATATTCAGAAATCAAAAATTATTTCTATTTTTCCAAATTCAAAACATATAAGTGGAATTAATTAATTTTAAAATTAATTCCCATTATCAAAATAAATAGCATGTTTTTAAGAAACAATAACTATCAAAAGATTGATACTTGTTTATGTCCAATTTCAAATTGAAATTAATTACAATGACCAAAATTGGATTAAAAGGTAAAAATATATTCTAATTACACTTTAAAACAAATTAATAAGATAATCTATCCATAAAAATTATTGTGATGAAAAAATTTGCTTCTAAATTAAAATACAATGTGTTTTTACTATTCATTAAAATATGAATGTTATTAGAATAATATGAAAATTTTATCAAAATTAAAATTTTATATCCTGATTCCAAGGAAGAATTTTATTTTTTCAAATTGAACTTATAAACATGTCAAAAAGTTATTTAAAGTGGGTGCGCCATCAAAAGGCAGCAAAACTTCATTTTTTTAAAAATACTTATTTTACCAGATTTTTTCTTCTTCTCATACCATAATATAGAAAATGTGTACGATGAATAATAATGTTATAAAATTCAAAATTTAGTAAATACTATTCATAACGGCTAGTCCATAATATTCTTATAACCATATGTCGTTGTTTAGTGAAACCTGGTATTGCATATAACACACGCTATCGAGGACCGTCACGATTGCGTGTATTGCAAGGTATGCCAAAGTTGTGTGTTGTGCTAGACTCCTCTAATGTTTTTTATAACAAAATCCAACCATATTTCATTTATACACACACATATATATATACATACACTCAATTTTGCGTAGAATAACTACTATCAAATGAACTTGAAATTGTGTGTAACACGATCCAAGAATAGTATTGTGTATACTGAAAACTAATACGGT
Source organism: Viscum album (assembly GCA_963277665.1). Taxonomy (NCBI): domain Eukaryota; kingdom Viridiplantae; phylum Streptophyta; class Magnoliopsida; order Santalales; family Viscaceae; genus Viscum; species Viscum album. The sequence continues at coordinate 1,083,749,799 of OY728139.1, read as the reverse complement.
GTTGCGTATAGTGAAAGATAATCTTGGTGTAGTGTACAACTGAATATATGAAAGAAATTAAAAATAATATATCTCATAAAATCTCGCGGTGTTACAAATTAGTTCACTATATAATCCTTCAACGAAAAATCCATTTGGGGGGAGCATGCCTTGTGGGGTTCTGAGGTTGGTTGAACACCAGAGGTAGGTTCAAAGGGGCTTGCACTGGGAGGCCATAGGAGGTTTTTTATAGTAGGGCCATGGGTGGTATCACATTGGGTCAAGGGATCTGTAGATGGTAAGGGGGTAAGGGAGATCTTGTGTCAGTCCAAATAAACCAACACTACTAAAAAACTGGACTTTAATAGTGATAGAAATGGCCTTTATTTTTTCTAGAAAGTTTGTTATAATGTTAACGATGTTAAAAGACTAGGACTTTTATCTGCGATGAAAAATCCTTTATAAAGGGTTCATTTATCAACAGTAAAAAAACATCTGATAAAATACCCAGTTATCATTTCATTAATTTAGAACATTTAAACAAACCTTTTATCAACGCTTTAATAAGTGCTAATAAATGTGTTTTTATAAATCCTTTTGAAATATATTATTACGGGTCATACCACTGTATGTTGATATGGAAAATTGTAACCCAAAAAACACACCATAAACACATCAGATATCAAAAATAACAATTCCCAAAACATTATTTAAATGTAATAAAATTTAAAACACACATTCTAGAAAAAGTAAACTATATTATATGAATTTAAAACATTGGTTTAAAAAATTACATAAATACAAATTATTACTATAACATCCCGACATATCTTCCCCTCAAATCGGTAGACGGATCTATCACCACATGACCCCAGGAACATCTCCCCATATTGAAGAGGCAGCTGACTAGTAACGAGGGTCTAGAGATAATCAATGGGGAGACTATACCCTCATATTCAAGTGAAAAACATAAATAAATAACAAAATCACAAAATAAAGGAATTTTATAAAATAATATTCCACTAAAACATGAAAATGGTCCATGTCTATTTATACAGTGCAATCATGTCATAGTGATACATATCAGAAAGTCGTAAACAAAAATACATGATTTACATTACAATAATGAAATAATGAAAAGACTCAAAGCCCTAAAGGAGATCTTTGTGAGCATACTGAGCTCCCTCTCGGTCCTTTTCTCCTAACTCCCGTGTACAAGTAATAACCACATGCAAAGGTCCATAGTTCTGAAAACAATAATGTCTAAATTGGTACCCCAGTGTAATGTCTGCCTGAGTGGGGTGTGATATGTACATCTCAGAAGGCTGGTACCACTGGATTTGTAGCTTCACATAGACAATGAAATATAAGATACGGTGTATCGATATGACAAGGAATTCAAAGAACCGAATAAATAACAAACATCTAGTCTGGGTTCCAAAGGGATACCTGATTATGATACCTACATCAGCTCGTAGCTAGAATAAAATTATACTCCAGAATCATACAATCATATTTATTAATCATAAATTACCTTCTACAATTTACCTTTTATTCACTATTTAATCATTTATTATCTTGAAGGATCCCATGGAATCTCATACCTCTATATTAACTTTGGCTCATTCCTAAATTCTATTCATTCTCAATCTTTCTATATTTAATCACATTTAACTCGATCATAATTCATACCATTCATTAATTTCATAATTCATTCATGTAATATAATATTGGTGTATTAATCCTTGTCATTCAAAAAAATAACTCATTCATATATATATAATATTGGTGTTAGAACATTATTTCTAACACCTATTTCTCATTTTTTGTAGATATCCATGTCTAACACCCTTATGTCTAATCACTTAGATAACTATCTTGGAGGAACGTCATGTCCACATCCCAACATGTACATTGTTCTAGAACTCCATGTCTATCACCACATTCTCATTCATTTATATAATTTGATAAGTACTGGGAAGGAACTCCACATCCAACTCCCAACTTCTAAATTGGTATAGAACGCCAGGTCTATAACATGCATTCTCATTTATTTACATCATTCGTTAACTATTGGGGTGGAAAATCTTGCCAATTCCAAACTTCTTCATTGGTCTAGAACTCTATGTCTATCATCCTAAAAATCACATCCATTTAATAATTATTTAATTCAAAAGAATTGGCAATATCATTCCATTTCTAATCCAAAGACTGGTTAAACATATAAAAGGCCATTAATTAACTCACAAATTAACTAATCCCAAAACCCATTAATTAATTCTTCAATTAATTAATAAATCGAAAATATATCTTACATAGTTATTTTTTCACAATTAATTATCCAAAACATTACTGCAATAACACATAATTAATACACCATTAATTATCACAATTTATTCAAAACATCATATCACAATTAATCAATCGATAAATTATCTCAATTATCCAATTCAATATCTTATAATTACTTCCCCAATTACATATCGATATTCCAAAGTCAAAAACATAATTAATTTATAATTAAATGTTCCATTATAAATATCATCATTAATTAATTAATTCTACACAATTAATTATAAAAATAAAATATAAACATATCCTAATTAATTATAAAAATGAATTATCTTTAATAAACATCATGTATCCTAATTAATTCACAATTAATTATCTTACATAGCCAAGCATCATCTCATAATTAATTTCCCCCAATTAATTATCATAACACAACCAAATCAATATATCTATTACAATTCTATAAGTTCATAAATAATTCAAATATTAATTATCTAAACATATCCAATTAATATATCATAATTCATTACCTAATTAATTATTTAATCTTATCCCATCCATCCATCCATCCAATGGCCCTAAAGCCTTCAAATTTTATTATTATATGATAAATCCCGCTTTTAAGGGATGAAGGGGTAAAAATACAAATACAACATTGACATAGGACAATCACGCTGAAAGGTAGAAAGAGTAAGACCAAAATGACACCACTGAACAACTCATCCCTAGTATTTTATCTTGAAGAAACTCTCCACCTTTGTAAGGAAAATCAGCAAGCAAGTGTTCTGTGTCAAAGCACAGGCCCGATACGATGGCTGATTCCATACCCTCTTGAAGAACCAAATACAAAAATAAACTCTGCAAAGATGAAAAGCAAGCTCTAAAACCTCTTGAAGGCAGTTCGTTAAGTCGCATCTGGTATCACAAACTTTCAACCTTTGAAAATCTATCCATTCAAGCATATAGATCTAACAAACCTGAATGACTAAGGCAAACCTAGTGGTTTAGCACAACAATAACCTCGCTTCTCCTACACATATTCATCACACAAAAGCCTCGTCGCCGCCATCAACCTTTCACATAGTGACCACAAAGTTCATCCAAGTAACACCCTGACATAGCACATCACAGACGTCAGACTAGCCCCTTCACCACATAAAAAAAATACAGCCCCAACGTAGGGGATCATGGTCCTCATCGTAGAAGAAGGGTTGGACAACACGACCACAGAAGAGAATTAACATATCCCTAAGAGGAATCCCAACCCCATCACCATGAAGGATGGTGATGGGCCACACCTCCAGAGCTCGACACCACAGCCTGTAGAATTGTGACCCCAAGCTACACGAGATAATGTCCCCTACAGTGTAGAACACAAAGAACTCGAGAACAATGCATTAGAATGAAAAAAACTTCACCACAAAGATAATACCTTTACGCACCAGATCTAGACCTAACCTCATCAATGAAATGAACCACAACCATGGTGCAGCATACTGGAAACCCCCTCAATGCAGAGAAGATCCGCAGCCCCAACGCCGCTCCAGATCATAACCCCACGTCGTGGAAGATCCAGATCACCACCCTGAAAACATTGAAAACCAAAAACACCCACTCCACAAATGACCAGACTCTGATCCAAGAAATCCATGCCACCCTTCACCAAGGGAGAGGTTTCCGCACCTTGAGCACATCAAAAGGACTGAGGAGGAATCACTGTCATCCGAGTGAATCTAGGAAGTAGATGGTGACGAGAAGAAGACCTAATTTTTTGTGCCCTTTATAGGCTCCTTAGACCTCATCTTACACAACCTAATACTCATAAATATTACTTAAACCAAGTGCATCAACATAAAATGGAATAAATAGAAATTTAGTGAACCACAAGTTAAACAAACTTATCACATTATAAATTATGTTTTTAGCCTGAAGGCATCACACAAGCGTTGGAAGGTTTTATTAAAAATTGTAATTTTTAATCTACAAAATAGTTTTATAATAATTATAAATTTAATCCAATTTTGTAGTCAACTTTATCCAAAGTAATAAATAGACAAAAAATTCATTTTCTCCAAATAATATCAAAGTTAAAAACCTACCTCAAATAATTGGTTGAGATAATGCTTTTTTAACTTACACTAAAAATTTCACATACACACAGACCTCCACAAATGCATGTGCACACTCGAAATTGGTCGCATCACCTAACATTGATAACATGTACCCACAATTTGTGCATCGAGGACCAGAAAACTACCAATTAATTCACCATAACAAATAATACACCATAACACCAATTTCAAGGGATGAGAAACCAATAAATTGGTATAAAACCATTCGTGAATATGATGGTGGGGAACCAAATCAGGACAAACCACCATGCCTTCAGTGGTGGATGTCGAAATATGGACCAATGGGTCTTAAAAATTCATCTACACCACCTATAATCAGAATAAGGGAAGAAACCAAATTAACCCTAGGCCATAGGTTTTCAGCCTAATGGGGACCGAGTGAAGAAGAGCTAAAATGGCCAATGGGAATAATGAAACATGTAGAGAAGGACATACCTCAGTGAGATGGAAAACATCTGTGAAGGAATAACCATGATCCAGTGCGTAGAGAGAGATTTGATTTGTGGAGTGGTGCGGCTCACCATGGAAGAATGTGGGGAGGGTGTTATGCCTCACCCTTCCTCTCTCTTATTCCATCCCTCAAATAACCCCAATATGTTTTATAATAATTAAAACAACAATAATGATGATGATGATGATGATGATAACCATATTATTATCATAATTTTAATTTAAACGCTTATTTGAAAAACCCCATAACATCCACATTACCTCTCATCAAATTAAAATTATATCCAATGAATTTTATTAAAAAAACTTCTCTTTACCTCATATAATTAAATTCCCTTCAACGAATTTAATTAATACCACTTCAACTCGTCATTATTTAATTAAATTATTAAATACTGAAATATAATTAATTCATTTCCCCAAAATTTTATAAAATAATGAAATTCATCATATTCGTGAATATAATTAGGTAAAACCCCAACACCACATTAATTCCACATTTAATTACATTCCATCGACATAGATCTAATTCAATAAAAAACTCCACTCGTTATCATTTAATTAAATTATCTCGAAACTAATTTAATTATATGAAACCCTATTTCACATAAATTAATCAAATTCCATTTAATAAATAATTTAATCAATCAAAAACACCCCATATCATTAAAATTAATTATATATCTCGAAGCTGGGAATTTCATTAAATAAATTAACACAAAACCCAAATCTGTGTATGCCGCACGGTTTGGCTCGCATCGTCTAGAAAACAGTGTGAAAAATATGTGGAAACGTTTCTCAAAGGAGCCTAATTCACATGGTTTGTTCCACATGTTTTACCTAACTAGGCGCAAAACATGAGAGCACCTATGTCCCACCTTTAGCAAGTCACACGATTTGACCAACATGATTTAACCAATGATGCACAGCCTGTGCGAATGCCACTACCAGGTTCAGTGCTCTTGAAACCCATTGATCAACCCAAAAATCTCATCTATCTTTACCCAATCCCTTTATCATAAAAATTTAAATGTTCCAAACTGATGAATCATAAACCTAAAGCTTTGTTTTATGACTGACATGTCAAAATTTCTTTTTTTAAAACATTGGTATTTTAAGCCTGTTCAAAAACATATACTTTATAATTTACCCACCTTTAAAAAATTTCTTCCACGAGAAGAAATCATTAACTAATACAACATTGACCAACCCACTAATTCCATAGAGTCTCGTTTAAGCAATTAATTTAGATTTCTAAACACCAAACACACCTTTAACCAAATCATAAGCCCAATGGTTTATTCATTTTAAACCCGATCCGAAGATCTGAATCCAAACCAAATCATCAAACTATAATATAACCAATCCCACAAAACTAAAAACAACATCCTTTCATTGTATCTTTAATTGATATTTCGAACACAAAAACCTAAATTCACCCTTAACCCAACGATGTGTCTTTTAAACGATTCTATCACCAACCACATGCAACCAAATTACTCATTCAAATTCGGGTGACCTCTCCAAGTCAAGACATCACAACGATGCTTTAGAAATGTCATTTAGTAGGACTAATAAATGTGTAACCCAAAGAACCACACATCATTCATATAACCCAGATTACAAAAGATCAGTCGAACTATAACTAGTTGACTCTTTTAAAAATGGTTTGATTTCCCCTGATGACAAATCATGAACCAAAATTCAATGCCTGAATCACTTAAGTAATCATTGTTCATTAAAATCATACCATTGAAACACTTTAAAAAACATACCAATTCAACATTACCCACCCTAGGAGTTTCCATGTCATAAAAGAAAAGATCAGTCGCTCACAATTGCACTAGTTTAGAAACACCTTAAACACACAAGCGACGTTCCACGATCCACAATCACCTCGTCAATGTCTCTTTTGAAAGATTAAACATAAACCTATCGGTGTGTCAAAACAACCAAGTCCTAAAATCATACTATAGAGACAAAAATATAATTATACCAACATAAGTAACTCATAGTGGAAACAGTGCATCTCAATATCTTAGGGTGATACCTACCATGAGCTAGTCCCTTACGAAGAATACAACTCAACCCTATCTCTTGGTTACAAAAAACATGTTTAAAATCCCCCCTTTCATTTTAGTAAAATCATTAAATTCATTTCAACCTGTAAACATTTGAATGAATTTTAAAAATGAAAAAATTATTTTTCCATAATAAGGAAATTGGTTATTAAACAATGATCTTGGTCAAAACCTGCAAGCTATAATAAACATCCTCTTAAACATTTATCATTTAGGGTCATTTCATTTTAAATAGGAAATTTAGCATTTAAAAACCTTTTAATCAGAAGGTGACCTCTTAGGTCCCATTTATTCCAAACATCCAGGATATTCAATCAAAAACCCTATAATTGTTCATTTCAATCAAAACTCAATAGTTTTACATTTATAACCATTTTCAAACACAATATTGTTATACTTGGATCAGTTATATGGGTTTCTATCTACCAATCTATAAGGTTCTTATACACCTTACCACAGTAATTTGGATCCCATTTATGTAGAGTAATTTCCATTTAAAATTTTTTAACTTTAGTAGCAACTCTTTAAATTGATTAAATGCAGGAGTTACACTTTTCAATTTATAGGGTGCCCATACACATTCCAACTAAAATTTTATCTATTTAATAATTCTTTAATTCACATGAATTAGTCACATCATTCCATTACTAATCCCACAATTAGTTAATCATTTCGAATTCCCTTAGTTAACTCAATAATTACCTAATCACCGAACCCATTAATTAATTCATCAATTAATTAATCAATAAACAAAATTCTCATTCCATAATTAAGTCTTCAAAATTAATTATCTAAATCATTGTTGCAATAGAACATAATTATTACACCAATATTAATCAAAATTAATTCAAAGAATCAAATTACAATTAATCCCCTAACAAATTATCAATATTCTATAGCCAAGAACATAATTAATTCACAATTAATTAATACATTCTATATCACATCTTTTAATAATTAATTCATCACATATAATTATCCAAATCAAATATCAACTTATCATAATTAATTCTATGAATTAATTATCTTTAATCAGTCTCAAGGAACATAATTAACTCACTATTAAGTATCTTACATAGACAAAAATCATCTCACAATTAATTTACCCCAGTTACTTATCTTTACCCAACCAATTAAATATCTCATTTACAATTTTCTAGGTTTATAATTACATCAACAATTAATTATCTTAACTTATCCAATTAAAATCTCATAACTAATTCCCCGATTAATTATCTGAACTTATCTCTTCTAATACTCATAAATTCTACTTAACCCAACTGTACCAACATAAAAGGGAAGAAAAAGAAATTCACATAACTTCATGCTAATGGAATATATGACTTTAAACATTAATATTTTTCTTGAAGGCAACACACCTTCGTTGGAGGGGTTTTATTAAAAAATGTGATTTTCTAATCTAACAAATAGTTTTATACTAGTAAGAAATTTTCTCCAATATTATAGTCAACATTATCAAGAAGAGTAGATTAATAAAAAATAAATACTATTCAAATAAAATCAATGTTGAGGACCCTACCTCTATGAATTTTCCGGACCAATTATTTCAACATTAAACTACAAAATGCTCATGTATACAAACCTCTAAAATAGTGTGTACACATTAGGAATTAGTTGCATCACACTACAATGATAATGGGTACCAAAAATTAGTGTGGCTAGTTCCAGTGCACTTTTAATTAATTCACAGCAACTCAGAATACACTATAAGAACTTAATTCATGGGGTGAGAACTTAATTAATGAGTATAAACCCTTACCAAAATATAAAGAAAGTGATCTAAATCGAGACAAACCGCTATGAATTTAGTTTCGATTGTCAAAATATGGACCAAAGGGTCATGAGACATCATCCCCACCACTAAGAATCAGAAGAATGGAATAAAATAAATTAACCTTGGGCCTTAGGTTTTTGGCCTAATAGAGACAGGGTGAAGAAGAGATGAAATAGCCGATGCGAAGAACAAAACATGTGGAGAAGGACATACCTTGACATGATAGACAACTTCTGTGAAGGAACCACCATGATTTGGAATGCAGCGAGAGAGTCGAGTTGGGGAGTGGTGCACCTCACCATGGGAGAACAAGGGGAGGGGGTCATGCCACACCATTCTATGTGCCTCCCTCTTATTTACTCCCATAAATATCCCCAATTATTTTTATAATAAATAATACATCAGTAATAATAATAACAATATTTTAATAATCATTTTAACATAAAATCCTCTTTGATAAACCGTATAACTCCCGCATTACACCTTATTTAATTAAATTACTCTCCAACAAAATTAATTAAATAAAAACTCCTCCTTACCTCATTTAACTAAATTCCATTCAATTTATTTTATTACTACCACTCCAACTCATCATTATTTAATTAAATCCTTCCAACTTCGTGTTTAATTAAATCATTTCCACCAATTTTCATTAAATAATTAAATTCATCATATCATTGAATTTAATTGGGAAAAACCCCAACCCTATATTTATTCATAATTTAATTAAATTCCACTATCCTGGATGTAATTAAATATAACTCCACTCTTTATCATTTAATTAAATTCACTCGAAATTAATTTAATTAAATTAAACCTCATTTCAGATCAATTAATTAAATTCCATTTAACCCTGAATTTAATAAATTACAAACCCCATATAATAAAATTTAATTAAATCACTATTAATTTGGTATTTAATTAAATAAATTAACCCTAAATAAAAAACTGGGTATGCTGCACTATTTGGATCGCATGGTCTGGAAATCTGTGGGCCAACCAAGCAGGGCCTTCTGTCTAAGGAAACTACATTGCATGGTTAGTCCCACATGGTTTTCCTAACTGTGAACAAATAGTGAGAGCGCCTCTGTATCACCATTATCAGGCCACACAATTTGACACACACGGTTAGACTCTCCCTGTGTAGCCCATGCAAACGCCACATCCATGTTTGGTGCTCCCAAAACCCATTGATCAACAAGTAATGCTCCCCAAGCCTTTACCCCAAACCATTATCAACACTTTTAAATTTCCCAAACTCACGAAACCTAAACCCTAATCATGGTTTTAATACTGACCCATCAAAAAAACATAAAAATTAGAAAATATTTCTTATTGTAACTCTGTGAAAAAACATGATACTTTATAATTTACCCATCTTTAAAATTTCTCATCCCCGAGAAGCAATCGGGAACTTATACAACATTAACTAACCCACCAATGTCATAATATATCATTTAAACAATTATATTGCATTTCTAAACACCAATCACACCCTTAACCACATCACAATCCCAACAGATTAAATATTTTTTACCCAAGACAAAGCTCTGAATCCATCACAAAACATCAAAATGTCACACAAACAAGCCCATACAACTAGAGAAATGATACCATAATCGTATGCTAAATTTATATTTTCAACCTAGAAAGCTATATTCACCCATAACCCGAATGCGTGCCTTTAAAACAATTCCATCACCAACCACGAGTAACCAAATTCCCCCTCAACTTATAGTGACCTCTCCAAGTCCGTCCATCTCATGGATACATTAAAACTATTGTTTATTAGAAAAAATAAAGGCCTAACCCATAGAACCAAGCCTCCTAAATACAAACCAGATAAAAAAATATCAATCAAACTATCACCAGTTGACTCTTTTCAAAAAGGCTCGGCTTTCCTCCTAATGTGTCAAAAACCATGCCTCGATGTCTGAATCACCCAAGGAATCCTTGTTCCTTCAATGATTTCCACTAAAACAATTTAAGAAACTTACTGATTTGACATTACCCACCATAGGAGTGTCTATTTCATAGAAGAAAATATATATTTCTCCCAAGTGCAGTAGTTTTGAAAACCCATAAACACATATGTGACGTTCCATGAACCAAAATCACCTATTCAATATATCGTTTGAAAGAAGATACTTTAACCTATAATCATATAAAAACACCCAAGTCCCAAAAGTCAAACTATGGAAATGACACTATAATGGTACCAACATTAAAATTCCCATATCGGAAACAAAGCAACTCAAGCTCTAAGGGTGACACCAACCATGGGATAGTCCCTTGCGAAGTATACACATCAACCTTATCTCTTGGTTACAGAAAATAGAAAAAAAATATGCTCATCCCCCCTAATTTTATTCAATTTAGATAATTTATTTTTACATCTTATAAATGGAATGATTTTTAAAAAATACAAAAGTAATATTCCAACACATGGAATATAGTTTTTAAGTAACACTCTTTAGCAAAAACAGGAAAGCTATAAAAAACATCCTCTTATACTCTTAACATTTAGTGTCATTTCATTTTAAACCAAAAACATAGCATTTAAATACCTTTTAATCTAATGGTGAACTATGATGGACCAATTTATTCAAAAGAATCTATGTTCTTCAAAAAGCAACCCTATTACTATCCATTTCAATAGAATCTAAATAGTTTAACATTCATAACCATTTTCAAAAATAGTTTGGTTATACTAGGATCAGTCGCATATATACCAATCAATAAGGCACCCATAGACCTTATCACATAAATATGGCTCCCATTTATCACAATTCATTTCTATTTAACATTTTTAACTTTAACATCCACTTTTTTAATCGTTTGAATGAATGGGGAACCCTTTTATAGTTATAAGGTCCCCATACACCTTATAAATAAAATTTTATCCTATTGAAAATGTAATTTAATAAATTATACACACGTGAATATTTACACATCAAAACTATCATAGAATGTTATCATTACCTATAAAAAATAGCATGATGTAACACAGAAGCATCACACAACAAGAAAACATGTTAATAACCAAGTAAATATTGAATGTAAAGACCCATTCATTTTTTATCTATCACAAAAACATGACATCTAATGGAGATTTCTACAGAAAATAAATACATGGCATTCCCCCCATGGAACTGAATAAAAATAAGTATGCATCCTACTAATGAAACATTACGGCATGTGATATGCATGGCATGTGAATCTCCATGTCACTAAGATGAAGCATGTAATTTAGTTTCCCATCCACATCATGCCAAGGAAAATTATCAAATTTCTATAAATTAATAAGAAATAGAAAATACACCAATCACTCAAGGTGAAATCATGTCCGGGGAAACCTCAAACAATATAAATATCAATTCCTATCCCTAGAAACATGATTATTTATCATACATGGGGTGATTAGTACCAAAAACAGATATCAAATGAGAATCAAAACATTTATATTCTTTTATCTAGCAAACCAATAAATAAAGACAAAGAAAAAAAGAAAACATAAACCTCTGATAACACTTTATAACATCCCAACCCAAATTATCCTCAAATTGTTAGTCAGACCATTCAACACAATACTGCACATCTCTCCATTTTCCAAAGGTTGGAAACTAGAAGTGAGGGTCTATGGATAGTTAGTGGGGAGACTATAAAATCATATTTAGAGTGCACATAATGAATAGATTATAAACGTAGAAAATAGTGGAAGTATAAAAAAAATATTCAACTAAATAATAAAAATTCCCAACACCATTTTATAAAATTCATGAATGTCATGGAGATAAATATCAAAAAGAAAAAAACAAAACAACATGCCTTACATTCCAATATAGAAATTTCAAAAATACTCAAAACCCAAATCGATATCTCCATGAGCATCCAGAGTTCCCATTAGATCCTTTTCTCTTAACTCTTATGTACAAGTAACACCCACAAGCAAAGTTCCATAGTCATGTAAATAAGAATGTCTACTCAGGTATCCAAGGGAAATGATGGCATGAGTAAGGTGTGTGATATACAAATCAAAAGGTCAGGGCCACTGAATATCTATCTTATCATGCACAATGTAATATAACAAAATGGTGTACATATATAAAACCACAATGATATAAATTAATAAATAACTAAAATCACGTATAGGATCCAAAGGGACATGTGACGGTGATACCTACTTCGGTCCATTGATGAAATATATGTTTTCTCAAGAATAATTCACAGATACTTCTCAATTATAAATACCTTTCAACACATTACCATTTATTATATTTTTAATAATTTATTATCTTTAAGGTTCCCATTGTATCTTGTACCTCAATACAAATTTTTCTCGTGCCGAAATTCAAATATTTATCAATGATTTTTTATTTAACCATATTCAACTCGAGTTTGATTAATTTATCTCAATTATTACACAATTCATTCATATAATATACTATTTGTTTAGAATTACATATCTAGAACATAATAACCCCATTCATATATTTATACTATTGGTGTTATAAATCTATGTCTAACATTTATATATTATTCGGTGTAGATATCCATGTCTAACACCCTTACATCTACGTTCTTAGAAAACTATTGGGGAGGAACTCCATGTTCATGTCCCAAATTCTACATCAGTCTAGAATGGAATGTCTAGCACCAAAATCCCATTCATTTACAGAATTTCATAACTATTGGGGAGGAATAACATGTTTACATCTCAACCTCTATATTGTTCTAGAACGCCATGTCTAGCACCCACAATCTCATTTTTTTAAATCTTTTGTTAACTATTGGAGAGGAATTACATGTCCATGTACGAACCTCTAAATTGGTTTAGAACTTCCTGTCTAGGAACACAAAAAATCTCATCCATTAAATCATTCCTTAACTCACAAGAATTAGATACATACTTATATTACAAATCAAATGATTAGTTTGACATTTCGATGGACATTAGTTAACTCAAGAAATATATAATCACATAACACATTAATTATTTCACCAATTAATTAATCAATCAACAAAATTCTCATTCCATAATTAATTATTCAAAATTAATTATCCAAAAAACTATTGCAAGAGCACATAATTAATACACTATTAATTATCTCAATTTATACAAAGAATCATATCACAATTAATCACTGATTAACAATCACAGTTACAAAAATAAGTATCTTATAACCGTTAACCCGATTAACGATCACTTTTCCAATATAAATCACATAATTAATTCGAAATTAATTATTCCATTGTAAATATAATCTTACCATAATTAATTCTTCACTATTATTTATCCAAAAAAATATCCACTTATCATTATTAATTATGACAATTAATTATTTTTAACCAACATCATGGAAAATAATTAATTCACCATTAATTATCTTACATAGCAAAACATCATCTCATAATTAATTTCCACTAGTTAATTACCTTAGGAAACCCTATTCAATATCTCAATTACAATTATCTGGGTTTATAATTAATTGAACAATTAATTATCTTAACTTATCCATTTAAAATATCTTAATTAATTCCCCAAATAATTATCACAAATTAGCCCTCACAATACTCATAAATTCCACATAACCCAAGTGATTCAACATAAAAAAGTAGAAAAAGAAATTAACATAACTCTAAGATAACCAAATATTTCACTTTAAACATTATATTTTTAGTTTAAAGGTAGAGTATCCCTTTTGGAGGTGTTTTATTACAAAAAGTGAGATTGTAATCTAAAAAATAGTTTTATACAAATAATAATTGTTGAGGACTATACCTCTTGGAATTGGTCAAAACAATGCTTTATAACTTAAACTAAAAACTCATCATGCACACTCACCTCCACAAAAGTGTGAGAACACTCAAAATTGGTTATATCACCGTACAATGATAACATGTACCAATAATTAGTGCAGTGAGTACCAACACAATTCCAATTAATTCACTGGAAATAAAAAATACATCATAAGAACCTAATTCACGGAGTGAGAAACAAATTAATGGTTATAAACCCTTACTCGAATATGAAGGTTTTGAGCCACATCGAGACACACCACCCTACCATTAGCATGGTTTTCATAAAATGGACCAATGTGTCCCGAGACATTATCTGCACCATCTAGAATCAGAAGAAGGGAAAACACTGAATTAACCTCAGGCTTAGGTTTTTATCTTAATAAAGTCATAGTGAAGAAGGGATGGAATGGCCGATGCGAAGAACAAAACATGTGGAGATGGAATTACCACGATTAGGATGAAAAATTCAATGATAGAGCCATCATGATCTGGCAGGTTAAGAAGGAGCTGAGTTAGGGAGTGGTGCACCTAACCATGAGAGAATGAGGGGAGGGGCCATGCCTCACCCTACTGTGCACTTCCCCATATTTACTCCCTCAGATAACCCCTATTAATTTTATAATTATTAATAAAATAATAATATTATTATTAACCATATTATTTTTATCATGTTAATTTAATCTCTTTTTTGATAAACCTTGTTACTCTTCTATTACACCTCATTTAATTAAATTCTTATCCAAAAAACATAATTATTTTAAAACTTCTCCTTAACAAATTAAATTATGTTTCATTCAACAAATTTAATTAATACCACTCCAACTCATCAATATTTAATTAAATTATTACTGCCTCAAATTTAATTAATTCATTCCCCCCTTTTCATTTAATAATTAAATTTATCCAATAATTGAATTTAATTAGGTAAAACCTCAACTCCACAACTATTCCTCATTTAATTTAGTTTCATTTACTAGGATTAATTAAATAAAACACCACTCATTATCATTTAATTAGATTATATCAACATTAATTTAATTAAATGAAACCCCATTTCACATCAATTAATTAAATTCCTTTTAACCTTGAATTTAATCAGTTAAAAATCCCCATATCCTGGCATTATATTTAATCTCTCATAGATTTGAATTTAATTAATTAAATTAATCTGAAATCCACAACTGGGTAAGATGGATGGTTAGCCTTGCACGATCTGGTAAGTCATGTGCCAATCATGTGGGACCTTCTGTCTAAGGAACTTACATCAAACAGTTGGTCTCGCACGGTTTAATTAACTATTCACATACCATGTGAGCACCTCTCTTTCACCTTTATCAGGATACACGATTTGACCTGCATGGTTTTACCAACAATGAACAGCCCGTGTGAACGCCACTGCTAGGTTTTGGGCTCTCGAAACCCATTGATCCACCCATAAAGATTATTGATCCTTTACCCAAGCCCGTTATCAACACTTTTAATTTGTAAAAAGTCATGAAAATTTAACCCGAATCATAGTTTTAAGACCAACTCGTCCAAGAAATTAAAAAGGTCAAAAACATTCATATTTTAACATAATATAGAAACACCATACTTTTCAAATACAAAAATTCAAAACCAATCCTAATTTTCAATGATACCAAGATTTTCATTTAATTTTTTTCTTAAACTACCAATATTTCACATGTAGTTTCAAACGAACCACCTTAACATAATGAAAATAATCCACCTGTATAAGAAAATAAATGATATTTGTAACATAGAAAAAAATAATTTAAACATAATAAGAAATAATACATTAATTTTATGGAAATTCATTTTACTAAAAAAATATACAATATTACCTATTTCATTGAGTATTGGAGGTATCTTTAAATAAAGTGATAATTTTCAACACTACAGGAGTGAATGGTTTTTTGGGTTAAGAAGACTTTGGATGTTTGAGTTCTGATAGTTATGAAATATGGAAGGGGAACCCAAACTCAAAAAAAAAAGAATCCAACTATATAAGAAAACTATTATTATGTGAGTAACACTAAAAATAAATAAATCAAACATACATATGAAATGATACATTAATTTAATGGACAATAGTTTACTGTGAAAACATCATGTTTATCAACATAATTTATTAGAGGCAGTGTCATTTCTCCTCCAGCAAGGGCAATGGAGTTAACTTGAAAGAAAGTGATAAATACATTACTGTATAGGGTAAAAAGGTTTTGAGGGTGAAATATAATTAATGTTGGACATAGAACCCCCAGTCACCATGGTTATTTGTGATGAATTCAGAATCTCATGGTTGGACATGTTCTAGGATTGATCCATGGCCACAATCATTGAATAGTGGTGGTCCTAAAACAGATCGGTGATTGTAGGGATATAATCCTACTATGGAGCTATGTTTTTTGGATACCACTGGTGGAATATTCTATCAGGTGTCCCATCTTGGATAGTTGGTGTGTGAAAAGACTCCTTGATAGCTCCTTGTGGAATTAATATCATTTTTCAAGGATGGTGACTAGAATAGATGAGATCCCACCAAGTTTTCTCCAGATTGATTCAGTTTTCAGTCTAGATATCCTCATCAAACTACTTTATATATGGATGGTATTAATTGATTCCCTATAGGGATAGGCATCCAAAGAAGTTGAATGTGGAAACAAGGTTAACATCCTATCCTGTGGCCTTTCAGGGAGATGATGGTTGGTGAGAACTAATCCTCAAATTGATTCCATGAGAACATTTCAATGTTGGGATGCATCTGTTGATGTGGTAATTCCAAACAATTATTCTAACAATTTGATATTAGAAGTGTATTGTTAGCGACAACGTACATAGGTGCCTTAGGTCCAAATTAGTTTTTCCTGTGATCTCAAAATCGGTTGGCACATTTGATGATATCATTTCCATTTCAGAGAATCTGAGAAGTCCTAAGGAAGAAACATGACACCTTATCAATGAATCAAAATATATATAATTACATGTTTGATCAATAACTATCATAGTTAATGGATAAATAGTAATTACATTATTATCACTACAGGTCCATTGTGGATTAATAAAATGAGTTAGGTAAACCTATTTGTTGTTTAATAGGAACAACATTAAATAGTATGATGGGAATTAAAAAATATAAAATTTTTGACTCATGAAATGGATGACATAGTTAAATAATTCATATCAGTTTCACCATTGTTTTTTTGGGATTTAGGATGCGGAATGGGTTCTGGTCAACAGTTTGATTGCGGGCTATTTAACGCCTTGGTCAATAACTCACATCAGGTTTTCAATTGGATTATTATTCCCTAAAATCACCCAATAGTTCCCATATCCATAATTGAGTATAAAACTTCCTTCCAATTAAAGGTTTTCCTTTGGGGTTTCATGACCAATGACACTTAAGAACTCACATTGTTCAAGAGGAAGGGAGGTTATGCTCATCACACCATTTGGGGGGGGGGGATTGATTGCTCTTACAAGACTCTCTTATATATTTAAGATATGTTTTTAAAATACTACCCATATCCCAATATAGGACTACTTTAACATGTATCAATGATATTATTTTGAACATGTAATCCTAGGAATATTTGGGTGGACATCAATGCTTCTATATCTCTCTCTTATTTATTTATTATGCTTTGGTTTATAGCTATATTTGAGTAATATAGAGTTTATTTCCATTTGTGGAGGTGGTTGGGGTATTGGTTAGGGGATTGAACTTCAATGAGGGTTCATAAATAACTTGTTAAAACAACAATCAAAACCCACATACTTCAGTTTTTATAGTTTAAGGATGTATGACTAGAACATTCATGTCGTTTAACATCATAAAGTGAGGGTCTGATTATCTGGATGTAAACTCGATGAGGCATCATACATATCCTATTTCAAATAGGAATTAAGGTTTACTTATTCAATTTTAGGGGAATTTGTGATGCATGATATTTAAATATTTATTACCTAAAGAAGAATTATGCATATAAGACTACACTAAATTACTTTAACAGGAATATAGCCCTTTGACTGGAGATGATATGTAATCAGGTTTACATCTGAATGATGGCCCCAGACTAAGTGAATTCTCAACAATATTTTGATACAATCATCACTACTCTATAGGCCCTTGTGAGCCTTGCTCGGTGTGATAAAGAAAAATATAGTGGTAGATTTCGTACACTGCATGAGATCATATCCATATGAATCCTACACATTAATGTTTCCCTTTTAAGAGTAAGATTACCCATCATATGGAAGATATGGTATAAATATTAGTCCTTTGAATTGAATTTTTAAAATCCAAATTATTGATGGAATCAATGTTCTCATAGATTTGTTCATCCTCAAACAAGGTGATTGGTTTGAGGAACTGGAAGGCATGATTGGGGATTATACATAAAATGATGCCCAATTATGAGTCTTCTTACAATCTCCTAAGGATTGATGAAGGATAGGGAAATTTTGGGATAATTTAGTCCCCTAATCCATGAATACATGGGTCAGCAAGAGAATTACACTGAAGTGGATTCCTGTTGGAGTTGGGGCATTATGAAGGCATCTGACGTATCCCGGTTATGGATGGAATCAATTTTCTCACATGTCACCTATCTTTTAAGTCATAGATAATTTTTTTATGATCAAATATGAAGATTTTGTTGTTATCCCTATGATTTTGAGAGCATAGGGGATTATACAATTATGGGTACCCTTTGGTCAGTGATTAGACACTGTGGTTGGCCTTTTGTTGGGGGCATATTATATTACGTCTATTATCAGGGATTATGCACTACGGATACTCAATTGGCAATGGATTACACTATTAGGCTTCCATTTTATTCGGGACCTATTATATTATTTTAGTAATCAGTGCTTATGCACTTAGGTAGCCTGATTGGTTGGGGCTTATACCCTGAGGATGCTCGTTGACATAGTCATTCTTTATCTTCTGACGGAATAAAGAGATGTGGTAAACGTAAATTTTTTTTCTAAGATATTGAATTTTATAGGGTCTCATGAGTGAAAAACCCAAACTCATCAAATTATTTTTACTTATAAATTGGATTGTGTCAAATGGTTCTTGGCTGGGGACCACAGGACATGTGTCCAAATGGGTTTTTCAGACAGAGTGGGCATAACATAAGGGATTTTCCTAACACATATGGGATTTTTGTTGGACATGTCTCAACTATCTTCCAGATGTATTTGTGATATCAATTTGTTATGGAAGATATGTCTAAGTGTGTCCACAAGAATGTTTTGTGACGCCTCGTATGACTGATGTTTGTATGCATAAGATCTTATAAATGACCAAACTGGACATGGATATGGTCTTTTTTAATGATAAACTAACTTGTCTCATATGAGTTCATATGAATGAAATGGGAATGTATGAGATTCTTCACATTATCAAATTTAATATGTCTGGGGTCATGTGCGTAATAAACTATCCTATCCTGAATGCTTTCACCTGAACGGAATAGGCATGTCCTAGATTTTCTATCATAAAAGCGTTGAGTTATCTGAAGTTGAAAATCACTCCAAAAACATGTATGATGCTTTTTTGGAATGGATCCTCTCTCCCTGGATGATCCTTTACATTATAAGAAAGTGAAAGGGTATTCTAGATAACAATACCAATTTGATACAGACTTGGAGAGAGAGAAATCAAGTCACAGACTACCTTGATTCCTTAAATGTTACTAGCCCTAACCCTCTAGTCCTCCACAATGTGATGTCCTTACTTCCTGAAGAGGACAACTTGATCTGAGGGGATTCCCTCAGTCCCCAATACTTCAGGCCTCCGTGAGCCTTATTTTCTTGTGGCCCTTGTGCCCCTCTCTTTTAATAAAAAATCTAATCATGATGAAATTTGAAATGCCCATGGTCTTGCACATGAGCAATCGAATTTCCTTAGATAACCATAAAAGGGTAATGTTGATAGGTACATGATGCTTCAAATAATAAAAGTGAAATCATGGGAGATTTTTCACATTGAATTATACGTGGCTATGTGATGTCGCATAATCAATGTGGGTATTCCCTTATGTTTTAACCTTATCAACCTAACCTGTCTTCGAGCTATCACATGAAAATGTTGACATGTCGAATAGAAATAACATGGACATTAAGTGATGTCAATGATATTCATGGGGTTGTACTACCTTGTCCAGATCTTTTGTTGTGACAACACATACACATCTACTGTTTGTCTGCTGATCCACTTGGCTCATCATTCCACTTCCATACAATGATGTAGACTTCTAAAGGGTCTCTTGTGAGATCAAATTTACTTGTCAAAGGTATTTTGTTAGACCAAATTGATACATACAATGATTCTTAAAAATTCATGTTCCCCATGAGGAGTCCTTCAATCATGTTTTCGTAAACCATTTACATAGTGTGGTCTCACAAAGATGCCGTGCTTATCGTGTTTTTTTATGTGCCACAAGTGCATGTCCAAATTGACCATGACCTAAGTCTTTATAAAAATTATTTTCTAACATTGAGGGATATCTGGATATGAAGCGGCATTCCATGATTTCATTTTAGGTTATGTCCACGTACATATGAGGGGTTGATTGCGTGATGACATCCCCAGATGGTTCACGGTTTTCCTGACCTCAGAGGGGTCTTGTGACAGATTATGATACCACTTAGAGGACTGTTTGTTGGTTATACATATATAGGAACATGTTCACTCTTCATGGGATGTATACATGGCATGTGGGCCAAAAAGCGTCTCTATCTGTCTTGAATGAATAGGATATTTATGTTAATGGTATGTCTTGAGGTATCCAATTCCATGTCCACATGCATGAATCGTGAATCATGAAGTCTCTTGGCACAAAATCATAGAGAGTAAGAGCAACTGCCTATTCATGGATTCATGGAGACATCACATTTTTGGAGAGATTGTGTTGTTGTCTATCTATCTTGATTGACCAATTCCAAGGGTGTCATCCCACATGATCATGGGATTGGGTGAGTGGCTTGAGATCATGAAACTCCATTGTTCATGTTGTCCACACATATTAAACAAGGGAACATACGGTGGTCTCTACCATCATGCTATGGAGCCACATGGATGTTTACCGACTAATGATACCTTGTATATGGTCTATTGTAAGTATCAGAAAAACAATGTCTTTCAACATTACAATATTGAAGGATGTCATGTTGCATCACATGAGATTCTATTTCTCATGGTATTTCATGATCTGAATGAAGGTTCTACAATGGGTTATGTGATTGATTTTATGGGGGAACACTGAGACTAAGAGTTCTAATGATGGTTATTTGTAGGGAGATCGTGAACCCAATGGGGTTTCATGTGATCATGTGAATGCCTCACACAAACTAGGAATCACATGAGACTTAGTTCATCATGATAACACTTGATCTTCAAAAGGCCATATAGTAGGGTCTCAAGATCACATGAGTATGTTATCTAGGGAGGATCATCAATGCATTCTATTCATCTAACCACCATCATTTACATAGACTTCTTCTCATCCCCCATGACATTATCTTTAATGTATTTTTCTTATTGGGTTAAGGGTTTTTATAGGTGAGGGGAGGGTGAGTTTGATGCCACTCTTTATAACGAGGTTGTTTTGTACTCTAGGTGAGGTGGTAGATGTTCCTACAAATTAAAATCTTGTGGATGTGAGTGGATTAGTGTGATCCTTATCCCATTTGTGACATCACATGATCTAGAAAATAAAAATTAATTTGGATGAAAATTGTTGAGTATCTGGAACAGTTCACGACCGTAAATAACTCACAACAACCCTATCAAATATATTCACTCTAGTCACATGATCAAAGTATTATTAAGTGATGTTATTGAGTGATGGTGGGGGATCATACAAAAGGTCATTAGACTAAATGAATAGAGGTTCATGATGGATCATGCTAGTTGTCTCCAACTTGCAGAACTATCAACAAAGAATTAAGGAGATGGAGGTGCTTTATAAAATATGTTGATAATTCCATAAGATTTCGAACCATGGTGTTAGGAGGTAAAAGATAAAGTCTTTTCTCATGTGATTATAGATTATCCAAAAAATTTCTTAGGTGTGGGATCATATCCAATATGAACTCATGATCTACAGGACTGATGTAGATGGTTGGGATTAGCAGGAGGCATTATAGGGTGGTCGCAATCGGTAGATGGAATGATCAGATGTTTAGGATTTAAAAATCATGAAAACATCTATCCCTCATCAAAATAATGAATCACCTTCCCATTGGTATATAACCAAGAATCTGGCTTCTATTCGGTCATGCTTGCAATGGGGTTAGTGGCCCTACCACATGCATCACCTCCAACCGGGTTATGGCCCTATGCACCCTGCACCCATGCTATGCACGTATTCGACCTTACGACCATAGATAATACACACATGAGTGCTCACTTCATGTAGGTGCTATGCTCTTCCTGCTGGTCCACTGGATAGAATATGCTTACTCTAATTGGGCATTGTTGGGAATGGCCCAAAATATGCATCTAGTTGAGCCTCGCATGGATAGTTGGTGTGCATGCCATATTTTTATTGAAAAATAAACTGTGTAAATCATAGAATAAAAGTATAGGATGAGTGAAACAATGGAAAATAATATTTACCCTTAAACCAAATCCCAAGACTTCATGTATGTAATTTCAAGGTTCATCATGCACATTAATTCACTACATTACATGGTCCTAAAATTCCTCAAATCTGCAATCGAAAAATGTGAAATGCACAATTATGGGTTCCAACAGAGACCTAAAGTAGTTATGTTGGAATAGAATATTTTTTATTAAGAATATCCAAATCATGTTATTAACCAAAGAGAACATGTTTTGAAGAATTATATGATTCACCAGGTATAGGTTTTATGGAAAAACCGTATGGTTAAAGATGACACATGGGAATCTGAAAATGATATGGGGGAAAGATAACCCAACTTGTATTACAAGTGAATCAAATTAGAAGGATAAAATTTAAAAAATATGGAAGTGTGTATACACACAATAAATTCTAGAAGAAATCATTTTCATAGTTTTCTAATGAATTATATAGATATATTAGTCATAAAAATTTATATAATTTTTAATTAAAAAATAGTTTTAACAAAACACTTCTTATAATGATTCATTTAAAATACTTGTTTATAAGTTTTATAATTTTAATTTGATAAAATATATATCATTATTAAAAATCACATATCAAAATTTACATTAGTTTACATTTTTAGTTTTTATAGAATATATTAACTTTTTTTGTGAATAGTTTAAAAAAATTGGTATTTTTTTATTATATTAAGTAATTTAAATATTTTAATATGTTTTGAATATTTTTTAATGAAACATATATTATATTTTATTATATTCAATACACTTAAATAATTTTTTATAAAATTTAAATTATTTTTTAGTCTAAGTTTATTTTTGGGTTAAAAAATGGGGTTTTTCAAAAATTGGTTTTAAAACACACAAGGTTTATCAATTTTATTTAATTTAAATAAAATCTAATAGTGAATTTTTTAAATTAAATATGTAGATTTATAGCATTATTTATTAACTGAGTTTCATAATATTACTATTATTATTTATATAGTGAATATATATTCCACTTTTTCTCCACAATTACCTTTCTTAAAAACCCACTATCACTATTAGAAAGAGAATCTATAAAAACACCCTTATACCATTGGTTTTCAAAATTAATTGGGGTTGAATATTTTATATAAGTCAATACACCGGGTTTTAAAAAACTATGGGATATACTTTTCCAAAATAGACCGTGTGACCAACCCTCTTTATTTCTAGATCGTTCTACATTTTTCCATACCGAGCACTCATCTTCTTCCATACCGACGATCCATCATTGGTTTAAATCATTAGGTTTCCCCAAATTAAAATTGGTGAGTTTTAAATGAGTTATATCTTTTTCCCAGATTTAGTATTCATTTATTATCGACAATGTTTAGTTTTATTACCCATCTGAGTTATTATATAATCCCTTAATGTTTTTATTTGATTATTCTTGACTATGAAATTAGAATTTTATAAATACATCATATATTCTTACGGTGGGGTATCTTTAAAGAGTTATTAAAAATAGATGGAATGGTAATACTGATGCCATTAGGGATTTTCCATGTAAGTTGGTGTAGAGAGTTTCTAGCTATAACTGTCACATATAATTGACTATTATGGCTAGTATGAACACATACAATAATTATTTATATAATATTTGTTGTGTGTGTTGGAAAATATAATGAGGAATGTAGGGTTTTATGAAAAATATTTGGTTCATGTATAGTATTGGTATATTCATAGCCCAACGGTGGTATAGATTTAGACCATTTATCCAGATTTAGTGACCAATTCTATTCACAAGAGATGCATGTAACGTATTCTTAGTGTAGATCAATGTTATGGATATGAGGTTATAATAACACAAACAAGTTCTTACTGGACTAACTGAAGGAATAAATATTTTTATGATATTTATAAAATTATTTCCAATGTATTTAATAATTTAAACGGGCTATGTGCTTATTTTAAAAATCATTTAATATTTATATCTCTATAATATATGATTAATCTGTATAATAATTTGTTTATACATATTATTAAATTTTGAGTTTTATTGTGAAATGATTGGGAAAAAAATATTTATAATACGATATTTTTTGGAGTAAGGATGTGAGTATATCATCCACTGACATGCTGCTTTTTCTCAATCCCATGACCATTAAGGACGCTATACACTATATCCTCATCTTCACTAGAATCATAAATATTTTAATAAATATTTAAAATTTAAATATAGCTTCAAGTGGTGATGGAAAATTATTTTCTATTCCTATAATGTTATATAAAATTATCCATTGTGATAAAAAATAATCATATGTCAATATTTTTAATCCTTTAATCATATTGAATAATACTTCACTGTTATAAAAATCCATTGGAATGGGTATTCTATTTTATATTTTAAAAGGCTCATATCTTGGAGAGTGTCTTAAGAGGGAATATCCTTGAATAATCTAAACTATTGGAGTGTATAACAATATAGAAATTCCACCCAAATTATTTGACAAGCCTTAATATTCCATGAATATCCATACAAGGGAAATCTAATCACATCATATAATAATTCCTATGTTATCAGAATACTCATCTATAGCTATATTAAAACTCATATAGAATCCAATAAAAATCCATGCGAGTCCCATGAATGTCATTAAAAAATAATAAAATAATAATGTAAAATACAAATCAACAAGAAAATGTATTTTTACAATGTGTGAACCTTAAAAAACACACACTATTGTACATATCATCTTCGATTGTGTATAAACTAATTAACATATAAACTTTATTTTGGAAATATTTTTATTATCAAAATATATTTTTATAAAATCATATGTTACCAAAACTACACTTTTGATTCCATAAACTGAAAAAATATCCTTACATAAGTGTCATCATTGATTAGAAATTTCATTAATTATGCAATAGAATTATCTATATAAATGTAGATGTAATTCTAACAATTTTAATATTATCATTATAGAGAGATATTTCATTATATAAGAATTTTCCATCATATCAACTGTCTTTCACATAATATCCCAATTTATTCCTAATTATGATGTCCCACTAAATAAACTAAATTGAAATGATTTTATTTGACCTTAAGAAAACTAAATTAAAAAAAACTGATCAAACTACGATTGAAAATAAATGAATTGAACCTATCAACACTTTACTCACTAAAACCTAACAAAATTAACAAATCAAATCTATATCATAACTGATCCGACTTAACCAAAATAAATGAATTGAATTGAAATTACTTGATCTGACCCAAGTAGACATAATTAAACCTAGACTACACTAAAATAAATCAATATTAACTAAAATTAATGCAATTAAACTAAATTGAATGCAAATAAATGTATTTCCATAGTACTGATAAAAAATAAACTCACGTGAATAATCATTAAATTTTTTTAATAGGTATGCACAAACCTAATCCAAGTAAAATCACCAATCCCAACAAAAATAATGTGACCAGAGATAAACTAATGAAAAAATTGCAAAATAGACCAACATTGATCCAAATAAAACAGAATAAAGTAACCTATATGTAGTAAAATTTTATAGATGTATTTATTAAAGAAATGTATCATTTTCGAAAATGAAAATAGAATAAGAAAAAAATAAAAAAAAAATTATAAACGAAAAATCTATCTAGTAATATCTTTAATTATTACTCATTGATATAATTGAATTAAATATCATTTTTTTGTATTTATAGTCAATATATATATATATTATTTTTAGTATATTATATATTTATTCTCAGAGAGACTAGTGTGTTAGTTATGTAATTATATAAAGTGAATATTTCTCATTTTAGTAAATATATTTTTGATTAAAAATCAAATTTAAATAATTTATTTTAAGGAAAAATATAAAAATTTTATTATAGAATATATATAATTTGGATGCATGAGATGGATCAAATCTAATGAAATTCTAAAAAAAAAATGGATATAT
The DNA here is from genome assembly GCA_963277665.1 of Viscum album. Classification (NCBI taxonomy): domain Eukaryota; kingdom Viridiplantae; phylum Streptophyta; class Magnoliopsida; order Santalales; family Viscaceae; genus Viscum; species Viscum album. Next base: position 1,083,722,706 of record OY728139.1, on the reverse strand, counting down.
TTTTAGATTTGAATTTGACAATACTTCATATAGGGGTCACATACACTAACTATTTTATAATTATGTTGTGAGATCTGAGTTGATCCATGGATAATTTATATACCATATAAAAAAAATATGGTTTTCAAAAAAACTACTTCATGTGGAACCACAATGGAGAGAAAATACAATCTTGAAATTTTCATTATCCAAATGAGATGGATGGATTAGATGATTTTTTTATATGACTGATCTTTATTTATTAGTCATCATTTGAAGAAAAGGATACCGAAAAAAGAATACCTTGATACAAGAAAACATGAAATGTCTAATAAAAATGATGATGTTGATGGTGTGAAAAAATTAATGATGCTGCCATGAATCTAGTATATTGATAATCTGATGAAATAAAAAAGAAATATTTTTAATCTGATTATATTGTAGGGATACCATGTATAAGGGTTCTAGTAATTATATGGATTCAATTATTACAATTTTGAAGGGATTGCTTCAATATGATGTATATAATACTAGATACCACAGTATGGAATGTATGTTAGTTGAGGAACATGAACATTGAAAAAACAATTGTTGTTTTCCAAAAATAATACAGGTTATTCTGGGATGAAACTACTGAACTTGATGATTGCATAAAATATGGTACATATAGATGGAATCCAAAAGCTAATTTAACATTATACAGTGTGCGATATAATGTAATTTGTAAAATTTCATTGATCCCCATACTCCATAATCCTTTCATGAAAAATGAAATAATAATAAAAAGGCGATTAAATGATACCATGGGGAAGAGGAATAATGAGGAGTTTATTCATCAAAAAGATTGATTTTCATGGGAGATATGTAATGATCGATATCTATTTTTCTTAGCTAACAAGAATAATGAAAGGATTGGTATTTCATGTGAATATTTTAATCGATTTGGGATGAAACCTAATTCACACAACATATGGCCAGTTTTCATACAAATTTAAATACTTCCTCTATGGACGTTTATAAAAAACCATTCACATTCATGAGTATACTCAAATATAGACCTTCATATCCCAACAATGATATATATTTATATAGTAATCCTTTAATAAAAGAGTTGAAATATTTTTTAATATGGTTGTGTCCACAAATGATTCATTTTCCAAATACATATTTCAAATGTGTGCTGCACTTATGTGGATGATAAATAAATTTTACACTTATGTAGTTATGTTTGGATGGATCATGAAGGGAAAATAATTATGTCTTGTTTTTATGAATAATACATGATCGATAAGACTAAATTATCAATAGAGTTGAAATTTTATGGAATATTTATGATTCTTTCCAATAGACCATCCATATAAGAATAAACATTGAATATTTGGAAATACCCTGGAGACTGAAAATCCACCTTAGTTTATTCCTACAACTAATGTGATTAAAAAATTGTAATATTTCAATTTTTTTTGGGAATGGTTAGATGAAATCTAGAAAGATGAAAAATGTTTCTACTGAATAGTATTACATTTGGAATAAGAGTAGTATCCTATTTGAGTTGCCTTATTGGTCAACAAATTTGTAACATCATTGCTGAGACATAATGAAAATTAAAAAGAATATATGTTAAATATTAATTTCAATTCTTCTAAATGTAAAGGGAAACACAAAAGATGATTTTCAATCTCAGAGTGTCTTGGTGTGTTGGGTCATCAGAGCAGAATTTAATCCTATATGTATCAGTGAAAATAAATAGAATGATTCTTGTTCATATTATTTGATGACACGAGAAAAAAATAAAATAAATTCCTGGATGTACTAGAGACTATTAAATTTCTAGATGGATATTCATGAAACAAATAAAAATGGGTCAATAGAAGAGAGTTAATGCTAAAATCATTGAAGACTGAGGATCATCACATCCTTCTACCTGAGCTGATTCCAATAGCAATCTATCATCATCTTTCCAATTATGTAACAGTTTTTGTTATTCAATTATTCCATTTCATTTGGGATATTAGAGCTGAGAATTTATTGAACTATTTATTGAATAACATGTTGGTAGAGGCACCATTAATATTTGGTGAGTCAAATAAAAATTTTCCTCCATCATTTTTCACATGTACATATCATCTTACTATTCGTATTCCAACTGAAATAATTCTTAGTGGATTGAATTATTTTCATTTGAAGTATACAACAGAAAAAAACATGGTTACATAGAATTATTAGGTCTAGAACATAAATAATCTTGATGGATATATCATGAATGGATTCTTGGATTCAGAATTTTTGAATTTCTATTCAACGTATTTTTTGAAGGACACGAGACCACCCAGACGGGGGGGATCAGGGCATCAACTTCTTCTATTATTTATTGGATCTTGTTCCTATATTAGAAGGGAATTTTTTTAAACCTTAATGATATATATGAAAAATAATTTAAACACTCTAATAATGAAGGAAAATATAACCCTTTTACATGGATCTCCACTAAGGGCTACGTCTGGGGAGCATACACCGGCAGGTTTCCAGTCGTACCTAATTCACTTAATCTTCAATCTTTTTGGATTACAATGATTTGGCAACATTCACTATTTCCCTGGAACACTACCTAATGATTCTGGGATAGCTCACTATTTCCCTTAGACTGATTCCATATACTACCCCTAGATCACTACCTTGGAGAGTTATTCCCTCATTTTATCAACATGAAGGTCACTTAAACTGATTAGCATGAACGTATTTGTACCTATTCATCATGCGACACTGCTTGCATCAACATCTAGAATTGATGCACTTTTATATTTAGTTTTCTCTTTTAGTACAATTATAGAATTCACTAATTTTTTTCTCCTTTTTGCTAGAATATAAAACTCTTTTTATGATGTTTCTACTTATTCGAACCGTCCTTGATTATATAGACTATCTCTAATTTGTGTACCATGCCTACTTCTCACACTATGCTAGGTCTATGCACTGCCTCTTCATACCACCTTAACGTACTGCCTGCATGTATCGCCTTAATGCAGCACCTCCATGTACCACTTCTGTGTTCCGCCTTTGCGTAAAGTTTCTTCCTTCTGTAGGTATCTTCTTTAAAGTTTTCAAAAAATTATTTGGTCTCCCACATACCACTTGTTCATATGAAAAATCCCTTTCATGGACTATTCAATCCAATTTCACAAATCATTTCATCTTTCGCATACCACTTTATCCTATGCCAAATATCACCCACATACCACTTTTGGACATTGCATAGTTCTTCCATAGGGATGATATTTTATTATCTAATTCATTCTACTTTAATGATTGGATTAACAGTCGTTATATATGGAAATAACTCCACAAATTTCAAGAATCCAATTTACCCAAAATTTTAATATGGGACATTCTTCACCATGGACTATGATCCTACTGTGCACTATGAACCTCCACCGAATACTTTGAATGATTTGGGAACTACAAAACTTCATCATGTATTGTGTGTCTGTCGATCCGTGTAATGCGTATCTTCCACCAATGACCAGACAATTCATGTACCACCACAGAATTCCTGGTGAACCATTTTCTATACCATGAGACATTCTGTGATCCATTCTGCATACCTTTCCTGCTACATGGTACGTCACAAAAAACTTTTACTAGACATAGTATGTGGTTCATGATTTGAGGTACATAGTTTTCTTCCTTTTCCTATTTAATTCTCCATTCAGTATCTTGTTTACTCCTTTGAAAAAATTCATCCATTTCTAAAAAACCCTTATTTAGATGTCCAACAATTTGGTAATCACTAGAAAAAAATTCAACCTTAAATATTTTATTCAGAAAGAAAACCCATGTTTCCTCACTATCATTTAGATTCTTCAATAGTTAGTGTATTTTATAATGAACTCCTTCCACCAAGAAATATAATATTTGAATGATCAGTTTTAGTAGCGTTATATTCTCCAAAGAAAGCACTACCACTTCCCAACATCCCTATCTTTTAGAAACATTATTCTTTAAAGTAAACACTAATTAAGAATGGAATAAACTTCTCAACATTTTATGATCATTCTTAAATCTTTATATCTCCACATGATCCCTTATAAAATAGTGCATTGCTCTTCATGTAGGCTATTGCATGGTCTCTTTGAATAGTGAGATGTTGGGTGATCACATTATAACTTCAAGCACATCAACACTCTCTATGATGGTTTCATTATTTTAGATAATGTATAACCTCTCATACATGTACTTTGAACGTATGATCAATTCATTAATTTTTTAAATTACCACTCTCAATAACATTTGAGTCATTATTTATATCCTTCGTAATTTTGATCATTATTGAAAACTGTTGACATAGATACAACCTTATACACAAAGTGGTCCCAACAATCACCCCCTTTGTATTTTGTTGTCAATACCTATAATTCCTCTTCAAATGAATTAGTCAATATCAAAATAAGAATATTATTTCTCCCTATTTTCTTTTTATCTATTAGAAAATTTTTAAATTTAATTTCAATTTATCTTTCCCTTATTGACAAGAAATACAAACATCATGTGAAAGGGTATTAGTACTTTACTAAGAAATGTTCAATCAATCATTTCACTCTCTGTATACTTGAGAAATTCTCAGTGTATAAAAAAAGTGGATTTTATTTCGACAATGTGGATGTCCATTATTCCCTGATCATGATACATCATGAGATGAGAACTCCTCTAATTGGTTTTAAAGGTTTTTCCACTTTTATTCCAGCATGATGAAATTGAAGGTGATATGGAGTAATCAACCTGGAACTGTTGCACTCATTTCAAAAAAAATATAAAAACCATCCAGGGAAAATGGCTTGATAAGTGGCCTTGGGGAGCTTACATTCTTCTAATGTCACTGATTAATTCAGTTACTCCCCCATTCTAAAATGATCTTTATTCTATGTAAATATAGGATTATAGATTGGGAAATGGAATAACTTTTCCAATGATAGTTTTTTTGTGATTTATAGAGTAATTGAATTTAATACTAATAGAAGTTTATAATGATTGAAATAATAACTCTGGAAGTTTATTCATTTTTCAACCCATCATGGGAAAAACATTTCATCATCTTCGTCAATGGTGATTAATCATCATTTTAAACATTAAATATCAAATGAAGAATCATCCAATAATGGAATCTTCTTTAGCATAGCTATCAAGAATTGATAGGATTAACTACTTATTAGGTTCTCCCCTGAGAGCATGCATAACCTTAAATTCCCTATATTATTATCAAAAATACAATACACAAATTATTAAGGGAATAAGGTGGATTGTTCTTGCTTTTTCAATGATAGTAGGAAGGCTGAGATGGTATCCTCAATCATGTTGTTCCATTTTTTTCAGTTTTCATGCTCGCATATCTGAATATATATTCTGATTAATGTTTATGTGACATGGATCTATTCACACTATCTTTTGATTTACGTAGAGAGTTTTCCTTCTTAACAAAAATCATGGACGACACATTCTTACTCTTATGAAGGACTTTTTCTTTCCCTTGTATTACAGTTAGACAACATTTTGTAGTGTGACCATTTATCATAAATCTCTCACAAGAAACATCTTTAACACGTTATTTTCCTTTGGTTTCACTCCCCCTTTAACATTATATCATCATATGAATTTTTCCCTTTTCCTTTAGCACCAACCTTCACTTGTTAATCTTGAATATCCATATTATTTCAAATATTTTTCCCAAATGACCAATATGTAATTTGGATCTATTTTAGTAGAATTGTATCTTCAACACAGGTTCATATTAGTGTTATCCCTATTAGTTTCCCTTTTAGATGAATTCTATTTAAATTTCATGTATATAAAATCAACACCATTATTAGCTTCCTTACATGATATATTCCTGGGGAAATTTGTATTCAATGTATTATTCTGTATTCTTCCCAAGTAAGGTTCATCATACTTATCTAACATTGGAGGTCTTATTTTAATATCAATGATGAATGAATTTTGAGATTGGAGTGTACCTACCTTATTACCACTTCTATTGCATACATAATAGCTGTTAACTATAATTTGAAATATGTATGCGATAAATAGATACATATGGACCTGCAAATGTCTGTTCTTCTTCTTTTTCCTTGATCCCCAGGAGGTAGGATTCCTTTGTGCTTCTATATTACAGGGACTGTACCAACATTTTATTACAATGTTCCCAAATTTTCTGCAACACTTACATTGACCAACATATTATAATTTCATTGTATTAAATTTTTGGGCCATCTTCTTGGATTGTTATTATATTTTTGGAGAACCACCTTAAAAATTATTCTTTCTATTCACCCTAGACATGGTTCTAGGTAAATCAATGCCTTTCCTCATTCATACATGTTTTGAATTTCACATCCAACCTACAATGCCTGTTGAAACCTTTTTTAAACATGTGTACAAGATTGTTTTGATGATACCTTATTCTTCTCATCTACTTTTTATAGATCAATGAGTGAATTCATGATCTTCTTATCACATGTTTGAGGTCTTCAGAATGTAGAATCTTCTATTGAGCATTGAGTATAAACGTAAACTATTTCCTGAGATAGATCATCAAGAGTATTCATAATCTTCTTGTTACATGTAGGAGTTATTTTAGATTTAGAATCCTCAAGTGATAATTGAGTACCCAAAGAAACTTTTTCATTCTGTTTTGAAGTCTCAATATGTTCCTTCTCTCGATAGGTCAACTGAGATTCAAATTTTTGGCATTTCCTATTGAGGATGACCTTATGGTCTTCAATCATAGTCATATTTTTTTAAAATCCTTATTCATTTTAAAATCCACTTCCTCATGAAGAATCATTTTATTCTAAATCAAATAGTAATGTTTCTTGATCTTCTTCGATTTCCATTATAATTTTAGAGGCCTCTAATCAGTGGAATTTTTCTCTTTCCCTACAAGAACATAGATTTTTTATTCAAGAGCCTTTATAACTCTCTCTTCCTCTTCAACTTATTTAATTCATTTTGATGCATTTATTTCATGTTTCCTACATGTTTCTTCAAAGGAACCAATATTTATATAAAGCATATAACATTCTGATAATTTATTTACCATGCCTTCCTCCAAAGAATCTACTTTTCTTCTAAGTTGGGTGATTTCCTCCTACATAAAATGAAATATTCTACAAATACTGACAGATTTATCAACAAATATATCATAAAGATATTTCTATAGTCTTTCAATTTCATCTGATGATAAATATTGATCAAGGGTGAAAACAATTACCTCTTGATCTCCATACTCATTGGTTTCCATGCATGAAAGATCATTATTTTCTGAATTTCACGGAGAAATAGATACTACCAATTATCTTGATAAGAGGGACTTATTCAACTATCACTTCTCTTTATTTTTTCTATTCATCATGGTATTTCTGGGTATCGACATATGCTCAGAGATAACTGAACTTTCATTAAGAATTCAATTCATTATTCACCTATGAAAAAAACTCAAATCCCCGTCTAAATATAATTATTAAAGAGTATATAATATACATAAACATGCTCACTCTAATACCAATTGAAGGACCCCAGATGACCCTGGGGGTGAATCATGGTGTTAAATATTTCACTTCTTTACTGGATATTATTCCCACATTGATAGGAACATGTTTAACCCTGTATAATGGATATTGTAAAAAATTAAAACAATCACATGAAAAAGGACATCACAACACTTTTTTATGGTTCACCACTAATGGATACGTCCAATGATTATATGCAGACCGGTTTCCATTCCTACCTAATTCCTCTAATATTCACTAGTTATAGATTACAATGATTTATGAACAATCACTATATCCTAGGAACAATACCTAAAGGTTCAAGGATATCTCACTACTTCCCTCAGATCAATTCCATAGAATCCCCTTGGCTCATTGCCTTAGAGAGTTCTTCAATAATTTTATAGACTTGAAGGTCACATCAACATATTGGAATGATTGTCTTTGTCTTTGTTTATCACATGACACTTCTTGAATGAGAGTCCCTAATTGATACCATTTTATATTCAGATTTTTAATTTTTTACAATTACTGAATTCACTAAAACATCTTAAACTTTTCGCTAGATTCACAAACACCCTTTATAATTTTTTGTGGTTTGAGAAATTGTACCTGATTCTGTAGACTGTCTATAATATTTGTATCACTTCTGCTCTGTGATCCACACCTTCTCTGTGCACCATGTTATCTCTGCACATCGTTCTTACTCTACACATTGTTCCTTCTCCATGCACTACATCTGCATACTACCTTCGAGTACCACCTCCACATTCTGCCTTTGCGTACCATTTCTTCCTCTTGCAGACTTCATCCTCAAATTCTATAAATTATTTCATCTCCCAGATACAACATTTTTACATTGAAAAATATATTTTAGGACTTATCCTTATAATTTCATGAATGGTTTCATCTTTCATATACTATTTCATCCAAAACGGAATCTCTCCCATGTCCAAATTCCAGTCATAGCCAAGTTATTCCACAGTGATATCGAATTCACTCTACATTAATGATGGGATTAGCATTATTTATATTGGAAAATAACTTCACAAATTTCATTACTCCGATTTACCCAAATTTTGAATGTGGGATAATCTTCACCGTGGACTTTGCACCTTCCATGACTTGTGATCCTCCACCGCGTACTTCGACCCTCCTGTGACAATGTGAACCTTTTTCATGTACCCTGTGTCTACCAGTCAATGTACTGAATCTATTCCACAATTTATGAGACATTTCGCATATGACAACTCCTTTCACAGAGAACCGTTTTCGTTACCGCAATCTGTTCCATGAATCATTCGCCATACCTTTCCCGCTATATGGTATGCGACCACGAACTGTTTCCAGATTTGGTATGTGGTCTATGCTCTAAGGTACATAATTTACATCCATTTCCGATTACCTTCACCATTCTACAACTTGTTTACTTCTATAAAAAAATCTTTCAATTTCAAAAAACAAAATCCCGATTATGAGGTCCAACAATTTGGAAAACACTGGGAAACAAAACTATATTAAATATCTACTTTGGCTAGAACACCCCTACTTCTTCTCTACCATCTGGATTCTTCAATATTCAATGGATTTCATCAACAAATACTTCATCCATGATATATAATCTTTGAATGAATAGTTTCAGTGTCGTCTGATTCTTCATGTAATGTATTACACCTTCCCGACATTTGAATCTTCAATAAACATCATCATTTCCACTCAAAATTGAATATGACCAGTATCATCTTCTCAGTTTTGTATAAATATTTTTATGTCTTCAATTCTAAACATGATCCCTCATTCAATAATTAATGTATCTTCATGTTGTCTATTGCATGGCCTCTTTGAATAATAAGATGTTGCATGATCACTTCATAAATTTGATCCCATAAACACTCTATGAGATGGTTTCACTATTGTAGAAAATGTATCACCACAGACAAATGTAAATTGACCTTAAGATTAGTTCAAAAATCTTCTAAATTACCACTCTCAATAACGTTTGTGTTCTTCATCATCTCCTTCTTCATTTTGATCTTCATTGAAAAATGTTGACAATAAATACATCCTTGTACACAAAGTGGTCCCAAATGTTTTATGATCTGAAAAATATATGGAACATACCTATAAAAAATGAAGAAGAATAATATTTGAAAATTGAATATTTCTTTACATCACTTCCCAAATAAGTGGAAATCCCAGATCATATACATTGACCACATTCATCCTTGATTAGCGGGAGATGGAAAATGACACAATTTTATTTGATGATTATTTTTTCGAGGACTACATAAAGTAAGTAAATTGAAGATGTATATATTATTTCATCTCATGTAATTTTACATATTTGTTAAACAATTTCTATTTTTTGTTACGGAACATTAAAAATGATAAATAGAATGCATCGTTCTTTATATAGAATAAAGAGAGATACTTTTCATAGTTTAATGTTTTAGGATTGGTTGAAATTGAGGATAGAAATATTATCATAGTAAATTAAAAAAATAAATATTTAATGAAGTTTAATATTAATTTAAATTCAAGTTATCGAGTTTTCATACACACTCCATCTATAAGGAAATGAGTGCTTTGGCTTCTGGTCATAATTCTCTATTCTGTGAATAAAAACATGTTCTGATCAGTGGGTACAGATGTTTTATCACCAAATTAGAAAATTACATAAAAATATAACTTGATGATGTTATTGTAACATCAAAAAATACTATTTTTCTAGTGCCTCAAATAGTTGACCTTGATTTTAAATTGCATGTTATTATGGATTTTTTCATAAAATAATTATATTGTATTATTACTCTAATGGACACATCAATATGATGAAATAAATGTTTTTCCATTTAATGATGAGGCATGAAAAATTTATTGATGATTTGGGATTTTTATATTTTGTCATGACTCACAATCATTCTAATTATAAACCATATGTATTGAAATCTATGTTGAAAAATATTTTTTATATAAAGTATTTTCCTTGAAATGAATTTATTATCATTATTAAAGTATTCCCCATACATATTATTGATGATGGTGATGAGGTAATTGACACCATCCCTTCTCCTAGTAGCCCCAATACATTTATTAATTATAATGAATCCAATACTAAAATTTTCAGAGTTCATTGTGAACTAGTTTTGGTAGGATATATATAGAATCATCCATATGTGTTCTTAGTTATTTTGGGTTAGATAGACATCGGTTGGTGAGGTTGTTTATAAAAAAATTTATTTACTATTGACTACAAATATTTTTTATCATTCATGAAATTCATGATCATTTTAAACATTTTCATGTATTAGTGTTCTTTGATTTTCATTTTCTAATATTGAATTGAACTATATTAAAATTGACCAAAACAAAAAAATTGAAACAATCAAGGTAAAACATAAAAACAAGATGAAGACAATTATACTTATTAAAATGATGATATAAAAATAAAAACAAATTAAAATAATTTCATTTCCAAAAAATGAAAAAATGATCTAATCCAAAATATGAACTAAATGAACTAATAAAAATAAAAATGAAGAAATGACTGAATCAGTTGACAAAAATGAAGAAAATTAAATGAGGCAAATAAAATATACAAATTAACTAATAAATTGAGTAGAATAAATCCAATGACTAAAAAAATATTTATTTGGTTCGAGTTGAAAATATAATAAAATTATTTCATACCCATTAAAAATATGCTAATTTGAACCTATTTGTTTCTATGACATTTATTATGTTTTTATATTCTTATTACTAGATATAAAAAGTTTTTTTATATCAATATGTATCCTATATTTTGTTTTAAAATTGGTATTACTCAATTAAGACATGCCTCATCTTCTTTGTCATTTGGGTTACACAGTAGTTATGGATATAATTTTTTTTTGATTTGTGATTTTAAATGAAGGAATGGAAATAAATTGAGTAAATTTGAATACTAATGATAATAGACAACAATCAAAGAATGAGTGACAAGGGAATCACTCCATTAGTGCCAATTGTGAGTATTTTATTTAAAATATATATATTAATAACATAGAATGTCATGAGATTATTATTTTTTCAATCATGATCAACCACCTAGGCTCCATTTATTATTTGACCATCCTAGTTGCTAAATTTCATTTTCTGGTGATATAAGGGGTGGTACTAGAGCTAGGAACTACACTCGTCGTACTCAATCACACCACATACCACCCTGACATAACATATACCACACCATATTATCCCACAGGGTTGTTAGAGATACCCAAAAGATTTAGGTTACCCATGTTTTCACCACCATTGTCCTCTAATCATCTTCTCAGATCATTAACTTATCCAATGATGATTCATAATCCTCATCCATTGGATGAAATTTCACAACCATCTATGCCATCTTCTTTTCCTTATACTTCCTTCTCTTTGGGATTCTACATTCATGGTTATTCGACTTCTACTCCTACACATTCACCTGCAATTAATTTTTTTTATTTTCAAAACACTTTTCAAAACACTTTTGAGGGCTCACTCCATATATATATGTTGATGTTCCTTCAATTCTTGGGGATTTAGTGACGTTCACTGATCAGAATTCCTTGTGTATATTTTTAGATTCTGAGTAGTTTTTACAATATTATATTTTCATTATAATATATATTAATATAATTTTTATTTTTCTTCTTTAATATAGGGATCATTTAATACGGGGTCTGAGACTAAATGCATGTGGGCACAGTGGAACTACCACATGTTTTAGATGGTGGAGTAAAACAAAGATAAATGAATGATGTGAAAAATAGAGAAATGATATTGGCTTTTTTAGCAATGCTTTCCAAATACTCTAAAATAAATATTTTATGTCAAATCTAATGGAGACACCTACTATATTATGTTAATTATAATTATTGGGATCAAATATGAATTAAAAATGTATTGGAATTAATGTTATAATGTTATCATATTTATATAAATTAGTATTTTGGTGCCATCTTTTTTATTCATCTTCCCGATGGTGAGGCTGTGAGGCTAGAAAAAATTATGGAATTAGTTGAGTTATGGAGAGGCTCTATGAAAGAGTTGTATAATGGGTAGTGTTATAGATTTGACATAGATTTAGAGGCCATACATATCATAGGTGATCGTTTGGTAGAATATTATCAGGAAATGCTTTCTCATTAGATGAGTATCGAGTTTATGGTATTAGTAAAATTTAGGGTCTAAAAAATTACCTTGATTTTCAATAATACATTCTTTTTAATTAAATAAACATATTTTTTAGTAATATTTAGGATGATATAAAAAAAGGATGCTAAAAAATACCTACATTCATCAGGGTGGGCTATGAAGTTAATCTATGAGAGGATTTAGGTACGAAACTCATTTATAATTTTTTTTAGACTATCCATTTTTTCCTGTATATTTTATTACATTTTTAATTGGAATATATAAATGATCATGTATTATTTATATTATTTTTCAGTTTATTTAGTTTTCACTGAAATATCAGGATTAGTATTTTAATGATTTTAAGAAATTCATAATCCTAAAAAAACAATGACCATTTTATTCAATGTCGATTATTTTAATAGGAATGGGAACTGATGTACTGGGTCCACATCCCTTTAAAATATTTAGGTATAGAATCATTAATACCCTATGTTAGGAAAACAAATTCATTCAAATGTGCTAAAATATAATAGAAACAATAATGTACAAAAATTAAATTACAAAAGTGAAATAGACTTAGTAATGAAAAGTGAGAATATCATAAATATTAATATAGTAAATCAATCACATTATTTTTGAAACATACATTAGGTTTATAAAAAAAATTAATCAATAAATATATAAAAATTATTCAACATTATATTTTGAACTAAAATCCTTATCTAACTTAACCAGCTTAAATCACACAATGTTATCTCATTACATTGAAACCATGATATATGTGGTGTAAACAATTATGAACCCATAATTGGACATATTTTATTACAAATCACCACTTTTCACACATCAGTAATTGAAACATTTAGACAAATAATACAGAAAACACTATTTATTTGATAGATGAAATTCCATCATCTACATAAATCACTTACCATAGTAATAATCCTAGATACACAACACCTATGGTATATGAACAGTCATCCCACACACTAATTATCATTGAAATATACTTTACATTTAATCAAGATTTTATATATCCCACCCCTTAGGAACATTTTAAATATCTTATCGGGATCATTATTCTGAAATACTTATTTTTATTGTAATAGTTATTTTATTGAAGATGAACATGATCATAACACTCTTTTAGATCTTTTAAATGAAATAATTTATAAAACCATGGAAAAAATAATTTTAGCAATGATTTGGATCATAGTAATAGAATTAGTGTTTAAAAAGTACAATGGGACCAAATCTGATGGAGAAATAAAATTTCAATTGTATAATTAAATAATCAACTAATGTGATACACAAAAGATGTCAACATGATAATTTAAGGATACAATTTGAATTATTATATCACACAAAAAAATATATTTATTTTATAGTCATGATTAGAGTGTTGATAACCCATTTATCCATATTCCATTATGTTATAGTATTACTTTTCATCTTAATATTAATTATAGTTTTTTCCCAACCACATTATTATTGATTAATGTGAGACATATTCAATTATATATATGTTATATCTGTTAATAAACCATTTATTGATAATTAGTTTGATTCATCCACAATATGTTATTCTTCTCAGCTTCATTCAGAAATAAAATACATTTAGTTTTAGTTATGAAATTCAGAATTAGTACCCTATTTTAAATTATGGATTTCTATATTCAATGTCATTGCAGAGAGATGTTTTGAATATTCAGAGACATATTGCACAAGTGTATTATAACTCTATAAGAAATAAAAATGATGGCATCATGGTAAAAACTAAAATAGAAACAAATTTTATGTTTTAATTTATTGAATTGAAATTTTAATATCTATTTTTAACTTAATTGTATATTAATAGTATATTTTTTTAATGTAATAGCCTATTTATATGGAATATTATCTTGATTTGTATCACTTGGTATTGATGCTAGTATATAAGGAATATGTTATTAGAAATGATCCAAGGTGTTTTGGCCTTGGTATCCTTAGTTATTATAAAATACGGGTTTTTCTATTTTTGGGGATTAAGACTAGATAGAATTAGTGAAAAAACTATAGATAAATCTATATATAGGAAAAAACCTAAAATATTATTAAATCATGGAATCTATGTTTTCCTACCAATTTAATCCTTATGTTGATACTAAACAGTGTCTTCAGACTCTGGATGTGATACAACTAGGGGTAATGACCATGAAAAAGATTGGTTGGATATTAACATGATCTTTACTGTGTTTAGAAATATTAGACCTAACTGTACACTTGGTTAGTCACTATTGGTGGGATATTTTTTTGTTAATTCACATTCTATTTATGAACCACTGTGAAGGATTTGAATATAGTTTTATGGTTTGGTAAGAAAACCTAATAGGAAAGAGGCCATGAATAATCAATAATTAAACCTATAAAATGTATAAGTTATGGTATTTATAGATTTTATATTTTAATCCCTATAACATATTTATTTTAATTTTTATATGATTATTCTTTAATCCAACCATTAATATTACTAAATTTTATTAATGATTGGAGATACGAGGAACCAGATCAACAATGTGTATAATGTAAAATGTGGTCATTTCCAAATGAAAAACCAAATAGGATATGATATAGTGTTAGAATATTTATGTCTATCTCTAACCATCTATCTCATTTAATTATTAACAACATGAAGCTATATAAAATTTCAAACTCAAAAAATCTAAGAAAATGGACTTTCATGGAAGATCAATTGATAAATACCAAGGAGGAAACCTAATTCAACCTCATACTTGTCAGGAATGTGGGAATAAACAGCAATAGAAATGTCTCAAAGTTACATGAATATGTTTTGAGTGTGTAAAAGAGGACAATATAGAAAAAATTTATATAGAAAAAATAAATATTTTGGTTACACAATAGATGAAAATACTATTCTTCCTAAGCAGTCATTAATAATTCAGTGCTTCAAATGTTAGGGGTTTTGGAAATAATTAACCTAATTCCCCAATAAAAAGTATAACATGTAAAATAGGACTAATAAATAACTAATACCAAGGGAAAATGGAAATCCCATGAAATAAAAACTACTTATTTGGTTTTAAAAAATGAATTTGTGTAGGGTACTTTGATCGTTCAATTATTAAATACAATTTTTTTCTGGTTATATTCAATAATGTATGTCTATAATGATTTAGATTAATATAAATTCCCTATCTGAATGATTATATGTAAAATTAATTGTATAAACAAAAAGTGGTGTGATGAATTAATATCCAAACTATAATAATTCTATGATTTAAATTTATGGGAATTCACTTATGAAAAGACGTATTATTCCTTACTTGGTAATAGTTGATTTAATTTTAGGAATTAATTGGTTCAATTTCTATATAGACAAAAAAATAATTCCTATAACAGGGAAATAAAATATCGTATCTCAAATCAACTTATGATAGTATATCAATGCAATGTTCAGAATGAACACCCAAGGGAAATCTGTTAAATTGTGAAAGTCATAAATAATAAAGTATATTTTGATTGAATTATTAGGGGAAAATATTAATCACTTAAGATGTGTCATTAGATTTAATATATATAGTGATGACTATGATAAAAATACGCTTAACCATTTTTATCAGTGAGGTAATTAAAATAGGGAGAAATTAATTTATTTAGGGGGAGGGGGTATGTAACACCTCGGGCTTTAATATCTACATTTTTTTATTAATTCACATGTCTCTAATATTAAATAGTTTATTATATTATATAATAAAATTAATTTATATTACGATTTTAGTCACACCAGATACAGATCAATCTAACAACACTTTATTCATAGTAGAACATTACAAAAAACGTAGATGAAACTAAGAATTATATATCCTAAATTATAACATAATATGGATGATTGCATCTCTAAAATTTCTTAAATTATAAGTTGAAAAAAATATAAATTAATAAAATATTTACAACTATAAAGTCCCTTTGATCATTTTCACCCTTGTGGATCACCATTAGTAGAACTAAACCTACAATAATAAAAAATCATAATTAAAGGAGAAATTATGTCATAAATTAATAAATTTATATTAAGGAAATGAGAATCTGGATTTAAGAGGTTAGAAAATAATGAATATACAATATTTAGTCAGGGTAATATAGTCTTTATATAGATATTATAAAAGTGAATATAGTCGTTAAGTATAATACTAGAAAACATGTTCCCCTTTTGAAATTATCAGAATATATATAATATAAATAGATTTTTGTTTAAATGGAAAAAATATATATTTATACAATTAATAATATACATGAAATACAATAAATAACATTTTTATAAAATTGAGGGATAAAATTTCATTAGTGAAATTATATTTTCTTCTAAATAAATTATTTATAATAAATAAGAATTTTTATTAAACTTATTACATTAAAGAGTGTTTTCACGAAAATGTATTGATAAAAATTGGTAAATAGTATAGTAAATTTGTAAATATAATTAAAAATATAATTAAATACAATGAATAATATTATAGTTTTTAAAATCTAACAAAAAATATTTTCTTTTTAAAATATGGTTTTTATTATATATTATATGTCTTTAAATGATGTCTTTCTCATATCCAGAGTTTGAAAATTAATGAAATTTTTTATAAAGATCCAAATAATATTACATATATTCAAGGATTAATTATTGGTAATGAATATTATTATATTCATTCTTATTCTTAAAAAAAACAATACTAAAAATTATTTTAATGGTGTCATGTTTACTTATAATAAAATTAATTTTTATTAATTTTAAAAAATTAATACATTATATTTTATTTTATATATAGAATCTATATGTCCAAGTTATAAAATATGGAAAACTTCGTTTTGACACACATAAATAAATTAGCATAGTAATATTTAATTTCATTGGTAAATGTAAAAGAGTTATTTTCAAAAAAATATCTTTTATTTATTATCTATTTATATTATAAAAAAGTATAATGATTCATTTAGATGGACGAATATACTATAATGTTTCAACATATAAAACATTTATTTACACTCACCAAAATGGTAATTAATATGTAATTATATTTTGGACACATAATATATTATATGTCATTCTTCTACAAAAACAATTTTTTCTTATATATATTTTATTTTAATTAAACGTTAATTTTATCATATTTAAAAATTGAATTATAATAAATGGATTCATTATTAATAATTTTCATATATAAATTTTGTAATAGAGGTCATGTTTTACTTTTAAAAAGAAATATAATTTCCATGGTAAATCTAGCTTAATAAGGGTAATAGGGCCAGCATAAGGTGTCATGAGTTATTATAAATTAACAAGACACTTAAAAATTATATAATAAATTTATTTAACGAAAATTAATTCTCATATATCCATCTAACCTTTATTTTATTATACTACCTAACTCAATAATAATTTCTTCTTTACCCCTCAACTAAATTTAGTTTATAAAGAAACAATCCTATTTTTAACCTATAAGAGTATCCCTCACTCCCCAACATAAATAATAACTTAAAAATAGAAATTAACTTGAAACTATGCACATTTTCACTTCCCTTGGTCCCAATTCCATGTTTTTCAACTTTTATTTCCAAGAATAAGCTCTCAAATCCTCTGTTTTCAAGAGGTCCACTAGGAGATAGTTCTTGTTCAGAACTTGAGTAATAACAACTCCCTAACGTTTTGCTCTATATTTCCACTAAAAACCCATTCTACCCATAATAATATAATGTAATAAATATAAATTTCATACTAATATATTAATATATATATATATATATATTTAAAAACAATTATTTATTTCCCTCTCTACTATTGAGAAATAAAAACAAAACTACTGTTATGCCTGGACCATAGTATCCATGAATAAAACACATTTTTTTACAATAATATAACATGGATACATATAATAATATATTTAATGAATAAAAATTATTCTTATTACATTATTAATACTCTTTCTATTTAAATTAGGTAATCAATCAATAACATTAACAATAAATTCAGCATCATAAACTGATCCGTGTGAGAGGAAAAATGATTTCTTCTATGTAAGTAATAACATCTTAACATTATTAATATTTACATTATTATTCCACCTCTCCTATAATATGTTCAATCACCAAAAAATGATCTAAATAATACTGATATTACTTTTTTATAATGACATTATAAGATAATAATCACATTCATAACCATACTCACCCATTGATTGTAATGTTTTTTTGTTTTGGGTGAGTTGGAACACCAATAAGCCCAATTATATAAATATTGATCATGGAAGACTAAAGAAACACAATTATTATTATTATTTTGTTTTAAAACATTAATAATTGTTTTTCAGATATACAAATGTAATATTAATATTTAACCTTTTTTAAATATACAACCTTTTGTTCATTAAAAATTACTAAAATGAGAACATCGTTGAATAAATATTCATGAATTATAAATAAAATACATATGGAATGAAATAATAATTTTTTTTAGAAATTATGAAAATTTATTCTAATCCTATTAATAATATGTTAATGATGAAATTGGTATTGGATTATTATGATCAACATCAACATTAAAAAATTTTATAAACTAAAAATTTTATTATCAATAGGTAATGTAAATAAAATATATCTAATTAATATATTAAGAGGGAATGATTATAAATGATGTGTATAAAAGGTATTATATTTAAATTAGCTTATAAAATATCTAATTAATATTTTTTTTATTATAATTCATTTTAAATAACTTTTATTTAACTCATATGAAAAGATATGTGTTTTTGTCTCAAATTCAATTCCTTGAGACATATTACATAGTGTGCATCATGTTTCATTTTTTATAGTCTTATTTTGATTCAATAAACCAAAAATGTATTATGATATATTTATTTTTCATTCAATTGAAATTACTTTCAATGAAAAATAATTTTATTTCATTAAAAGGATTTTCATTCAAGTGTTATAAAAGCCTTTGAGGTTTCTAATCTAGATATTTTTTATTTATTACATATTCCATACTCACCACTTGTTTAATTATATGTAGTATATATAATGAATTATATATCCATTTTATGATAACATTAATTAAATGAAGGGTACTTAAAAATCAATATAAATTTTAATTTTAAAGGGAATTTGTTTTAAGAGTTAGAAAATCCATAAATATTTTCTTTACAATATCACTTTGATTATGAGATTTTTTATAACAAAGTTTTTATCTATGAAAATGTTAATATTATTCCTATATTAAAGAAAGTAAATTTTAATATCCTTTTTTATTATTGTGGTATCATGTATTATTACTTCTAATCATATTTTGGTGTAATTTTTTACCAAAATAGAACTTTTAAGTGGGGATCAATTTGTCTATTCATGTTAGTTTGGAATCATTCCCCTCGATGTCTATATTCTTGAAATTTTTTTATAGATGTATCTTTATCTACTTATATGATCATTAAGTTATTTTTTAGTGTACATAATTTTAATTATAGAAGTAATTTTAATTCATCATTTTTGATATATTTATTCTACACTAACTTTGAATTTCTTTACAAAAGTATAAATGTAATATAGTTTTAACATTTTCTGTAAAAACTCATTTATTCCATCCTCGTATGTTTTTAAAGAACATTTCTCTTACTTTTTCAATTTTTTTCGACCTAATTTCAATTTAAATAATTTTAAAATTTAATTCTTTATAAATGTTTAGGATATTTCATTCAACCTTCCAATAAAATTATCTAATTAGTTTTCATGGTTTTTAACCTTGTCGACATTCTTTATTGTTTCCTATGATATAAATATGATACCATAAAAATTACTTCTATGGATGGATTATGATGACTTCTTATAGAGGCTTTCATGAAACACACTTTATTCCCACATGTTATTTAAGCTATGATGGAAGTATGAATGTTTCCATGTTCTTATGACACAAATATATATGGTTTGTTATTATGTGATAAGTGGTTTGGTTATGAATACCCATTATATTGGGAAATGTTTTATACCTCATGAACACAAAACTGTATAAATTCAGTAACCCAATCTCAAAAGGATTCATTGGAAGTATCCAAATCCTAAAGGTTACATATGTAGTGACCCAAGTTCCAATGGGAACAAGGGTGGAATATAAATCCCCAAATGGTACATGAGTAGTATCTTATGTCCAAAATTGTACCTAGGTTGTATCCCTATCCCCAAAGTGGGATTGAGTAGTAGCTCACACCTGGAAGGGTATATATGTTGTTATGAAAAGCCTATTTTATTGTGAATATGTTGGTGTACTGGTATTTTTATATGAGTAATATTATTATAGTTTACATTGATATATTATTTTAATTCCATACTCATATTCCTGTCATATTTTTATGTTAAAATTGCACCATGGATCCATGCATCAAAGTATATTAACATAAATACCATCATTACATACTCTCTCTGATACCAAGTGAAATAGCCTCGACGTAAGAATCCTTAATTTAAAAAGAAATAATTATTGTTGTATCTCTTATACCTGAAAGATAACATTATGGTTTAGAAATTTTGAGAGTTACGACTCATCAATAACTTCTAAATATAATGAACACATAAAGAACTAATTAATCTATAGATGTTCCTCGTTATCTCCAATAAAATTTTTACACACATAAAATGTTTTATGATATATCATGTGTAATACTATTAATTATAACATAAGGAATTGAAAACATAAGAAGGAGTGATCTCAAATTCTCAATAAGGGAAACATATAAACAAAAATATTAAAACATAAAAATGAAATAAATAATATCATAATAATAAATAATCATAATAATTCTATGATAAAATGAATTTTAGTTCATGTTAATTCCATTTAAAAAAATTAAAACATGGATAACTATAAATATTAGTCACATAATAATGGAATAAATAATTCTAAATATCACATAAATGATTCCAAGGAATTGTTCCAAGTCAGTACACTAAAATAGGGATAGGGATAAAATAAAAAATATTTTTTTTCTCATGAGACCTATTGATGAATCGTGGTTCTATATATTATTGTTCCTAACCTTTTTCTTGATTAAGTCCAATGCAATCACTATACGATAAAAATAATTAATCAAAGTTTCAAAAAATAAATCTTATAAAACTATCAATAATATGAAATGTATAAACATACACAATAATTTATATGTAATTTCAATACATATTTTACTTTCAGTAGTTGTAAAAATCATCATTAATGTCAATATATCCACATAAAATAAATAAACCGTCATTCTTGGAAAACATCCTCTATTCTAAATTACGTAAACTTTAATGTTCCAACTGTATTGACTAATGAGATTATAGTTATGCCAGAGATGGAATAACATGATCATAATAAGCCCAAATAAATAATTTTAATGGTTTTAAAATAATTAAACCTAATGTAATAAAGGAAACATAAAAGAATGTTGATATATATGAAAATAATACTTACAAAAACAATTCTTGAATTGTAGCACAAACGAAGGGATCAATAATTGGTTTCTTTGGTACCATGAGTTTAGTAACCTAAATTATAAATATAAAAAATTGCCCAGATCATGAAAAATAAATAAAAAAATGTTAAATCATTTTGAATATTAAAATTAAAATAGGATAGGAATAATAAAAGTGTTTTTCAAAATCATTTTAAGAATTGTTGTAAAAGAAACTATTATGAATCACTTCCAAAAGACTTTCAAAATGTGAAGTGAAAACTATTAGAAAAACATTAATTTTAAATATAATCATAAATTATATGGTATTTAAAACTTATAAATTTTACCTTGGTTAATTTTTTTGGAGGAATACGAAATATATGAAATTAAATTAAAAATTCATTTTAATATCTTGAAAATAAATTTATTGAGAACCCAAATTGAAAAAAGTATAATAATTTTTTATTTATTTTAAATAATCCATTAAAAAAACACTAATATATAATAATATATAAAATTTTTTAATTTTTTAATAACATAATCATGGAAGATCAAAGATGAAGATAAATATTATAAATCAAGTAATAGAAATTTGAGTTAGCAAAATACCCAATATTTTTTAAAGGGTATCATGTAATGGAAAATATATAGAAGAGAATGAATTGAAGTAAAATTTAAAATATTTGAAAAAATTTAATATATTATAATTAAATGGGTATGTAGTTACACAATAGAAAATAGAAACATGATGCACAATATATAAACATATTTCATGGAAGTGAAAATATTGAAAAAAAATTAACTTAAGGTTTATATAGAAACAAAACCTATTGAAAGAGAGAGATAAATTTGAATTTAACTTTAAATACAATGAAAATAAGATATGTTAATATTTAATATCTCAAATAGTAATTATATACACCATATTAATAAAATTAGGATAATAATACCAAACATGTATCAAAGAGAGGAATTGGAAAAAAAAATGTTCAAAACCATAGAAAAATATTATTATCAAACCCTTTAATGATATGATTTAAAACAACCAATTAAATAAAAAAATAATGATAATATTATGATAAAAAATAGAATTTTTTCATTATATTAAATATTCCCAAAAAGATATGTTGTATAATAGGATGTATTTCTCAAGAAATTGGAAATTTAGACAAGAAACCTCTACCTTTTTTCTTGGATTCCAATAATGTAGTATAACATTGTTTATAAAAATATATATATTAATAACATATTTCAAAACCTTAATCATATCTTTTGTACTTATAATCTTCATTTATAATCATTATCAATATGAATTATCTTTAGTTATTACATATTTTCAAAATCACATGTAAGTAATCTTGATCGTTTTAACTAGTTTTATAATAAAACATAGTTGGAATTTATATTTTTTTACATGGATCATCAATAAATTAATATTAAAAATACTATAAAATATGTTATATGATATTTATAAATGTATACTTTTATTTTAGGTGATTTTTTTTGTAAAAATGATGATAAAATCAGTCATGTAAATGTTTAAGTGGTTATTATTGAACGAAATGTGTTTTATTAATTAGTTTAATAATAATATTACCATTTTAGAAAAAAAAATCATTATTTATATATTAATATCATATTATACCATTAATTCAATTCCCTATAGGAAAACATGATATAAATTAAAATCATTGTTTTTGTATGATGTTAAAACGACCAAAAAATGAACATAACATGATCAGTGGATTATTCTGTGGTGGTTTAGTTGTAATATAATTATACTGGAAGAATAATTATGTTATTTTTTATTAATTAGTTTTAAATATTACGATTCTAAGTATTTATAATAAAAATTTAGGTATATGAAAATATTACGTTTTATGAATAAAAATATTTTCTTCTTTGTACATTTGTTTTAAGTGATTGAAATGACAATGATTGATTATTGATCATATCATTAATAGGTTCTACAATTTTTCATAACAAATATTAAATGACATCATAAACATAATATTTTCCATTAAACCAGTTCTCATTACTATCTATGTAAGGAATTTATGAAAATAAAAATGGAAACCAATCGTCCCATAAAGGCGGTAGCCTACACATACAGATGGATACTGAGTTCATTTTATATATAATATGTGGAAAGAGTAGTATAGTTTTTCATTTTAGAATATAAAATATTTCAAAAATATCATAAATATATATTAAATTATAAATTATGAATATATTTATAAGTCGGTGAGGGATAAAAATAAACATGTTTTCATGTAGAGGTGGTAGTGTGCAAAGCATACAAATGAAGATTTCATTTTTATTAATAATAAAGGATTGATACCACACTTGTTGGATTTTATTATTTGTAAAAGGGGATAGGAATTTAACAGAGGGTCATATGAGAAGAACCAAATCTCTTGAAGGGGGGTAAAAATATTTAGGATATGTTTGGTAATAGTTTGATCCAAATAAAGTATTTTATTTTGTGTTAGGAAGTGAGGAGAGGATGCATCCTTTTATAAATGAAAATGGAGGTATTTTTTTAAATACCAAAAAAAACTATAATGGGAATTTAAACTCTAGGTAATTTTAAAAAAATGGATAAAAGATGTATATGGTAAAGGGGGTTTTATATAAAAGACTCAACCACCGATTTCTAAACACTTTATAAACTTTTTTATGGTGTTTCACTCTTGGCTAATCTATTTTTACAACTTATTATTATTTCTTTGGTAACATGTTTTTACCTAAGTAATTTTACCCTTATGATAGAAATTTAAGTTGTTTTATTATATAAATTTTTCTTAATGATTCAAAATTTTAAATTTATTATATTATATTAGTTTTTTAAATATGAGAAAATTAAATTTTACAATACCAAATTCATAATGTAATACTTTTTTTTGAAAAATAAAACATAAGTTGAAAGTTAATAATTATGGGGTTTCAAATTAAATAAAAATTATAAAAAATTTAATTCTTTTTTAAAATACATATTTTTTCTAATAAAAAGTTTTCAATAATTTCAAAATCATACTTATACACAAATAATGTCATAAAAGTCACATTATATTCAAAAAATGGTATTTTTCACTATTCACCTAAAAATAAATCATTATAGAAAAATATCAATAATATATCTTTAGATAACATTGTTATTATAAATATAAAACTTATTTTCATTTTCATAAATTCAAATTATAAAATTTATATATTTTATTATCTAATAATATTGTAAAATATAATGAAAATCCATTTTTATAAGGAAACATACTTTTTAGTATACTGACAAAACTTCTTCAAATTTTTCATAATTTAAGATTTAAATTAATATTATTAGTTTTTAAATAATTTATCATCAAATAATCCCATGTTATTCAAATATAAAATCTAATAACATAAAAATTTAATTTTTAGAAAAATAAATTTTCAAGCATAAAATAATCATTTAGTTGTTATATATATATCAGTTGAGTTTCATGTAGATAAAATGTTTCCTTTATAAAATATATATATATATATATATCGTAATTCAGTTTCTCAAATTCAAAAATTTTAATTCAATGTATAGGTTTTAACAATCTATAAATATCATTTTTTATTTTAGTTCAATGTTGAGTTTAGAGAATGTTATTGAAAATATTGATTATTAAAGAAAATATTAGTGTTATATATTGGGTTATTAAAATATGTTCCATGAATTTAATCCTTTTAATTTCAATTATTACTCATTGAAGAATATTGGTATGGGTATTATTAATATATCCCTCATATGGGATATCACCTCTTACTCTCTTTAGATACATCACAGTAAACAACATTAATATTTCACATATTAATATACCCAAGTGTTAATATTCCCTAATAATAAATTCTCCATAATATAAATTTCCCAAATCCATTTGAGTATTCAAGATATTAAACTATAATAAAATTATATATTCTTCAAACAATTTACTCTATATTTCACCCTAAAAAGTAATAATTATTAGTTCATAAAGTCCTAAACTATTTAATATAAATAAAAATCCCTAAAATGAGAAAAGATTCACTAAAAATATGATAGATATCTTTTTAGTTTAATTAATAATAAACTATTATGTTATCAATTCCATATAAATCATTTTTCTCAAAACCAATCAAACATTGAAACTAATGATTTATTCACCCCATAATCATGTGTTCATCAACAGATATCAATAAATCTATAAAGATGAATAAAATCACATCTCAATGTCATTGATTAAAATTAATATAAGTTTACAAACTAGTAAAACATAAATACAAATGAAAAATACATAGAAGAATCATATGGTCCTCAAAAATACTAGAATATTGTAGAGTATCAATGATGAATATAAAACCCTAATGAAAAATATATAGGGGTATTAGGATATAATTTCTATCTAGATATCAACCTCACTATTTTAGATAATAATATGGAAAATCACATTTTTCCATCATTACAAGCATATACTATAATTTCTATCCATTTAAGTGTAACACCTTATTAATTTATAAGACATAGTGGTTTCTAGATACATATCTCTTTCAAAATCATTTTCATGATCCAATTTAAACTAAATACTAAAACCTATATGGTTATAAATAAATCCAAATAAATGATCATGTGAATATGAAATATCAATCATAATTTGTCTTCTCTAGTTAAATCCTCATTTCAATCTATGATACATACATTTTAAAAATGTTACAGATGGCATATCCTATACCACACTCGGTTCCATCTAGGTTATGTTATTTTCCCCTCAGTCTTCTTAATTAATTCTCAGATGCAATTAAAAAAGAAATTTTTTATAATGGTTTATAAAGATATTATAATTAAAAAATCATATCCCCATAGGGTATTAATCTAATTTCAAAGTCATAGGTCCACTCATAATTCAATAACTTGAAGATCGAGTCGATGGTGAACCATTATTTTACTAGGTTATGACCCATGGTGCATCTATTTCACAACCAAATAAAATTTCTAGAATCCAAAAAGGGAATATATTTCTAGGAAAACTAGTCAAACTCTACCTTCACAAAAAATTGGTATTTTATACTAATCATTTAATTATTACTTGGATATATCCATAGGGTTTTTACTATAGTTATTTTATAAAAATATATAAAATATTAAACATTTACTAAAAAACCTAAATGGTTTTTTGTAACATTTAAATTATGATAAACTATAACATATCAACCATTAAATTATCCTCAACTAATATCTTAATATTATAATTTCTCAAAAACCTACTCTGACACCAACTATAGTACCCTAGTCCCACGATCTCAAGTCAGGTACCATAAATATATGCTTTACAAAATCTCTTTAATACCACATGTAATAGAAATGATGTTACCAACCTAAACTACACAAGAAATTATTATTATTATTTTATTCACTGATGTGAGTCTTAGACTTTTCTATTTTTTTGATTTCCATGATGATCCGGTGGCCTCACTATTTTCATTGGCTTCTTTATATCATTTTCTATGATTCTCTCAGATATTGTCTTTATTCAAAAGCATATTTCACTTTGACCTCTTCACTCATATATGGTCATGGATTTTTATTTTGTTGTCTAATTTGGTGTTGGAGGTTTCAGTCTAGTGGGGAGGATTATTCTAGGAATGATCAAGTTTGGATTAGTGTCAATGATATAATTTAGTGTCAGTGTTGGCATTGAGGGTCTGGGAGGTGCTTTGGCCATGAACACATTTAACAGTGGAATTTGTGGTGATGGACAATAGTGGTCATGACTAGATCTCTCCAAATGTGATCTTTATTATTGCTTGTCTTCTTTTATCTGGAGGGAAGGTCATCGTTGGCTTTATTGTGGGTAGGTGATTGATTCTCAGGTTTCTGGGGTTGGAGGTTGTGCGAAATCGTGGAGGACGGTGACGATGTGTGTGGTTTTAGGAGATGATGGAAGCCGAGTTTTAAGGAATGAGACTGTGGGAGAATCTTCTAGCATGTCATCCAGATATTTGGTGTTGATAGTGGTGTAAATATTCTGCATCGATGGTCCATTAGGCCTTCTGGCATTTACGGTACTACATGCCTTGCATTTTATAATGGGTTTTGTATTATTGGACTCTTATGACACTCAAATTTAAGGCTATGTAACTATGGGCCCCTGGGTTTGTAATGGGTTCTCCCTTTGTCCATTTCAAAAGGGGTTTCTACTTATCCCTTTTTAGTAAAGGGCATCTCCGTAGGCTATTTTGAATAATATTTATTATTTCATCTAATTTTACTATATAGAAAATTTTAGGCTTAGATATTTATTTAATTAGGACACATAATTTACTAATAAATATAATCAATACACTCACGGAAATAATTAATAAATATAATATCTATAACATCTCCCCTAAAAATCATCATCCCGTGGTTTCGTTTTTTAAATCACATTTTTATTACTTTTATTCATAACCTATGGAATGAAAAAAATTAGAAGGGGATATCTCAAATGATTATTAAGGGGAATATATAATTGAATCTGTTAAAAAATAATCCTGAAATTAATAATATGGAATGAATAATGATTTAATCAATTGAATCTGATAGCATGTTATGTCCATTAATATAAATAAAATCATGGATAACTATAATTACTGATAAAAAACATATAGAGTGAATAATTCAAGACCACAAAAACATACATCCAAGGCCATATAACAGTATACAATACTAATGTAGGGATAGGTATACACCAAAACCCATGATCTTTTATCTCATACGACCTGTTGATGCGTCAATAGGCTATATAATGTTGACCCCTACCCATAAATAAATAATGTTTATTTAATTTATCATATGATAAAATAAATAAATCAAATCTTCCTATAATCCTCAATATAAAGAAACCATGATAATGGAACGTCAATATATACCCACTCATGTATACATAAGTTTAATAAATAATCATCCTTCCTTAGCAATCAATAATAACTAATAGTTTCAATGCAACCATTTCCAGAAAATAAACTTTCTTTCTAGGTAAACATTCCCTAATATTAATTATATAAAATATTATTTTCACATCATATATAGTGATGAGTATATAGATAATTCAAATTTGGAATAACATGATCACAATATATCTTGAGAAAGTGGGTGGATGTTTTCAAAATAACATTACCCCAATGTAACAAAAGAAACCAAGAAGGATGGTGAAATACATAAAAAAATATTGGAAAATAAATCTTCAACGATAACATCCAAAGGGTATCATGAATTGGTCTATTTGGAATTTTAGTTTAGTCCCTTAAAATGAAAAATATAAGTAAGAGGGTAGATCATGAAACCTAAATCTGAAAAAGTTAAATTATTTTAAATATGAAAAATAAAATTAATGTGGAAATATAAAATATTTCTAGAAAACAATTTTAGCATTTTCATAAAAGAAGAAGTTATGGATCGCATACAAAATTAAATAAAAAAATAAAGTGAAAACACGTTGAAAACTGTTACTTTTAAAAATAATAATCAATAATATGGCCTTAAAAATATATATATTTTTTCTAATTGAGAAACATTGATAAAAATAAAAAATCATATGAAAGTAAATGAAAAAAGAACTTTTTTATATTTTGATTAAAAAAACTTAGATAACCCACATTTTAAGTTAATGGTGATGTATTCACACCACGGAGAAGGGAAGCATGTGAATAATGTCCACCATGCCTCTAGTAATAGAAAATAGTGAAAAATAACCCTTACAACATGATTAGCCTCAAAACCGATGCAAAGAGAGAGATATATAAATTGAATTTAAAATACCATGAATAAAATTTATTTTGTGATATTATATATCAAATAAGAATCATACACACAATATAAGCATAATTCCCTGACCATAGTTACCATGATTCGGTGCATTATTACATAACATAGGCATGATCAAAAGGGATCATATCCTGAATGACCGATATGTTTAGTATACTTTGAAGTATCAGATACAAACATAAGTTTTACATTAATTTATAAAATGAAAAAAAATCAATATTCTGTCTCCTTTTAACACATTAATATCCCTTATACTATCCCTACAGGTCAGTCATAATATATTTCTTCACATCCTAGAAAAACTAAAACATAAAAAGGGGAGAGCTCAAGTGCTCAGTAAGGATTACAATAAAGCAGAAACATTCATAAATAATCATAAATGGTTACGAAATATATATCAAACTAAAAAAAGACTTTTAAACATAAACTTCACCATAATATGGAAATGATAAATGAAATAATTCCATTTACTTATTCACATGTATATTCTACTAGAAAAATAATCAAATGTAATATCAATAGCCAATTTTATAATTATGGATTGCATAATTCTATACATCATAACCACATATTCAAGGGCTCATTCCAAGACAAAAAGTAATATTTTTTCAAGGCCTTGTTCAAACACACTAGTTTTTCTCATAATACCTATCAATGCTTCAAAGAGCGATAGTAGGTTCCACCCGTCACTTACTAAGTCCAGTGCATTTATTATGTTAAAAGTTTTAATCATAACACAAAAATTCCTATTAAAACTAGCATTTGAAATGTCAATACATTAACCCCAAACAATGAATGGTATAAAAATATCACATCCACAGACCAACATATCAACAACTCTTCAATACAACATGGAATATTTTATCATAATAAAGAAACTTCAATCAAGAGTAAAATCTATAAAGAATTACGACATAGATGAAATCAAAACTATTTGAGAGAAATATCTATTTATATTTTTAAATCATATAAAATTAGTGTAATTTTAAAATAAAACATTTATTTTGAAAATATTCTTATAACTATGTAATGTAAGGTTCGATGGTGTTACAAAGTCAAGAAATAGCCACACCCACCGTGTATGTTAAAAAACCCTTCACTCATTAATTTTGTCGAAAAGGTCGTAAAAGACCTTGTTTGGAAAATGAAAGAATGATTCATTTATAAACATATAATAAAAAATAAAACTAGGGTATAAATTAATTTAAACCATATTCTAGGAAATATTAAAAACGTTTTGAAAAATATTTTTAAGAAACACGAATGTGGATGAAAAAGAGGTCCCAATAGATACTCACGTATAAACAACATCAGATAATGAAGTGATTGTAGAATTAACCCTTACCTTGTACATTTCCTTGTATAAGGGTACATTAACCACTTATATAAAAGTTAAATCATTTTTATTAAATTATACAAGTACCACATACATAAATATGATATCATGTA
This sequence comes from Viscum album, assembly GCA_963277665.1. Classification (NCBI taxonomy): domain Eukaryota; kingdom Viridiplantae; phylum Streptophyta; class Magnoliopsida; order Santalales; family Viscaceae; genus Viscum; species Viscum album. The sequence goes on along the minus strand of OY728139.1, from coordinate 1,083,691,315 downwards.
TGATCTTCTAATGTTTCTTTGTTAATAATATTCTAGTAGTATCATTGTTTTGGGTGTTAACTGATTTGTTTTACTTTATATGTGTTGTTTTATAAGTAATTTTTGTTAGTAATAGGATGTATTTGATTCATATCCATAATTATATTGAGTTCTTAAAAACTATTTTTATTCATAAAATAAAAAAAATTCTTGAATGGTTATGATGGGGAATGAATTTCATCGCGTTCGTGGAGACGGAAATCCATACGTATAGACAAGTTAAAATATCATTCTTATTGATGGTTAAATCGTATGTAATTGGATGATATATCATATATAAATAATTATCAACATTTTATTATTATTATTTCCATTATTTATAGATATTATTATACTAATCCAAATAATTAAGTGTTTGAGTAACAAACTACACCATGACGTGGAGATGGTAAGTTTTACGTACGCACGTATAGTGACTTGTAATTCATATGATGGATAGAATAATAAATATAGTTGTAAAATATTTATAATAAAATAATAGTAAGTATAAGGTATTGGAGTATTTATTTTCTTATGGAAACTATAATGAAAGTGGAACTGTAAGATGAAAATAACTTTGAAAGAGGTGGTGAAATTATTACATCTTCTTCGGGTGTTTACTTTTGAGTTGATCACAAGGGCTCTTTACGATTCATTTATGATCAATTTAAGGACATTAGGTCAATTTTAGGGTAAGTGGGAGGATATTTTAATAGGGGTAGGACGAACCAAATGGATTTGGAGGTGTGATTTTAATTGAAGGAGAAGTACCCTTTTATAAGAGTGGAGTGGGTCACTTTAGGAAAATCTTAAAATATAATTTCATTATTCGATCATATTCGGTTTATAATGGCTCCAAAACGACTTAATTATAGGCCAAGGAGGTAATGGGTCAAAATATACTCAACGATTTGGTTTTATACTAGATTAGGTCACCACATTAACCTTATCTTTAATATTTAACTCTTAGTTAGAAAGTTTAACATTTACCATGTATTCTTTTATTATTATAATAAATTTTTCATAAACATACTATAAAAATACAAGGGAACCCAAAGTGGTTCATTATTAATATATATAAACTTATATAATTACTTTGGCCGAACCTTATGTTTTTTAAAATATTATATCAATTAATAATATAGTATTTGTTTTATAAACTCATTTATGTCAATTTTGACACTGTTAGGTATTTTGGTTTTTTGAAAGTAATTAAAAATTTATCCCAACTAAAAGAATTTATTTAATCAACCATAACATGTAATATTGACCTCGGAATTTAGTGTAATTCATCAAAAGTATCAATTTAAATTTATTATGTTATTTATAATATCAATTATTTAATCCTTCAATAGTAAGGAAATTATTACATCATCATTGTGTCATAAATAAATTTAATTATTTAATTTAAGATTTATAAATAACATACAATTATGTAGGAAATATTTTTATCTTTCTAATGAATACATCTAATAGAATTTTTCTTATGTATATCACTGTGTTAAAAATGGGTTAGTTATTAAACATTCAATTTAATACTTTTACCTCTTCTTTAAATAAAATAATAACAAATGAACTAGTCTAATAAAAGTGGATCAAAAAGATAATATTTTATTCCTAAAGATTATTTTCTCCAAAATACACCGATCCAATTAAATTATGACATGTGTTGCGGTAATTATAATATCATTTTTTACCTTTAATTACTATATTTACTTTTAACTGGTGTAAATAAAACTCAAAAGTTATTATTCACCAAAAATTACATTCATCTTATTAAACCAAATTTTACTTACTAATATCAACTACGCATCTAGAATTTTGAATTTCAGTTCATAGAAGCGGTAAAAATATGAAAAATGAAAGTTTGTAAATATGCCTAGAAGGTGGGTAAAAGACGGTAAAAAGTTCAATAAAATTTTATACATCTAATATTATTATAAAATGACTCCAATGATTTACATTGAACATATATAGGTATTATGTATCTATTTTTACCTAAAATAAATTTTAAGAAAATAACTAATTATTTATATAATATTCTGATTTTAAACAACAATGTAGTGTTTTTACAATTCATAAAAAATTAAAGCTTTTCAGAAAAATACAAAAAATTAACCCTATGATAATTTTGATATTTCAAATCCAAAAATGAAGTGCATTTCAAAAATTAAAAGATATAAAATTTCAAAATGTGGGTATTACTATTTATAACAGCTAGTTTGATTTGTTTTGGTGTGATAGAAGTTTAAGTTTCATACATCGTAAGCTATTGTATTATTCAAAGGGAAGCGTGTCGTGGGAGCATAGGGTGTTACATTTTTCCCTCCATCAAATAATTTTGTCCTAGTAATTTCTATAATATTAAATCATAAAAAAGATTAGATAGGTTCTTTATCATAAGTTCATCACGTTCCCACGTTTCCTCTTTTATCATATTGTTTCTCCCTATATCTTTTACCAGATAAGTCGTCTGGTTTTTCAAAACATGTTCTCTAGTATCAAGAATTATGATAGGCTCTTCGCAATAAGACATGTTGGGTTCCATTTCTATTTCCTCTTAGGTAAGTACATGCATTGGTTTAGGAATGTATTTTCTCAATAGTGATACTTGGAACACATTACGAACTTTGGAGAAACTTGGCAGCATTGCCAAACGACGAGCTAAAACTCCAATTCGTTCTAGAATTTGGAAAGTTCTGATGTACCTGGGAAATAATTTACCCTTCTTATGAAAACATATAACACCCATAGATGGAGATAACATGATGAAAACATGAACTCCTACTTGAAATAACAATTCTTTCCTTCAGTTAAAGACATTTGTATTTTTCATTGTTTGAGCTGCTTTGATGTGGGTTGGGATAATCATCACATTTTCCATTGATTCCCTAACAAGTTCTTGGCCTATAATATTTCATTCACCAAAATCATCCCAACAAGATGGTGTGTGAAATTTCTTTCTATATAACTCTTCATATGGTTCCATATAAATACTTGAATGGAAGCTGTTGTTATAAGAAAATTCTAGCATAGGTAAATATTGGTCCGACATACCTTGAAAGTCAAGTGAGATAGATCTCAATATGTCATCTAAGGGATGAATAGTCTATTATGATTGTCCATATATTTTTGGGTGGTAGGCAGTGCTTAAACGATGTTCAGTATCCATGGCCTTCTAAAGTCTTTTCCTGAATCATGATGTAAAACAGGGATCACAATCAGAAACAATCGACAAGAGTACTCTAAGAAGACTTACAACATAATTAATATATAGTCTTTCTAAACGTTCAAGTAGTAAATCTCCTCTAATAAAAAAAAAATGTGTTGACTTGGTATGACAATTAACAAGGACCCATATTATATCATTCCTTCTATGTGTCTTCAGTAGCCCTAGGACGATGTTCATCATAATATCATCCCTTTTCCACTCAGGTATGGGGATAGGGTGCATGATTCCTCTAGGATGTTGTCTTCTATTCTTAACCTGTTGAAGAACTATACATCATGACCCATAATCAATAATCTCTCTCTTCATGTTGTCCCACCATAATGTTCTTTCAAATATCTATACATCGTAGTGAAACCAGGGTGTATATAGAAATTGGATATATTGTAATGACCCAAACATTTTGAATAGTATATTATTTTACTCTTAACAATTTAATAGAGATGTTAATGGTTAATACAGAAAGAAAATTTGATGGCCTCATCCAGTAGTCTCGGGCTGATCAAATTCCATATGATGATACTTGGGAAGGATGTAGCACCACTGGGCTTTGCTGTGGACCAAACCCAAGATGAACTTCATCATGTGAAGCTAGAGAAGAATCACCTTCGGGAGAAGTTAATGTTTATAAGAATCACAACTCGGGAAATGTTGGCCGAACCACCCTTGAGATCTCTCATCTTATCAACCCATACACTTATGTCATATGCTGGTGTTATAAGGGGCTATGTGATGAGACCACAACTGCCTTACGTAATCCTTTGAGATAATTAAAATTGTGATTTCTTCTTATGGTGAAGCTTGTGTTTTTTTTCAAAGGTTGAATAAATATAGGATGTATATTGATAAATATTTTTATAAGGGGATATTTTCAGAAAATCATTTAAACTATAAATAATCAATGATGTATAATGACTTTCAAAAGATGATCTTCTAGAAAAGTGTTTTGTATGAAATTAAGAATCTAAAAAGATCAACTCAATTTTTTTGTGAATAGTAAATTATCAATAGTGATTTTACACTTAGGATTAGTAATGTGACCGAATGGATTGTTAATCTCAGTTAAATAAAGAATTAATATAATTTAGTCACCTTGATCAAGTAATGTGATTCAATAAAATAGGTAAATAACTGTTTCAGAAATTATTTGTCAAGTATTAGTTTTTTTGGGTGAATAGTGTTTTTAATTAAAAATTAAATTACAAATATTTTTATAAAATGGAGTTAATTTTTGAATTCAGAGCATCAATATAAGGTTAAGGTGACTTTTGGGGAAATTTCGGAAAAAAATGAATTTTTGGTGAATATTGAAAATAAAGTTTATAGTTTTGGGTGTTTAATGACCTAATTAGTGATTTAATAATTATGTAATAACTCTGGTCGACTTATGAATAGTAAGATAAGGTATTAGGTGTCCCAGGTGGCCAATACCATGGAAAAATACCATAGGGAAGCCCATGGTTTTTCCAATACCACCGATGAGGTGTCCCTTGGAAATTAATGCTTTGTCCCTTCACTTATCCTATAAATACCCACCCTTTACTCCTATAATTTTCACTCCCAACTCTCCCTCAAATAATCTCTATTACCATTACCTCCCAAGGATTCCTCCCAAGCTTCCCTCAAGCCTCCAAGGTCCTAACTTTTGAGGTTTAGGATATATGCTTTAAGGTAAGGGATTATTTAACTCATCCCATTTTCAAAGTTCTACTTTCATGTCAAGTCTTTCAAGTTCCTCTATTCCATGTTGGGTTATGATATATATATTCATAATATTTTCCTTTTATGTTCACATTATCGGATAACCTATTTAATCTCATCAATTCTTTTTTCAGAAGTTTAAGTGACGCCACTAGGCTGCCGAATTTTTGTATGAGAAATTTTATTTTCTTCTTCCTATCATGTTTTTTCATTTCATATGTTATGTCATAAAATTTTAATTACCATGTTCTTATATAGTTTATATAATGTCCCTATACTATTTTATGGATCATTTATTAGTGGGTGACCCAATTCCCCACTCTTTTCAATGTTTTCAAAAACCCTGCAACATAGCTGGTATGCTGCTGAATTTTTGCCAGAAAATGTCTCTCTCTTTTTCTAAAATTATTTTATTTTATTAATTTAATACACAAAAATCTTTATTCTAAATATTTATTCACATATATATCCAAAGTTTCTATTTTAAATTCTGGGATTTACATAAATGAGACACGATTTTGTTTTCCATGTGTTTAAAGTGACATAAAGATCACATATTTAAAGTAGTTTTTAAAATGTTATGACTATGAAATGTAACCCATTTCTTTTATTTTATACGGGTTATTTATGAAATAAATGGTGATGATATATGTGTCTCACATAATAATAAAAATAAATTAAGGCTGTGCTCTGATAGCGCTCCAATGCATTGGGTAAAGACTTAATCTCTATAGATGACCATTTTAATGATACCTTGGTGAATAACCTTGATAAACTTTTTGTAACACCTTGGGGATGGACCTTGGTGATACAAAAATAATTGTCTAAGTTAAATGTTTTATCCACATATTCATGTTATAAAACATGTTATTTATTATTATATGCCTCATGATCTATTTTTCATGCCTAATGTCTTATTATCATGACTTTATTGATGTATCTCAAATTCACATCTAAAATGTTTCTCCTGTTTCCTTTACTGGGCCTTCTGCTCACCCTTTCCATTGATGTATTCTCTTGGGTTATGAGATGATGTAATGAAAATAAGATGAACAATGAATAATCCTTTCATGTGTTTAAGAAAATGTTTTATGTCTTCATGTATTAAGTTCTTGGTTTCCAAGACATGAAACCTTAAAGATCCTCGGTTTTGTATAATGAAGCAAAAAGTCTATGTAATGAAAAAAGTGGGATGCCACAGCTGATATCAAATGATATTTTAGTTATTTATGGAAATTAGGATAAGAAGCCTTTAGGAAGAACCCTATAGAAAAGTTTAAATATAGGAAATCTTCCTTGTATTTTGGTGAGTATTGAGTAAGTTTTTTATAAAGAAAATACATCCATGTTTGGATACGAGCAGGTAGAAGTGGCTTTAGAACAGATGTACATAGTGGTAAAAACCAAAAACTCCACTTTGAGCTGGACTCGAATGGGTACTAGTACATGACAATGGGTCTTGCTGCACTCTTTGTTACGACGCTCTCAGGGGATATGTTTGGTTAATCACATGCTTTTTATGAATCATTATGAAGGAATTATAGAGAAATATAATTTTATATTTAAGAACATTTAAGACGTAGAATCCTTTATCGTTAAAAGATTTGTAAATGAAACAAGTTTCTCACTAAGATTTTATTATTTTAGAAAATGGTGGGGAATAGGAGGAACTGTGAAAATGGTGAATGCAGTGGACCATGCGCTAACAGCCCTCCGATGGAAGCCGGAATGGAAACATTCATGCAAATGATGAACCAAATGACTCATGTTATGAGTAATAACTTGAATCAAGCTGAGAGGACGATCTCACCATGAAGGGAGAAACATTATGTTTAGTCTATTATGTTCCAACAACCGCTAACCTTTAGTGGATCGACTAACCCATTGATTTTTGAACAATAGATTAGCTCTATAGAGAAAAGTTTTTATATGCTACATTTCTCAGAGCAAGAAAAGGTCACCATTGCTGTCTATCACTAAGAGGGGGAAGATGATCAGTGGTGGGAACTGATCAAAAACACAAGGAAAAGAGTGGATTTAGTAGCTATGAATTGGGAAGAGTTCATGGGAATATTCTTCAATAAGTATTTTCCTTGTTCGATGAGAACGATAATGGAAAAAGAATTTCTCAAACTGAAGAAGAAGGAGATTGAATCTGTTGGAATCTATGAGATGAACTTCACAACGCTTTCCCATTATACCTCAACCTTTGTCATGCACCCTAATGGGAAGGTTGATAGATTCTTTGGTGGACTACGACCTCATCTGCAGAATAATCTTGCCACTAGGACTACGATAGCTACGACGAAATAATGTTAAGTGCTATGAAAGTCAAAATGGAGTTTGGTTAGACACAGTGGTCTCACAAATCTAATGAGAAGAAGAGAGCTCTAGATCCCAAACTGGGAAGAAGATTTGATCAGGAAAGAGGTGGAAACCAAATGCAACATTCCAGATGCAATAAATGAGGGAAGAAGCATTCGAGGAAGTGCATGATTGGAAGTGTAAAGTGATACAAATGTGGAAGAGAAGGCCATATTGCTCAGAATTGTCATGGTGAGGTGAAGCCTCAAATCCCCAACACTAACAATAGATGATAGATGGTTCTGGGACTACCTGAAGTCAAATTCTTCAAGTGTGGACAGCTTGGACACATTTCTAATCTGTGTCCAAATCTGATGGCAGTGGAGGGGAATCGCCATCAACCTTAGCAAAGGCCAAAGGAGCAAGGTCGTGCTTTTTATATCACAACAACTGATGTTGAAGTTATGAATGACGTGGTAGCAGGTACTCTTGTTGTCCTCTCAAAATTATCATGTACTTTGTTTGATTCTAGTTCTATGAATTCCTTTATTTCCACTATGTTTTCAAATAATATAGAATCAATCCCCGAACTGCTAGATTTAGAGTTGTCAGTCAATACTCCAAGTGGGATTATCTATGCATCAACAGTGTTTAGTGACTCTAGAGTTTACTTTAGGGAGTAAAATCTTATCGCAAATCTAGTAGTCCTTCCCACGATGGAATTCGATGTTATAATAGGGATGGTCTGGCTTTCAAAGTATAATGATAAGATCAAATGCAGAAGTAAGGAAATATCAGTATCCTTGAATGAACTCCATAAAATTATCTTCCATGGAGAGCTATCACGACCTGATATTTGTCTAGAGGAACCTCCTATAGCCTTATTTATGGAGTTAATCGGTGAGGGTGAAGAAGGAAAATGGAGTGTACAAATAGAAGATGTTCTGATTGTTCAAGAATACGTGGACGTATTTCCTGAGGAGTTACCTGGACCTCCCCGAGAAAGAGAGGTAGAGTTATCAATTGAACTTCTACCTAGATCTCAACTGATATCAAAGACCCTATATATAATGGAAAATGTGGGGCTAGAGGAGTCAAAGAAACAACTCCAAGACTTGTTGGAGAAGGGGTTTATCTGACCGAGTGTGTCTCCTTGGATATAAACAGTTCTCTTTGTGAAGAAGAAGGATGGATCAATGCGGCTGTGCATTGATTATAGAGAACTGAATGGGATCACAGTGATGAAAAAATACCCTCTTCCAAGAATTGATGATTTATTTGACCTACATCGTGGGGCTCAATTCTTAAATAAGATTGATCTTCGATATGGTTATCATCAACTGAGGGTGAAGAAGGAATATATTCCAAATACTGCCTTCCTATCATGATATGGGCATTATGTGTTTACCGTTATGCCCTTTGGCTTGACTGATGCTCCTTCTATTTTTATGGATTTGATGAATAGAGACTTTAAAGACAACCTTGATAACTTTGTGGTAGTTTTTATTGATTATATTTTGATATATTCAAAAGGTCATGAGGAGCATAAAAATCATCTGAGGGTTATTTTGAAAACTCTGCGGAAGGAGAGGCTCTTTGGAAAGTTTAGCAAGTGTGAGTTTTGATTTCAAGAACTGGCTTTATTGGTGCACAACATAACCAATGAAGGAATCTTGGTTGACCCTGTGAAGACAATGGTTGTGGAAGAGTGGCCTCAACCCACAACAGTTACAGTGATTCGTAGTTTCCTTGGTATAGAAGGATATTATAGGAATTTTGGGAAAAACATATCATGACATTCTAATCCAATAACCATGTTTAATCAAAAAGAGGATAAGTTCATCTGGAAAAAAGAATATAAGGAAAATTTTCAATAGATGAATAAGAGATTGGTTACTTCACCCGTGTTAACACTACCCTCTATCAGAGAAGGATTCGTTATTTTTAGTGTTGCATCTCTGAAAGGTCTTGGGTGCGTCCTCATGCAAAATGACAATGCAATTTCTTAGGAATCTCATCAGTTGAAGCAATGTGAGCAGAATTATCCTACTCATGATCTAGAGCTGGCGGCAGTTGTTTTTTCTCTAAAGATATAGAGGCACCCTCTTTATGGGGGAAATGTGATATATACACTGACCACCAAAGTTTAAAGTATATTCTCATGTAGAAAGAATTGAACATGAAACAAAGGACATGGTTGGAGATTATTAAAGACTATGATTATTCAATTCATTATCACCCTGTAAGATAAAACAAATTCATGGATGTGTTAAGCAGGAAAGACCCTGTTGTTCTAGAGACAATGAGGATCCTAGGAGATCCCTTGATTAAGGATGTAGTAAAACTGGACATGGGAATTTTAAGGGAAGGGACATCATCAACACAATCCCAAATGATTTCTCGACCTTCACTACTAGAGAAGATCAAGAAGGATCAAAAAGAAGATATTTTATTGTAGGAGAAGTTTGAAGTTGTGAAGGATAAGATTTTTTCTGATTTCAATATGGATCAAGAAGGTGTATCGAAATTTCGTACATGATTATGTGTTCCATCACTTCCGGAGATAAATAAAGAACTAATGGATGAAGCTCATAGCTCTACTTTCTTTATACATCTTGGAAGCACTAAAATGTATAAAGACAATAATTATCATTATGGGTGGGATAACTTGAAGAGGGACATTGCTGATTACACTACATGGTGACTAGTGTGTCAACACATAAAGTCTAAATGACAACTTATAGCATCCCACATTTTTCATCACATAAAAATTCATTACATTATACAAAACCGAGTATCTTTAAGGTTTAGTTTCTTGGAAACCGGGAACTTAATATAGGACAACATTAAAAATCTTCTCAAAAACATGAAAGGATTCTTAATTTGTTCATCCTATGTTCATTAATGCATCTCATACCCTGGGAACATACATCAAAGAAAAGGGTGAGGAGAAGGCCCAGTAAGTGAAATAAGGAAACATTCTACATGTGAATCTAAGATACATCAATAAAGGCATGATAAAAAACATTAAGTCTTGAGAAAGATATCATGAGGCATATCATAATGAAAATAACATGATTAATAACTTGAAGATGTGGCTACAACATTGAACATAGACAATCACGGACATATCACCAAATTCCATCCCCAAGGAGTCATTTAATAATAATTTCCAATGTTATTCACCAAGGTATCGTTAAAATTGTAATCCCTAGAGATTACATCATTACCAAATGCATTGGAGCGTTATCAGGTCGCACCCTTAAATTTGTATTTACGTACATGTGAGCCAAATATATCATCATCACTCATTTCCTAAATAACCCATATAGCATAAAATAAATGGATTTCATTTCATAATAATATCATTTTAAAACCCGCTTTTAAGACATGATATTTCTTTTCATTTTAAACCCATAGAAAAGGAAATAAGGTTTCATGTATGTAAATCCCAAAATTAAAATAAATTTTTTTTATACATGTTATAATACCATTTTTGAAGAATGATCTTTGAGTATTAAATTAATAAAATAAAATAATTTGAGAAAAAGAGAGAGACATTTTGAGACAAATATTCCGCAGCATATAGGCTATGTTATAGGGTTTTAGAAAACATTGAAAAAAGAGGGGACATAAGTTACCCACTCATAAATGATCCACAAAATAGTTGAGGGACAGAATATAAAGAATTTAAGAACATGTTAATGAAATTTGTAAGACATACAATATGAAATGAAAAATTTGAAAGGAATACAAAAATAAGATTTCTCTTATAAGAATTCGGCAGCCTAACAGCGTCACTTAAAACTTATAAAAATGAATTGATGAGATAAAATAGGTTCTCTCATAATATGACCATAAAAATACAGTATGATGGATATAGATATCATTACCAAACATAAGAAGAAGTAACTTGAAATACATGACATGAAAATATAACTTTAAAAATGAGAAGGGTGAAAGAATCCCTTACAAAAATTCGACAGCCTAACGACGCCTCATAAAAATTCATAAAATGAATTGATTAGAGAAAGAGGGGGTATCTCATCATATTAAAATACAAATTAAGTAAGTTTAACATAATATAACATCCTTCAACATAAGAACATGTAGCATAAATGAATTGACATAAAAGAGAGTACTTGAAAAGAAAGAGAGAGGTATGATCCCTTACCTTGAAGTGTAACTTCGAAAGCATGAAGGTCGGGACCTTAGGAGACTTGAGGAAAACTTGGGAGGACTCCTTGGGAGGTAAAAAGACCAAAAAATCGTTGGTGAGGATTTTTAAATGAAATTAATGAGGGAAAGTCTTGGTATGTATAGGAGAAGTGTCGGGACAAAGCATTAATGGCCAAGGGACACCTCATCGGTGGTATGGAAAAAACCACGAGATTTCCCATGGTATTTTTCGATGGTATTGGCTACTTGGGACACAAGATACCTTATCTTACTATTCATAAGTCAGCTAGAATTATTTCATAATTACTGCATCCTTAATGATGTCATTAAACAAGTGAAACTCAAAAACTGTATTTTCACTATTCACTGAAAATTCAACTTTCTCTGAAAAATACCAAAAATTCACCTTAACTAAATATCGATGCTCTGATTTCAAAAATGAACACCATTTCCTGAAAATAATTTTCTAAATATTTTAAATTTATTCATTAAATAAAAACACTATTAACTAAAAATTCAACTTTCTTAGAAAAATCCAAAAAATTCACCTTAAACAAATATTGATGCTCTGATTTTAAAAATGAACTCTATTTTATGAAAATAATTTTGTAAATAATTTTAATTTGATTTTTAAATGAAAAAACTATTCACTTGAAAAAACTAATACGTAACCAAATATTTCTAAAACATTTATTTACCTATTTTATTGAATAACTTTACTTAATCAAGGTGACTAAATTATAATAATACTTTCTTTAGTGATGTTACTTAATCAATTTGGTCACATTACCAATCATAAGAATAAATTAACTATTCATAATTTACTGTTCACCAAAAATTAAATTAGTCTTATTAGACTCTATATTTCATACTGAACACAGCTGTAGAAGACAATTTTTTGAAAATCATTACACATTATTAATTATTTAAGGTTAACATAAATAATTTTTAAAAAAATATCTTTTTTTGTAGAATTCATCAATAATATGTATACTATAATTATCCGTACATTAGAAAATTCACAAATATTGCCATAAAAATAAATCACAATTTTTATTTAAATCAAAAGATTACATGAGGCAGTTATGGTCTTGCTACATAACCCCTTATAACACAAGCATAGGACCTAAGAGTATGGTGTGCTAGGGTGATAGAATCTTGGAATGGCTCAGCCAACATTTCTCAAGTAGTGATTTCTATCAATTTGAACTTCTCACGAAGGCGATTCTGTTCCAGATTCACACGATGAAGTTCGGCTAGGGTTTGGTCCAGAGCAAAGCCCAAAGATGCTACCTCCTTCCCAAGTTCCGTCAGATGGGTTTCGATTAGCCCAAGACTACTGGATAGGGCCATCAAATATTTTTTCTATATTAATTAATCAAGATCAATTGTATATATAGACAATAATCATAACATTTAGTTTCCCACGGACTTATTGACCAGTATTCATATTCTAATTATACTCATTTTATTAAAGGAAATAGTTTTGTTGAGTATAAAATAAAATTATGCACAATGTTTGGAAACAAAATTTATTCAATATTTTGGGTCCTTAAAATATTCCCCCATTAATAAATTGCAGCCTTGCAATTTTAAAAATTGGTCTTGGATATTTCGTTGAATGTCCCACATCGGAAAAGATTCAGTAAAACTATTACTTTAAAAGAAATAAACGGAAGTAAAAACATCACCCAGGTTAACCCATACTAGGATTCCATGTAGGAAAACATGGATATGGAAGAGAAAACATAGGGTCAAGTTCTGATAGAGAGTGATAGAAAACATTATTAAGATAAATTTTACCACATGAAGATCAAAAACATAAGATGTGTTAAACGGTCTTTGATTACCCATTTGGAAATGTAAACCAACAACATTTCTGTTTTACATTTCTTTTCATAGTTTTGAGGAATTCATTTACTACATAGAATGAAACAAAAGTAAATATTTTCACCTTCAAGTATACTCTCATCCCTTATAAATTTTCCACCAAGACTAATCTTTTCTCCAAACAATGATCACTCAAGAAGACTTGGTCTCATCAAAAGCACAAGAATAATCTTCCAGAGAATCACATAATCCAAAAAAGATTAACTATCTATTTATTCTATCTTTAAACATTATCCCAAAAACATAAAGGGTAAGATAAATCAAATCTTCAAAAATAATGAACCCCATAGGAAGAGAAACTACTTTTAATCTTCCAAATTCCACGGTACTACCGAAAGTTCATCATAGACCATTCCATAAATAACTATCCTTATGATTTCCCAAAATAAACCAAAATAAGATTGAAACCCAAATATAGGATTGATTTGATAACATAGTCTTCCAAGATAAATTTTATTGTTCATCTCCCAACAACAACAACCCCTCTTAAAGTCTTATAACAAAATTAGCTAACCTAATCACATTTTCCCCAAGATAGGTTAATTATTTCCAAAAGTAACCTAAAATACCATAAGTTCACCTTACATTCATTGATTCATCAAAATATAAGTCAACCTTCACTTATTAATGAAAATAACATAGTAATCTATTTACCCTGATCATATAGGGTCCCCAAATTATTGAAAGTCTTCTAAAATAATATTCATCTTTTAAACCCCTAATCATTTTTTTCATGAAGAACAACTTCACCACATAGATACATGATACATAACAATAGATGTTTTCTTTAATGATAAAAAACAATCTTAGGTAGTGACTCGATGTTCTTAGAAAACATTAAAGATATTATCATAGATCACGATCTAAAATAAAACATGACATAGACAATTTTTTCAATGAAGTTACATGTACATCAGTCATCATGATACATCTCAGCATAGGACTTGCATTGTTCCCTTGACCTTGAAGATTGTTGAAGATAATAATTCTTCTTATCCCATACAAGAGAAAATTGCCTTGGATAATGTCCAACTTATCCACACATAAGATATTTAATAGTTTAAGGTACAATATATTTAACCTTATCTCAATTCATCACATTATCCATTTTTTTAAAGTAGTTAGAAACTTTAGGCCCTATCATCCGAAACATAAAACAGCTCCTAGTTCTTTTGTGACATTTTCTTTGGTGGCTCTTTACACACTTTTTGCACAAATGAAATTGGGTCTTCATTCCCAAATCACCTTTATCAGATGAACATCCTTGAGAATTTATCTTCCTCTTCCTAGATGAATTTGGGCATTCAACTAGGTACCAATTATTAATTGTGAATTTTGATAGCTGGTTTGGCATAATCACAATATGTTTAACTTGATCTATTGTCATCTCTATCATATTAATAGGGAAATCGTCACATTTCCTATCACATTGGTTGTTGGTACATGTTCTTCTACTTACCTCCATTAACTTTGAAAAGAAAGTACAATTAGGGAGACATAGCCAATAATCATGAAAAAAAACATGACGCAAAAAGGAAAAAAGTGTAGAAGAAAAGTATTTCCTAACTTGTGATCCCCTAGGTTCCAATCTAGGTTATCCATGATGGTATATTCTGATGTGAATCTTTATTTTATTATATCATTATTCCATTAATAATGTTTTATACTATGCTTATGAATTTACCAAAGCAAATCCCCCGGGAGTGTCAAACCAAGAGTGCAGCAAGGCCCGTTGTCGTGCACCAGGTTACCCTGGGTCAAGCCCGAAACACCTTGTCAGAGTTTTCACTCCTAGGTACATCTGTTCCAAAGCCACCTCTAATTGTTCGTATCCAGACATGGATTTATTTGTTTGGAAACTGCTTACTCAATACATCACCAATATAATAGGATTCTTTCCTATATTTAATATATTCATTACGAAACCTTGTAATGTTTTCAAATCCTAATTTCCACAAATAACTAAACAAGACATTGATACCAACTATATAATCCTACCATTTTCATCACATAAACATTCATTACATTATAAAAAACTGAGGATCTTTAAGGTTTAATGTCTTGGAAACCAGGAAATTAATACATGACAACATAAAAAATATACTATTAAACACTTGAAAGGATTCTTCATTTTTTCATCCTATGTTCATTACTGCATCTCATACCCTAGGAACATACATCAAAATAAAGGGTGAGAAGGAGGTCTAGTAAGGGAAACAAGGGAAACATTCTACATGTGAACTTGAGATACATCAATAAATTCATGATAAATAACATTAAGGCTTGAGAAAGAGATCATGAGGAATATCATAATGAAATGAACATGATTAATAACATGAATATGTGGCTAAAAATTTAAACATATAAAATCATGAACATATCACCAATGTCCAACCCCAAGTTGTTATTTAAAAAATTACCATTTTTATTCACCAAGGTACCGTTAAAATTGTAAACCCTAGAAATTACATCATTACCCAATGCATTGAAGCTATATTAGGGTGCACCCTTAAATTTTTCTTTAAATACATGTGAGACACGTATATCACCATCAAGAATTTCATAAATAACCCATATAGCATAAAAGAAATGGGTTTCATTTCATAATCATATCATTTTAAAAACTGCTTTTAAGACATGTTCTTAATGTCATTATAAACCCATGGAAAATGAAAGCGGGTTTCATGTATGTAAATACCAGAATTAAAATAGACCATTTTGATATATATGTATATACCCCTATTGATGAAAGAACTTTTAGTATGCAATTAATAAAATGAAATAATTTGAGAAAAATAGAGAGACATTTTGAGATGAAAATTCCGCAGCATAATGGCTATGTTAGAGGGTTTTAGAAAACATTGAAAAGAGAGGGGACATGGGTTACCCACTAATAAATGATCCAAAAAATATTATAGGGTAGAATATAATGGATATAATAAAATGGTAATGAAATTTGAAAGACATACCATATGAAATGATAATCTTGAATGGAAGACAAAAATAAGATTTCTCTTATAAAAATTCGACAGGCTAACGACATCACATAAAATTTCTAATAATGAATTGATGAGATCAAATAGGGTATATCATAATATGAAAAAATGGACAGTATTGTGGATATATAGATCATACCAAACACAAGAAAAAGTAACTTTAAAGACTTTACATGAAAATAAAACGTTGAAATGAGAAGGGTGAAAAAATCCCATACAAAAATTCGGCAGCCTGACGATGCCACTTAAAAATCCTTAAAATGAATTGATGAGAGTAAGAGGGGGTCTTTTATCACATTAAAATAAAAATTAAAGTAAGGTGAATATAAAATAACATTCTCCAACATAAGAACATGGAGCATAAAATAAATGACATAAAAGAGAGTACTTGAAAAGAAAGAGGGATGTATGATCCCTTACCTTGAAGTTTAACGTCGAAAGCATGAAGGTCGGGACCTTGGGAGGCTTAAGGGAACCTTGGGAGGACTCATTGGGATTTAAATAGACCATATCTTCATTGGAGATGATATGGAAATGAAATGAATGAGGGAAAGGCTTGGTATTAATACGATAAGTGTGGGGACAATGAATTAATGGCCAAGGGACACCTCATCGGTGGTATTGGAAAAACAATGGGCTTGCCCATGGTACTTTCCCATGGTATTGGCCACTTGGGACACCTCATACCTTATATTACTATTCATAAGTCTACCAGAATTATTGCATAATTATTACATCCTTAATGATGACATTAAACACCCAAAACTCAAAAATTGTATTTTCACTATTCACAGAAAATTAAAGTTTCTCATAAAAATCTGAAAAAATCATCTTAAGAAAATATCGATGCTCTGGTTCCAAAAATGAAGTCCGTTTTATGAAAAAAATTTCTAAATATTTTTAATTTAATTTTTAAATAAATTCTCTATTTACTGAATATTCAACTTTCTCAGTAAAATCCCACAAATTCACCTAAACCAAATATCGATGCTCTGATTTCAAAAATGAACTCCATTTTATTAAAATAATTTTCTAAATATTTTTAATTTAGTTTTTAAATAAAAACACTATTTACTGAATATTCAACTTTCTCAGAAAAATCCCAAAACTTCCCCTTAACCAAATATCTATGCTCTGATTTTAAAAATGAACTCCATTTCATGAAACTAATTTTTTAAATATTTTTAATTTAATTTTTAAATAAAAACACTATTCACCTGAAAAAACTAAATTTTAACCAAATATTTATGAAATAGTTATTTACCTATTTTATTGAATCACATTACTTAATCAAGGTGCCTAAATTATATTAATACATTCTTAAGTGAAGTTACATAATCCATTTAGTCACATTACTAATCATAAGCAGAAATTCACTATTCATAATTTATTATTCAGCAAAAATTATGTTGATCTTATAAGACTCTATATTTCATATAAAACACAGCTGTAGAAGATCAATTTTATTAAAATCATTACACATTATTTATTATTTAAGGCTTACATAAATATTAAAAAATATCTCTTTTTCTAGAATTCATCAAATATATGCATACTATAATTATCCATAAATTTTAAAAGTCACAAATTTCACCATAAGAATACATCACAATTTTTATTAAAATCAAAGGATTACCCATGGTAGTTATGGTCTTGATACATAACCCCTTATAACACCATTATAGGACAAAAGAGTAAGGTGTGCTAGTGTGATAGAATCTTGGGACAGATGAGCCAACATTGCCCGAGTAGTGATTTCTATCAACATGAACTTCTCGCGAAGGCGATTCTGTTCCAACATCACACGAAGAAGTTCGGCTTGGGGTTAGTACAGAGAAAATCACAAAAGGTGCTACCTTCATTCTCGAGTTCCATCAGATGGGCTTTGATCGGCTTGAGACTACTGGATGGGGCCATCAAATCTTTTTTCAATATTAATTAATCATGATCACTTGTATTTATAGACAATAATTGTAACATTTAGTTTCCCAAAGTCTTATTGACCAATGGTCATATAACAGTCAAAACCCAACAGTCTTATTTTAATTATACTTATTTTATTAAATGAAATAGTGTTATTGAGTATAAAATAAAATAACACACAAAGTTAGGAAACAAAATTTATTCAAAATTTCAGGTCGTTACACAACTTCCAAAGGGGGTATTACAACTGCTACCCATACCAGCAAGGATGTGGGATAATATCACTATGTAATTTTTCACTAGTCTCCTGAAAACATCCATAGAGAACAACTCAAAATGGGTTATAGTGGACCGTCTCACCAAGACCGCCCTTTTTATCTATTTTTAGGATGATTTCTCCTTGGATAAACTTGCAAAGACATACGTAAAGGAAGTTCTAAGGCTTTATGGGGTACCACTATCCATTGTACCTGATCATGATCCAAGATTCACAACATAATTTTGGAGAAGTCTTCACCATGCTCTGAATACTGAATTGAATTTTAGTACGGACAATCATCCTTAAACTGATGGAAAATCTGAAAGGACTATTCAGACACATGAGGACATGTTGAGATTATGTTGAAGGGAATTTAAAGGTGGATGGGATCAACACCTACCATTAGTTGAGTTCTCATACAAAAACAGCTTCCATTCTAGTATTTAGATGGCACCCTATGAAGATCTGTGTGGAAAGCGATGTAGAACTCTTACTTGTTGGGATGAAGCTGGTGAGAGAAAGCTTCTTGGGCCTGATCTTGTGCAAGAGATGACAGAAAAGGTTCATGCCATCCAACAACACATAAAGGCTGCTCAGAATCGGTAGAAGAGATATGTTGACAACCGTCGAAGGGACTTGGAGTTTGGTGTTGGTGACAATGTCTTCCTTGGAATTTCTCCATGGAAGAGAGTCATGCGGTTTTGGAAGAAAGGGAAGCTCAGCCCTAGGTACATTTTTTCCTATGAAATTCTTGATCACATAAGAGAAGTGGCCTATAATCTAGCACTTCCACCGAACATAGATCAAGTTCACAATGACTTCCATGTATCTCTCTTGATGAAGTACATGCCCGACCCTTCGCATGTACTGAACCCAGAGGTGGTACAACTAGAACATGACATCTCTTATGAGGATCAGCCAGTAGAGATCATAGACCTTAGAGAAAAGGTTCTACGCAACATTACTACCCACCTTGTGAAAGTGTTGTGGAGGAATCATATGTATGAAGAAGAAACGTGGGAGCCTGAGGAAACAATGGATAAAAAGTACAGTCACCTTTTCGATTAGGCCTTTGGTTGAAAATTTTGGGGATGAAATTTCTTAATGGGGGAAGAATGTAACGACCCAAACATTTTGAATAGTCTATTATCTTACTCATAATGATTTAATAGAGATGTTAATTTCTAATACAGAAAGAAGATACCATGGACTCATCCACTAGTCTCAGGCCGATTGAATCCCATCTGATGTGACTTGGGATAGAGGTAGCACCAATGGGATTTGCTTTGGACCAAACCCATCTTGGACATCATCATGTGAGGCTCGATCGGAATCACCTTTGGAAGAAGTTCACGCATATAGAAATCACTACTTGGGAAATGTTGGACAAGGAACCCTCAGATTCTCTCACATTATCAAACCATACACTTAAGTCCTATGCTGGTGTTATAAGGGGCTATGTGATGAGACCATTACTACCTTGTGTAATATTTTGAGATAAATACAATTGTGATTTCATCCTATGGTGAAGTTTGTGTTTTTTTCAAATGTTGAATAAAAATAGGATGTATATTGATGAATTTTGGAAAACAGGGATATTTTAAAATATTTATGTAAACCTTAAATAATAAATGATGTGTAATGATTTTCAAAAAATGTTCTATTGGAAATGTGTTCAGTAAGAAATTTATAATCTAATAAGATCAAATTAATTTTGTTTGAATAGTAAATTATGAATAGTGATTTTACGCTTAGGATTAGTAATGTGACCGAATGGATTAGTAATCTCTCTTAAAGAAAGTATTAATATAATTTAGGCACCTTGATTAAGTAATGTGATTCAATAAAATAGGTAAATAACAGTTTCAGAAATCATTAGTCACGTATTAGTTTTTAGGGTGAATAGTTTTTTTAAATAAAAATTAAATTAAAAATATTTAGAAAATTATTTTTATAAGATAGAGTTCATTTTTAAATTCATAGCATTGATATAAGGTTAAGGTGATTTTTGGAGATTTTTCAGAAAAAAATAAATTTTCAGTGAATAGTGAAAATAATGTTTTTAGTTTCGGGTGTTTAATGACATCATTGAGGATTTAATAATTATATAATAATTCTGGATGACTTATGAATAGTAATATAAGGTATGAGGTGTCCCAAGTGGCCAATACCATAGTAAAATACCATGTTCAAGCCCATGTTTTTTCCAATACCACCGATGAGGTACTGCTTGGCAATTACTGCTTTGTCCCCTCACTTCTCCTATAAATTCCCAACCTTTCCTCCTATAGTTTTCACTCCCAATTCTCCCTCAACGAAGCACGGGTTCCATTACCTACCAAGTAGTCCTCCCATGTATCCCTCAAGCATCCTAGGTGCCAACCATTGAGTTTTGGGAGTTACGTTTTACGGTAAGGGATTCTTTCACTCTTCACATTTTCAAAGTTCTTCTTTCATGTCAAATATTTCAAGTTCCTTTCACCCATGTTGGGGTATGATATCTATATTCATCATACATTCCTTTGATTTTCACATGATGAGATACCCTATATAATCTCATCAATTCATTTTTTTGATGTTTTATTGACGCCGTTAGGTTGCCGAATTTTTCATAAGAGAAATCTTATTTTTTCCTTCCTTTCATGTTTTTTCATTTCAAATAGTATGACATTAAAATTTCATTACCATGTTCTTATATCATTCATATTATGTCCCTATACTATTTTATGGATCATTTATGAGTGGGTGACCCATGTCCCCTCTTCTTTCAATGTTTTCTAAAACCCTGCAACAAAGCCGTTATGCTACTGAATTTTCGTCTCAAAATGTGTCTCTCTTTCTCTCAGATTAATTTATTTTATCAATTAAATACTAAAAACACATTATTCTACAAGGATATTCACATATATTTCAAACTTTTTTATTTAAAATTTTTGGATTTTCATACATGATACACGCTTTCCATTTTCGTGGGTTTAAAGTGACATAAAGATCACGTCTTTACAGCAGTTTTTAAAATGTTATGACTATGAAATGAAACCCATTCCTTTTATGCTATATGGGTTATTTATGAAACGATTAATGATGATATATGTTGCTCACATGAGAATAAAGTAAAATTAAGGGTGCTCCCTGATAGCTCTCCAATGCATTGGGTAAAGACTTAATCTCTATAGATGACCATTTTAACGATACCTTGGTGAATAACCATGGTAATTTTTTATGACATCTTGGGGATGGACCGTTGTGATACAAAAATTATTATAAAAGTTAAATGTTGTAGCCACATCATCAAGTTATGAAACATGTTATTTTTATTATGATATGCCTTATGATTTCTTTCTCATTCCTTAAAGTTGTGTATCATGACTTTATTGATGTATCTCAAGTTCACATGTAAACTATTCCTCCTGTTTCCCTTACTGGGACTTCTTCTCACCCATTCCTTTGATGTATGCTCCCATTATATGAGATGATATAAGGAACATAGGATGAAAAATGAAGAAGCCTTTCAAGTGTTTAAGAAGAATGTTTTATGTCATCATATATTATGTTCTTGATTTCAAAGACACTAAACCTTAAAGATCCTCGGTTCTGTATAATGTAGCGAGAAGTCTATGTATTAAAAAAGGATGGATTCCATAGCTATATGTATCATTCTAAATTTCTATTTTTTATTAGGTATAACATGAATAAAATATATCTTCCCAAATTTCAAATTCCATCTTCATATACGAATTCAATCAATCTCCAATCATTCAGAACATTAATTTTCTTTTGAAACTCCTCATCCTCAGTCAGAGAACTTTTTGTCCATTATAATAATGATGGTTTAGAAACCATTTGAAAAAGTATTTATGTTTCACCTTCCATGATTATTCTCATATCAATCATTACTAGATCCATGAACATAGGATGCCTTTCCACTCTCATCTTGTTCAAAACTCCATGATCCTTTTACCCAATGCATTTTCCACAATATTTTCCTTCCCCGAGTGATAGTGTATAATGCAATCATAATCATTCAATAGTTAAATTCATCGTCTTTTTCTCAAGCTGATTTCATTCTCTATGAAAATATACTTCAAAATCTTTTGATTGGTATATATCTCACGTTTTCAACATAGAGATAGTGTCTCCCTATATTCAAAGAAAATATTAAAGCTGATAACTCAATATCATGAGTAAGATAGTTTTGTTCCTGAATTATTAGGTATCGTGATGCATAGGTAATAACTCTATCCTTCTAAATAAGGACGCAGCCAAGCCCTTTCTTGTAAGTATCATTATAAATAACAAACTCATCATTCCCCAATGGTAGTGTCAAGATAAGAGCATTGACTAGTCTTATCTCCAGTTATTCAAAACCTTCTTCACAATCCATCTCCCAATAAAATTTAACCCCTTATATGTTATCATGGTTAATAGGTTTTCCAATGGAGAAAAATTCTAGACAAAATAGTGATAATAACCTGCTAAACCAATAAAAATGTGTAAATCAGTTATACTTATTAGTGTTGGCTATTATTGTATTTATCTTTTCTTAGAAGGATCAAAAATGATTTCATCCTTAGAGAAAATATTGCCAAGAAATAAAATTTCTTCAAGCCAGAATTCACATTTGATAAACTTCCCATATAATTCATTTATTCTGAGGGTTTTGAGAATAGTATTAAAGTGATTTGTTTGATATTTATAGATTCTTTATAATACCAGGATATCATCATTAAATACTACTACAAATTCATCAATATATTCCTTGAAAAATCTATTCATTAGATCCATGAAAATAGATGGTGCATTAGTCAGTCCCAAAGGCATTAATATAAACACGTAATGCCCATAACTAGTACGAAATGCTATCTTATGAATGTCTTCTTACTTCACGCACAACTGATGATATCCAGATCAAAGGTCAATATTTCAAAAAATATTCAGATCCATGAATTTGATCGAATAAATCATCAATGGGAGGTAGGGAATACATGTTCTTTATTTTTATAGAATTGATCTCCCTATAGTCAATGCACAACCACATAAATCCACATTTCTTCATAATAAAAAGAATAGGGGCTCCCCATGGAGAAACACTAGGGAGAATAAATCCTTTATTATGCAATTCCTTTAGTTTTTTCTTTATTTCCACTAATTCTAGAGTGGCTATTCTATAAGGGTTCTGTGATATGGGCCTTGAACTAGGAATTTGATAAAGGGAAAACTCAATTTATTGTTCTTGAAGATTTCTAGGTAAATCCTCTAGAAGCACATCAACATATTCTTGTACAATAGGTACGTCCTCTATTCGAACAATCTTTTACACACCCATTGTTATTTCATTCTCTTCCTCTCTAGTAATTGAATTTTGTAGAGATTCTTAGGGTGGATCTAGATAAGAATCAAGTGATGACGTTTTTGATCTAAAGATAAGGTACTCTTTATCATCATCGAAAATTTTAACCTCATTCTTCTTACAATAAATTCTCACATCATGGTCTAAAATAAAATCCATACTGAGGATTATATCGTATATAATCATGTGTATAATGATGAGATTAGCAGATAAATAATGTTTATATACAATAATGGTAACTGATTCAAAAATAATTTTTGCAATGATACATCACTTAGGAGTTTTGACTAACAAATCCCACGTTACATAAAATTGGAAGTATCTAATTTTCATATAAAACTAGGAAGATATGAAACATTGTGATGATCTATAATCAAATAAAGCATTGGGTAAACTTGAGGAAACCATTAAATTAACTTCCACCATTTCTTTTGGAGCTTCAAACATAGTACTAGTGATCAAATAAGCTTGGAATTTCTCCCTTAGCATTTTCTAAGGTGTTTTTCCTTAGCACTTAAGACATTATTTTGCAGAATTCCCCATTTCTATATAATTGCAGCATTAAAAATTGGTAGCCTCATTCATTCCCTTGAAATCAGGTGTTTGGTTGCCTTTTTTACCACACTTGTAACAGAATCTCATTCCCTTCAGGCAAGTACTAGGGTGTTTCATACCACATTTTCAGCAGGATGGGATTCCAACTTTTCTCTTCTTCAACTTACATTCATTTCCAATGTGTTCAACAGATCTCTTCTTCAATTACTTTTCTTTATAGTCGTAAGACATAGAGTATTCCTTTTCTTTCTTGATAACACATGAGACAATATCTTCATACGATGAGAAGTATTGTAATACTAATGCTTGATGAAGAGATGGTTTTAACCCATTAAATAATCGATCAATCGTATTCCTTGGTTTTTGTATATAATCTATTGAATGCCTTACTAACTTATTAAAGTTTTCCTCTTACTTTGGGACATTCTTATCCTCCTTTTTCCTCAAACTCAAAAAATTGATTTTCATATCCGCTCGATGGTCATGAGGAGATTTTTCTAATGGGAAAATATCTTAAAACTCCCTACATTCCATATTTGTACTTCATCATCTTCTGTTTTATTTTGAATCAAGGACCATCATTTATCTGCATCTCCTGTGAGGTGATAACCTGTTATGAAAACATTTTCCCTTCTGCTACTACCCAAAGGATGAAATATTTTTTCAAATAAACTTATCCATTTTTCATCTACATATTTATTTTTAGTCCCACTAAATGTTGGTGGATTTTTCCTCATGAAGCGGTCTAACATTGATCCTTCGGGTTGTGGATTAGGGTGCTCCATAGAGGCAAGGAAATTATTCATAAACTAAGTTAGTTTTCCCTGTATGGTGAGAAGACGAGCATCACCAACTACAACACCAGCTCCACTATAATTATCTTGAGTAGGATGAAAATAACTACATGGATTATATGTATTTATACATTCTCCATTCCTTCAACTAGGAATAATTCCTAAACAATGACATACACTAGATTAGTTTATAAATTACAATACATAATTCAAAACATGTAAAACACTTAAAATAAGTTAAACTGTTTATGGATATAATCACCAATCATAAAAAAATTATTTTAGGTGGTATATAACAATAAATTATTAAAAATGGTTTGAAAAGAAAATGTGAATTATCCTAATCATATCACCTTGGAGTGTCTTTAGGAATAGTGCAGTAAGGCCCAATGTCCTATACCAGGATACCCCATGTCAATCCCAAAACTCATTGTCGGAGTTTTAACTCCAAGATACATTTGTTCCAGAGCTGCCTATACCTAATCGTATCCAGACAGAGATGTATTTCTTGGAAAATACAAAATATCTCTACATTACTAATATTCTAGGAAGTTCTTTATACTGATCCTCAAAGTCTATCTTATAATAATGTTTTCAAATCAATATTTTTATAAATATAGTTTCCATATTTTTTACTAAACTTCATTTGATACCAACTGTAACACCCCAACCCTAGCTAACCTGAGTTAGTGAATTATTACCTAACATTGGCATGATTAAATGGGATCAAATCCTAGAATACCGATTTTTTTAGTAGCCTTGAATGTACTAGATACAAATATAAGTTTTAAATTTCATTATGAAAAGAAAAACAACAAAATTGTGTATCATTTGAACACATTCATATTACATAGAACATCCTTGTTGGAAAATCATAATATATTTATTCTCATCATGGGAAAGATAAAACATAGAAAGGGCTGAGATCATGTGCTCAGTATAGATAACAATATAGCAGAAACATTCATAAATAAGCAAAAACATTTAAGAAAAATGTATAAGACTAAAACAAAATCCTTTTAAAATTAAAATTCAATATAATATGGAAATGATAAAGATAATAATTCCATTTACTTATTCAAATGGTTATTCTACTAGTATAATAATCACATGTAATATCAATATCCAATTTCATAATGATGGAATGCATAATGTCGGACTTCATAACCACAGAGTCAAGAATCAAGCTAAGACTACAAGTAATATTTTTTCAAGGCCTTATGACAAGAAAATAGTTTGTTTCATGTGACCTACCAATTCATTGAGGAGATATAGCAGGCTCCACCCATCACTTACTATGTCTAATTCCTTATTCATATGAAAAGGTTGAAACATAACATAATCATTCATATTAAAAATAGAATACAAAATCTAAATACTTTAACTATAAACCAGGAATGGAAGAAAAATATCCAATCCATGGTCAAACATATAAAAAAACCTTAAAAACATTATGGATGATTGTATCATAATTAATCCACTTTAAACAAGTGTAAAATCCAATAAAGGATGTTAACATAGATGAAATACAAATTATTTGAGAGAAATATCTTTTTTTATTATGAAATAATTTAAAAGTACAACAATTTTAAAAGAAAAAATTTATTTTGAAAATATTTTTGAAATAAATAAGGGATGATTCAAATGTGTTACAACAACAGAAAATAGCTGCACCCACCGAATAAAATAAAAAACATTCTTCCCTTAATTTTTTCGAAAGGGTTGTAAATGACCTAATTGGAAAACGATGGAAAGATTCATTTATTGAAATACCCTAAAATTTCAAACAATGGTTTAAATGACTTTAACCAATAGAATAGGAAGTATTAACATTTTTTGAAATACATTATCATGAAACACCGAAGCAGATGATAAATACTTCCCAATAGATACTCACGTATAAGAAACCTCGGATAATGAAGAGATCATATAATTAACCCTTACCTTGTACTTTTCGACGATGAAGGGTACGTTAACCTCTAATATAATAGTTAAATAATTGTTATTAAATCATAAAAAACCACATACATATATATTATATCATATATGATCTTCTAATGTTGCTTGCTTAATAATATTTTACTAGTATCATTGTTTTAGGTGTTAATTGATTCATTTTACATTATTTGTTTTGATACGTACGTCATGTTTGTTATGGATAGAATGTATTTGATTCATATTCAGAATGATATTGACATCTTAATAATTTTTTAATCATAATATAAAAATTATTATCAAGTGGTTACGATGGAGAATGAATTTTATTGCGTTCGTGGATACAATAATCCGTACGTACACACAAAAGAAAATATCTTTATATTGATGGTGAAATTGAATGTAATTTGATGGTATATCATATATAACAAATAATTAACATGTTATATTTATTATTTACATAATTTATACTCATTATTATACCCATCAAAATAAGGATGTGTTTGAATAACAAACTACACCACGGCGTGGAGATGGTAAGTTGTACGTACGCACGTATGGTGATTTTTTATTCATAGTTGGATAGAATAATGAATATGGTTGTACCATATTTATAATAACATCCTATTATTTATAAGGAATTGGTTTTATTATTTTGGTAATGAAAAAACTGAGAAATAGGAATTGTAAGGTGAAAAGAACTTTGAAAGATGTGCTGAAATTATTACCTCTTCTTCGGGCGTTTCCTTTTGAGTTGATTGAATGGGGACCTTAGGTTGGCTTTATGATAAAATTAAGGCCATTAGGTCGATGTGAGACTAGTTGGTAAGATATTTGAGTAGGTTTATACTGGGACAAATAGATTTGGAGGTGTTATTTTGAGAAAGGGGAAGTACCCTTTTATAACATAGGTGTGGGTCACTTTAGGAAAAACATAAAATATTATTTTATTATACATTTCTATTTGGTTTATAATGGATCTAAAATGATTTATTTAGAGGATAATGTGGGTATCGGTCTAAATCCTCTCAACCATTAGGTTTTAGACATGTTTATGTCACCATATTAAACATATATATTATATTTAACTTAGTTAAACATTTTAACTTTTACCATCTATCCTGGTATAAGTATAATAAATGGTTAATAAACATACAATAAAAATACAAGGAAACCAAAAGTGGTTTATTATTAATATTTATAACCTTATCTACGTATGTTTTCCAAAACATAGATTTTTATAAATATTATATCAATCAATAATATAGTATTTATTTTAAAAACTCATTTATGTCATTTTTGACAATATTTGGATTTTTTTTAAAAGTGGTAAAAAAATTATTACTCTGAAAACACTCTATTTAATCAACCCTACTATTCCATATTAATGTATAAGTTATGTAAAATTCATCAAAAGTCTCAATTTACATTTATCTAGATTTTTATAATATAAATTTTTTAATCATTCAATAATAAGGAAATTACTTAATCATCATTATGTCATAAAAAATTAATTATTTAATTTATAAAAATTATCAAAAAAATAACATTATTTAGGAAAAAATTTTATTGTTATATGAATATATATAGTAAAATTTATATTATGTATAAACAATTATTAAAAATTGTTTAGTTATTAATCTTGGACTTTAACACTTCTAAATCTTTTTTAAATAAAATAAAAATAAATGTCATAATCTAATCCAAGTGGAGAAAAAGGGAAATATTTTATTCCCAAGGTTGATTTTGGACGAAATACACTTATCTAACAGAATTATGACATGTGTTAGGAAAATCATAATATAATTGTTTACCTTTAATTACCCTATTTACTTTTAATGGTGGTAAATAAAAGTCAAAAGTTACAATTAAGCAAAAAATATATTCATTTTATTGAACCATATTTATTTAGTGATGTCAACTGTGTCTCTAGATTTTTTAAAATTCAATTCAAAGAAGTAGTAAAATTACGTTTTATGAAAATCTACAAATGCGCCTTGAAGGTGGGTAAAAGAGGGTAAAAAGATCAATAAAATTTTTCATACATAATATTATTATAAAATGACTCCAATGAATTATATTAAACACATATAGGTATTATGTATCTATTTTTACATCAAATAAATTGAAATTAAATAACAAATTATTAAAATAAAAATTCGGTTTTAAATAATAACGTAGTGTTTTCACTATTCATAAAAAAATTGATGGTTTTCAGAAAAACAAGAAAATTTCATCCTAAGTGAATATTGATATTCCAAATAAAAAAATGAACTCTATTTCAAAGAATAAAATTTATAAAATTTCAAAAAGTGATTATTACTATTCATAACTGCTTGATTGATTGGTCATGATGTGTTAGAACTCAAAGTTGGGTACAGTGCAAGCTATTTTATTATTCAAAGAGATAAATATCATGGAAGCTTGGTGTGTTAATAAAATTTATACTAGGTTCATAAAAAAAATGCCCCAAAAAAAGGAATTATAGATAAAAACCCATAAAATATTAGATAGTTTTGACTCAATACCACTTGGAGGAAATTATTTCAAATGAAATGTTAAATAAAATTAATAATTATAGTATCCTGATAAAATACATTAATGGGGATGTGGATGCAATATTTCAAATACAATATGGTGTTTAATACAATTTTTTCAGAAGGAATAGAAAATGATGATATAAAACACATACCTTTTATCTTGGATTCCATTGAGGCACTCTAACATCTAGTATCAAAACATAGATATCAAAATAATTTTTTTCTCAAAAATACTATCATATTTATACATTTATATTATTTATTTATATTTGTTCACTATATGATTTCTATTTAGTCAATATGTATTTTCTATATCATGTGTAATTAATCATGATCAATATGAACTAGTTTCACAAAAAAATAATGCTTGTATTAATTATTGTTACAATGAGTATCATTAAAAACAAATAATGGTAATTGAAATGATTTTATATGATAGTTATAAAAGTTTAATTTTATACCACAACAGTTTTGGTTAAAACTATGAAGATAAATTTAATGATGAATATGTTTTAGTGATTATTAATGAAATAAAGGTCTTTTATTAATTAGTTTGATTAATTATAATGTTACCATTTAAGGAAGAACTTATTTATCTATTTATGTCATACAAATCCTATAACTACATTATCATAGTCATTCATGATTTATAATCATAAAATTGTTCTAGTAGGTGGTCAAACCGACTAAAACATGAACAAATATTGATTAATAGATTGATATGTGGTGGTTTAGTTGTAATATAACTCTACCCGAAAAATAATGACATTATTAAATGATTATTAGTGTGATATATCTTGTTTTTTGGGTATTATAGTAATAATTAATGTATATATAAATATAAAATAATATGAATAAAAATATTTTCATCTTAACATGCTTGTTTTAAATGATTGAATTAATTATGATTGTTTTATGATTATATCATTAATATGTTCATAAAAAATTTTATAAAAAAAATATTGATATTATAAAAAATTATACATATGGATTAAAACCATTATCATGTCCATCTATATAATATGGGATTGAAAATAAAAATGGAATTAAATCATTTCATGAAAGAGATAGTACACACATACACATTGATGATGATATCAGTTTTCATAGAACAATAAGCTATGTCTTTTTAGAATATAATATATGTCATAAATATTATAATTATATATTAAATTACCCAATATGTCCATCTTTATATTGTGGTAAAGGAAAAAAATATGTTGTGTTGTGGATGGGGTAATCTGAACAACACATGACTGATGATTTCTCTTTTCTTAATAGAAAAATGATTGGGGATAATGATTATAAAATTTTTATAATAACATTCAATTATAATAAATATACACAATTGATCA
Organism: Viscum album; assembly: GCA_963277665.1. NCBI lineage: Eukaryota > Viridiplantae > Streptophyta > Magnoliopsida > Santalales > Viscaceae > Viscum > Viscum album. Next base: position 1,083,660,287 of record OY728139.1, on the reverse strand, counting down.
ATTTATTTAGGTGTAATTTAATTTTTGTAATAATAAGTTTCATTAATATATAGAAATGGTAAAGGGGTTGTAACAAATTTATAGATCACTTCTTGGATTATCTCTTTTACAAAGAGGGTTTAGCCTTATTGTGGTGTAATTTTGATAATACCAAAACCTCTTAATGGTTTAAAAAAAATCAAAGTTGTTTCGATTGTTTTTCGGCCAAACTAACCGTGTTCCGGTTTGTGGGGAATTTAATAGAGGAGATATCCTTTTATTAGCGAAATGGGATATAATTATTTTTAACACAAAAATATTAATATATTGGGAAGTCATTATCTAGTAAATTGTCCCCAAAATTGGAAAAAATGTATAAGGGAAGGGATAAGATCATTAAATCCCAAAAAACCATGATCAAATAAGTATTAAACCTATTTTTGGTCATTATTTCTTTGTAAAATAGTTATTACCAATTTTCATTTTTACATAGGTCACTAGTTTTTACAAAATTAATTTATCTATTTTTAATGAAAATTAAATGATACATACTACATATTTTGGACCTAATGTTTAAAAATTTTAAAACCATGCTATTAAATTAATTTTATAGAATTTTTAAAAACAATTTTTAAATATAAAATTTATAATATATGAAAAATAATTTTTAGAAAAATATAAATTAACTTATAGAATATAAAATATGGGTTTTTGAATTAATTTTTTTAAAACAAAATTATAATGTAACTTTGAAAATTTATATTTATTCTTATGAAGATGTTTCTAGCATTTCTAATTCATATATATATACTAATAATGTCATAAAAATCATGTTATCTAAAAACTTAATATACTTCACTATTCATCAAGAAATAATTATTTTAATAAAAATCACAAAACGTATTCTAATATAATAGAGTAATTATGAACAACAAAACAATTTTAATTTTAATATATTAAATTTATTATATTTTAATTTTAATTTTTTAATAAAATCATAGAAAATATAATAAAAAATATTTTTAAATGGAAATCAAAATTTAGATGGATAACCATACTCCTCATTATTTTTATCATTTAATATTTAAATTCATATTAAAACTTATTCATTTTATCATAAATTGATAAATATTTCCTAAAATATAAATTGTTTTCACATAAAAAAGATATTTAGGAATATATATTTTTAATCATAAAATGATCTTATTAGTAATTTCAAAGATATAAATTTAAATTCATTATGATTAAAAGAGACCATTATATTATTTCTACTTATATTTCGTAATATCGTTACTCATATTCAAAATTGTTAATTCGATGGATTTGTTCAAATAGAACAACCTAAAATGACTTTAGTTTGGTCTGTTGTTGCATGTAGTGTATGTTTTTGAACAATTTTTTTATTTAATAAAAGTGTAAGATTAAATCTTTGGTCATTAACATTAATATTTGAGGCTATTTCTAGAACATATACTATGTAATTCAGATTTTTTTATTTAAATCCTAAACCTTATATCTCGTGAGATATAATGTGGGGGATTTGGGAGGAAACCCAGTCCATTAAGTGACTATGTCCACTATGTGATGATGATATTTGTAGTGATCCCCAACATAAGGAATATTTTTCCAATCTCATGTTTGGCCACATTCATTTATTAGGTTATGTACTTATGTTATGTTCTCATGGATCGTTATTATTCATTATTGTTTAAACATCCATATAGCTCATGTCTATTGATATATTAAAATACTTATTCCATGTCTCTTGTTTATTATATATGATCTATTAGATATGATTTTCTTATGATATTTTCATACTACTTGATTTTGTTCTCATTACAATATGATAATTTTATTCTCACCTATGATCCTCGATTTACACCTCTTACTAACAGAAAATGAAATTTGTATTACTCAATGAATTTTGAGAGAAAAGTGTGAAACCATGAGTTTGACCACAAAAAGAAATATTATAACCATAGAAGGATAATTTATGTCTGCAAGAATTGATCTCCCTATATAATTTTCAAGAGATGTTGTTTACCTGGGTTCCTAGTTCCTATTATATAAGATCTTCAAAATAATATTCCAACTTCACCTTGGACTAGATTTACTCATCAATACTGATTTTTCCACTATTGAATCCCCCAATGAGGATGAAGCCTTTCTTGTCGATCTAGTTATATATATCATCATTGGGGTCCTACATCAATGACTTCCCCATCATTATTGCCGCTTCCTCATCAGAATAATTAAGTGATAGAGTCTGTTAAACCACTTCCTCTTTCTTGATCATAAGAAATTCCAAGGATTGGTCAAGCACATTATCTGACTTCTTATACTATCATGTGGCACCACTATCCAACTACATAGATATCACCTTTTTTCTGGTCAACGTTTCATTAGAGGTTGAAAAAATAATAATTCTTCCTCTCATTACAGATTCCATTTCGGCTCCTATTTCTCCCTGGGAACATATACATGTCTCCCTAAACCTCCTCCTCTAATTCAACTACATTTTATTCTCTTCCAATTGTATTCTACCCATCCATATCATCCTCAATCTCCTTGGTCAGATCATGCTATGGAACCCATCAAAATGAATACCGAATTCAACTATTTCCACATCCCTTGCTCCCAAGGGTGTTTTGGTAGGTGTATCATTCACTGTGTAACCCCATAAACAAATATAAGAAGATCAATCATTCTCTTGTGGATTTGTGTGTTTTGTACCTATATCACTTTCCCTCTCAGTGTGGGATGCATCTGTTTCCCTTTTCATCCAAGAGAGAGTAGAAATATCAGTATCAGTGCAAAAACCCAAGCCCATTGCATTAACCTAATGAGACACTACCATAGGATAGTTAAGACCATTATGATCACCATGTGGTCTTCCAAATATCTCTTTGACCTTTAGATTCTAATTTAAAGGCCTAGATTGTTTTTTCCTCCCCAAGGTATCATACCTATAAACAGAAATGGAATCATTTTGATTGATCTGAATATAGCATGTTGCATCCCTCTTTATATGAGATACATTGATCTCAGAATTCAACACCAAAATTATACCCTTAGATTGATTAGGGTAGTGATCAGACTCAGCGTGATTACAACCCATCATAGATCCAAAACAATTCACTCCCAAATGACTATATCGAGGTGAAGGCACCTCAACTGTGACCATCTCAGGCCAACTAATAGTCAATATAGGTTCCATCTATAAAACATAAATGCAATCCTTCTCGTCGTGTCCCAATTTCCTACACAAAAATAAAAAACCATACCATGTTTGAAAAATAACCAATTGTTTATACCTAAAATAATCACCAAAAGGGATCCTGAAAAAAAGTGTAGGCATATTTTACATATAAATCGTTACACTTATTCTATTTGAAATTAGAAGACATACAGATCGAGTACTAAAATATGAGCAAATAAAACAACGTATGAGATTCACTAGCATATATAGAATTTATTGGTTCTGAGAGGGAAAGGTATGCTTGAGAAGCCTTACCCAAACTACCCTGGAAGATGAATCTTGATTCATATGATAGCCGTATGACTATTTTAAAAAGAGAAAATTTGAACCACTATAAGTGTGAGGATCACTCAACCAAGCCAAAATTACACCATACTTCAATGAAAACCTGGTCATGATTCTTTTTTAATTATGAATCCCAACTATAGTGATCTTCTAGAGGACCCATAAATCAATGATGAAGCAGTAAAAAGAATCAACTGATAGTATTCCAATCCTGAAATGAGATAATAGAGTTAGATTTAGAAAGTAAGAAAATTTGGTGAACTCTTGAGTCAAGATTGAAAATTATAGTGCTCTATAGAAGAAGTCTAAAACCATCAGGATAATATATATCTGGGGGAATTAGGGGATATAGTCGAGTTTTGAGAAAAGAGTAAATGGCGGAGGTCGACAACCTTAGAATTGAGTTTGAGGATACTCTCCCACCGATGGGGGAGGGTCCAAGGAGAAGTTCATCAATAGTTTTGGCATGACTGACCAATTGAAGAACTCCCCAATGAAAACCCCATGATTGATAACCCTTATGTTTACCCTTATTGAGTATCCAAGCTCACCCTTAGTAATGTTTATTTTCTCATAGGATATTCATTAGAGTATTACATATGATATTTTATGAAGGGATTCTATTATTGTGTGACTATCTAGAAATTATCAATATTCTTGAAAATATATTTTTCAAATATATAATCTATAATAAATAACAGTATAGGTTTTGTGGTATGATTTTTGGTGAGTTGAAATGAATATTCATCGAAATTAATGTAATATTTCAGAATGTTGTAATATGGTCACCTTAATCAAAGGTTATTTTTTCAACTGAACAATGTTTTTATCCATTTTTTCCATTTTCAAATGATTTTTTTAAATCAACCACAAAAATTATTAAAAGAACAATTTTTTTGAAATTTCTCTTTCAGTTTTTCTTATTGTAAATAGTTCATTTTTATCAATGAAAGAAATATCCCTTATATTAAGCCTTTTTTATTCACTACAAACATTGTATCCATTAATTAAATATTTCACCACTTAATGAATATTGAATTTCAAATATCCACCACCGACAATAATTAATCTAAATTTATAACATCTATTGAGGACCTCTCCATTTCTAAAAATTACATTCCATGTGTAATGGGTGTTTTCTATTTATTTAAATCATGTATATGAAAATATTTCCAAATGTAATATTTATCCACATTAACAAAAAAACCTCACCAGCCCTCTTGGATATCTCACCATAACAACAATCGATTGAATTTAAAATTTAATTGGATTTATTGCCTCTAATATAATATTTTGAATATTGATTATGAAATAATGTTCACATGTTCATGTAGATCACAAAATGATATTTTTAACATATTTTATCCAGTATTAATAGTCATTTATACTAACAAATCCAAATTTATAATTTGGTAGAATCCTTGAAAACATAGATAAACACTCTCTCTTGAGTTATATAATTTCCATATCTACAATATTGTTCATGTTTGAAAACAACTCCTTCACAAAATTTGTCTAAATGGGTATGTTTTTTAATGTATATTAAAAGGGAAGGCTAATAGAAATTTTCATAAAAACTTCTAGAATCAAAATCCTTTATTACTCAATCATCCATTAATTATTTCTAGTAATGGTAGTGGTGGGTTATAAATTGGGGTGGTATATTCTCTAACTTTATTTTTAGCCTCCTGTACTTTTACCTTCTTATTTTTATATTTCATTCATATTATAATATATTTATTTTAAAAATATAACATAATTGTCTAATAACATTAATTATATGTTTTTAACACTATTTAAGGAGATATATTCACCTCATTATATAGGTTAATATCTATATGAAATAGATTAACTCATTTTATCATATAATTGAGTTATTTTTTTATTTTTCCATCATGTAATTATATATTTCTTATTGTATATTTTCAATTTTGTTATGAATATTTTTAAGGTATTATTAAATGAAAATATTTAACTCTGAATTAATGGTTATTATTTTTGTTACTATATCCTTGATACTCCTTATATTTGATGTAACATATAATTTAATTTTGAAATTATTTTCTTAAAATTATTTCTTTAATAAACAAGAAATTAATTTTTATTCTTGATATGTTTATACTGTGGTTGATCCTTGGATACCATCATCTACATATTTTTATGTTGGTGATTAATTTTTTTATCTATCCATCCATTTGTATCAAACATGTAAAATCCTAACTATTATTTAAATCATTCTATTTTATATCAAAAAATATGACTCAATTTTTAACCCATTGAATTGTAACACTCTCCAGCATCTTCTTCGTCCAAAAGCCTATAATTATAATATTAAAAATTAAGATTTTATTATGAAATAAACAAATATAATTTTTTTGAATTATCAAGAAAGTTTATAAATGATTATGAAGAATATTCTTTAATAAGTCATTAAAAAATATCATAAATTATAATGTGACAAATAATTTAATATATTAAAATTTAAAATGATGGTAAGAATATTATTTGATTTTTAGGGTGGAAATAATACTTCAAGAAACCACACGTCAATATCATCCTGTGTTTAAAGGTATTAATGTGTCAATATTTGAATCCATTAAATTTCTTCTTCTATTTATGAAAATTCAAACAATCATAACGTTACCATATCATCATAAAATTTAATAAATGGTATGAGTGTTAAAGGAAACTTCTCAAGTGTGCTTTTGAATCTTTATATAGTATCCTAACGAAATGGGTTATATTTTATGTCATTAGGAAAATCATCATATTTATTTAAAAGGGTTCCTAGTATCCTCAAACAATATGATACTTTATTATACCCCCACCCAAAAAGGTAAATCATACTCATTTAAGATTATTTTCCTTGGGGTTCTTATTTTAATAAAATTATCCACATATATCCATCCATGATCTCTTTTTTATTATGTTTCATAATTATCTTATTAATATTAAGATCACAAAACAAGAAGTAAATTTTAACATCTTTTAACATTATTCCAATTTGAATACTCATTTATCAACAAGATTTAAATTAAAATTCACAACAACAAAAATTCCATGTAAAGAATAAAGAAATATAAGTAAAAGAAGAAAGGGGTTAAGAAAAGTAATGTCATAATCAGAAAAATATAATCTTATAATAAGTTATAATATCCTTTTAAATAGTACCAAATTCTTTTACTCCCCAGGCTCTTACATTAATTAAATGTGGGAATCATATTTAAAATTCTTATACAGTGTTACATAAAACTATAACTATAACATTTTAATATAGATTATTCTTAAGGTTGATCACACTAATACATATAATCCCTATCCGGAAACATTAAATAAAATTTTTAGAGTCATTATTTTAATTACTTAATGTAATTTAAATCAAATGCAAGAAATATTAATAAGTGATATAGTACTAAGTTTTATTAAATCAATTATCATAAGATAATTGATCATCTATTGTTCTTAGTGGGTGATAATTTTTCTTTTAAAAATATAATCTAAAAAAACATTGATCTTGGAATTTATTCTATAATTACAAAAATATTATTTTCATATTTTCATGTTCATTTATTTATTTAATAACTAGGTGATCCAAAATCTTATTTAAACATAGTTACTAAAAAATTCATTTTTATGAAAGAATTTAAGCAACATGTTCATAAACTAATTATAAATTAAACTAATAATACACATTGATCATGAAATGAAGAAATAAGAAAGAGATTAAGATATTCGTTAAATCCAAAAGTATATAAGGTATATATTACCCTGGATTATAGTTTACAAAAATGGATATTGTATGCTATCCATTTTAAAAAGGAATTTTTTATGCATTTAGGATATATCATTTCTTATGATATGCGAATATTATAAGTCTTGACATATTGATATCATGAAAGTTCTTCAACTAGTCCTACTGTTCATCATAGGGATTCCATGGGGATGTGTTGTTTAAATAATTACTTTTTATGTATCACATAACAAAATTTATAACTGATCGATGGTACTAAAATTATAAAAGATAACATTTAAATAATAATACATAGTTATAATAATTCATTATAACATTTTATATATTGAAACAATTAATATTATCACATTCATGAATTTTTTGATGAATAAATTCACATGAACAAAGGACACAAATCATTTGTTCCTACATGGTATTTCTTAAAAGTAATGAATGTATGATAAAAATCGTAGACGTGATGGGGGGAATTGTGAATGACTATATTAATAGGTATAAGGAAATTAAAATTTTAAAAATCATTACCTTATATTAAAAAATATTGAATATAAATTTTTCCTTCTTAATTTTTATAATGACCCACATATTTAAGTATTATGAATAATTTAGGGAAATTTGTTTGGTGAGTTTTTTCATTGAGAGGAATGAATCAAATTAGGAATCTAAGAATTTTGATGTACTTAGGATGTTTTATTGCATGTTTTTTTGAGACTTTATGGGTTCCATATGAGTTTACGTGGATGTTAGAGTAGTGGAATGTAGACTAGTCTTCTGAAACTTATAGTAGTAAGCTATGTACAACAAGATAGATCCCTCATTCCATAAATGGAATTTGCATGGTGTTTTTTATGAAATGAATGGGGTGGCCAAGAGAGGTTGTTGGAACATACGGTTATTCACCAAATGGACATGGTTGATACCAGAAAATTAATTATCCATAGAGGAACCCCTCAGTATAGTGTAAGATTCATAATGTGAACCCCTGTACTAACTATGATCTATTTCTAAGTGGCCTATTTTCGGGGACTTTTTTTATATTCACCTGGTTTTGTTTTTGAGGAACCCCTTAAAACTCATTGTTACTAACAAATTGAATGATTTTTGGGAGACTTATTTGGTTGTAATCTTATACATTTTGTTGACCCTTTCAATCAAGTGGTTCAAATGCGTTTTGTCGTAATGATTCATGGTTAAATCCATCCCTATAACCCCATTGTTATTACTTATATATTTCCACTAATATTTTATTTATCCAATTGGGGTTTTGAAATTTAAATTTTTCTAGATCATAGTGTAATCATATCCCTTGGTTTGGATTTCATGTGTAGCTAATTGAGGACAACTCGAGAGGACACATTCAAGATTTTATTCATTGATTTTCATATTGTATGTTTACAAATTAATTTATTTTAAATTTATGAAAATTATAGTGGAAATTGGACATCAATTTAAATGTGGTAATTTATGTATTTTGTGTGTACCAGGATTTTGTGTGCATTAGGAGGGGACTTCACCCAGTGCATGTGATTTTGAAACTATGATTTTTCTCAACGACAATGGTACGTGTTATGATAATTTTTGTTTTTAGTTTAAATTACTATAAAAATTAATTCCATTATGGTTTTCATTATATAAGTGCTCATGGACTTAGATGTGGCCTTTACGATGTTGATGATGGATTTATGATCACTAGTTGAGGTAGGTGTCATTGGATTTATTTGAGTCTATGGTTTAATTGGCAATTTTATGGTAATGTAACATCACTTATACTATATTCATATAAGATTCATGATGGTGTGGTTAAATTATGAGGCTAGTATCTGATATTTTGTTTCCTAATAGTCAATATAAACCACATAAAGGAATAAATAGTTTGATGGTGAACCTTAGAAGAAAGAGTGATGATAACCCTATTTTTGGATAATTTTTTTTGTGCAATAAATTTTTAAACTAAAAATAATATATTTTAAAAAAGAGTAAACTACTTTCATTTAAATGGGAGTTTAAAGGGAAATAGATAATTTTAGAAATGTTATTTCAAAAAAAATTGAAATTTTTAATAGGAATTTGGAAGAGGTCCCCACACGAGTAAGATGACATGAGATGCATTTTGAAATTATTTTAAAAGAACATTTTTACTATAATTTAAAGAAATTAATAAGGTATTTTTGGAGATAATTTTTTCTAATTGTACATTGTTAGGGTGCTTCCCTATTTTACTATGTTTGTGTGCTTATTAGGCACCGCAATTGTGATTTCCCATGATTTTTTTGTGATGCATGATGGCATGTGTTGTATGGGTATACCTATAAGAACTATAAGTTTCATATAAAAGTAATAATTTTGTCCAAATAGATGTGAAAACCGTATATAGGGTTTATATGGGTTTTAGATAGGTGGAAATGTGAGGCTAAGATCTGAGTGACTACTTTCCTATAAGATAATTTTGACATTTTTTGAGATGGGATTCATGTAGTGTGTGATACTTATTTTATGTGAATATTATATTCTTATGATTAGTGAAGTTTTATAGTGGGGGATATTTTTTCACAAACTTGTATCACATTGAGTGAGATTTAATTTGTGGGAATTTTTTGAGATGTATTACTTGTTATATCTGATGATCGAGGCCTCTATGAATGAGATATCTAGATTGATCATGGTATTATATCCATGAGTGAGATTGTTGGACCTGATAGATGAACATTAGTTCTGTAACAAGTAGAATTTATATACATAGGATGTGAGATCAGATGGAAGTAAAACCAAAAGTTATATGGGTCTTAGTTTTTGGGAGTTGTACATTACATATGAATATCCCTACATTGAGTGAGAGTGGTGTGTCAAATTGGTCATTGATCCTCTAGTGAGTGAAAAGGGATGGTCAAATTATTTTTATGAGACAGTACATGAATTAAAACCTACCCTACATCATCAATAATGATATGGGGACTTTTTAAAACCCAATATCAATATTTATGAGTCTTGTTTGTTGAACATGATAACGTTTTTATTGTATAGAGTTAAGGAACATATAATTATGTGTCGATGTGGCCAATTTTTAACATGAAGACATGAAATGTATATGTGTGTCAATATTATTTTTCATATATAAAAATTGGAGTGGTACATGGGAATGATAACAATATATATATGTATTAAATTCACTTACCCTAGATAGCGATAAAAATAAGAATTATTCACGAATTATGGTTCCTACTAGGTAGCTGGACACAACACTTACCAATGTAAACAAAATTGGTGTTAATGAACATGGGAACATCCTCCATTATTCTCTCTAAACATAGGTATCTGTTGATGTTTAACATTTATTTTAGTCAAAAGGCCATGGAGTATGAGGATTCAATAGTATTATTTTGTTAGATGGGATAGAGTTCTGTGTATTAGCTTTCTAGTTATGTTTCAAAATGTGTATTAAATAATATCGCTTTTATTTATATATTATTCCATTTTTATTCATTTTATCTATCTTAGGTTGATGCATTAAATATACTTTTTTATTCCATTATATTTTGGTTTTCCAGGGCCCATGAGACACACTATTTTTTGTGTTGAGGTATTTTGGGTTTTTTAATATATGAATCATCCATTTTTTATTTTTGGTTGAATTCGATAATGACCCATTGGGTTTATTTTGATGTAATAATCTATATATTATTATGATAGGACCATAATTATATTTGTAAACCTCTAATATATTGGAAGTTTTTCATATGTTCATGATAATATCCCCAATTAAGTGACGGTTTGGTGATCCAAGATGGGGTAATGAAAAATGGTGTCAGATCATGTCTTTGAAAATGAGTGTTCTAGATAGAGATAGATTTTGGTTGTCATGAATCATAAATAATATCTAACATATTCCTAGATGAAATAACATTAGTTGAAACCCAAGCCACCCAAAGATATCTAATTTTGGGATAGGGGAGTCTTGGATTAGTGAGGTGTTATATTGGACAAAGAATCCTAGTTCGGGGTGGGGATGACTTAGATCACTTATGTAGGATACCGTGATACATTAAATAATTATGATAGTGTAATTAACAAATCGTGATACACATTCCTATGGAAGTGTTGTTTTATATATTTCATCACCACAATTAATTATTATTTTAATAAACATATATTATAATAAATTATTTTTATAATATATTACAAGGAATGGTTATATTAATATATATATATATAAGGGGATTATTTGATTTAGTGGGATTTTTCTTGTTTGTATTGCATAGGAAATTTTTTTTGAGATGGTTTATTTTCTTAGAAAACTCTTATTTGATGATGAATAATCTGGTTTTTGAAGAAAAACTGTTTACTGCAATGTGGTTTTTAAGAAATGTGGTTGAATTATTTTTTATTAAAAGAAAGTATGATGTGGGTGACTATGAAAAGGTTTGGGGTTTTCCTATTTTCTAAAAAAGTTATTAAAATGGGTTTTAAATAGAATTTTATAGTGTATTTGGAATAATAGGAATGGGTTTTAGGAAGGGATAAGATTCATTGGGCATTTTCTGTGGTTTTGGTTCTAATGAAAAACCATTAGATTTTAAGGTATGTTTTCAAAATTCAAGTGAATTTGTATTTGTGTAATGTGATTTATAAGGATTTGTAAAATAAAGGGTTGGTACCTTTCTGAACAACGTCAACATGGATTTTGTGTGTTTTTCGGGAGTTCCTCAAATGTATAAACTATATTCTTGAAATATGGTACATGTTTATTCGGGACGAAATTTGATATTCGTGGGTGTGAGTTTTTTTTCTCTTAGATGGAAAAATAAATAGGTGCATCTACACGTTATGATTTATTTTTTTAGGTGGATGTTTTGGAGGGACCTGGGTGTCGGATTGTTCATTTTGTGGGTAAACTATGGTTTTTTCAGAGAAACACACATGGAATGATCATGGGGTTCATGTTTGATGTTGGTCATGAGTAGTTGGGTAACTGTTAGAAGGTATAGGTATGGAACCCCGTGATTTGTTTTTTTGGTATCATGGCTTCGATCACATTATGTTTCTTCATAGATGGTACCTATAGTGGTGATAATAATTAGACTGAATTTTACACTCGTGGTAGAGGATTAAGGCGAGGATAACTATAAGTGTTGGTGTTAATTAGTTATGGGTTGTTTTGTATTGGTTTGGATTCATTTTAACTAAAAATATACCAAACAAAAAAAATTAGTTTTGATTTTATATATAAAAAATGACATGATTTAATAGTGATTTGGTATAGAATAAATAAGTTCTAGACCATTATTTTTGGTTTGTTTCAGTTCAAATTACATGTTAATCTATTTTTTACTATATCCTAAAAATGGATTCGTGAGGGATATCCTTTTTATTGATGCATTCCCCATTGGGATCTAGGGATTCCTCCTGTATCATTTTTTCCACATATAATTGTTCTATTTAGTTTCCTCCTTACTACTCAGTGGTGGGTAATTGTTATCCTTCTTTTCCTTTTACATTGATGTGTTTTCCATATATCCTATACATGATTCCTTATTTGTTTGATTCCCTAAAGTTAATTGATATTATGAAATTCCTTCATACACATTTCTCTTAATTTACAATCTCACGCCTCTTGGATTACCACTCTCTATAATCTCATAGTATTTTCCAATCATCATGGTTCATGGGGTTGATATAGTGTTACCCCCAAATGTATTTCTTCCTATGTCTTGGTCAGTTTGGATCCCAACCTATAATGCCACTTTTGGTCTTGACCATCTCACGCACCCCCTCAAGTGACTTGTCTTTGCATTATTTGTTGTGTCTCTCTATCCTATGTGGAATTAACTTGGTTTTTATAATTTGATATGTCATTATATTTTTATTTTTGATTAATAAATATGTTTATTTTAGGCAAAACCATTTGGTGGTTCTAGATCTCAGACATCATTTGATTACTTTGGTATCATGATTGTTGTATGAATAATATATTTAATTGATACATGAAGGTATAAAATACAATTATATATGAACTTGTGTGTCATAAGAGGGAGGATATTCAAGGAGTAGGTATTTATGTTATTAAATCTATACAATGGGTATTGGTGATGTGGTTTTTTATATTCTGATATGTAAGACACTATTTTTCTATTAGGTTGAAAAATGGAGCTAATGACTAGGATGATGTTTCTCTTTTTTGTTGTAGTTGTTTTTTAATTTTACATATTTTAACTTTAAATGAAATTATATTTTTTCCCTTTTCATTATTAGGTTTATTTATTTCATTTATATTTCAAAAAAATATGGATTTTGTGGTCTTTGGAGAAGCATGGTATCATTTTTATTTTGTTATTGGTTTTTTTATATTTAGTAGAAGCCTATTGTTTGACCTTATTTATAATGTTAAATAGTCCTTTAGGTTCCTATTTATTGCATTCATATTGAAACTCCTTTCTTTTATATTTCTATTTCATCTATTTATTCTAATAAAGTAATAGGTTTTTCTAAGTGAATTTAAGCCAATGAGGACCCAATGGAAAAAATTGTGTTATATTAACATTATTTTATGAGGGTCTTTGCTCATAGGAGAGTATCTTGAGCATCATTTATGGAGAGTTCAATGGAATAAAATATTATTAATTTATGTAATTTTTGAATGATGGGTCTAAATTTAATTTTTTAGTTTTTTATTATGTTTTACTTATTTTTTTTGTGTTAACATGGTTTCTTGGACATTAATTTTGGTTTGTACATGGTTCCCACTAAACCATAAGGCAGAACGTAAAAATTCTAAAAAAATTGTTACTATATCTATTCTTAATATTGAATAAATATTGGATAATAATTTGAATGGAATTTATACATAATCATCAATATAATGAAATAATGTTACCCTTGACCTTCCATTAAGATAAAAAAGTTGTTTAGTAATAGTGACTAAAAATAAAATTTTAAATAGGGTATTGATGATGGAATCGATGCATGGGGTGAGATAATAAAAAAATATTAAATTATGTATTCTTTTAAATAGGTTTTTTTTCATTTTAGTATAATTAGTTTTGTATTTCGCCTTAACCAAATAGAAAACCAGAAGGGTCTATTGAATACACACCAAAAACCAAGCTATATGAAAAAACCATTGTTTCGGTTTTGGAAATTTTTTTCCCACCCCTAGAGGATGAGGACCATATAGATCTTAAGGGATAGATATTTCATGTCTAGAGGATGTGTGTGAGAAATGATGTCATTTATAGTAATTTTCTGTTTTATACAAAGTTATATGGGATGTTTAGATCACTTGTGTGGTTTATTAGTCAATTGAAAAGAACAATACTATGGTGGGGAGCAATAAATCGATCATGGGTGTATGTCACTTATGTCAGAAAGAGTATTAGTGTAGTAAAACTAATTAGAGGATAGTTGATGTAGTAGTGGGGTGTTGATAAGAATACATACCTTATTTATAATGTTAGGTGAGGAGTTACTTGGAGTATGTGCATTTGAAGTATTTTCAGGATATAGGTTGTGTGATATGGGGGTGAGTTGGATCCTGGTGCATTGGTGCTCATGGGATGAGTTTGATGATTGGAAGGGTTGTTCAGGAATCCAATGGTGGAGTTACACTAGGAGTTAGGTTTTAACTATGGGGTGTTTTTTTGGGTGGTTTAGTGATTTCTTACGATGTTATTCTATTATTGTTATAGTGAAGCAGTGATGTGTAAGTATGTAAAGTCAAACATTTTATGTGTAATTCAATCAGAGAAAGATCAACTACTGTTGTTTCATAGACTTGAATGCAGTGAGATGGAAATAACATTTGGATAATGATTTGGGATATATTTTAAGGTTTTGGAGGATCAAGTTAGTCTATTTTTATTAAATATAATGTACCTAGTAATTGAATTTGGAGTTGGTTGTGGAATCAAATTGGGTGTTTATAGGTGGAGCACAATGAGTTGATGGGGGTTTGAAAACTGAGGTAGGATGAGGATCATGGTAAGAGGAGTACCATGAACTATTTCATATGAGAATAATTATTTTGGTTATTTTATAATGACATTATTCATTATTGGATAAAAATTCTAGAGGGAATTTGAATTTTTTGCGAGGGTTTTGTTTTGAGAACCATGACATTGATTGGGATTGTGAGTGTTTGGAAATTCTTAAAATGTGTCTCAATATATATATTGAGGCCAAGTATATTAATTGGTACTTTGGTTGGATATGAGAGTAGTGTCCTGGTTTTAGGGCTGCTGAATCCTATAGTAGAACTTTCTTCATGTAATAAAAGGCAATTCATTCTAGGGATAGCCTTCATGTGGTGCCTTTCTAGATGTGAAAAAGTTGGTTGAGAGAGTGGATTAATTCACAAGGTTATTCATGGAAATAATAAAGTTCACTACATGAATTTGTAATGGAATATGGGATCCTCTATTTATAGTGGAAGATTCATAGTTAAACCCTTTTTTACAATAAGAGGTACTACTATGTGTCCCCATTTTTTCTGGGTTTTCTTTGAAATCAGGGATGATTTATTTTTTGGAACCCCATAAAATGTTTTAGTTTTTGTTAAAAAAATAAATATGGAGACACCTATCATGTTTTTTTGATTCTCCCCTTTAGGTACATTTTTATTGTGGTTTTTTTGAGGTGTTTTATCACATTCATAGTGGTAAGATCTCTTCATATCCCCCCTTATTCTATCTCCGCTATTTTAACTAATTTTTTGTTCATCCAACAGGGTTTTTATAAGGAATATTTTACTGAATCCTGGTGAAATATTCCCGATTTATGTGGATTTTGTGTGAATCTTGTAGAGGATTTCACAAGAGGACATATTCAAGATTTGTTTATTGTTTTATATAAGCTATATCAATAGTTGATTATTTAGGGTTTTCTATGGGTTATTTTGTAAAATTAATAATCGATTTAGTAATGTAATTTATATATTTTTTGTTTAGTAGGATCATGTTTGTTTTGATGGTTGAATATACTTTATTTTACATGGAGTCAATACTTCATGGATTCCTAATGATTTTGGTATTCTCTATGGACATTTCTTTTTTGGTTTAAATTATCAAAAAAATTATTTCAATTGTGTTTTTTAAGATAAAAGTTATCAAGGAATTAGGTGAGGTGGGTACATGCTCAAGTATTGATTTATGATAACTTTCTATGGAAGCTTTCCTTAGATTTATATAATTATATTTGTAAATTGGTGATGTTAAAGTTGTGTTTCATCCCAAGTATTATCTTCTTATATGTTTCAGAACCATCTGATTCCACTATATGTATTTGAGGGGAGTGGGTTGGTTTAATTGTGATTATGAACCACATATCATATGAACCAGTTTCACATTGGATCCTTGGTCGAATAGTGTTCATGGAATAATGTATGATTTGTTTGGCATGGAGAAATATATTTAAAAATGAAAAGATATTTCATTTTTAAAATGGGTTTTAAAAATGTGTTTTGAATAAATGTGACATTCAAGGAAAATTTGTGATATAATAAAAGTTTTTTGAAAAGGATTTTGAAAATAGATAAGGGTTATCTAAATAATGTTATAACAAGAATTTGGCCAAGGTCCTAACATGAATATGATAACATGTTTATCTATATGGAATATTTTTAAAATAATATATAAACAAGGTTTTAATGGAATATGAATGGTGTGGATTTAGATGGATTTAGTTTATTTGACTTTGTGATGGATATAACTTATTTAGTAAATATTGTTTTCTTATTTTAATTGTCATTTGTGATTTCCTATAGATTGTGTAAAGCATGATGATATATGTTGTTTGGGTCTCCCTATTAGAACTCTATTTTTTGTTCTTAAAGTGAAAAGTCAGTCTTAATGGAAATGATTAGGACAGAGAGAGGAATGTGCCTGTAAGGGGATCTTGACCTAGGGTTTCCTCCCACTCGCCGCAGACAGCTCCTCCGCTGCGGAAGGCGTGGTGACCCCTTGTCACGCTCGGTGGGTTGGTGGTGGACCTCTGCTCTGCGGCGCTGCGTGGTTTTCTCTCCGGTAGTGGAGATGCTCTCGGGCATTGGTGGTTGTTGGCTCTGGTCCGCGGGTGTAAGACTGGTCATGTTGATGGCACACTCTACGGAGCGCTCTTGGATCAGATCTCGGCAGTTTTCTGGTGATCGGTGGTGTATTTACTCGCGTTCGAGGGTCTCGCTCTTGCGCCGGCAGTTTGGGCTCTGTCCCCTCACTGGTGAGTTCTATGGGGTTTTCGTTGTCTCTATTGTAGTTGGTTTGTCTTGTGGCGGCAGGATTTTCAGCTCCATGGATGTTTTTCTTTTCATCATTGATGGTTCAGATGTTTGGTTATTGTTGGTTGATTTACGGGATGTAATCTTTGAGTTTGTGGTTTCTTTCACCGGATTTTCATGGAAATCCGGTGATGTTCTTTGCGATGCGATGAGGGTTTCTGCCTCGTTGGAATCTGTGATGAGGGTTTCTGCCTCGTTGAATTCTGTGGAAGGGGTGTTGGTGCGCTGGTGAAGGTATGGAGGTGGTGGTTTCCTGTGAATGGACTCGCCGTCGTCTGGCTGTGGCGGTGAGTTTCCGGCGACGTCTGGGTGAAGTGAAGATCAGCTCCGACGATGGTTTCACACCGTAGCTTTTTCCACGCTTCTCAAGGTGTGCGGACCGAGGTGAGCACGTGATTTGACGAAGCCCAAGGCGGTTCATGGCTCGAGGCATTGAATGCGGTTTTTTAAAAAAATTTGAAGTGTTTCGTTTGAATTTTGAGTTCCCTGATGTGGTGATGTGGATTTGAGGTGTTTTGGGTACCAGAAACCCCTAAACCAGTTTCAGGGGAACCAGCTACCCTCAAACTGGCCATTAGAAAATAAAAAAAATTGATTTGCAGTCATTCTTAATAGATATGAACAAACATGAGGTGTAGATATGGGTCTAGTATGATTTGAGACATGAGTCTACATCCTTATCCACTAGTGCACTATTGGGGAGTTCATGATCATGTGTGATGGTCTACGTGCCCTATGTGTCACTAACTATGTGTGTTGACTGTTTACTTTTAATATAAGATAAATTCTTATGGTGTAGATGCACTTGATTCCATTCCTCATCATGAGTGAGATGTTGTTGGTGGGACAATCATGAGATGGATTCCTTATTATATATTATTTTTGGTGCCTCTATTAGTGATATAGTTCGATTATTCATGATATAAATTACATGATTGAGATAGTGGGACATGATAGATGGAATATATATTAGTCATTAGTTGGTCTCCTAGACTCAAGATACAAGAAAATATAGTGTTACCACCATGGGTGATATGGGATACATTTTGTGATATGTTGTAGGTAATAGAAGGATTAGCCTTCCATGAGTGAGAAGGTAGTGGATGGTTTATTATATAGCCTACGTTGATTGAGAATGGATGGCAAGATGCTTTGTAAGAGACCATACATGGATGAAACCCTACCCCACATCATAATGTATGGTTTCGGTAATTGGTTATTCAACATATATATTATCATCATGTATGGGTTGGTTTTTATTTTATACTAAATTCATTCTAGCAAAGACCTGAACAAAAATAGTCAGGTGTCTAGGTGGTCAGGATTGCACATGATGACCTAACATGTATGTGTGTATATGCATTATGAGTAATTTTTCATGGTGGGTGTGTTGCATGGGAACAAAAAAAACACTCTCTATATTCTAGATACACATATATTAGATCAAAAAATAACACTCTATTATTGATCCATTAAAAATTTCTACTAGATCTTTTAACTCATCTCTAAACCACGTACATGTTATGGATTTTATGTACAAGTGTAGGTCTTCCTCCTTCACTCAAAACATATATCCCACTTGGATTTGGTCATGTTGTTTTCATCAGGTCATAGAGTCAAAGGGTTCTATAAGAATATAATCACTACCACCAATCTAGGTATCCAGAATGCCACCCTTTATCAAATACTTTTTTTAATAGCGCTGATAAAGGGGGTTCTTTATCAATTCTTTTTTACTAGTGTTGTTAAAGTGTATATTCTAAAATAAGTGTAAAAAATAATATATAAATATATAAATATATAAATATATTTATATTGATACAAATATAATATATATTTTTTAAATTTGTTTTTGATAAGTATAAAAAGTGATTTATATTTAATAAATATAAAATTTAGTGAAAATGGAGTAAAAATAATTTAAAAAATATTAATAATTAATAATTTTTTAATTATCATCTACTAAAAATTATTTAATAACAATTTGAAAACACAAAAAATAAAAAAATTAAAATATCATGAATAAGTTGACAACACAACTCAAAAATTAAACGACCATAACTTTTGATCCGAGTGTCCGTTAAAGCTCTAAAACATTTCAAATTGAATCCTGTGATGAGCTCTATGCGCTAGAAATATTAGAAAATATTATGTCAGATTTTCTGTGGCCTAAAAACCCATAAGGCCTCCAAAATTGAGTTTTTAGTCGGGATACCCACCTTTTTTAACATTCGATGGAATTACTTACTTGTTTTAGGGAATCTTTTTCCCGTTCTTTACTGCGGAATGAATTTATTCTATTGTATAACATTAATATTGATATTTTTCCCTTGAAATTTTTTCGTTTTTCTGGATTTAATGTTTTTTTGTAATCAAATATATAACAATATATACCTATTTTTATATATTGACACATACAAATTTATTTTTGTAAATAAATAATTAAAAATATTTACATATAATGTATATTTCTTAATGTATAAGCCTTATAATATCCATTTTATTTAAAATAAACATTTATTCATATTTATTAACATAAATAATGGGTGTGTATGTGTATAAATATATATTTTTTAGTGTGTGTCTATATTAAAAAAATGCTATATATATTTAATATATTCTAACACACAAATATATATATGAATGTACATACGAAAATGCATATGAATATATAATATATGTAAATATATATAAATATGTATAATTATACATTCACATACACACACATATATAAAATATATACAAGTCTATGTTTGTTGTATGTATATTGTAAATATGTATGAATGTATTTATTTACGAACACACACACAAAAAGATTTTTTAAATTTATTGAAAGTAATTTTATAAATATATATCAATATAAGAATAAATATAAATATTAAAAAAATATAATTATATATATATAACTATATATAAATATATATTAATAAACAAATATATATATATTTATAATAAAATATCCATATATATATATATATATTTGTAAATCTATATTAATATATTAATATATATAATAAATAAATAAATAAATATATTCATATATATATATCATTAAAAGGAGAAACTAGTAACACAGAGGTTGGAATGGGTCCAGGCACACTAGGGAGATGTATTGAGTTTGAATCTAGGGGAAATAGAGGCGCGTGGGTGGGTGCAAGGGGGTATAGCGTGTAGGCGGGTGTAATGTGGGGTGCTTGCATAACTAAAGGGGGAGTGGCATAGGTAAGGGTGGGTTCATGTGGGGGCAATCATTGTTAAAGGGGGAGTCAACTGCTGTTAAAAGGTGGATCTTATTCAAAGATTGTTTTTTTCTTTTATTAGTGCAAAAATACTGCTCATAAATGACCCTTTTATCAGTGCTTTCTTAGCACTGCTAAAAGTGTCCTTTATCAGTGCTTTTTATGTGCTGATGAAAGGGACCACCGTTTATCTATTCTGAGATTAACAGTGCTTTTTTGCACTATTATTACCCTTTTTAAGTGATTTTAAAGGCCATATTTTCAATAGTTAATATGTCTATGTCTATGGGTTAATGTATTTACTTTTCTATTATTATTTATCATGTGTATTGTCATGTTTTTATTTTAAATTATTATTATGCCATGTTAATCTATTATTACTCTATTATGGATGATGCATTATATATACCATTTTACTACTTACCATCATGGATTTTGGGGGCCTGTGAGGAACCCTGTTTTATGCATATATATATTTTTGGTTGTTTGAAACATAGATGTGTCATCATGAATTTTTAGTAACATTTAGGCATGATCACATGGGTTAATTATTAGGTATTTTCTCCCCAAAAATTTGATATGACCTTACTACTAATCAGAAAAATCAAACATATGGGGAGGAGTGCCTAAGTTATTGAGTAGAACCATGTTCGAGTTCTTTCCGTTTGTTTTATATTGAATAGAGTATTATAGTTTTTCTTGAGAGATATGAGCATATCATGGTGTTATGGATAATCCTACCCATACAACATGATATTTAAGTCAGATCACATATACATTATAGATGAAGGATTCATTTTGCTTGTTTTCATAGACCTTCATCAAATAGCGTGGTTGAGGATAAATTCAATGAATATATTTTTTTGTAAGGTATAAATTTTCTCTATTTTCAATTATACATTATTTCAGTTTCATTCCATGATAATATTGAGTTTTATGTTTCTTTTATATCTTAATCTTATTGAATAATTGTTATTAGATTCATAGAAGCCCATATAAATGGGTATAAAAGAATATGTGAATGTGAAAATCTAACCATAATCACCAATGTAAACAAAATAAATCAATATATAAATCACACTTTATTAAAAAAAACAAACAAAATGATTTTTACATTTCTATTTAATTATAAGATCAAAAGGATTGATATATGTTATGCATGAAAGTGAGAAAAAAACATTAACTACATTCTAAACACATGTTTTAAGATTCTAGGACATCAAGTTCGTGCCACTTATTCTTGATAATGGTTTGATAATTTCAATCCACTAAAAAAATTTCTCCATTCATAGTGATAAATCCATAAAAATATCTTATTAAATCTACAATATATTATCATATCTAATACTATTTAAATAGTGTACATCTCCTATAAAAATTACTTTACATATATGACTATAAATGACAACATTTCATTCTTAAAAATACTGATTGATTTTCTTGTCAATTATATTATTTATTCTATCAGAAATGAATTTTTCAACCACATTATCCCACAGAAGACACATGGTATTGGGTAGTTTTTAAATAGTTATATCCCATCATACGATTAAACCCTAATAGAATTCCATTTTTTTTATTTTTCACTAAAATTACTCTAACATTTTCTAAAATTTTTAAAAGATTTAAATATTTAACAAAGAATAATTAATTTATAATAAATATCCTCAACCTTTAAAATCATTAATTTGATCCAACTCAAAATTTTCCATTTTACACCCCCTTTTCATCGATCTCTCATGAATCCATAATGTAATGACTTGAATTATTCATCAATGGATGTATTCATCACTATGAATGGATGAACCTCCCTCCTCAGCATTGAACCCTCATGACCCGATGGATCACCCTCCCTCCATGGTGCCCTGTGTAGTTTGTGCACCTCTGGGACACTCACTAAAAGAGATTCTACTTATATCCCCTTCGATTTTCCATTGTTTCAATTCCCATGGGTCAGTATGGCTTCTCCCAATGTTTATAATAGGGACGACATCCCTTTCTTCTCCTTCACACCATTGGCCTTTGATGAGGCTTCTTTAACGTTCTGATAGTCCCTTATCGCCCGTTTTGGAATTGATAGTCCTTCGCAGGGCCACATCTATATATTTATGTGGGGGTGGTTCCTGGGTTGGGAAGCTATGGTGTCATATCTTAGCAAGAAGACATACATTATCTTCTTGGAGACATGGAGTTATTTTGTCCATTCTTGGGCTCGGATCCCCATATCTCTCGGTCGGTGGAGCTTTCATCTCTCTTGGTGGTCCCTGGATGTCCACAGAGGCTTGGACTCCCTAGAGTCTGTGGTGTGGGTTAACCTTCCCAGCCTATACTTACGTTCAACTACTTTTCTTTATTAAATTATATCGGGATCTCACTAGATGAGTTCTTGTGTGTGGATGATTGGAATCTATGACTGCTTGACACAACCACCACCTGGATATGTTGAAACACCCTGAGATTTTATGAGAAATATTTTGTTTTTATGCATTATTTTATACGAAAAACCAAAAAAAAATTTCACTACACCTAACAATGTCTCAGCTTTCATTAAACGCAAGATCAACCTTCCTCGATAGCTTGCGTTGTACGCAATACCGAGTTCCACAAAACAACGATATGTTTTTAAAATATTATATAAACTAACCATTATGAATTGTAATACCCACTTATTTAAATTTTATAATTTTTATCATTCAAAATGGAGTTCATTTTTGGATTTTAAATATCAAAATTACTTTAGGGTAAATTTTTGATATTTTTTTCAAAACATTCAATTTTTGATGAATAGTGAAAAACACTAAGTTATAGTTTAAAAACGAATTTTTATTTAAAAAATTATTTGTTTTATTTAAATTTATTTTTGGTCAAAATAGATACATAATACCTATAAATGTTCAATTTATTTAATTGGAGTCATTTTTTAATAATTTTAGATATATAATAATTTTATTGATATTTTTATCGTCTTTTACCCACCTCCAAGGAGAATTTTCAGATATACATAAAACATAATCTTACCGCTTCTGTGAGTGGAATTTTAAAAATCCAAGACACACAGTTTATATGAGTAAGTAAAACGTGGTTCAATATTTCAAGAATAATTTATGGTGAATAGTAACTTTTTACTTTTATTTACCACGGTTAAAAGTAAATAGGGTAATTAAGGGTAAAAACGATATTATTATTACCCTAAACATGTCATAATTCAATTGGATAAGTGTAATTATACAAAAACAACCTTAGGAATAAAATATGACCATTTAGGTCCACATGGATTAGATTAAGACATTTATTATTATTTTATTTAAAAAAGAGTTAAAATAGTTAAAACCAATGTTTAATAACTAAATTTTTTTTAATATAAGGTTATAAATAAGAAAAATTAAACTATGAATATTCATTATAAATATAAACATCTTTTTTACATAATGGTATTTTATTTATAAATTTTAAACATTAAATAAGTTACATTATTGATGAAACAATGATGATGTAGTAATTACCTTATTAATGGAATGTTAACATAATTGATATTATAAAAACCCAAATAAATTTTATTTGAGACTTTTTATGAATTAAACTAATTTTATATGTAATTATAACATATTAGGGTTTGTTAGATGATTTTTTTACTGAAGTAATAATGTTCTTATAAATTTAGAAAAAACACAATACCAAATAGTGTTAAAATTTACATTAAAGCGTTTTTAAAAGAAATATTAAATTATTAATTTATATTATATTCCTAGAAATATAAGGATCACCCAAAAGACTTATATAATAATATATATGACATTAATAAACCAATTGGGGTTCTATCGGTAGGTCATGGTATGTTTATTAACCATATAGTGTAAGAATACAAAAAGACACGGTAAAAGTTAAATTATTTAACTTAGAGTTAAATCTAAATAATAAGGTTTAAATGATACCATAAACATATCTAAAACCTAATGGTTGAGATT
Source organism: Viscum album (assembly GCA_963277665.1). Classification (NCBI taxonomy): domain Eukaryota; kingdom Viridiplantae; phylum Streptophyta; class Magnoliopsida; order Santalales; family Viscaceae; genus Viscum; species Viscum album. Next base: position 1,083,635,551 of record OY728139.1, on the reverse strand, counting down.
ATTGTGACTCATCCCCAACCTATCCTATAAATAAGTCACTTTGGATCCATTATAAACCTAATATGAATTTATTATAAAATAATATTTAATTTTTTTCCTAAAGTGCACCTCACCCCTCTTATAAAAGGGAACTACCCCTTCTCTCTAATTTATACCTCCAAAGCCACTTGGCTCGTCCAAAAACTACCCAAATACCCACTCAACTATCCTACCTTCATTGTAGAGGCCTTCCTTTAGTCATAAATCCAACCTAAGGAGCCCTTTTGATCAAATGAAAAGGAAGAACACGAGGAAGAGGTAAATATCTCACAAACCTATTTCTAGTTCCTTTATTCTTCCACATCCTCCTTCTTTGCAGTATTATTTATAAAATAATAACTCCAGTATATTATATATAATTTGATGTTATTATAAAAATGGTACAACCATATTAGTTATTTTATCCATCATATGAATGTAAAATTCACCCCACGTGTGTACGTACGTCTTACCCTCTCCACGTCGTGGCGTAGTTTGTTATTAAAACATTTCATCATTTGGATGTGTATAATAATGAGTAGTAATGATATAAATAATAAATATAACATTATAATGATTTTGTATATATGGTATACCATCCAATTATATATTATTTTAATATCAATATAATGATATCATCGCACGTGCGTACGTATGGCGTGTCGTCTCCATGATTTGATGCAACTTGTTCTACATGATCTTCATTGAATAATAATTATATAAATGAATTGAATGAATAGATATGATATATGTTACCCTAAAAAAATTCTTTAACAGAGGTATCTATAACCAAAAAATAGGAATAAAAATTTATTCTACAAATCATGCAGAAGAACATAAAGCAACGAACACCAGAATAACAAGTAGCAATGAAATATTACTTATAAAAAGATAATAATATGACCATATATCGTATCATAACAATGAATATGATTCTTTAAAAAGTCAATGAAATTATTTAAATCATTATACAGGAGGTTCAGATACGTACAAAGCATATCAAACCTAAGGTAGGGGAAAATCTCTTAATCTCATTTTTATCTGAGATTGTTTATACTTCATAATTTATTGGGGGCATATTTATTATCCAAATCCATGTTTCCTCAATATGTAATATTATTTCTATACTCCTAAAATTGTTTAAATAAAATTCTACCTATTTATGAATCTTTAGTAAAAGATATGAAAGGAATCTTTTTTCGTTTTCATTACGAGATACTTTTTGACTTTTTTGGCCAAAGTAAGAGAAGAATGTTTTTTAACATATACAGTATGAATAGATTTTTATGATTTCATAGAAAATTATTTCCATGAAGCTTCATTTACATGTTTTCAAGTCTATTTTTAATTAACTTCTTTTATTTTAAATTGTATGACATGTTAATAAAGGAAAAATGTTTTTGAAGTAGAAAGGATATTTTCCACCAGATTGGAGTTCAAGTGTTTTATCAAAATTATTTTCCATCTAAGATAACATCGGGTTCTGTTTCTACCCCTATTTTTAAATTAATTTGATTATGTTATGATGAAATTATTTTTATGAAGTTCTTTTATCTTATATGGATTATGTTATGATGCCATGATGTTTAAGAATCCCATTTTTATTACATGGGTTATGCTATGATATATGATTTATGATTTTCTGGCACAAATAAGAATGGTTTCATTATGATATGGGTGGGACCTATATCTCCCTCCAATTAATTAGATAATGATTTATATCTCATGAGATAGACATGGATGGAATGACATGTTAATCCGGATCAGTGATTCAAGACTAGAACAAGGAGTGAACTCTGTTCTGGAATGGACTTTGTCCACAATAATAGTCTTGGAAACGAGTCTTGACTAATATGAAATGATTTTCTAGGATTATGTGTGTATTCTAAAAAATTTCATGTTATATGTTATGATTATTGGGATTACATTTCAGTACTATTATTTATCCCAAGTTATGACATTATGATTTCTTTTGAAGGATAATATTTTCAAAATTTTATGTCCTTATGAATATGATATGATTTATATTTCTTTTGTTTACCCTTACTGAGCATTTAAGCTCACCCATTTGTTTGTTTTCTTTTCCCCAGATCAGGAAAATTGGTATTAAGTTGGATATTCCAAATGAAACTCTAGATATGATGAAATAAATGGGTGACAATATAGATGCTTTATGAACCAGCTGTTTATGTTTCTCAGTTTCTAATGACTCTATACCTTTACAGTTTAGAATGGTTTTGTTATATATTTTAATAAGTATGCTTAAATTCTGAAATAATAACAATGTATGTAAAGTATGTGTCATTATAGTTGGTATCAAAAAAAGGTATCATCATCCTTTGTAAACTAGGATGTCAAAGCCTTAGTAAGAACCCTAAGGATATGTCTAAGCATATAACACAATATTAGTGTTTTAGAAATGGACATGAAAAAACTATGATAAGACCTAAAGTGTGAATTTTTATTCTTGATTATGTTGTTTTCCAATTATGATTAGTGTAACACCGCAGTCCTAGTTACCCAAAGTCGGTGCATTATTTTAATACATTGGCATGATTACAAGAAATCATGTCCCGAATGACCGATCAGTTTAGCAGTCTTGGAAAATAGATTACATACATGAATGTTACATTACTCTTTATAGCATAAAAAACGTAAATAGTCCTTTATTAATTCCATTATATCGTTGGATTTACCAGGAATATCAATCACAATACACTTCTTGGAATCCTGGGAAAAATAAAACATAGAAAGGGGTGAGCTTAGTTACTTAGTAAAGATAACAATACAACAGAAAATTTCATAAATAAACATAGACATTTAAGGAAATTTATAACTAAAACAAAATCCTTTTAAACATGAACTTCATCATAATATAGAAAAAATAAAATGAAGTAACTCCATTTACTTATTCAAATGGACATTCAACTAGTTGAATAACCACATGCAATATCACTAACCACTTTTATAATGATGGAAGGCAAAATGTCAGACTATCATAACAACATAGTCATGGCCTTGTACCAAGACTACAAATATGATTTTTTCAAGGCCTTGTGCCAAGACACTAGTTTGTATCATGAGACATACCGATGAATTGAGGAGCTATAGCGGGCTCCACTCATCACTTACTAAGTTCAATGCATTTCTCTTATGAAAAGATTTAAAAATAACATAAAAATTCATATTAAAACTATCATATGAAATGTCAATACTTTACCAATAAACCACAAATGGTATAAAAATAACACATCAAAAGTCAAACATATCACAAAACCTTCAATACAATCTGGAAGATTTGTATAATGATAAATCAGCATCAAAACAAGTTTAAAATCCATTAATGGATTTTGTAATAAATGAAAATGATTTGTAAAAGTCTTTGAGAAAAATACCCCTTTTTTAAGAAAATATTTAAAAGTCCCACATTTTATAAAGGAGGGAATTTAAATACATTTTTTAATCAAAGTGTCCCATACCTCTTTGAAACTTTTTAAAGTAATTAACATTTTAAAAACATTCATTTCCATATAAATAAATCCTTAAAACCCATTTTGAATACATAGACATTAATGAGAAAGATTTAGAAGAATAAATATTTAAAACCATTGAAATGATGTTTTAGTAAATAAAAGTTCCTTAAAATAATTCCTTGGAAAACACTTTCATGAAACATGGACATGGATAATAAATATGTCCCATTTGATACTTACGTAAAAACAATCTTGAATAATAAAGAGATTGTGAAATTAACCCTTCACAATTTGGTATGTTACTAAAAATACACCCCGTGAAGGAGGTATCATAAAATGAATATGTAAATACAAAAACATAAAGTATATTACACAAAGAAACCAATTATGGGTAGTATATACAAGACACAAAAGGTAATAGTGGCAATATGGCAAGAATCTCACGGGAATAAGGAGTGAGATGAAAACCCCTTACCATGCACTTTACTTTAGTCGAGGGTACGTTTAACCTCATGTATGAAGACATTAGTATATAATAAAATTATAACAGAACCATATAAATATTTATGATATCATAAATTATTCATTTACGACATTGTACTACCCATATAATAATAATTACAATGATAAATTAACATTTCGGGTAATAATATCTTTGTTTATCGTACAAGTTTTAACTTGTTACTCTTGATTGTATCACATAGATCATGATTTAAATACATCCACAATATAAAAAATGATTTATATATCATATATATTTGGAATTCAAATATGTATAATAGACATATATATTAAATGGGAAACACCATTTATGGAGACGGTAGTCCGTACGTATGCATAAACGCTATTTCCGTTTTCATAACATACAGAACAGAACTAAGTGAATAAAATATATGTATGTACACACATATATATTAATATATATATCTCTATTAGCATTATTATTTCATGTATTACAAACATATTAGTAATATATATTTTTATAATCGTTGATGAATGGTGAATGTGGAATTTAATCTCATCACGTCATTGAGATTGTAATCCATACGTACGCACGAGCGACAATATCATCTCTTTAAAGGTGTGAAATTGGATGGTATTTTAATTTTATAGAGACATAATAATTTTATTTTCATTATTTATATACATATTACTCATCATTATATCCTTCCAAATTACATATTGTTGAATAACAAATTACACCACGGCGTGGAGACGATATGCTGTACGTACGCACACATGGTGACATTATCATTCATAAGAATGACAGAATAATGAATATAGTTGTGAAATATTTATAATAACATATCAGTATATATAAGATACTGGAGTTATTATTTTATAATGGAAATAAAAAATAATGAAGAAGTGGAAGAAGAATGTAACTTGAAAAGGGTGGTGAAATCATTACCTCTTCTTCGGGTTCTTCTTTTTGATTTGATCAAAAGTGATCCTTAGGTTGGATTTATGATCATTCTAAGGCCTCTAGGTTGTAGTGAGGGAAGTTGAGAGGATATTTGGGCAGGGTTTGGGTGAACCAAAAGGCTTTTAAGGTATGAATAATTTTTTAGAAGTGGTGTCCTTTTATAAATGGGAGGAGGGGATCTTTAGAAAAAACATAGAGTAATATTTTATAAAAAATTAATATTCAGTTTATAATGGCTATAAATAAAATTATTTCGAGACTTAAGTGTTTATGGGTTGAAAGATACTCAACCCATAGGTTTTAGACAAGTTTAGGTTACCATTTTATCCTTATCTTTTAGATTTCTCTCTTAGTTAGTAGTTTAACTATTACCGTGTCTTCTTGTATTCTTACTATATATGATTAATAAACATACTCTAAACTTCCAAGAGAACCTAAAGTGGCTCATTAATGAAATATATAATATTATTTAAGCCTTTTGGCTGAACATTACATTTTTAAGAATATTATATCAACCAATAATATAGTATTTGTTTTAAATAATAATTTATTTCAATTTTGACACTATTTGGTATTTTGTTTTTGTGAAACTCACCACAACTTGATTACTTCAAACATGATTCATGGAATCATCCCTAACATGTCATAGTCACCTATATAATTAGTGGTTGTCATAAAAACATAGAAATTATATTTATTTTAATATTTATAATACCATTTATTTGATTCTTTCATTAATAAGGTAATTACTGCATCATCATTGTGTCATAAATAAATTTAAATATATAATGTCTGAAAATTATAAATAAAATAAAATCATGTAGGAAATAGTTTTATATTTTTAAATAATATGTATAGTCAGATAAATGACTTATATAACACCATATAAAAATTAATTTACTAAAAGAGTTTTGTTTGTGTCATTTTTGCCTTTACATTAAGTTAATTAATCAATATTGTCATTATCAGTCCCAAGTGGCTCAATGGGGTACCAAAATTGACCCAATGATTCTCATGGTTGTTAATGACTCATCCAGTAAGGTTTGGATATGTGATAAGGTAATTATTAATTATTATAATATTCATTTTACCTTTAATTACCTTATTTACCTTCAACCGTTGTAAATAAATGTCAAAAGTTACTATTCATGAAAAATTATTTTCATCTTATTGAATAAAATTTTACTAACTAATAACAACTATATATGTTGAATTTTCGAAATTCAATTCACAGAAGTGGTAAAATTCATTTTAATGTAAAATTCAGTATTTTTAACTACTACTAAGTGGTTTCACTATTCATAAAAAATTGATGTTCTTCATAAACATAAAAAAATTCAGCCTTATATATATCAGATATTCCAAATTCAAAAATGATGTCTATTTTACAAAATTATAATCATAGAAGTTTCATTTAAAATTAATTCTCATTCTTAAAATAAATGGCGTGTTTTTAAGAAACAAAAACTATCAAAAGATTGACAGTAGTTTATGTCCTATTTCAAAGTGAAATTAATCCCAATGACCAAAATTGGATAAAATGGAAAAAATATAATCTATTTATACTTCCATAACATTAAAATTTATAATTTAACACTATAAATTATTTTGGATTAAAAAAGTTGTTTTTAATTAAAATTTTGTATTATTTACTATTCACCAAAATATGAAAGTTATCAGAAGAATACAAAAAATTTATGAAAACTAAATTTATATAATCCAATTTTAAAGAAGAAGTTTATTTTGTAAAATTTAATATATTATAGTTTCAAATATTGGATTTAAATAGGGTTCTCCCTCAAAAGGCGGTAAAATTTCATTTTCGGAAAAAAACATCCTTTACCTAAAAAATTGAATTTGTTCTTATAATATTTCTAAGAAACTAATAATATGGGTTATAAAACTATAAGGATTATATAATGTTTAAAATTCATTTAATACTATTAATATCCGTTGTTGAATGGGTAGTTTGGTATGTCATGGAGTGCTTGAACTCAGTGTTGCGTGTAGTACAAATTATTGAATTACTTTGAAGAAATAATGTAATATGAAATATTGGGGTGTTGCATTCTTCCCTCCTTCAATAAATTCTTTCCTCGCAATTTGAAATTGTTCTTTGAAAATAAATGGTTTAAAAGAGAAAATACCTTTGGGGGAAAACCCACATCGGAAATTAGGTTAATAAAATTTAGTCTTAATAAGAGGAAAATGGAAATTAATGGGTCACCACCAAATTATGATCTCGATTAGGAGAACATTGGTGGAAATTAGAGACATATAATTGGAGGAAAACCATAAATATTTATAGGTAGTGATTGAGGTCATCAATAAAAAACACATGTAAAATTGAGGACCCTAAATACATCAATCTTTGATGATTTAAAATACACAAAGTTCAACAAAACATATTGTATTAGGATAACACAATTTTTGTTTTAACATCCCTTCAGTAAAGTATAAGAATTATTTTCTTCATAGAATAATAGAAGAAGAAAAATATATACTTTAAAAGTAGAGTCCCATCCTTTAACTAGTTTATATCACAAAATCATCTTTCACTCTAAAAGATAATAAACCTTAAAAATAATATTCTATTTATCATATTCGTCTAGGGTTCCAAAAAATGAATTTATAATTCATCTACCATATTATTGTTTAAAAAAAGACTCCATTATTCAATCCATGACATCAAGTGGGCCAGTGGTAGGTGATACGCCCTTGCCTCCCTTCAGTTGCAGGTTCAAGTCTCACGGACTTGCCGAATGCGACAGGTTGCCGCCCGACAACCGGGTTTTCCTTTTATGGCAATCAAAACAATAATATCAAATTAGAATTATTCAAAATACTTCTTTCCAAACTCACGGTCTAAAATATATATTGAAGGTAAACAAAAATAAGATCATTTTTTCCACGTAATAACATGTGAAATCCTTCATCGTGTATTATTTTAAAACATTTCAACATCCTGAATTACCATAAAACTTTATAGATTACTTTCGTGATCCCTAATTCCTTATAGAATACTGCATATACTCCTTCTATCAAAAAAAGTGGTAAACTCCAACAATGATGGAATATAAAAATCATTAATCAGTTTCAAGGTAGTCAAGAATATCCAATATAATTTATCCAAATCAATCATGTATTATTCCGAAATCACTACCTCAGTATGAGAACCATATTATGGTTTATCTTTCTTTCACCCATATATTTTCCAAAAATTTAACCTGCTATTGGGTCACTTTTCTTGGTTCCACACAACCTCAAGTCCTTAATTAAATAGTACTCTATTACAATCCTTATATACTCCATAATTATTATAACCAGTACATTGTTGATACAACAATAAAATGACATAATTCTCTAATAACAAATTCTAATTCCCTTTATGAAAGTTCCAGTGTGTTTCTTCCCACAGTTATCCCATATAGGAAAATTATTCTTTTCCCTCTTCCCTTTATCCATATTTATCTCTTCCATAATTTTCTTATCTTTCTTCCCTTCAAATCCATGGGACTCAGAGAATTATTTACTAATCTTATTAACACATGATAATATTTCTTCATATTGGTGGATTTTACATTCCTTCTACTGGGTGCCATTTCTATATAATAGCATAAACTAGGTCAGTTTATGAATTATAATGAATAATTCCAAACATGTAAAATACCTAACATAAATGGTATTGTTTAAGGATATAATCCATAATCATAAATATGTTTTCATTGAAGAATTATATACTCACCAACCCTTAATAATGATTTTTAAAGAAAATGAGAATTATCCTAAGCATATCCCCCAGGAGTGTCGTAACCAAGAGTGCAACATGGGCCATTGTCATGCAACATTTCTCATTTGAGTCTAGCTCAAAGCTGTGTTTTCAGGTTTTACCCATGGGATCATCTGTGCCAGAGCTGCCTCTACCTTCTCATATCCAGACAAGGACATATTTTCTGGGAAAACTCACAAAATATCTACATTATCAAAATTCTAGGAATTTCTTCTATACTAATCGTCAATTTATATCATAGGTCTATGTGCTCTAATCAGGGTTTATCTCAATCTAGCTTCCACGATAATTTCTAAACTCCCTCTGATACCAACTGTAATAGCCCGACCTTAGTTGCCTAGAGTCAGTGCATTATTTTAATACATTGTCATGATTACAAATAATCATGTTCCGAAGGACCGATCAGTTTAGCAGTCTTGGAAAATAGATTACATACATGAATGTTACATTACACATTATAACATACAAAACAACATAAATAATACTTTATTAATTCCATTATTCCATTAGCATAACCCTAAATAAAAATCACAAAACACTTCTTTAAATCCTAGGAAAAATAATACATAGAAAGGGGTGAGCTCAAATGCTCACTAAGGATAACAATACACCAGAAATATTAATAAATGAGAATAAACATTTAAGGAAATGTATAACTAAAAGAAAAGCCTTTTTAACTTGAAATTCAACATAATATGGCTAAAATAAAATGAAGTAATTCCATTTACTTATTCACATGGATATTCTACTAGTTGAATAATCACATGCAATATCACTAACCACTTTGATAATAATGGAATGCATAATGCCAGACTATCATAACCACATAGTCAAGGCCTTCTGCCAAGACTACAAATAAAATTTTGTCAAGGCCTTATTACTAGACACTACATTGTCTCATGAGACCTACTGATGCATCGAGGAGCTATAGCGAGCTCCACCTGTCACTTAATATGTCTAATGCATTCCTTATATGAAAACGTTTAAACATAACATAATCATTTGTATTAAAAATAGCATACAAAATGTCAATACTTTACTGATAAATTATGAATGGTATAAAAACGCCACTTCCACATTCTAACATATCAAAAAACCTTAAATATAATATAGAATATTTGTATCATGATAAATCCACTTCAAAACAGGTTTAAAATTCATTAAAGAATTTTGTCATAGATGAAAAGGATTTTTAAAACTATTTGAGAGAAATAAATTTTCATGAAAACATTTAGAAGTCCCACAATTTAGAATGGAAGAAATTTAAAGACATTTTTAATCATATTTTACCATACCACTTTGAAACTTTTGAAAATAATTAACATTTTTAAAACATTCATGTCTATATAAATAAATCCTTAAAACCCATTTTGAAGACATGGACATTAATGAGAATGATTTAGAAGAATAAATATTTAAAACATTTGAAATGATGTTTTTGTAAAAAAAGTTCCTTAAAAGAATCCCTTTGAAAGAACTTTCATGAAACATGGACATGGATAATAAATATGTCCCATTAGATACTTATGTAAAAACAACCTCCAATAATAAAGAGATTTTGATATTAAACCTTACCAATTTGGAAACATACTAAACATACACCCCATGAAAGAGGTATCATAAAATTAATATGTAAATACAAATAAATTAAAGTGTATTACACAAATAATCCAATTATGGGTTGTACTTACAACACAGAAAAGGTAATAGTTGAAATATGGCATGAATCTCATGGCAATAATGAGTGAGTTGGAAACCCCTTACCTTGCACTTTCCTTTAGTCGAGGGTACGTTTAACCTCATGTATGAAGACCGTAGTATGTTATTAAATTATACTAGAACCATATTAATATTTATGATATCATACATTATTAATTTAGGACTTTATACTACCCATTTAATAATAATTTCCATGTTAAATTAACATTTTGGGTAAAAATTGCTTTCTTTATCATACATGTTTTAACTTGTTACTCATGATTGTATCACATAGATCATGATTTAAATACTTCCAGAATATAAAACATTATTTATATATCATATATATTCAAAATATAAATATGTATAATATACATATATATTAAATGGAAAACACCATTTATGGAGACGATAGTCCGTACGTACGTATAAACGCTGTTTCTATTTTCAAAAATTATTGAACGGAACTAAGTGAATAATATATATATATGTATTTATATATATATATATATATCAATTATAATTATTATGTCATATATTAAAATCATATTATTAGTATATATTTTTATTATCGTCGATGAATGGTGAATGTGGAAATTAATCTCATCGCGTCGTGGAGATGGTAATCCGTACATACACACGAGCGGCAATACCATCTCCTTAAAGGTGTGGAATTGGATGGTATATTAATTATTCAGAGACATAGACATGTTATTTTAATTATTTATATACATATTACTCATCATTATATCCATCCAAATAATATAGTGTTGAATAACAATTTACACCACGGCGTGGAGACGGTAAGCCGTATGTACAAACGTATGGTGACATTATCATTTATAAGATGGAAAGAATAATGAATATAGTTGTGAAATATTTATAATAACATCAAAGTATATAGAATATACTGGAGTTATTATTTTATAATGGAAATAACAAATAAAGAAGAAGTGGAATAAGAAAGGAACTTGAAAGAGGGTGGTGAAATCATTACCTCTTCTTCGGGATCTTCATTTTTATTTAATCAAAAGGGCTCCTTAGATTGGATTTTTGATAAATCTATGTCCTCTAGGATGAATTGAGGGAAGCGTAGAGGATATTTGGGCAGGAAATTTCTTAACCAAAAGGCTTTTATGGTATGTATAATTGGATAGAAGTGGTTTTCTTTTATAAGGGGGATGAGGGGCTCTTTAAGAAAAACTTAATGTATTATTTTATAAAAAATTTACATTCGATATATAATGGCTCCAAATGAATTTATTTCAGTATTTTGGTGGTTATGGGTCAAAATAATCTCAAACAATAGGTTTTAGAGACGTTTATGTTACCATTTTAACCATATCATTTTGATTTAACTCGTAGTTAAATAGTTTAACTTTTACCGTGTCTTCTTGTATTCGTACATTATATGGTTAGTAAACTCTCTATAAACATCCAAGAGAACATAAAGTGGATCATTAATGACATATATAATATTATTTTTTCCCTTTTTCCAATCCCTACATTTTTAAGAATACTATATCATCAAATAATATAGTATTTGTTTTAAATATTAATTTATGTCAATTTTGGAACTATTTGGTAGTTTGATTCTGTGAATGTCATCACAACTTGATTACTTCAAACAAGATAGATTGAATCATACCTATAATGTCATATTCACCTAGAAAATTTTTGGATTTCATAAAAACATTGATATTATATTTATTTTAATATTTAAAATATCATTAACTTCATTCTTTTATTAATAAGATAATTCCAGCATCATCATTGTGTGATAAATAAATTTAAATATTTAATGTTTAAAAATTATAAATGAAATACTATCATATTGGAAATAGTTTTATATTTCTAAAGAATATTTATAGTTGAACAAATGACTTATATATTACCATATAAAAATTAATTTACTAAAAGAGTTTTGTTTATGTCATTTTTGCCTTTACATTAAGTTAATTAATCTAAATTGTCATTATCACTCCCAAGGGGCTCAATGGAGTCCCAAAATCAACCACGTGATTCCCATGGTCGTTAATGACTCATCCAATAAGGTTTGGACAAGTGTCAATGTGATTTTGAATTATTATAATATTCTTTTTACCTTAAAGTACATTATATACCTTTAACCGCGGTAAATAAAAGTCATAATTTACTATTCACCAAAAATTATTTTCATCTTATTGAACCACATTTTATTAACTAATAACAACCATGTATGTTGGAGTTTCAAAATTCAATTCACAGAAGTGGTAAAATTCATTTAAATGAAAAATTCAGTTTTTCAACTACTAATAAGTGGTTTAACTATTCATCTAAAATTGAAGTTTTTTAAAAAAATATAAAAAATTCAGATTAACTTATATTTGATGTTCCAAATTAAAAAATCATGTCTATTTTACCAGATTCTAAACATAAAAGTTTCAATTAAAATTAATTCTCGTTCTTAAAATAAATAGCGTGTTTTTAAGAAACAATAACTATTAAAAGATTGACAGTTGTTTATGTCCAATTTCAATGTCAAATTAATTCCAATGACCAACATTGGATTAAATGGTAATAATATAATCTATTTATACTTCCAAACCATTAAAATTTGTAATTTAACACTATAAATTATTTTGATTAAAAATATTTGTTTTTAATAACAAATTTATATTTTTCACTATTCCCCAAAATATGAATGTTATCAGAAGTATACCGAAAATTTATCAAAACTAAATTTTTATCTCTTGATTCTAAAGAATAAGTTTTTTTGTCAAAATATATATATAAAAGTGTCAAATATTGGATTTAAAAATGGTTCGCCCTTAAAAGGCCGTAAAATTGCATTATCTGAAAAATAATTCCTTTATCTAAAAAAGTAATTTTTTTCTTAAATTATGTCTAAGAAACTTATAATATGGGTTCAAATATTATAATGATTTTATAATGTCTAAAATTTAGTTAATACTATTCATAACCGCTATTGAATGGCTAGTTTGGTAAGACGTGGAACGCTTGAACTCTGTGTTGCGTGTAGTGCAAGTTATTGAATTACATTAAAGAAATAATGTACTATGAAATAATGGGGTGTTACAATTAGTGTTTATCACACTATAATTATTGGTTTTATTTAATGGAAGGAGCCCAAAGGGACCTTTTTAATGATGAATGCAACGGGCAATGCAATGATTGTCCCCCTGAGCAACAAAACGTTATGGGAGCTGGAATGCAAAAACTTGTTTCCATGCTCAAACAACTTTCTCAAGCTATGAATCATGAAGGACTTCCAAGCAAGAAAAGGAAGGAGAAAAATTATATTTAATCCTTCATGAGGCAGCGTCCACCCTCATTCAGCAGGGCTAATGATCTATTAGATGTTGAAAAATGGATCAGTACCACTGAAAAGATATATCCAGTTCATCAATGTTCTGAACATTATAAAGTATTATTAGTAGTATATCATTTGGAAGGTGAAGCTGATCAATGGTAGAATATTATCAATAATATGAGGAAAAAGGATGAAATTGAGTCCATGGAATGGGATGATTTCAAGAACATATTTTTCAATAAGTACTTCCCTCGTACTCTTCAAAAAATATGGAGAAGGACTTTCTTGAACTAAATCAAAATGATGATGAATCTATTTGTACCTACAAAGAATATTTTACCAGACCTACAAGGTATGTTTCTGGAATTATTATCCAACCTAAGGGTAAGATCAATCGATTCTTTAGTTTCTTAAATCCAAGTCTTCGAAGGGCGTTCGCCGTAAGGGTCTTCAATAACTAAGAGGAAATTGTTCAATGTGCTCTCAAGGTTGAAATACAGATTGGAGTAACCCATCAGTCATATGGGTTTGATAAGAGGATGAAAATGGAATTCAAAGGGAAATATAAAGATAAAAATTGAAAAAAAGATGAGTTTTCCCTTATACTCAATGTTTGTAAGGAAACATGGAGGGAATTGTCTTAAAGGAACAAGTAAATGTTTCAAATTTGGAATATATGGTCATCGGGCATTTGAATGCAGCAATGATGGGAAAAAGATGTCTAGTGATGCAAAGAAAGAAAAGGCTTCACAGAATGAACCTACTACACTTTAATGATACAAGTGTAAGTAAATGGGGAATTATGCTAATCAATTCCCTAATCCTAGGGTTGTTGATGATGATCGACATCAACAAACTCTTATTGACAAAGATAAAGGAACGTCACATGAAATTTCTATCAGCGATGTGCAGTTCAATAATGAAGTTGTGAAAGGTACACTTACCATAAAATCTAAAGTATTGAATGTTTTATTTGATTCTGGATCCACCCACTCTTTTATTTCAGAAGGATTTTCTAAGGGTATCGATGTACTACCTCAACAATTAGCTGTTGAGTTAGCTGTGACAACTCTTAATGGAACAACTGTTGCATCAAAAGTTTAAAATTGTTCTCCAAATGATGTTTGTGGGAAAGTGGTTCCTGAAAATAATGTGATCCTTCTTTATGTGGAATTTGATGTGATTCATGGAATGGATTGTCTTTCTTTATATGAATCTCATATCGATTTCCAAAGAAGGTAAGTCACATTTCATATTCATGATCAATCTATTTTCATCTATCGATGCAAAGATGAATAAAACCTTCCAGGGAAAATTTCTACCATCTAATGGGTCTTGATTCCAATAATTGAAGGTTATATATCCCAAATGGTTGGAGAGAAATTATTGATTAAGAATACGCCCATTGTACATGAGTTTTATGATGTCTTTCCAGAGGAATTTCCAGGTCTCCCCCCAAATTGTGAAGTTGAGTTTTCAATTGAACTCATACCGGGTGCTATGCCCATTTCAAAGACACCTTATATAATATCACCAATTGAGTTGCAGGAATTGAATAAGAAACTCCAGGAGAATATTGATAAGGGATTCATATGCCCTAGTGCATCACCTTGGGGAGAACCTGTTCTGTTTGTTAAGATGAAAGATGGATCAATGAGACTTTTCATTGATTATCGAGAACATAAGAAGATCACTATCAAGAACAAATATTCTCTCTCATGCATTGATGACTTATTTGACCAACTATGTGGAGCTCAATACTTTTCCAAGATTGATATTTGTTCTGAGTATCATCAATTAAGGGTCAGAAGGAAAGATATACCAAAGATAGCTTTCCGTGCAATGAATGGAAACTATGAATTTATAGTCATGCCATTTGGTCTTACTAATTCCCCTACTATCTTCATGGATATAATTAACAGAGTCTTTAGAGACTATCTTTATCAGTTGGTTGTAGTCTTTATAAACGATATTCTTGTTTCATCAAATAAAAAGGAATGACATAAATATCATTTGAGAATTGTATTAAATACCCTATGAAAGGAGAATCTTTATGCCAAATTTTCCAAGTCTGAATTTTGGGTTCAAAAAGATTCATTTCTGGGTCACATAATCTCAAAAGATGGGAATCTGTGGATCCAGCAAAATCAAAGGTTATTGAAAGATGGTCGAGACCAACAACAGTAACTGAGATCCGATGTTTTCTGGTTTGGCTGGATATTATCGATGTTTTGTGAAAGATATTTCATGATTATCTAATCCACTCACCAGGCTGACTCAAAAAAGAGTTAAGTTTATTTGGACGGAGGAGTGTGAAGAGAATTTCAAGGAGTTAAAAAGAAGTTTATCTAGTGCACCTGTGCTCACACTGCCTTGTATTGGAGAATGGTTTGTGATATATAGTGATGCATCCAAGAATGGATTGGGGTGTGTTCTCATGAAAAACAATATGGTGATAGCTTAAGCCTCACGATAGTTGAAAATACATGAGAAAAATTACCCAACTCATGATTTGGAATTAGCTTTCTTAATCTTTTCATTAAAGATTTGGAGGCATTATATTTAAGGCGAAAGGTGTGATATTTATATTGATCATAAAATTTTAAGGTGTATTTTCACACAAAAGGATCTGAATATGCGCTAAATAAGAGTGTTGGATCTGATTAAGGATTACAACTGCTCAATTCATTACCACCCTGGGAATGAAAAAAAGGTGGCAGACACATGAAGTCGACAAGACCATGCTAGCTTATCCATGATGAGGATCACAAAAGATCCAATATTTATGGATTTAGAAAGGATAAATCATTGAATTATAATGGAAGGGGAAAAATCTTACCTTTCTCAAAAGAATGTTCAACCATCTATACATGTGAAGATTAAAGAGGCATAGAATGAAGATGTAGAGTTAATAAAGAAGGTGAAAAATGTTCCTGAATTCCACATTGATTGTGATGAAATAATAAGGATTCGGAATCAGGGTTGTGTTCATCCCATCCCAGAATTAAAGCTGGAAATATTGGATAAAGCTCATAGTTCTTCATTCTCTATTCACCCTGGAAGCACGAAGATGTATAGGGTCCTAAAGGAGTACTTATGGTCAGATGGAATGAAAAGAGATGTTGCTGAATATGTCTCTTGATGCTTGCTTTGTCAGCAAGATAAAGCTGAGAGACAGAAGTATAAGGGGATGTTACAACCATTACCCATACCAGAATGAAAATGGAAAAACACCACTATGGACTTTGTCACTGGACTTCCTAAAACATCCAAAGGAAATAATGCTATGTGGGTTATATTTGATCATCTTACGAAGTCAGTACACTTCATTACCATTAGAAAATATTTATCTCTTGATCAGCTTCCCAGTACATATGTGAACAAAGTGGTAAGATTGAATTGAGTACCACTTTACATTATATCTGATCGGGATCTGAGGTTTACCTTGATTTTTTGGTGAAGTCTTCTATCATACACTAGATATAGAGTTGATTTTAAGCACTGCTTATTGTATTCAGACAGATAGTCAGTTTGAGAGGACAATTCACACTCTAGAACATTTGTTGAGAGTTTTCACTATGGATTTCAAAGGTAGTTGGGATGAACACCTACCTTTGGTGGAATTCTCTTTTAATAAAATATTTCACTCCAGAATTCAGATGGGCCCTTATGAAGCTCACTATGGAATGAAATGCAGAACTCCAACTTACTGGGATGATGTTGGGGAAAGAATTTTATTAGGACCTGATCTTGTTGATGAGAAGGCAGAAAAGGTAATACCTTTTCAACAATACATAAGATCAGATCAGAGTCGACAAAAATGTTATGCTAACAACTGAAGAAAATACCAAGAGTTTAAAGTGGGTGATAAAGTGTTCTTACAAATATTTCTTTGGAAGAGAGTAACAAGATTTAGAATGAAGGGCAAGTTGAGCCGTAAGTATATTGGTCCTTTAGAAATACTAGATTGTGATGGGAAGGTAGAATACCAGTTGGAACTTCCACCGAATCTCTCTCAAGTTCATGATGTGTTCTATGTATCTCTCCTGAGAAAGTACATACCCGATCTTTCGAATGTACTAAGCTCAGAAGTTGTACCGCTGGAGCAAGATCTTTCTTATAAAGAACAGCCAATAGAGATTCTTGATCTTAGAGAAAACGTTCTAAGAAACAAGACCACTCACATGGTTAATGTATTATGGAGGAACTGCCAATTATAAAAAGCTACATGAGAACTTGAGGATATGACGAGGGAGAGGTATCTTCATCTGTTTGTTACGAAGTGATGAAATTCGAGGGTGAAATTATTTTTAAGGGGGGTAGAAGGTAACACCCTGAGATTTTATGGGAAATATTTTTCTTTTATGTATTATGTTATACAGAACACCAAAAGGGTCTTTCACTACACACATCATTGTCTAGTCTTGCGTTACATAGAAGAGAAACCTTTCTTAATAGCTAGCGTTGTACACAATAGTGAGTTTCACTAAACAACGGGATGTTATTAATATATTCTATAAACTAGCCGTTATGAATAGTAATACCCACTGTTTGAAATATTATATATTTTATCATTCAAAATGGACTTCATTTTGGGATTCAGAATATCGAAATTAGCTTAGGGTGAATTTTTCGTATTTTTTTGAAAACATTCAATTTTTGATGAATAGTGAAAAACACTGAGTTATAATTTAAAACCGAATATTTATTTCAATAATTATTTATTTTATTTAAATTTATTTTAGGCCAAAATAGATACATAATACCTATATAAGTTCAATGTAATTCATTGGAGTCATTTTTTAATAATTTTAGATATATAAAATTTTATTGAACTTTTTACCGTCATTTACCGTCCTCTTAGTAGAATTTGAAAATTTACATAAAAAATAATTTTACCGCTTCTGTGAGTGGAATTTCAAAATTATGAGAGACACGGTTGATATGAGTAAGTAAAATGTGTTTCAATAAGATCAAAATAATTTTTGGTGAATAGTAACTTTTTAATTTTATTTACCATGGTTAAATATAAATAGGGTTTTAACGGTAGAAATGATATTATTATTACCCTAACACATGTCCTAATTCTATTGGATATGTGAAATTATAAAATAAATAATCTTAGGAATAAAATATGACCATTTAGGTCCACTTGGATTAGATTATAAAATTTATTATTATTTTATTTAAAGAAGAGTTAAAATAGTTTAAATCAATGTTTAATAACTAAAATTTTTTTAATATAGGGTTATACATAGGTTAAATTCGTCTATAAATATTCATTAGAAATATAAAAAGGTTTCCTTTATAATGGTATTTTATTTATAATTTTTAGTCATTAAATAATTTAATTTATTTTTGACACAATAATGATGCGGAAATTGCCTTATTAATGAAATATTAACATAATTGATATTATAAATACCCAAATAAATGTAATTTGAGACTTTTTATGAACTAAAACAGATTTTCCATGTTACCATAACATATTATAGTTGGATAAATGATTTTTTTCGAATTAATAATGCTGTTATGAATTTAGAAAAAACAAAATATCAAATAGTGTCAAAATTGACATAAAAGAGTTTTTGAAACAAATATTAAATTAATAATTGATATTCTATTTTTAAAAATCTAAGGATTGGCCCAAAGACTTATATAATAATAGATTTGACATTAATGCACCAATTGGGGTTCTATTGGAATGTTATAGTATGTTTATTAACCATATAGTGTGAGAATAAAAGAAAACACGGTAAAAGTTATATTATTTAACTTAGAGTTAAATATAAAATATAATGGTAAAATGATAAACTAAACTTATATAAAACCTATTGGTTGAAGGGGTAGCGATCCATCCCCACCCTAGCCTTGAAATAAGTCACATTGGATCCATCATTCCTTGATATCCTAGGTTAGTGTATGATATATGATTTTTTGGAACACATAATAATGGTTTCATTATGAGATGGGTGAGACATATATATCACTCCAATTCATTGGGTAATGAATTATATCTCATGAGATAGACATGGATGGAATGGAAAGTTAATATAGTTCAGTGAAATTGGACTGGAACGAGGAGTGAAATCTGTTCTGGAATGGACTTTGTCCGCTATGATAGTCATGGAAATGAGTCTTGACTAATATGAAATGATTTTCTAGGTTTATGTGTGTATGCCAAAAAGTATCATGTTTTATGTTATGATTATTGGGATTAAATTTCACTACTATGATTTATACCATGTTATGGTATTATGATCTCTTTTGCAGGATAAGATTTTCAAAATGTTATGTTCTTAAGAATATGATATGATTGATATTTTATTTTTTTACCTTACTGAGCATTTGAGCTCACCCTTTTGTATTTTTTCTTTTCCCCAGGTCTGTAAGAAGGGTGTTTTGTAGGATATGCCAAAAGGGACACTAGATATGATGAAATAAATGGGAGACAATGTAGATGCTTTATGAACCAGTTGTTTGTGTTTCCCAGTTTCTAAAGACATTATACCTATACGATCTTATCATGGTTTTGTTATATGTTGTAATAAGTATGATTCAGTTCTGAAGTAATAAAAATGTAAGTAAAGTATGGGTCATTATATCTGTGTTTCTGTGAATCTCTCGTCCCGACCCCCATATTAGATTATCCTTCTTATTGGGGCTTCCATGGAATGGACTGAGTGTTTCATCTACCCATTGACAACTTTCTTTTCCAGCATATATCACATCCATGGCCATGTAACCTCTGATTATAGGAGGTTCTCCTCCCACAATGCTCATTTAAGGAAACAGAATCAGATCGAGAGAGGAGAATCATCTTTTACGGCGACCTCCTGTCGACCACCTGATTGTCGTGTGGACCCAGCTCCGAACTATCCTCTGCCTCTATCCTTCCATCTCCCCCTACCTTCTCTTCTACCCCATCCCCACCTCTTCATTTTTCCCTTTCCTATTCTCTGTCTCCCCCATGCATGGCCCTGCTTCCCATTTTGGCTTCCTCACCCACCTCCTTACTTTCCCCCTCATTTCCCATGGGTCCTCCTAGCCCTCATCTTCCATCTCCCCCAACATCTACATGGAAATGGTCCCTATCTCACATGGGTCTTCAATCATGGATGTTTCTCACTTAGCCTCAGTCATGTTGAATGTCCCTACCCAGATGTGGTCCCTGATTCCAACTACCAACTCCTTCACAACCATAGCCACTATTGGGGCCTTTCTTCCCCAAGCTCACCATGAAAACATAGAGGGAGCTTCGGCTATCCTAGCTCTGATGTCTCTTCATGATCTCCATCTTTCCACAGATATTTATCAACTAGGATGGTTACCTGATCATAGACTAGAGGTTCTCTCTCTACATTTATGGATCTTTTCCAACCGACATCATCTCCTAGGGTTAGTACCAGGTGCACGTTGTTCCAATGATTGTGCTCATTATACGGAATGCCTGTGGACTCGGGGCTAGGGTGAGAAGGACTTCCTTTCATCACTGGTGTCTCTCCAAAAGGATTCAATTGTTGTGGTATTGGAGCCCAAATAGTTCCTTCTCATGATCCAGGAATTTTCTAAGAAAATCGGCTTAAGTTATTTCACGCATGGTTTACCAGTGAATTGTTACATCTGCTTCTTATGAAGCTCTTGTTTGAAGATTTACCTTCTTGCATCTTCGGACCAACACCTCTCAGTCAAAGTGATGGATGGGGACTGGTCTTTTTATATTCCATTATTTATTCTATCTGTGAAACTAATCTAGGATATCAAGGAATGATGGACCTCGGGACACTCAATTCGGGAGAGGAGCCTTGTATCATGGGAAGAGAGTTCAACACCATCATGCATGCATCAGAGAAGAACGGTGGTATGACTCTCTCTCACAATGATAGGTTGGCCTTTTCCTCTTTCGCTGCACAAGTGGGGCTTCTGGATCTTGGATTTATAGGCAATAACTTCATGTGGTTTAATAACCAATAAGGAAATAGGAGAACTTGGTGTAGACATTATCGTTTCATGGGTAACCTCCATGGAATCTCGTCAATCTAGAATATTGTGGTATATCATTTTTTTTCAGGATGTGTCTGACCACTCTCCCCTCTTTATCCATAGGAGATCGAGCTCCCCATATCCTAGATAGTTCTTCTTCACTATGTTATTATCTCAAAATCCTTGATTTCTTGAGGCTGTGTGGAACAATCATGAAACTCCCATTGTCTGCAATGTAGTTGGGTCGATCTCCATCCCATGGTTCAGCGCGTGAAGCATGTTCTCGTGGTCTGGTCCACATCACGATAAATTGATCATCTGCTTATGGATGATATTATGAAATACATTGAGAAAAATAAAGATTCATTGGATTATCGGTTGGATGATTATGCTTTTTCAGCTCAATGTATCAACAAAGAATAGATGAATGAGGTTATTCTTGAACAATAGTGATACCATTGGAAACATTCTCGTATTTCATGGTTTAGAGGGGGGATCATAATACAGATTTCTTCCAAGCATGCTAGAAGAAGAAGTAGCGAGTTCATGTTTCAAATATTTGGCTTAAGGATGGATCTTTTCTAGAAACCCAGAGATTATCAACATTATGGTGTGCTCCCATTTCAGATCACTATTATTCAACCCTAACCGCTGTTTCCAAAATGGTGAACCCTTGAGACAGGTGGAGTAGGTTGACTCGATCCAATGTAGAGTTTGTATCCATGAAAATGAAATTCTTCAAAGTGTCCCAGACGAGAAGGAGGTATAGAAGCCAGTGAACTACCTCAACCCTGAAAGTGCACCTGGCCCAGATGGCTTCCCAGGCTCCATCTAAACCTTTGTTGGGGAAATTATTACACAAGACCTATCCAAGAATGTCCAATATTTCTTCAGAGGCGGCTCTCTCCCGAGCATGGAGACTGATACCACCAAGATCCTGATCCTGAAGGTTTTCTCCCCCTCCTCTATCTTTCATTACCATCCCATCAATCTATGTAAATTTTCCTATAAGATTTTGGCTACCATCTTGAATAGTAGGCTCACCTCCTTCACACACTAGTGGATTTCATATGAGCAGCATGCCGTCATCCAAGGGAGATCGATCAAAGGGGCTGTTGGGGTTGCCCAAGACATGGTTTTGGATAGGAACAGGTCGTTTGTGGGATCAAATGTGGTTTTCAAACTGAATATGGATAAACCATATGACCATCTAGAGTGGAACTTCATTATTCTCACCATGAGATGTATGGGTTTCTCAGAATCTGTCACTGACATCCTCTTCTGTTTCTATATCTCCCCTTAGGTTAACATCATCTTTTTAGGGAAACAATGTTGATTTATAAAGGCTATTAGAGGGCTATATCAAGGCGACCCCCTCTCTAGGGTTTTGTTTATTCTGGCCCATGATGCCCATAGCAGGTACATCTTTTCGGCCATGCAGTAAGGCATTGTCAGCCCTATCCTCTACGAGTATTAGTTTCCCATCATTTCCCACATCCCCTTTGTAGATGATGTGATTTTATTTATCAATGTGAGTATCCCTTCTCTCAGGTCATGTTTAGGATAGTGGTTGAGTAAGCTTGATGGGGTGGTAAACTTATCAATGGGGATAAGAGTTGTGTTTCCCTTCCTTCGAACTTCTTGGGAAGGTGCATGGATATTATTGATGGTTTACTCAAGATCCATGGAATTAATTTCCCCATGACCTATTTGGGGGCCCCTATTGCTATAAGTAGGATTCAGGTACAATAATTTGAGGACTTATCTAACAAGTTTATTAGCCGCATCAACAATTGGACGAATTGATTCCTCTCTTTTTGGAGGAGGATTTCTCTCATTAATAGCATGTTTTTTTCTATCCCCATGCACATAATATCTTCTCTTAAGGTCCCCTGGTCAGTCATGAACTGGCTAGAGTCCATCATTAACTCCTTCCTTTGGGACACTCACAGTGAAGGTCGTTTCAGATGGGCCTCTTGGGCCAGATTAGTGAATCCTCTGGAGCATGGTGGCATTAACGTGAGAAGCTTGGGTGAGTCCATGATCTTCTTGCAAGGCAAGTTGGCATGGGAAGTTAGTGAGGGACAATATTTGTGGAGTTGTTTCATCAGTGGGATGTATGTCTTTGGGCTCAATGATAATTGAAGGAAACCTTCTCCCCTCTTGTGTTTCCTCTACACCCATGTGTCCTCCATTCGTGAACACTCCCATTGGATCATCAGGCAAGGAACCCCCAATTTCTAGGAGTGAAACTGGGGCATCAGCTTTCTCGGATTCCTAGGCTTTCCAACCCCCAACCATTCAATTAATGAGGCCAAAATCCATCCTTACATTGTAAATTCCATCCACAACCCCTCCCAGGATGCCTGGTTCCATGAAATTTGTCTGTACGAGTCCACAGAAAAGTACATCTTCAAGGGTTCTTCTTCAGGAAGATTCTCAGCAAGGGACTACATGGTGGTATTTCCTAGGTAGCTGGTTAGCGACCCTTGGGGATTTGTTCTATTGTGCATGTAAATTCCAGCCAAGTTAAAATTTATAATATGTAGGGTCATATCCATTCATATACCAAAAAATATGGCTGTCAATTCCAAAGGAATCCCTCTTGCCTCAAGATGTCGCTGCTGTTCAATTCCCAATGAGGAGTCTTCGACCTACATTTTCCTTCAAAGTGACTGGGCTAGTCATATGTAGATTGTCTTGGGAGTTCATATAGTGCATTGTAGGATGATATCCTCTATTATGGAGTTCTTCCAACACTAGTATATTTATGCCTCCACCAAACATGAGGAGGAAGGCTACTCAGTTATTCTTGTTGTTGGGTTTTGGAGCATCTCGCAGGCACCCAACCATTAAAGGAACCACAAGTCTCACCCTTATTCCTACAGTTTGATTATTCGGACCAGGATATTAATATGAGAGCCATCTTTAATCCACAAGCATCATGAGGTAGTTCCATCCCTCAGTCATTGCTCTTGAATTTTATGCTCAGTAGATCCTCTATGCACTATGATGCCTGGTTCTTACGTAAGATGCCACCCTCACTCTCACAGGCTTAAAATCAACACTGACAGGGCATGAATCTAGAGGGGTCATGAGGGGAGGAGGGGATGTTTGGGACACATTTGGCTCTATTGTCCTTACATTAAATTCCTCATATGGAGCTGGTGACCCTCTGGTGGTGGAGGCCAATGCCATGCTCAGTGTCTTGGAACTTTTCTCCTTGGGGGATCTCCCCTTGGCAAAAGTGGCAACAGAATTAAAGTTCATCTTTATTTCCCTCAAATATGACATATATTATCCTTGTTATATCACCTATATAATCTTAAAATTCATGTTTCCTATCTCCCATGACACCATGATTCTCCACAAATGGTGTGAGGGTAATTGTGTTGTTGAATTTTTGGCCTCTAGGGTGACCCCTATCCCCCCACTTTTTGTTTTCAATTCCCTTGGATCCCTTCCTCTGGGCGTAGTGCACATCACTATCTAGGATACTCTCGGTCTTCACATTTTCAGACTTCCTGGATACCCATTTTTTTTGTTTTTGGTTTTGATTTTTGCTGTTGGGATACTTTGTATTTGTACTTTCTTTAGAATAAATAATAATTATGTTGTTGAATTAAAGGAAGCCTCCTAAAATACATATAAAACAAAATCAATCGTTTTTTTGGGACTCAATTATGTTTTCCATTATTACGAGTGATAAATAAAGACACATTCGATTATTCATATAGCACATCTTTCCCTATCGACCCAAGATTTACTGAGGTGTATTAAAATTTTTAGTAGAACTATTGGTTTCATGTCATAAATAGAATGGTATGATACTTGAATTACCTATTTCAAAATTGAAATGTGTGAAAATTTACTATGTATAATTTCATGGGTATTCTAAATACATTAGAAGGAAATAATTTCATTTTGTTTATAGTGGATTACCATACAAATAATATTTACTTAATTTATATTTAGCAATAATTTTCACTTGATCAAACTTCCAAAATATATGTATTGTGGTGAGGTTGTGATGCGTACCAGTTTTGATTATATTTTATCGATGGATTTAAAAGGAGGTTTGGATAATAATATACTACCATCAAAGATTTCATATGACAATCATTTACACTAATTTATAGAAATACAATCATATGAATCTCTATATGGGAATGATTGAAAAAACAATCAGTTGGGATGAAGTGGGTGAATATAGATTTTTAAGAGCTAAACATGCACGGTAAATGGTATAGTATTTCCAAAGTATTGAATAACATACCAAAGAATCATAAAATCTATAAGATATCTATATTGAAAATTGTTGAAAAGATATGGGGTTGGATATTTGAGATAAATTATTATGTTAAATATCTTATTAGAAGAGAGATATGAGGTTGAAAATGAAGTTAATGATAATCCATATTCACAATAAACAATTATATATTGTTGATCATGTATAATTTGTGCCCTATCAATTAGAACTTCCATTAAACTAGGATTAAGTGAATAGTATGTTCCATGTGTCTCTTTGAAGGAAGTGTTTTCTATAATAGTCACTTGTATTAATTTCAATAGTCACATGACTATAGAATGATATCTATTATAAGGAGTAAACATGAAGATATTAGACCATAGAGACATAGATTTTATAAACAATAAAACACACCTTGTTAAAAGATTATAGATAAATTGTTATTATAAATAAACAGTACAGAAAGCATAAAAGATAATAAAGTGTATAAACCCAAAAATATTCTAAATTGAGGGTACAAATTAAAATACCGGTTGAAAAATTTCAAAAGGAAGCAAGAATAAAACAACATATACATTGTTATTGAATTTATTAATCATTAAATTATCCCATAACATATTAGTTTTGATGACGGAAAATATTCCATTATATGTTTTTTACTAGTGTTCTTATTTGAATGATAAGATGTTAATGATTATATATTAAAAATTTATAAATATTTATTATTGATGTATTTATAGTTTTTTTAATGTTTATTTTTTATTAAAGAATTATTTTTCAGAAGAGTATCTAATTTTATAAGAATTATGGTAATGTAATAATTAAATCTTACATAAGAAATGAAAATCTATTTTATATATTATGAAATTACTAAAATATTATAGTCAGTATTATGTGAGCTATTAAAGTATTATTTTATTATTATGTGAGTTAGTTTACTCTTTTCAGTTCAATCTTTCTAGAGTTCATAGATTATTTATCTATCAATATATAGTTATTAAGTAATTTTTATGCTTATATTGACATTTACAATGATATAATTATCCAAATTACCTATTATTCAAACAAAAGTAAAATAGTTTAGATTAAAATATACATTCAATGAGAATTTTTAAATTGAAATATAACAATTTTTCATGGAAAAAAAAGATTATCATTTTTTGTTTTTTATAATTTGTTTCTAGGATTACAATAATGTAAAAATTAAGAGTTATTATTAAAAATATAATTTTTAAACGATATTGAATAAAAATGACCTTTTCTTTTTCCCATGAAATGAATGCAACACACATGAATTATATTTTCATTATCTTATGTGAGTGAACTATTTTATCAAGATATATATATATATATATATTTAAATAATGAAAATGTAACTAATTTTCTATTATTAATGATATTATAGAGGTGATGTGTTTAGTTAAAGAAATATTTGTTCGTACTGATTTTATATAAGATTCAAGAGATATAAAAATTTTATTATTTAATTTTCTATAAATAGATTATATTTTATCAATTGTGATTTAATGAAATTGTATTCTATAATTTATATACAAACTAATTCATATATGTTTTAATTATTTATAAACTTCTTATAATAAGTGTGGGGTAATCCAATTAAGATGTCATGAATTAAAAAGTTCTATACTGATTTTTTGTTGTTATTAACAAATATAATTATAAATTTATTTTACTCATATATGTAGTTCTCTTGGTAAAAAAAATATTCTATTAAAAAACCAAACCTATATTGGTTAGTAGAGGAGTAGAGTGGGGGATTTACTTCAAAATATAAAACCATAATAAAAAAATATTGTCTAATTCTTTAATTTTATGTTTTTTTCCACTAGGAATTAAAACATTAACAAAATATTCAGGTGAAAATAAATAATTGAAGGGTGAAGTTAAATTATTAAATGGTAAAATTTAGACCATAATTCACCACTATTAATTTATTTTGATTTATCATCTTAGAATATGTTTAGTATTAGAGAACAAATTTTGATTTCTCAATTTTATCAATAGATTAATATTTTCAATATCAAATGGATGATCATTAATAAGAAATTTATATGTTCAGAACATAATGTTTTAATAGTGAGGATTATAGGATTTGGAAAATTGATATGACTTTATATATCAGAAATTTATGTTTAAAAGTATATATGAAAGTTATAAAACCTTATAAAATACAACTCGGTGATCCATAGAAATGAAGTGTCAAATTTTAATGCGATATTGATTAAATTATTGATCTTTGAAAGTAATTATTCTTAGTCTTGTTAATATAGAATTTAATAGTTTTTCACAATGTGATATCATCTTGAAAATTCATAAATTCCTTACTATAGATTATAATGGTTAAAAATGTTATAAAATTTTGACATAATACTTTGATAATAAAATCTGAAACGTTTAGGATGTTTTATATATAATGTATTCATTCAATGAAAGAATGACTCACAAAAAATATTAACATTATTATTTCTTTAAGAACAAAATTATATAACAAGATTAAGCATCAAAAGTTTTTTGAGTTTTAACATCTCTTTAAAGTTGTATTTGAATTATTATAAAAAAAATACACCTATTCATATGATCAAAATGAAATATATAATTGGAACTCTAATGATATATAAATATGAAATGAAATATAAGTCATATGATCATAAAGTAATTAACAAGGAGTGTATTTCTCAAAAATTTAAAACTAGTAAAGATGAAAATAAAAGTAGAAGAAGTATATATAACTCATCATTTGAATGAAACTATATATGTTTAGATTCTCATCATGAATTTAATTTGTTGGAATTAATGTTTAACAAAATCCATACGATAATTAAATGTTTTGAAGTATATTTTAATAAATTCAATAAGAATTATTGAACTATAAAGAACATATATATTAGGAATTTATGACATTTTGGAATATTAGTTTGGATTATCAATTACGTAATGAAAAGAAAAAATCTAATATAAAGTATCAATAAATTAAAAATTATAAATTTAATGGAATGGAATCAATGAATTATACTTATATTGAATAAATATAAGTGATATATTAATTATTCATTATGAAAATGAGAATTATAATAAGAAAACTAACATTTGATTTTTGGATCGAACTGAATAGGTAGTTTTAGTTTTTCAATCCATTACAAAAAATGACGAATATTATTTTTAAGAATATAACAAGTATTACTATTTTATTAATGATATTAGGTTTCTTTTAAGAACAGAAACAAATCTATTAAAAGTTATTTTGATTCTATAGTAATTGAGAATGAATTTCTATCCAAGTAACTTTTTTGACATTAAATATAAAACTATCATAATTTATTTTCATCTAATATGTATGCTTATATAAATAATGATTTATTAAATAAACAAATAAATTTAAAGGTGTTAGATATTATGTTTACAAATGTGAGTGGATAATGTGATTAAAATTGTGATACTAAAAAAGGTGTTTAGTATAATGAAAGAATTTTCTTATAGATAAAATCAAATGCTTTCTAGAAATGATATTGTTCTTGATTGTTGTGTTAGAATAATTTATAATATTACTCTTTTTAATTATGGTATTCCTGGCCAATATAGAAATTATAATGGTCTACGATTACCATTATTTTATGGTGTTAAGTATGCATATTTTTTGAAATAATTATATTATAAAGGATATTTTTTTCTCAAAGAAACTTTTTATTAATAAATATTTTTCTATAAACATAAATGGAACCAAAATTATGTGAGTACAAAATAATATATTTTTTAAATGTTTTTAGGGAAATATAATTAGAAATATAAATACTAAATGTTATATGGATGGTAGTTTTTTTAATGAATATGAGTGGTGATTTATGAATATTTTCTTCACAGTCAAATATATATACCAGAACTACAAATTTATGAAGTAATGTAAAAGTAAACAAAAATTGTGCTAAACTTATTGTAAACCTATTTGATTTTATTTTCAATATTGATCTTCATATTGAGAGGTTATAGCATAATTTTATATGTATTTCTCAACATTTTTATAGGGATTATACTATTGATTTATTTAACAATTTATGTTTTGTTTTTTCAAGATAGAGTTTCTATATCTAGAGTAAGAAGAACTAATTTTTTTACACTTTAGATATTGAAATTATAAGTAGAAAAAATATTAATTATATATGTCTATAATTAATGGATCTTGGATTAGCATATAATTCCTCGATATTATAATGTATAATCCTGGATAAATGTTTTAAAAAATAATAATTTTACTTTTCTAAATTAAATATTGATATACAAAGACTATGTGTTTCATTTAAAATTAGTAAACAACATGTATCTTTTCTTAAATTAATTAGTGAGGTTGTTACCTCTATAAATTGTTCTCTTGTCCCCTTATATTTTAAATCTCGTATTAAAATTTCAGACCTTGGTTGAAAGCCTCTTATTTGTTTAGTTGGTGGAATTTTTTATTTAGACGGGTTTTATTTCTGAGGCTTAAATAAGAATCTTGTTTTTTTATCTTGAACTTATCGAAAACAAGTTTTTATTTAAAAATAATCTAAAATTAATTCATTATGTGATCATAGATGAAAATTTCAAAGAGAAGATTTTATCACTATTTTCTAAAATAATGGAAGTATGTATACATTTTTTGTGGATAGATCCTTTACAAAATAGGTATATTGAATATAGAATTATTAATTTTATGAAATTACTATACCCAAGTTATATTAATATTTATTACCAACTTAATATTGGGATGAAATTTTCAATAAAAAATATTATTTTAGTAATTGAGTTTTAATTTGGTTTATTTTGAATAAAATCCCTTATGATATATGGAATGGGTGGAAACCAAAAGTTGGTTAATTTATGATTTATTGATAAAATATTTATATTCTAATTACTTTGGATAAACACGATAAATTGTATCCAATTTCCAATAATGATATCATACATGGATATTCTACTAATTATAATGCTTATAATGTTATTAATAAAAAATGAAGGATTGTTGAAGAATACATTAATGTGAAAGTTTAATGAAAATAAATTTTTAGTTTAAATAAATATTTTATAGTTTTTCATAATAATTTATTTAATAACTTGAGAATTGAGCCAATTGTAAACAATTTGAAATATGATGACAAGGAATATGTTCTTAATGAAAAAAAAAAATTAAAGAGTTAGATGCTCATTAACCCAAGACTGTGATTCCTAAATAATTTAACTCACTAAGTGTACGACCTTTAGAATGAATAATTTCTGGTTTTGCAATGGATTTAGGGATTGATTTTATTCTATAAATATTAATGAAATGTATGATTTTATACTTCTACTTGAAACTAAATATTTAGATAAATCCTTGAGAAATGAAATTTTGGGTTTAGCTATATAAAATGAGTGGAATGGTTTTAAATGAAATAGATAAGATGCCCAATGAATATTCTGTTATATGTAACAAACATGATTTTAATGATGTGAATAATGATCAATGTCTTATCATAATTAATAAGGGTTAGATAATTATAAAAATTTATAATGTAGAGGAATAAATATATTATGAAGAGGCTTATACACTTATTCTATGAAGTTAAATCTACTTTTCTAAAAAAACTTATTCTGGATAATGTTTATATTTAAAAAGCATAATAATTTCAATTATTTATCTTTATTTAGTTTATAAAAACACTCTTTCATTAAATGGGATAAAACATGCAAATATATATTGGAAAAATTTATTAGTTCATTTATTTCGTCAGATTATTTTACAACATGAAATGTAGATCCAATATTGTTTAAGAAATATTTATCAAAAAATATCTTTTTCAAAGAAATATATATTGATAGTGTTATATGTTGATTAATAAACCAAAAAATATGCAATAAATTTTCTAAACTCATGTAGAAAGGGTTTGATAATATCCTTATGGATAATAAATTTTTCTTTTTTAGTTTTCAAATATTTTTAATTTATTTAAGAAATGTCTTAAATCAAATAAAATATATAAATTATTTTCTGAAAATGTTTAGGTCTAAAAAATAGACCATATCCTAATCCTATGATTTATAACATTTAACGGAAAATATATGAATCTTAGAAACAAATTGAAAGAAATTTATATATCGAAATGATTGAGATTTTATTATATCATACCAATAATAAACTTTATATCATGCTATATGCCAATATTATTATAATATTTTAATGTGACCCTATTTAGAGTCATTTAAATTCTATTAAATTAATATTGTTTTAACATGAAGGGACTATAGTTCATATAATTTTTACCAGAAAAAATTAGATTTGATAGGATCAAATATTATGATAGTGTTCTCAGAGTTAATTGGTTAGATAAAAAACAAATTATAAAGCTTTTACTTATTAAAAATATATTTAGTTTCTTGATCTATAAAAAAAATTATATTCCATTTTTATCATTTTATAATAAATATATTATAGTTTTTATTTATTGTTCTCATGTGTTCTTGATGAAACATACTTTTATCGAATTTTGGATTTTATAAACAAGTTTCTATAAAATGTGATAACAATACTACTATGAACATTTCATGACACTTATAATCCATTTTATATCTAAAAAAATTGTTATTATGAATCATTAAATAATGTAACATTATATAAAAGCTGATACATATCTTGAGTAAAAAGTTAATAGACAAAAGTAAAATATTTATTCCCATAAATTATCTTACTTTTGATCATTTAAATTTTATTAAAAGTGAGTTGGGATTATTTGGATTCAAGTTATTTATGTATTTTTACAGTTAGGTTTGTAATTTTTATTAGTTTTTATGGTTATATATTATGAAATTCATGGAAATTATAAGTATATAATTTTCATCAGAAATTAGTTTAATAAGGACTTTATGATTTTGTAATATTGTTCTAAATCTTACAAAACATGTGAAATGTTTGACTTAAAATTATATTGGTTCACACGTACATGATACTTATTTGATTCCTAAAATTAAAATAATCCTCACAGTATTCCTATTTGAATGAACGGAAATTTAAATCATTTATGTATATTAGATCTACATTTATTGATATTTATAATAAATATAATCTTCATTTTTTTATAACTATTTATTTATTTTATTCATGATATTGATGTGATTTATAAAATACTGAATTGTTTTATATATTTCATTTTCACCATAATACATTTAAAAAAATGGATTCATAAAGACTACCATTCCATTAAATATTAAAACCAAAAAACCTCATATACTGGAACACTCTATATATTCTAATCAAATTTATATTAAATGTTTCACATTAAAAATAATTTTTTTAAGAACTTAAAGAGTATTTATTCCATGTGAAAAGGTATTCTAGGTAATTATATTTATTTTCTATATAGGAATCATATATATATTTTTGATCAATAAATTATTAATGTTATCAAAATTATCATTTTTTTATTATCAAATACTATGTTTCTTTTTATGATGAAAATATAAGAGTTCAAAGAGAATATGACTTTAATTTAGGTAATGTTGAGGATATAATGAATCCAATTGTAAATGGTAGAGTATTAGTTTAAAAGTTTTTAGATGGTTATAAAACTACATGTTTTGTATGAAGGGTTGTTCTTATGTAATAAATACTATATCGAAGATAGATAATTTAATGTATATGATATGGTGATGCTTTTTATTTGAACTACTAAAATTCAAATGAATATTAGGTAATATTTGATTAGAAATAATATAGTGTGGGATAAATATATTCCGATATTTACAGCTTAAATTAATGTTGAGTTCAAGATGTATCATTTAAGGAACTATAAATTCTCTATATACTATTTATTAGAGGACTAATCAGATTTTATTGATATATGGTAAGGATAATGAATATTATATTCTTCGTAACATAATTGTTTATTTATATCCATTTTGGAAGCTCCTTATAATTTTATGTCAATAGAAGGAATTTCTATTAAATTATGATTCTTATTTTAGACTCCATCCCCAAAATAAAAATTTGGTGGTATTATTATAATTATGTGTTTTAAATTGTATATAACATTGAAAATAATTATTTTTTCTAAAGATGATGATGATGATGATGGAGATGGTGATAGTTGTAAATTTTTTTATGGAGTTTATCTAACATAGGGGGTATCCTGATAAAATTATTTCAATAGTTGAAAATAGAATTGTAAACAAATTTTATGATAAAATTTTTATAGGACTAATGAATGAATGAAATATAAGGTTGAAACTCAACTTCATGAAGAAAATGGTGATGATAATTTTACTTCTGAAGAAAGATTTATTTATTAACTAGTGAAACTTTATGTGTAAATAAATAAAATAATTTAACTAATTCATCAATATATTCCAATTTATTGTTAATATATTTGTATAAAAACATGTGTGGAATATGGGAAATAACTTATAGTTGGAGTTAGTGCCTAAATAAAACTACATTATTCTTTTTATTGCATGTGAAATCATTGCCTTGAATATTAACAAATATCTTATGAAATGATGATTGTTCTTTGGTATAACTTCAATGTGATAATATCCCATGAGTATTTATTTAATCAAAAGGTTATATAATTTCATCATTGTAATAAAAACAGTAATATATTAAGAAACTATTCATAAATAAATATATTATTACTAAATGAAATACTCTGAGTAAAACTAGATGAAACATACTATAAGGGGTAGGGGGATCATAATAAAATGAAACTTCTTCTCATGATGTTTACTCATGGTCATATTCAATAGGGGGTAATGATAATAAATCCTCCCATAACAATTCCACTTGTTATTTGTGTCATTGGAAAATATTATATGCGGATATGTTAGTTTATTCCATATACATGAGATTATTATTATTTAATATCATGAGTCAATTAGTCTTATGTATTGATGGACACCCTGATCACATATGTTCATTATAATGTTTGATGCATTTTGTTTTTCATGAGTGCTAAGGAATCAATGATCTAGTGAATAAATGATTTTTTCCTTTCAATTAAATAAAAATCTTAATATCTCCATCCTATTTATTTTAATAGATATGTCTAAAAATACTTATAGTGATGGTGTTTTGTGAGTTAATTTCTAGAAGCTATGGTGTCATGAACAATCATGGGTCATCCCTAAAATATATGCTAGATCTAGCCCATGACCTAACCCTAGGCAGGTTAAATATCACACGAGTCAAATAAATGTGTCATGTTATCAAAGATAAACTAATTGGAATGGAATTATCTAATATAAATAATAAAACAAGTAATGATAATTTTCTGAAAATATGATATGACCCAATCATAAATCAGACTTCCTTGAAAGTCTAATAGCATACCCAAAAATAATATGTAGTCTAAAAAATTCATAAAAAATATAATTATTCAATATATAACTATAATATAAAACATACCCAAGTCCAAAATAATATATCAACGTACAGAGAAGATAAAAGGTCCAACATAGACATGACATTAAATATAAAAAACCCAAATAGAAAAGTTGTTGACTACCAGGAGATCCATAATCACCATCCATCCTAAAAAATGATCTTAATCTAGAACTATTTAGTTTATAGGAGTTCATATTACCATAATCCTTATGAACATAAATATTAATTGGAATGAATATATGAGTGAGAATAACATACTTAGTATGTATCATCCATATGGTCTATAAGCAATATTTAAATTTAAAACCCTTTATTTTTAGATTGAATGATATTTGATGAATATAAAAATAATTTTATCCATTATGAAAAGCAAACCACATAATAAAATTCGATTTTTAAATTTGTAGAAATTTTTACTTCTTTATCTAAGAAAAATAAACATTTAGATTAAACTCAAATAAAGCGCTTTTTTTAAAATAGAATACTAAAATTCCTTTAGTAACCATAGAATAGAAATGGATTTCATTTTGAAACCAAATTTTACAAATTTTACTATAAATAAATACCATAACATTACTCATGAAAATTAACTGATGAAATTAAACAAAATATATGAATTTACATATAAAATATTCCAGTCGTAAGAAATGAGGAATAAATGAAAATTTTAAATATTATCAACATATTAATGGAATGGAAGTAAATAAAAATGATATTAAATGAAAAAAGAAATGAAATGAAAAAAAAATTATTAGATAAATAATAAGGACACAAAGTCACTACTTAACTTACTTCACTAGTTACAATAACAACCTAAACTATTGGGATAGATATATAAGGAATTTACTAGATAGTGGTGGTACCACATATATTAATATACTATTTAGGGTGATACACTCTTCTAGTGGGAAGTAAATTTCTCATTCTAGGTTATCCTACACAAGTTTAAAGGTTCCTATGAAATAATGAGTACATGTAAAAATAAAAATAAATAGGAAAATAAAATAAAATTTCAATACTCATAAAAACTACACTTATCTCTTCCCCAACTCACCGCTCACAAAACTATCCCAATATCACTAATAGATTAAACATTCATAAAAAATATCTAAATGGAAACACAATAATTTATATGAAGTAAATTATAATACACATTGTAAAGTGATAACTAGACCTTTGATAATCCATTAAAAAATTAAAGTATAACATTTATTTTTAAATTAAAATATAGATATATACAATGAAATCAATAAAACATAACTCAATCCCATAAAAACCTCATTTATTTCATTTAATATAAAACCCAATCATTATTTAAAACTGAATATATGTATTCCAAAATAAAAATAAAAATATATAAACTCACATCATGGGGTAAAAAAAAATTCAAATATTCACTTTGGAATAAAATCAAATATGACGTGTGTAATGAAAATTTAAAACATATATTTACCCTAAATAAAAGAGAAAAAAATTTTTCCTCCCTAGGAAATAAGAATAAACTAACTCATTTTTTCAAAAACTATTAATCATACTTGATATAGATTATAAGATATTATAAAAATATGTTAAAAATTATGTGGAAGCATGGCTATAAGTCTAAAAAATAATTCCTTGGATTACCTTATTCAAAATGTATAAAAACATTTCATTCGAAAACTAATGATAAAATTTTTCTAATGTGGACATTCAAGAGCCCTATATTCCAAAAACAATGATTTTTGGAAAAACTTTCTTCCATATTGTGTTCATCCAACATGGACACATAAGGGAAGATGAAGAATAAAAAAGAGATTGAATAAGAATTTAAAGAGAAATGGTTACCTAACCTTGAAGAAATCACATATAAATAAGATGATAAGTCTACATATCTAATGGGTAGGGGACGAGAATCTCTTATGGGTCTCCTATAGATGTTTTATGTTAGTGGTAAGGAATAGGGATTAATAGTGGGGTCGTGATTAGTGATGGGTAGTTTAGTAATTCTAAAAAATTAAAATAATGTTAATGTAGAATGGTGAGGCCCCAAAATTTACCATAACATTTTCCAACTATATAAGGCCCAATAGACAATACTATATTCACAACATATTTTGGACATATATTTAGTAAACTATGAACTGACCATGTAGTCGGATCTACAAAAAACTACATACCCATATGCATTAATGCTTCATGGTTTACTCTAACCATTCTTTAATAAAATGAAATGATAATTTGGTCATTTTCTAAATCAATTAACAATTAATTGACCCCAAAAATGAGTTCTAGGATAAAAATCAATTAATAAATAAATCAGTACGGGAAATGAAGTCCAAGTTTTGAGAAAATTTCTCATATCTAGAACTTTCTACCACCAATTGTTTTTAATAGGATGGTTTTCACGAGGAAAGGATGGGGTATTATTTCTCATTAGCTTATCAATTATAAAAAAAGAAGGATATCCATGAAATTTACCAAGAAAAACACTACGGGGAATATTGAAATTAAACTCATTTATATTTTCTCAAAGAGAATCATATGATATATCCTACAAACAATCATTTCAACATCAAAACTAATTTTGAGTATATTTAAATCACTTAACTACTTCAAGTACATGAAATAAAACAGTCTCTAATTTAGATTATATAATAGACTCAACACTAATGAACCCAAAACCGATTCAGGGATGTTTTAGTCAAGAGAAACTAAATATTATACCCATAAGATTTTCAAATCTATCTCACCAATGAAAGAAACTAAATAATCGAATATCAACTATGGTGGTATCCCAAGCATACAATGATTCATCTTAAATAAAATTCTCTAAAACAAAGGTCAAAAGATTCAAACTAAATTTATAGTATGAGGAAAATTAGTGTTAATATGAAGAATAAAATAAAGTCACACAATCTAGGAAACATCTCCATGTATATAGTTATCCATACTTTTATTGAACCCATTTTCTAGGTCTCTAAATAAACACTTAGTAAATAGTATATCAAAACACAAATCATTGATTATAAATGTGTAAATGGTATATGAAATGATAAACCTAAATGAGCTCTACAAGATTAAAATCTAAATGATTCAACATGAAGAGAATATGAGAGGGGATAATAAAGGAAAAGTTTGGGGTAGAGAGAGAGAGTGAATAAATTCACCAACATGATTCCCTAGAAAACTAAAAATATAGACTATGAAATTATAATTTAAAAAATTAAAAAATAACTCAACCATACTCAATAATGATAATTCATTTTTGTTTGAAAGGATATGTATTATAATTAAAAATATGACTAGACCAATAACCAATGGAAACACATCTTTAAAAAATGGATTGTAAAAGGATGAGGAGGTTCTTCCAAAATAAGTGTAACAGGAGCCACGCATTATATGATACCTTGATGAAGTTAATGCCACCCTCACAATATTTGTGACTAAATCCCTAAAAACAATTAGTAAAGGAAGTAACACAAAAACAATTATGATGTGGAAAAATTCCTCTTACATGAATCTCACACTCATCATGTTATTATTTTCTAACTCAATAGGAAGGACTTATCTCAGTGAAAAGATAATAAAATCTCACTAAACCCACAAGGGATATAAAATTGTAAAATATTATATGAACTAGACTGACCCCAATTCAATAGAAACATATAAGAGATATAAAATAAATAATAAAGGACATAAAACCCATGAATGAACCAATGGAGAAAATCAATATTCAGTAACTAAATAGTAAAATCCCCAAGAAAATTTATTTTAAAAAAATCACATTAAAACCTTTAAATAATGATTTCTTTTAAAATTAGCATATTTACGTCTAACATTCTATTCACATTCTACCCTATCAAGCCCATTTCATTTATCTCATAATATTACTCTGTGAATTTTAAAATTATACTTTCACTATTTAGAACTATATTTTTTTCCAAAAACCACAAATCAAATAATTTTTTTTTAATTTTTTAATTTTAAATTTTTAAATAACCCAACCTTGTTTTGAAATCACAATATTCTATGAAAAAATAGTCTTTAAATTTCATAATTCCTTATTTGATGTAATTTTGAAAATCCAAACTTCTTGTTTATTCTAATTTATCTTTGAATTCGTATTTATTAATTTTAAATTCCTTATAAATTTGATTTATAATTTAAGTAATAATTTATTAAAAAAATTTAAATAGCCAAACCATTAAACTGATTTCAAATTATTTTAAAATATTTAGTTTAATACTTGCAGAACATTCTATTTTTCCATTAAAATTGTTCTTTTCAGAAGGATCAATTAACATATCTAAATCAAATATAATCAAGAAATTTTGAAAAATATCATGGACTCAGACCAAATAATAAAAAAATTCCAATTAATATAAATATTGATCTAAAAAGATCTTGATAAAAAAATGATAGGGTTCAGTGGCTCTGTACAGTTTAACTGTTTGGTTTGGTGGAATGTACACTAATAATGAAATTTCCATTTGGATCCTAAGAAACGACCATGTATACGTGGAACATATTATTTAAAAGAATTATTAGGATAAATATGTTCCCCAAGTTCTTTTCCCATTTTCACACAATACATTAAAAATATCAAGACATCCCACATGATCTCAATATCATTTAAAATTCCATAACTCTAAATCTGTATTCATCAAAATAAATGGGGAGGAGACTCAAAATTCATTTCTATACCATGGTATCCTATGGTAATTCCAATACATTAATTTATTGAGGATATTGTTATAACTACATATCTTGTTTTCACATTCTTATTTGAATTCTACCATGAATTCCCAAAGTGAAAGGTTGGTCTGATGCCATTTTTTCAGAAGCTGACATGGTGCACCCCTAATCCATAAAACCAAGCTTGCATGTGGCATCTCCCTTAGACATATTTGATATTTACATGGGTTAGTTAAAATAAAATGAGAATAAATTATACACCAATGGTAATGGTTTCAATAAATACACATAATAATACATATGGTGAAAACTTCTTAAGAATCTAGAATAACTAATCCACAAGTCAGACATTAATGAAAATAAAATAGTAGAACAAAAAATAAGAATCCAACTAAAAAAGCCATAGAAAAATATGAAAAATTATAACATAACTATAAAATAAAAGAAACATAAGTACATAAGAATATCTCAAGGTATAGTGAGGCTGAAATGGCCAATATTGGCATGACCCCAAATAAAAAACAAGAAACTAAATAGAAAACTATTGTTCTCTATGTGACCGAAGGTCACCAAAAAACAACAACAATGATCATAATATAGAATTATTTAGTGGATAAGAGTCTATAGAAATAAAATCATCATGAAAATCATTAATAAATTGAATGAATTTATGAGTGAGTGTAAAATTTCTTTTAGGTATCCTCATCACAACCTATGCAATCTCTTTAAAAATAAATTATTTGAATACTAGTTATATATATTTTTTATAAATATATAAACCATTTTATAATTTAGGAATAAAAACAAGATAATAAAATCCAATATATTATTTATGTGAAATTTCAATGATTTATTTATGAAAAAACACCACCGCTAAAAAATTAAACTTACATCTATATTTAGAAGAAAATAATGAAATTCCTTTGAAATATAGAGATGATAAAATAATTTTTTTTCATAATACATTTTTACTAATTTTACTATAAAATAATAATGTAAATTGACTAAAAACATTAATATAATTAGTAAAAGTAACAATATAAAATATAGATATCCAACAATAGAAGCCAAAAAAATGGAAAATAAAAGACAGAATATAAATAGTAGTAACCCAATGAATGAATTTTTTTTATTAAAACTGATATATGATATAAAAAAGTAACTAAATGAATGTTAAAAACATTATGGGACCATCCCTATAGACATTATATCTAGGTTTAAATAGTTAAATGACATCACTAGTTTGGTCAATACACTCAACTGGAGGGATAATGAAATAATGATTTCACTGGACAGAGTGGGTAATTCTTATATTACTTCATAAGTCATGGAAAATCACTCAAATAGTGAGAAAGAACACATATATTATATGTTATAATACTAATTTCTCTAGATACCATGAATAATTATGTGAAGGTAAAAATAAAAATCATAGTGGAATACACAAAATATCTTAAAAATCTTAAAAATCCCACTCAAATCTTCCCCAGTCTATTATTCAATAATCCATCCTAATCTCACAAAAATAAAACGGATTCATCAAATACATCTAAACAACATAAAAATATATATGAAATAAATTAAAATCAGATAATGACTGTGGAAACCTTTACTTATGTACACTATGTTTGTTGGACTCGAGTACTCAATATGTGGTTGAATTGAATACCCACTAAAATTTCTATTTAATTTTTTTAAATTAAATTTCCCATATTTTTAAATCAACCATGTTATACAATATAGTAGATATATATTATTTTATATCATTAAATAATTTCTCAAATGTTCTATCACAACATAGTTAAAACACTTTTTCACAACCACTTTAATATTTGAAAAAAATCTAATAATATCGAAATTAATATATAAAACAGTCAATAAATCTAACTACCAAAGAAATGTTTTTATATGAAATATTTGAAAAATACAAAATAGTGTTTTTAATCATAATAAACAAAATAATGAAAAAATTTGAACTAAAAACAATAGGTTCATTCTCAAGTTGAGACCCATTTCTCTAAAATTCACAATCACCCAATACAAATAAGGTTTATTAAAAAAAATCTTGATCCACATCCTGGATCAAATTTTTAAATAAAACTACAGAGAAGTCATTTTTTGTATACATATCCTCCTCCTTATTTATTCATTAGATAGAAGTGATAAAAAAAATACAAAGAGTGTATCAGAGTACTCTATAATATTATAATAGAAATTGTTCATAATTAAAAATTAATCAAATCAAGGGTAAATCAAATGTAAATAAAATGGAAAAAAGGAAAGAAATCTTAGAGAAGTATATATTAAGTTATTCTTTCATTGA
Source organism: Viscum album (assembly GCA_963277665.1). Taxonomy (NCBI): domain Eukaryota; kingdom Viridiplantae; phylum Streptophyta; class Magnoliopsida; order Santalales; family Viscaceae; genus Viscum; species Viscum album. Next base: position 1,083,593,201 of record OY728139.1, on the reverse strand, counting down.
TAAAATAAAAGATTAATAGGAATGATCTCGTTATACTTTTCAATTTCATTAAATCTATCCTTGTTTTTGATTAGAATATAATGAAAATGGTTTTTATTTTGGACATGAAAAAAGAGTGTCATTCACAACACTAGATAATCATTTATCTTTCAGAAATCACAACTATTTAGTCAATCTATCAGAAAAATTTAACGAAATTTTTTTTTACATGATGGGATCCTCTTATTTTTTAGAATTTTGTAAAATTTAATTATCCATTATATGTTAATATTATGATTATATAAATCCTAATACTTGAAAAAAATACAGAAAGTCCTACTTTATCAATAATTTATCTGAGTATCTATTTTAGGAATAATAATTCAGGATATCATCTTATTTAAGACTTTAATTTTATTCTAAGCAATAAAATTTTGATGGATTAATTTGAATTTAAATAAAAAAACTGTAATAACAGTTCTCTGTTGAGTGCTAGTAGTTTCTTCTAGTTGTTTCATAATAAGGAGTTGAATTAGTAGATAAGTACACACAATAATGGATTCATCCTTGGGGTAGAAGATCTATACTGGCAGTAGCATGTATGAAATAGTGGTAGAGGTAAAATAACATTCTTTTAAGTAATAGATATTTACTGGTGGTAGAATATCTAGACTATTAGTACCATAACCAACTTGGTGTTAGTATGTTTTTACTAATGGTAGAAATATTCATGTAATTGTAACACACATGTTCTGGAAGTAGCAACTCTAATTCTATGTATGGGAAACAAATATTTCTCATATCTTTTATTAGATAATTGTATTCATAAAATTCATATGGTTTATCTAATATTTTTATAAAAGAAAAACATATTTTTTCCCACTTTATATGGATACGAATATACATTGATAAGGGAAAAGATAATACTATATAAATTTAATGAAAAAATTATAAATCCTATGTAGGGGTTAAAAAACATTTATAATATTTTTTAAGACTTCTATAAAGAAGATACGAGCTTCACATAAAGGAATAAAAGGGATTAAAATGCTCAAATAATGGTACTTCAAATATCCTATAAGGGTAAAATTAATTTTACTAGAAATACATAATGGTGAAAAAAAGTAATAAGTTAAAACTAAATATTAATAATGAAAAAATAATATGAGTACTAAAACAATTATTTGTTGGAATAATCCAAAAAAACTCACCCTTTTGATGATTGAAAATCATTGTTCATAATGAAATTCAAAGATATAGTATTTTAAGAAATTAAAGATCTTAAAAGAAATATTAGAACATTCAAAGTAGATAATTAGAAAAAATTAATATATTGTTCCATAAGAATACATATTATATATATTCTCCATACACATTGCACATATTATATAAATTCTACCAGTTATAAATTAAAAAAAGGTTTCTAAAAAATATATTATAAATAAGATAAATGAATAATGAGTTCTATGTCGTATTAATATGAAATTAAAATACTTTTATCCTCAAAATAAAAATAAAAAAAACTATTATCAAATCTCAGTAAAAGTCTAAATCATCCTCATCAGGAATGGAGGTATGATTAGCTAGTTCTTTCCCTTTTCCAATAGTAGTAGGCTCCAGAGTAGGGATAGAAGAAGCTCAAGGATGACTGAACATAATGCTATATATAGTTGGACTCATATGCCTCACAACGAAAATAAATAAAATTATAACAAGTAAAACATAAATTGAAGTATTATTAATTGGTTCATATATAGGTGAGGAAACTAGTGGTTCCATAGGAATGTTAGGATATGAAATGAGTAATGTTATGAAATTTTATATAAAAGGATTCACCAGATCTACAATATGATAACTGATTCTACAACAATGATCCATAATCTAAGTGACTTTTTTTTATAAAAACTGTTAATAAGGGGGATAAATCTTTCAAATTTTCCAGTTGGTCCATGAAGGCCATGATAATAAGAGGTTACATTTTATTCTCATAAAAATATTAAATGAAATTTAAGCACAATTTCGGTAAAAATCATACATAGATAATACATGATTTATTTTTTTTCATACCTATCACATATTTTCATTGAGGCATTATATTAAAATATTATCAATATTATCTCAATGAGATTTGATCTTCCCGACCTTATCCTGGGGAGAATTGTAAGAATCATCTAATATTACATTATTCTTCCCAAAAATAATTTATATAAAAAAATACATTAATAGTATATGTGAAAAAATATGTAGGAGCTCTGAAGAAGAGGCTCTGGTTGTAGAAATATAATATAGCCTACCATAAAATTATAGATCTATCTATGTCAGGTCTACTATTATATCTTCTAAAGTATAACAGATAACACCTATATGTTAAACTGTTTTTTTTTTCTCATCTTAAAAATTTACAATTCATAAAAATTACGTAGGATGGAGGTGTTACATAACAGAGGATACCCCAAAATAATTATCATATAACATGGGAGTATTTTCTTGGATAGAAGGATTTAGGATAAAACCACCAATAAAATATAATAGAACTTCTTTAAAGGATTCTAAATCAGCACTATCCAAGAAACTAGTTTAAAGAGGAGAAGGAGGTGAATACCACACTAATCTATATCGATGAACATATTAATGAAAATATTTCTCACCAAGTATTATAGATTCATCCATTTTCATCATCTATAAGAGGTATCTCAAATAGAAAGGCACAAAAAGTTATTTAAAGTCTATAATTTCTACCAAAGATCCCATCAAATCTCTTTTATCATCACAAATTGAAATTTCTCTTTGCATAAGTGGAATGACTATATTATGATAATAATCATAGATAGAATAGGTATGTCTAAGAAAATATGACCCTGTTTACTTACCACCTTTATCCTAATAATCTAGAATGAATGTATATGTATCTATATGTATTTCATCCACTTTATTCACTGAAAATGTTTGGGAGTTATTATCATAATCTCCATGGATAGTTCTACCTGAATCCAAAACATACATGAAGTAATTATACTTTTTATCATCATAAGTACCAAAAAGATTAAATAAATAATCATTTGATAATAGAATAAAAACATAAAAACATTCTAGAAAATTATCCAATAATAGAACACCATTGGAAATTATATTGCATCAATCTTCATTATAATCGAAAAGAAATTCCTTATAGTGTAATGAAATGTGAGTGTTAGGGGGGACAATATGAGATATTTGGACTCTATATTTTATTGGGAACATTCCATTATTTAACAAAAAACAATAATATCTCCTTTTTCTGCCATAACATCCCCCATCATCTTTATAAATAGCCTTAAATTATTATTCATTAAATGAATTTTCTACTATTTGATATAAATCTATGTCATGATCAACAAAATACATATGCTAGGATGGGTTCTTCATAGGGTTGAAATTCAAATATATTCTATCACTACTCAAAACCCATTTCTTTAACTAGGGGTTTTAATCAATTCTCCAAATTTTTAGAAGTATTTCGACTTAAACGAAGACCACAACCCCAAGGGGATTTCAATTATCAATGAAAAAAAACCCCACTTACTTATAACATAACAAAACCCATCTTTACATAAATAAGATAATTTGATATAGAATCAGTCATGAATAAATCCATCATGTCCACCATGATATATATAAATTAGTTTATCTTATCTCCTCTCCAAATAAGAATAAAATAATACATATCGATACCTCATTAAAATGAAATCCCCCTTCATGGGACACAACATGTGGTAGATGGAATTTAAAAGAATTATACATTTCCAATTAAGTTATACTAAATATGGTATTATCATAGTTTCATCCCTAGTATACTCTTGATGGGAATCCTAAAATCCAATTTTATTTGGTCAATTTAATATGATCCTAGATAGTATTCGTATATACCAATGTTGGAAACTTCTAAGAACCTAGACAAAATATTTTAATGGAATACTAGATATAACAAAACTTCTCTTAATTACACACATAAATAAGATTTATTACATAAACTCCTTACTTGATAAAACATGGATGATTGAGAGACCTAGTGTCTTTGGGGATTAAGAAAATTAAATAGTGACTTAAAACATGAAACACAACACCTTTATTAAAAAAATCCTTTACAAGAACACTACACTATATTATACATAGCATTGCATTGGATAACCTGTGGACATGCATATGAAAAGTGTGAGATATAAAGCCCAGAAATGGGGTAAAAAAGGCATAAAATAAAGAATACAATACTTGTTTGGAAATAGGCATATCAATGGAGCATAAAAGAAACATGAATATAAAGGCATGCTATATCATGATTATCATAACCTGGATATATGGAAACAGCACATAACACGGTATTAGCATGAGCCAAGGATCATTTCAATGGGGAATGAGTAAAGCCTCATTTTATTTGAACTATCATGATTACACACTCATTACACATGATGGATCATGATAAAAATATTTTCCCAATGCATTAGAGCCCTATCAGGGCGCACCCTTCTTACATATTTCATTCCATTCATATGTGTTCCACGTGGATCATACAATATGGAATCATTAAAGATAATAATTCATTACCTGATAAGGGAATGTGTAATTCATACATGAAACTATATGATAAATATTTAATCAGTCATATAGGGTAATACCCTTAATAGAGAAATGGGCAAGGTATTCACAACACAATGATTTTGGCCTAAAAAATTGCTGCGCAATTTCGGCAGCATAACGGCATGACATAAGAATTCAAAAAAAATGGTTGATGTGAGAGGAAGGGTGTCCCATAATATTTACATGAAATGGAACATAAAGTGATCATATAAATACAAGTTCCAAAATATGAAATGTTATTTAGATTCATATTATTAATGAATTTCTTTAATGTAAATGAGAGAGATAATTTTTACTGAATATTAGCTTGGTAATGGGTGTAAATGGAAGAAATTAATGAGAGGGAAAGAGGTATCTATTCATTAAAACGAAAATAGGTATGTATTGTATGGGTGAGAGATCATACCTCAACATTTTTAATTGAAATTAGAAGGTCATAACAACATAATGAAATTTGGACAGAAAGGAGAAAATAAGTAATCCCTTACTTGAAAGAGTGATCCCAAAGGCTATGGAGAGGAATGAGAGAGACCTCTTTAGAGCTTGGTGAACCATGGGAGGATTCTAGAAAGAGGAGGGCAGAGTTTGGTCAAGCTCTAAATGCATTTAGTGAAGATGAAGTGGGATCTTTGGATGGATAATATAGGAAATGAGAGGGAATTATTTATTATTTAGGTTTTGGATGCTAGACATTAAACTAATCAAAACCACAAACCATACCATGGTTTTTTCCCATAGGTTTTTCCAAAGGGGAGTGGAAGAAAATATTTTATAAGGACAATGGCCTAAAATATTAAAATATTAGGCTTTATTATATGGAGGTGAGTCATGCTCTTAATAAAATCAATTAAAATAGTTAAAATGATTTATAAGTATTCGAGGGTCCACTAATGTTTTGTAAAATATATATAATAAACCTAAATCACATTATTTTAATGGTGAAACATATTTTGTATGAAAGTCCAATTTATAGTATTTTATTCCATCATTATTGAGTCATTATGATTTCATAAAACACATTACATAATTAAATGGTATATCATGTTTACCCAATATTCGATTGTCTCATAAAATTACAAACAATTAACCATTGGATAATTTTGATGTCCTAATTCCAAAAATAATATAAATTTTTTCTAAATAATTATCTCATTATGTGAATTTTTATTTTTAAAATAAAAATTGACATTTATCGAAAATTAATGGGTTCTAACAAAAAATAGCTTTCAACCCTTAATAAGATTTTTAAATGTATTCATAAAAATTATATGTTAATTTATATATATAAATTAATTTGTTAATAATATTTTATTAAATTATTATTATTTCAAAAATCCATTAATTACTCAAAATATATTTCTTCATTGAATATTAACTAAAAAAATATTATTTCTGCAAAAAAAATTATTTACAAAGTAACAACAATAAAATGAATGTATACTATTTATCATATACAAAAACAATGAACATAATCATAGTTCTATGTTCATGTTAAATTACACCATATAACACCCATATATGACCTAAGGGTAAGGTTTGCGATGGAGACAAACTCTTGGGGTGGCTCAGATAAAAATGTTTTGGTGGTAATCTCTATCAACTTCCACTTATCCAGTAGTTGGTTTTGTATGAGCTTAACATACTGAAGCTTGGTATGGGATTGGTTAAGAGGAAATCCCAATGTTTCCACTGCCTTTATAAGCTCTAAAAATTTGGCTTCATCCATGGAATGTTTACTAGATGAGGCCATCACTTCATTTTTCTAAGCCAATTGGATTTGATAAAGCCCTTTATTCATACTAATCATGTGATAACTATTCAATGGAAATATTAGAAACCGTTAGAATTCTTAATAGGATTTTGAAATAAAAAAACATAAAACCAAGTAAGTTCATATTTTATATAACAATTTTTCATAATAATACTTTTAGTTAGATCCAATGGAATTTCCATTAATGAAAGGATGGTTCGTTAAAATCATCCCCCCTCAAAAAAATGTTCCCTCAAAATTTTATTTTCCCACACTAAAACAGATGCGGGTAAATCTACATTATCACTTCCTCTGATTCTCATGTTTCTTATTCAAATATTTGGTTTCACCACAATACCTTGATGAGGGGCATTGTCTTATTTTGTCAGAATTTTTATCGTCTATCTATGATCATCACCGACTTCTCTTCACAGGATAGGTCATTCTACGATGGTACCACATCTAGATTGAGTACATTTGATGGCTCAAGTAAGTACATACTCAAGATTGATACATAAAACACATTACGTACTTGATATCGGTTCGATGGTAGTGCTAATCGATATACCACTGATACAATGTGATCAATGATCTCAAAAGGGACAATGTACTGTGGAATAAGCATACTCTTCTTCCCAAATTACATAACTCTCTTCCATGGTGATATACAGATGAATACCATGTCTCTGACATCAAACTCTATACCTCATCGATTATTATCAGCATAGCTCTGTTTTCGACTCTGCACACTTTTAATGTGTTGTCGTATGGTCTTAGCCTTCTCCACCATTTCTTCAACCATTTCTGGAACAAGAAGTTTTCTCTCCCCAAATTCATCCCAACATGCATGTGTTTTTCACCTCTTCCTATATATGGTTACATAAGGATCCATTTGGATGCTTGAGTGGAAACCATTATTGTAATAGAACTCAACTAGAATGAGATATTGATCCCATCCTCCTTTTATGTCTATTGAGCACGGTCTCAACATGTCCTCGGGTTTTTGGATTGTCTGCTCAGATTGGTCATTAGTTTTAGGATGTTATGCCATCCTGATGTTCAACTCAATATCCATATAATTATAAATACTCTTCCAAAACATAGAGTTGAATCTTGGATCATGATTGGATACAATAGATAGTGTTACTCCATGAAAACTTACCATGTCTCTGATGTATATATGTTCCAGTGGATTCAGTGAGAAATATTTTCGATTTGCAATGAAGTATGCAGTCTTTATAAGAAGATCCACAATAACCCAGATTGCATTGATTCCTTTGGATTCCATAAGATATCTGGTGAAAAGTCCATGGTGACGTTCTCCCATTTCCATACTAGTATGGGTAATGGTTACATCATCCCCTTAGACTTCTGCCTCTCAGCCTTCACTTGCTGACACACTAGGCACTTGGATGTATAGTCAGCAATTTCATTCTTCATGTTTTCCACCAATAATGATCTCAGATATCTCGTTACATATTTGTATTCCCAAGGTGAATGGAGAAATTTGAACCATCTTCATCATCCAAAATTCATTATTTAACACCAGATTTGATGGAACACAGAGTCTCAACCCAAATCACACAATTCCTTCATTATTGACATTGAACTCTGAGGATTTACCTTTTACAATAGTTTCTACCTTCTTCTAAATTCCCATATCATCTTTTTGAGTATCCTTTAGCCTTTCCAAGGGATATGGTTGAGAAATAATTTGTGAAAGGATTTTTAATGTTCCATTCTTTATGAGTCCCATGTCCATATTCATCAAATCTAAGAATATTGGATCTTTTTGAATTATCATCAATGATATAATTGTTGCATCCTTTATAATTAGAGCATCTTCCTCCTTGACCTATTTCCTAGGGTGGTAATGAATTGAGCAGTCAATGTCATTTATCAGCTCTAACATTCTTTATTGGTGCATGTTTAACTGTTTCTGTTTTAATATATACATGCATATTTTTTTGTCCATATATATTTCACACTTCTCCCCAAAGAGGTAATGCTACCAAATTTTTAATGTGAAGATCACTACAGTAAACACCAAATCATGTGTTAGATAATTTTTCACCTGAAAATTCAATTACCTTGAAATATAAGCAATGCCTTTTTCATTTTGTATCAACATACATAACAATCCCTTCATCAAAGCATCACAGAATACCAAACAAAGTTCTCTACTTTTGAGTAGTGAGAGTACATGCACTGTGATAAGAATTTTTTTCATCTCCTTGAAGATCTTTTCACATTCATCACTCCATGAAAACTTCACTTCCTTTCAAGTAATCTTAGTAATAGGGTTGGAAAATTGTGAGAAATTTCTCACAAATTGGTGAAATATCCAAAAAATCCCAAGAAGCTATAGATATCTATTACCGATGTTGGCCTCATCCATTCCCCAGTTGAAATTGTCTTAGAGGGTCCACATATATATCATTTATTGTTATGATATGGCTCAATAATGTGACCCCCTTCAACCAGATGTCAAACATTCTATACAATGCATAGAGCTTCTTCTTTCGCAAGGTCTACAGTACAGTTCTTAGATGCTCCTCATGCTCATCCTTGGTTTTGGAGTATATTATTATATCATCTATAAAGACTACGACAAGTTTGTTTAGGTAATTTCTAAAGACTATTTTCATTAATTCCATGATGATTTCTAGAGAATTAGTGCGTTAAAAAGGCATTACTATGAATTCATAGTGCCTATATTATGTAATAAAAGTAGTCTTTGGTATATCCTCTTTCTTTACACTTACTTGATAATATATAAACTTCAAATACACCTTAGATAAGTATTGTTCTCCATGTAGTTGATCGAACAAGTAATCAATTCGTGGTAGAGGATACTTTTTCTTTATCGTGATTTTGTTGAGCTCATGATAATCAATGCAAAGATGCATTGACCCATCCTTCTTCTTAGTGAAGTGAACTGGTGCACCCCATGCTGAAGCACATGGGCTAATGAATCTTTTATCCAGATTCTCTTGTAGTTGTTTCTTTTATTCTTCAAGATCTACAACAACCATTCTGTACGGACACTGGGATATAGGAAACACACCATATATAGTATCAATTGAGAATTAAAAATCTCATCTTGGAGGAATACTAAGAAATTCCCTCACAACGGGCATGTATTCATTAATGTATCCTTCCTTAGACTCATTTATCTGATCTAGATACATGTGCTCATAGGGCATTAATATCCATGCATGAGATGATGGTGACAGAGAACATTCATCATCAGCCTTGAACTTGTAAATAATCAGGGGTAGATTCTCCATATGGAGAGTGATTTCCCTCTCAAGGAATGTTTTGTTTAATCTATATAAGAAAATATAATCCATCCTAAGAATTGCATGAAATTTCACTAGAGGGAGTATGATAAGGTTCGTCAGAATGTTCTGTCCACAGACTGTGACCGGGGAAGAATTATATTCATGGGATGCAATGATTTCTTCATTTTCTATTCTCAATGACATCTATACTTCCATAATTTTTGGTGATGTTGGAATTGGTATACTAAACATTCTGGATATAAAAGAATTCATAGATCCAGATTCAAATTGTATGTTCTCTATTCTTGAATGAATAACTATTGTACCTATCACCACATCATTTTTAGGGCTCTCATTGGTGGTAGTGGTGGAAAAATCTCACTGTTACTACGACAGAGTTTGTTGGATTCTTATAAAACTCCATGGATTTAGGCACTGATTTGAAAGGTTCTTTAGTTCTTTTCTGTTGAATCAATAAACAACACATTGAGGATCGAACAAAGAATTACTCTTCTCGTTCACATCCACATGATTTTCTTGTAGGAATTTAATGACTAGGTTCCCTTCTCTTCCACATCTAAATCATTTCTTCATCCCCTTCAGGAAATTTCTCTGGTGATTTTTTCCCACCATTGGGAAATTGGGTGCTTTATTTTCTTATCACAATTGGATTTATCCATCAGACCGCTAAAATTGAATTAATCCTTATGCTTTTTATCCCCATGACACCCCTGGGATTCTCCGATCTCCATTTTAACTTTGAGGGCACAACATAAAATTTTCTCATATATATCAATGTCACGGATCACTAGGGCCTTCCATTGGATAGGTTTTAGCCTACCAAAGAAGAGATCAAACTTGAATTCATGGGTAACAACAAAGATAGAGGCATATCATTCAAGACGTGTGATATTTTCCTCATATTATTCGATATATTTGTTGTCTTTTTTCTTGAGTGCAAGGAAGACCCTTTCCATATTATGTCGGAGGGTGTATAGAAAGTATTTGTTCTAATTTTGTTTCTTGAAATCCCCCCATTCCAACACCTCGACCTATTTCTTAGTCTTTGTATTTTATATCAAGGTCCACTGTTGATCAGCTTCACCCTCCATTTGATAAGAATCTAGGAGTAACTTCTCTTGTTAGGAACATTGAAGGATGGAGAAGATCTTGTCAATGGAGTTAATGAATTGTTTGGAGATTGAGGGCTCTGATGATCCATTAAACGTGTGAGTCCATTGTTTCATTAAACTCTCGATTACTACTTGTTATTTATTAGGGGTGCTGAATGTTCCAATTGACCCATGTTTCAGTTCAAAGATTGAGTTAACTAAGAGAGTATCAGGACAGAGTTTAAAATTCCCACACTCCGTGAATTGGGAATCTCATTAGAATAGACTAAACATTCATCTTCACATCAGTTGTAAGCATGAGTCCTCCTATTACTATCCATTGGATGGAATTAAAGGAATTTTAGGGGTAACACATAAAGGTAAATCCATGGAAAAAATGGATAACTTATAAAAAGAATTTACTTCCTTAAATTATGAATCTATAGGCCTCAACCTATGTTATCCATGACCAATATCCCAACATATATTCTTAGGGGATTTTTTTATTCCCTTAAAAATGGTTCATACCATGCTTATGAATTTACCAAAAGCATGTCCCTGGAGAGTGTCTTTACCAAGAGCGCAGAAAGGCATGTTTTCGTTTACCAGGATACCCTGGGTCATGCCTAAAACTCCTTGATAGATTTTTCAATCTTAGGTACATATGTTCATGAGAAACCTCTACCTAATCCTATCCAGAGAGAGTTGTATATTCCTGATAAAACACTTACTCAATACTCACCAAAATTTAGGGTTTTAATTATCATATATATACTTATCTGTAAGGCTTCACTAGGTTTTTCAAATTCTAATCCACAAAACAACTAAAATTATCCCATGATACTAACAATTTCAACCCTTCTATTTATTACACACATAAAATTGATTTATTACATAAAATATTAACTTGATAGAAAATGGATGATCAAGAGGTCTAGTGACATTGGGGCTTAGGAATATTAAAGAACAACATAAAACCTGAAATAGAACATCTTTATTGAAAACATCCTTTACAGGACCACTATACTCCCTCGTACATAGAATTGCATGGGATAAAATTACGAAATGCATAAGAAAATGGTGTATTATAAATCCCAGTAAGGGATTAAACAATGAATAACATGATGAATACAATACATGTTAGGTAATAGGCATATTGATGTAGCATAAAAGAATCATGAACATAATGGAATGATATAACATGATTACCATAGAATGGAAATGTGGCAATAACACTAAACATGGTATTAGCATGACCCACGGATCCTTGAACTTGGATCATGAATAAACCATCATTGAACTTTATTTATCATTATTATAACCTCATTTCACTTTATTTATCATGATACAAATATTTACCTAATGCATTGGAGCGATATTTGAGAGCACCCTTCTTAATCATTTCAGTTAATGCAGAAGTGTTCCACATGGATTATAAAACATGGAATAATTAAAGATCATCATTAATTAAATGAAAAAAGAATGGGTATTTCTTATATGAAAATATATAATCAATAACTATTCTTTTATAAAGGTGAATTCCCTTGATAGGCAACTGGTCATGGTATTCACGACATAATGATTTTGGCTTCAGAAATTGCTGTGTAATTTCGACTGCATAACGGTGTGAAAAAAGAATTCATAAAAATGGTTGACAAGAGAAAAAGGGGTGTACCCTAATATGTAATGGAAATTGAATGTAAGGGGTTTATATAAATATATATATATATATGTCCATGTATATGAAATGGAATTTATATTCATAATATATTATAATTTCTTGAATGTAAATGAGAAAAAATAAATTCATTAAGTAATTTTGCCATAGTAATCAGTGTATGTGGAAGACATTAATGAGAGAGACATGGGTATCACATCCTTAAAACTAAAATAGGGTAGTGTAGGGAAAGTGAGAAATCGTAACCAAACATTTTAATTGAAAAAAAAGTTCAAAACAACATAAAACATTTGGATCAAAATGAGAATGGAAGAAATCCATTACATGGAAGAGTGATCCCAAAGGCGTGGGAGCGGATTGAGAGAGACTTATTTGGAAAATGGGGCACCTTTTGAGGATTATAGGGAGAGGAGGGAATATTTTATTCATGCTCAAAAGTCATTGATTTAATATGAAGTAGGAGGTTGGGTGGGCTTATATTGGAAATGAAAGGGAATTCTTTATTATTTAGGTTTTGGACACCACACATTAAACTAATAAAAAACACAAACCATCCGATGGATTTTGATCATTTTTTTACCCAGAGGAGTGGAAAACAATATTTTATAAGTCCCAAGGCCGAAATTATTAAAATATTTGGCTTACTTATATGGAGGAGAGTCATACTCTTACGGAAATCAATTAAAATGGTTAAAAATGTTTTATAAGTCATGGAGGTTCCGCTATGTCTTTGAAAAATAAATAAAATAAACCTAAAATTACATTATTTTAATGGTAAAACATATATTGGACGAACATAACATTTATTTTATTTAATTACTATTGAGTCATTATGATGTCATAAAATAAATTATATAATTAAATGGAATTTAATATTTACCTATGAATTGGACTCTCATAAAAATATGAAAAAATCACAGTTGGATAATTTTGAAATCCTATTCCAAAAATATTATTCATTTTATCTGAATAATTTTATAAATATGATTATATTAATTTTTAAATAAAAACTATCATTTATCTAAAATTCATGGGTTTTGAAAAAACTGCTTTCAAACAGTAATAAAAATTTCAATTATATTCATAAAAATTATAAGATATATTATATATAAAAATTAATTTTTTTAATAATATTATACTAAAATAATTTAAAATTCTATAATCCATTAATTAACTAAAATAGAATTCATAATTGAATAATAAATAAAAAATAATATTTGTTTTTTAAAAATTATTTACCAAGTAAAAATAATAAAATGAATGTATATTCACTATTTTATACAAAAATAATGCACATAATAATAGTGATAAGGTATTGGGTGGTAATCTCTATCCACTTCCACTTCTCTTATTGGTGGTCCCATTCAAGCTTAACATACTGAAGCTCACCTTGGTCTTGGTCAAGAGAAAGCGTAAGGATGCTACCTCCTTTTTGAGCTCTGACAAATGGTTTTCGTACGGGGAAAGTCTACTGAATGAGGTCACCGCTTCCTTTGTTTGAGTAAATTGGATTTGGTAATTCCCTATATTTATACTAATCATGTTATCACTGTTCAACATCTATATTATAAATGGTAACAATTAATAATGTAATTTTGAAATCCAAAAAAAAACCCAAGTATGTGGATATTTTATAAACCATTTTTCATAATAGGACATTTAATTTGATAAAGATGAATTTTCACTAATGAATGTATAGGTCACTACAGTAGATCATTTCCTTCTACTGAAATTATTTTGAAGTCTTTCTTATCACCAACCTTGAACTCAGAATATATATATAAATTGATATCTTATTTTGGATACAAAAGTTACCATATCACATAGAACCATGAAACCCACAATTACTCTTGGATAACTTTCCAAACTAGTCACTTAATCAAATCCATTCATGTAGCATATTTTTTCATTGTCGAAAGGACTATACATGATGAAATAAGAGGATTTCATGGCTTGGTGGGCTAACTGTATTCTCATTTTGATTTCATTTAAGGTCGAGTCCCATCTAGAAAACAATAATCATGATTCACTCTTACATTGTATCACTCGAGAACTGAATAAAAATTGAACATCAAAGGCCATGTTTCAAGATTTAAAGGAATAAAATATTCAATGGGGTTTCTACGAGGGATGGTTCAATTCATAATCATAGTCGGCATTTTTATTATTTAGGGATTAAAATAATTTTTAAATATAATTTTTTTTCTAAACAATGGAATTTAACAGTTGTAAGTAAAATTAGTGACAATATCGAAAAAGTGTGTCTATGGTAGTTGTAGCATCTATTGGTAGTGTATGATAGTAGCCACCCTTGGTATCACATAAAATTAGTATGAAAATCGTATAACTAGGTGGTATCACCTCAATTATAGCATAATATGGTAGTACCTAATGGTAGTACCTAAAGGTATTATGAAATGGTATTAAACAAGTTTTATCCACAGAAAATATCATAAAAACAGTAGTACCCACAAGTTGCATATAACTTGTGAATTAACTACACCTGAAAAAAATAATTCTTAAAATAAAATATTAATGGAAATTAATCATTTTAGTATCGAGTAGAATATATATTATTATATTAAAATTCGAAGTCTATTTAAAAATTATATAATGATAATATATTGTTCTAGTCAACCTCGGGGTTATATCAAACATTTGTAAATGGTCCCTCAAAATGTGATTTATTATATTGATGTGATTATTCATAGAATGATTTGAAATATTCTTAGAAATTTAGATAGCACCTATATTTCCATAGGTTTTAGGGAAATGTCTAAACTCATATCCATAGTCTTGTAATTCGTGTTTCATCCATAGATATCTTGAACAACATTCAGTATCTAAGTATTGAGCTTTAATAGTAGATAATGAAATAGAATTATTAATTTTTACTACATCATGAGACTAGATAATTGCACAAACAATTACATACTCTAGAGGTTCTATTTTCTACTGAACTAATGACTACCAAAATCAGTATCAAATTTAATAAATAATTTGAACACATTTCATCTAGAGTTGAATATTCAAAAACCAATATTATTATTAAGGTATTTCAATATTATGTTTAAAACATTTAAATAATATTTTTTTTGGGTTTTATTTAAAATGCGAACATATACACACAATACACATGATATTAGGTAAAATTGTAGTTAAGTAGAGTAAATGTTAAATCATAATACTATAAGTAGTTTACTCAACTAATAATCTAGTTTTAAGTAGATCTATCTTACAACTCTTCTTCATATGAGTGTGACTACCAATGGTGTTCTTCATACCACACCATTTTAAAATATCATTTGTGTATTTTATTTTACTTTAAATAGTTCCATATTTTTTTGAATCATTTTAAAACCATGAAATAATTTTAAACCAAACATTAAAATAATATCATATTTTTCTATGATTTTAGAAAACCCCATATACAAGTGTGTATAAATGATTGAGAAATAATATCATCAATTTATATCTGAACTACTAAAACATCCTTTAAATTTATTTTAATTAATAGAGAACGGTTAGAAATAATTTTTTAAAGCCATTATATATATTAATATTTATAAATCTATCATTCCATGCATTATGAGATTATTTTTTCCATAAAATACATTAGAAATATTAAAATAGTGATTTTGAAAATGAGTATTTTTAAATCCAATATTTTTTTAATAAACAAACTAAAAAATATATACAGTTAAAAATTCAATCTTGATATCTACTTGAAATAATTTGAAATATAGATGATTTGTGTATGAAAAAAATATTATTGGGGTTTCAATTATTTCTATTGGTGTGAAGGTTTCTTAATAGTAAATAGCTAGTTATTTAATATATCATTTTATAAAAGATCAAGTATTTTTTCTAATAATTATTCAATATTTATCAACCTTATTTATATATACCCACACAGTTCCAAAGGTAAGGTTTTATTTAGGACTATATACAAATTTCTATACTTTCTTTCTTAAAAATTGATTCAAATATACTTACATAATCATTACCCAATGTTCTTCATGGATTACATCATTGATGTTTTTAAGTTCATGATTTTACAAAAATGATTGATATTTGACCCGGGTGCTTAGTTATGCATGAGTTTGAGTACCTTTATCTAGTTATCCTATAAAATAATTTAATGGATAGTTTTTAAGGGTTCTAATGGTTTTACAGAATGAACTGCATTAATTTCCAAAGTCTTATTCTAGACTATGAAGTACATTAGAGTCTATTATAGAAGATTTATCTGGTTAAATAACAGAAACATAAATATATTTATAGTTATTATTGATATTAAAATATTAAATTTTATCCACATGATCGTCTAAAGTGTTTTGAGTTCACATGAATATATCTTGTAAAAATATAGATGAATAGTTTCTTTCATGACATCAAATTTCTTGTTAAAGACTCAATAATCTTTACTAGTGGTTGAATAAAAAAAATTCCTTCATATATTTTTTGAAACCAATTTTCCACAGTATCTTTTATTTAGAATGTATAATTCACATATTAAAACTATAAATTAATTTTAATTAGCTTTTCTACCATTCTATTATTCATATAGAGGGTTTTTCATTGATGTTCTAATGAGAAACAATCAATGTTAACCGGTTTATCCCAAAAAAATAGGCATCTCATATTCACTGTGAAAATTTTACGTAATTTCTTGAAGTGTCTTATTTATCCTTCCAAGAACCCACTTTTTTGAGTAGTTCATGGTGTGGATGAATTTTTAATATATCCATGTTGTTAGTAGAGGGATTTAAACTCTTTATTATCAAACTATAAACTAAGATCACTTATCTAGGTTTGGAAAGTTAGTCTAACGAGGTTATCTAATGAATATTTATATTTTATAAGAAATAATGAACTTCACTTTTATGATAAAATAATAAATCCCATATATATATTGTATAATAATAAATTATAACATAGGAATAAATATTTTCCACCAATATAGAAGTATTATAATGTCTAAATAATTCTATATAAACAAATTATATTGGTTCATTGGTTGAGACCTATTTCTTTAGAATGAAATATAATTTATGTTGATGTCCCATTTGACATGGATTACATTTTTTTTCTTTAAGGAGATAGATATTAGTTAGGACCTTTAATGAACACATATTATTTATCTTTGGACGTGAGTATACTGTTTAGTTTTCAATTCTTCTATTCTATAACCAAGACTATCTATGAGAATAAAATAAAAAATATATTTTTTGAGAGAATAAAATTAATATATTAATAGTATAAATATTATCATTTTCTAAAGAAGAAAATAACCATGAATTCTTGAGTTAATAAATACTACATGAATTTTTTAATTTAAAATTAAAACTGTAACAATACAGTTGAAAAATAAAAATAATATTATATTATAAACAATTAATTAACATAACTACCGAAATAAGGACAGGATCCATGTTACAAATTTTTTTATGTCCAATAACACTTTTTTAATTTTATTGAAAGTGAAATATACACCGAAAACATTTAAAATACAATTGAAACATGAATAAGTTATTTCCATGCATCTTAATCATCTATTACCAAGACACAAAAGTTTTATACTAGATATTTTCAAACATTTTATATAATTATAATTAAATACTCTTTGATTTTGTTACCTAGACCTATTTGGGTCCATAAAAGATAGAAATCAAATATTTTGGAATCTAAATTTATTTTAATTTCTTTCTTATGAATGAAATAATAATTTATGAATGAAAATATTTTTATGTCTAAAATTTTTAAAATTGCAGAAAAAACTATTAGTTTCCCTAGAAACTGAAATCTGGGTGTCTAAATTAGGATTGAATTATTTTATATATATCATCACTTGTTATCAGGATCTATAACCAATTCAAGATTTGAAATTTTGAATTTAGTTTTTATCCAATGTGATAGTGAAGGATTATACACAATAATATAATAGTCTAAAATCCATTTCAATTGTTCATTTACTGTTTTAAAATCACTATTTTCCATTAATGATTGGCATTATTTTTTCTTTTCTATAATAAGATTAGATATTTATATAACACAATAAACATAAATCTTTTATAAAAAAATATATTTATCAATTTATTTATTCAAGGATTCTTCCATAATAATGTAATATTATTCAAATTATTAATTTTTTATTTCTATGTCATTAGATATATAAGTTAAAGAACAAGATGGTACCTTTGAATAAATAACCATTGAGAATAAATTTTACTTTTCATTAATATACTATCATCTAGAATATTAGTGAATGTATCTATATATAGAAACACACCAAGTGACCTTCATAAAAATCTTTAGTATTTTTTTATTTATCTTTATACTTATTCTTGGGACAACCACATGACACAATGTAGTTTATTTTGAATTATTTTATCTTTTGTTGAGAGTTTATGAGTTTTTGTGGGTTTTGGACAAAAAAAATTTATTTTGAAGTTTTTTTGGGAGAATGTTTTCCCCCACACCTTGAGTTTTATATATATGGTTCCTTAATGGGTGAGCCTAAAATTTAGATATATACATTTATCATGGATTCTACACGGTTTGTTAACCAATGAAGGGATCTCCATATGTCGTGCAGGTTTTGGGTTGTGTCATGGGTGAGGTGCACAATTTTTTAAAATCATGCCCCACCCTGGATTAAACATTCAAGGGGGTTCCTAGTATAGGTAGTGTCTTGTTCATGGTAGGAACATAGTTTAACAAATATGGAATCCAAATCATGTGGCATGTCTATGCGTTTATTTTTTCAATTTTCCCAAAATACCGCAATATTATTTTAATGGTGTCTCACCCCAATTTCTTCCCATATATATTGGATAACCCCTTAGATCCAAATACAAGATCTAATAGCATCCCTTTATTGATAAATTTCGTAAATATTGATTTTATTCTACTGGATGAAAGGTATTTCTTCATCATTTTCACCCTTATTCCCTTATACATATCTTTTAATTTGGTTTTAGCTTCCCCCATGAACCATAGGTATCATGTTGCTCAAATTTAGAGTTTTGGGATGATCAAATATTGGTTTTTAGGTCTAGTGTAAGCAGAAACATTTTTTACATCCCATTGATGTGGTTTTGTGGAAGGCGACATAGTCTATTAGGTTTCAATTTGATTCTCATATCTTGATATAGGTGATTCAATTAAATTGATTCATGTTATAAATAAATATATGATTGTGCATTAAAAATTAATATCTAATAAATTCATGATTATTTATGAGATCATTGAAGTTATTTGAAACCATTTCATGTGGTTTTGGGCAGGGTATAATCTGTTTTCAATATGTATTCCAGGATTTTTTATTTAAAACAAGATATATAATGGTGTTTTGATTTTGTGCATTTTAAAATTGGGTTTCATGTTGTTCATTGGGTTTTGACTTGGTTTTAATATCCAATGAGTGAGAAATATCTTTAAAAATTTATTTGGGTTTTTAGGTGAGGTGTTAGCCACAAATGGTTTTGTACATGTGTATTCCAATGGATTAAAATGGTTGTTTTATAGTGTGTGTCTGATTTACCAATTTTAAAAAATTACATGGTTGATTTTAATTAAAATATTTGATGCATGAGAGTGGACATTGTCATAATTTGATTTTTTAAAAAGGAATGACTTTACATTAAAGGGTGTATTTCAAATTTTTTGATTTTTATGGGGATTTCAATCAAGTTTAAAATTAATTTTGGAATAGTATTTTATGAAATGTGAAAGGTATTGGAATTTGGATCATTCTTTTTCATTAAATGATTGTTTGGAAATTTGGTTTTTAAAATGGTGGTTGTGAAGGACACCCCTTGGCCACCCCTTTTTTTTGACCCCCAATGTGGGTAATTTCTCTCTATGAGATTCTTGATGCTCCGATTGTCTGGGAATACACTTTTTATGAATTGGGTTCATTTTATATTTATGATTTCAATCATTGGGTATTTGGGATAATGATAACTATTGATATTCTATTTGTGTTAGTCATAGATTGGTTGACCTTGTGCCTTTCATCCATTATTGGTTAAGTAAAAATGGTTACTCTATGGGATACCTATATTTTTCTTCTAGATGGTTCACACACTACTAGTTTCCCACCAGTCGTGATGGGTATAAGGGCTAGGTTGGGGTTAGATGTTATGATTATACTTGTTACACCTAATTGGATGACCAATTATTTTAACTTCTACACGTGCAAGATTTTGGTTCATAGTGGGATACCATTATATTGTTGTGTTCTTTGCACAGTGGGGATCACTTTTTAGTACAATGATACGTTCAATTATTTGGTTGAGTAGTGACTAATGTGATCTTAATCTAGTCATTTTTTGTATTATTTCCCATGCATTCATTTTTATGGAACCTTCATTATTTATAATTTACATATTCCATGAGATATATGGGAATTTTTTGTGTTGTTCTTGATCATTGTGACTGTTTTTATTTTTTTATTAAGAAAATTAGTTTTCCAATATATTAAAAAACCTATTTTAATGTAATTACTCTTGTGTGGGTGATATAAAGTGTTTTAAAAATGGCTGATTTCAAATGGAATCAGATGGATAGATGTTTTAATGTGATATTTTTTATTTGTGTAAAAAAATTATAATTTTTATATAAATTTTAATGTTTCATTTCATTCTGAAAAATTTATGGCCAGTGTTTTTTTAAAGTTCACATGTTGGTTTTGGAAAACAAAGGGGGATGTTTGGAAAGAGTTATATATATATATTTTGGTTTTCTATAATTTATAATTTAAAACCTTATATTTTAATTTATTTTAAAAATAGCATTGTTGAATATCTGTATGAAACATATTTTTATGATTTAGTGGGTTGTAGTGGCCATATGATATTTTAAAATCATGATTATATATTTTAGGTTCTAGGTTTCTAGCATGATCTGCACTCCATTCCTTGATGTCTATGTGGTGTGAGATGGGTGGTGGTGGGAAACATGTGGTTGAATAGTTTTTTTTAGGATTATATTGGGTGAGTTCTTCATTTATTCATTTTTGGTTAGTTTTATATCATTTCTATCTAGATATATGTTTTTTATTATATTTCTTTATGTGAATTTGTTCAATCATGATAGTTGGTTATGACCTATTTTTCTTGTTTATTTATATTTTATCCATCGTTTATCTGTATTTACATTAAATAATTACCATATGAGTTTCTATGATAGCCATATAATATATTTCATCCCATGGGGATAAATAATTCCCTTTTGGAGAATCTGTTTAGGTGTTAGGTTCAGTGGTTGCTAGGGAAGGTCTTAATAAATGGTATCATAGGCTGGGTTTTTCTTGGTATGAAGACTAACAACTTTTTGTACCCCTTTGTAATTTGGTATTTCCAAATATAATGGATATTAATGTTGTTTTATCTTGAGAGGTAGTGGTAAAAAAATTATATCTACCCCTATGTCACCCTGATCCTCATGCCACTAGGGGGTGTGGAATTTTGATTTAGTTGGTTTTTAGTTAAAATTTATTTGAGTTGATGTGGTTGGATAAAATATAATTACATGAGTGATATTTGAGGTCAATCATTGGCTTTGGGGTTGAAAGGGAGGGTAACTAAGTGGGGTGGTTTACTTACAAAACTTGGTAAACAATGTGGTGCCCTTGTATTCAATCCTTCACCTTATTCGAGTGTCTTTCATGATTTGTCCCTAATCTCCCCTCCATATAGAAAAATCATAAACCTCATTATTTATCCACTGATTAGCCTGCTTGGAAATGTCTTGATTATGGATTTCTATAAACATGGTCTTCACTTGTTAGAGGTGGATTGAAGAGTGTGTTTATGCCCTTTTGTGTGTGTGTGTGTGGTTTAGGTTAACCTTTTATAAATTATTTTAAATTTCATCACTTGTACGTGTTTTTTAAAAACATTTTTTTGGTAAATGATATAATATTGTGAAAATTTTCTTTTCATATATTGTTTTATGTATTTTTTTACAGAAGTTATTTCTTCTTTTAAGTATGATATTTTTAAAAATGTGAAATTGGTTATGATGAGTTTCATTGGGTGATTGATTTTCAAAATGTAGTGGAATTTTGAAGGTAAGTTTTTATGGATTTCCTAGTTGGGTGAGAGTATGTGGGTTTCAAAAAGATTATGTTTTTTAATATTTAGCATGGATTGCTCTCCACGTATACATTTTTATAGAGGGTGATTTCAAAATTCCATTGTAAAAATAGAGGTTCCAACTGATTTTTTTTGTTTGAATGGTGTGTGACTTATTTGAAGAATTTTTTTTATTTGATTCCTACATTGAGTTTTAATTTATGGAATTGTTTAGTGAAATTAATTGACATGGTTCAGGAATATAACATTTTCTCCCACTAGATTTGTAAAACAGATTCCCTAGTTCATGGGCCTACCATGATATCATATGGAGTGGTGGATGGTAGACCTTTAATGGGTGAGATACGTTGAAAAATTATTTAAAAGTTTTTACAATTTTGGTGGGAATTGATGGTATCAATATGCCTGCATTGAGGTATATCTTGGGAGGGATTCAAGATGCATTTTGTTTAGTGTTTTTTTCAAAGGTGTTAATGAAAATAACCATCTTTTTATTTTGATCCTTCTTTAAGATGAATAATCATTGAGAGGTTACATCATTTACTTCTTGATGTTGGTCATAATTTCTCGAAAATTGGTTCTCCAAGATTATGAGAAAGGCCATATCTTCATAGGTGGTCTTCAACTAGATTTTTTGTTCATCTATATTGTTGTTTGGTCTGACATTTATTATATTGGATATAAATAAGGCTATTAAAGATTATTTTAACAGTCACAGCAGCTTGTGTTGGTAGATTTGATTATTCATTTTGATGCATAGAAGAAACATAGTGCGTGTAATAATTTTAGGATGAGTAAGAAATAGGATCAGGATGAGACCAATGTTGGGGAAAATAACCCTTCTTCTAAAGAAAAGAGATCTATTTTTTACTTCTTGTGTCAGAATCCAAGGCTTCCTAATATCCCTAACTCATGTCCTATAGAGTTTACCACCCTTTTAAAAATTTGGGTCATATTTAAAAGATTTTTTAAACTAGTTATTTAAAATAGATCTCAGTTCTATTAATATGTGGAAAATTATTGGTTTAGGGAACCTTGCCATGTTTGTACTAATTTTTTTTTGGGAGAATCTATTTTTATTTTTGGAATCATGTGGATGATACCATTTGAGTATTCTTTTGTGGATGGATTTGATGTCATTGATTAAATTTACCTTTTTTGGGAATGATTACCACCTCTACCATTATATTGGGTGTTTCATTAGTGGTTGGCTATGATTTTTGTTTAATAAGCCTCATTTTTTAGGGAGAACTATCTATTTATGATAGTATTTTGACAATTTTTTTTATCATTGACGTAATAATTGTTTTTACATGACAAAGAACATGGCTGAATGAATGTGTGACTATTAATTTTTTTATAGTTGAATTTGATATACTAACTGGTATTTTGTTGTGGTATTTCAGATTCACCGTGTGAGGGTGATAAATGTTTTTACCCCAAGTTATCATTGTGTATCATAAACTATGGTGAGAGATGAAGTCAATTATTTAGACTGGGTTTAGTTTTTCTTACTTCCATTTGGTTTAGTTGTGCATTTGGTTGATAGTTAGTCTCCCTTGTGGTTGAGCAGATTTTCATGTACGAGTCTCTTAATAATTATATTTGGTTCCAAAATGTTAGAGGAACTTCAAAAGGAGAGGATACCATCTTAGAAGAAATTTAAATTGTAGGGAGACCATACTATGTCTCATATTATATATAGTACTTCTTGTTTTAGATTCTTCTTCCTGGTTTTTTTATATTTGGTTTGAGCCTTTTTGTTGTATGATTTGATCATTATAAGTATTTCTTATAATGGTTTTAAGGTTGGATCATTTTGAGTGAAATATTTTTCCTAGGTCATTTTTAGATATCTCATACATGCCACCTTTCTTTTTTATCATGGACATTCTAGAGGCATAAAACATCACAGTGGGGATTTTTTTGAATCCCTCATGTCTCAGTGTTAACAATTTTTTATTATTTTGTCTTTTCGTGAGAGGTTTTGAGTTTCCGTTGGTTACGGGATGAAAATATTATTTTTGAGTAATTTTAGGAGGAGAACATTAATTAACCAATGACATAAAACATATATATTATATCATTTTTATGAATATCCATATGATTACACAAATAAAAAATTGAGGAATGTAATAGTTTAGTGTATTTGGTATTTTTGAAATGTAAACAATTGGTCCATATGAGAACTACATAATCTCCATCTATGATATTTATATCTAGAAACCGTATTCAAAAAACCATATATTATACATATCTTCCAATCTTGTGGACCTGAAACATAACAAAGGATGATATTAGATGATTAGTAAAGGAAAAAGGGAGATAAATAATCATAACATGAGAATGATGGTATGAGAACATTAGAATTACATTTTATAACCATATCATTCATATAAAAGATCATAATATTATGTCATGACATAAATATTGGTCATTCATAAGACATGAATCATAATTTAATTAATGAAAATGAGCTACATGGGAATAACATTGTCAAAGTGCATAGATTTTTGGTATACACATAAGCATAGATAAAATTCTATCAAGTTTGTCCACCAAGACATTCATAACATTTTAGTCTTGGGATGACCACCCATATACATTCTTTGGGACCATGATTACTTCTTGTGTAGCCTCTTCCATTCGTGGGTTAACCATACATTTACCATCCTTTCCAGGATTGGGACAACCACCCATTAACCCTCTTTTCAGAATATTGATAACCAACCATGTAATATAATTTACAGTCTTCTACTAACCACTTGTGTACTCTATAGGTTTTAAAATCATTTATCATTACCCAATTCATTATAGGGAGATATGGGTTTGGCCATCACATAATGAAAATACTGCACATGTGTGCCACAAGATCATAAAAAATTCATTATATCATAACCCATGAAAATGAATGGGTTTCTTAAATATTTTATTATATCATAACCTGTGGAAAAGAAACATGTTTCATAATCATCAATGTAAAACCCAAGAAAAAATAATCAGGTTTCATAAGAAACTTATCATCGTATAACCCATGGAATAGTGAATTATTCCATAGAAATAATTTGATAATAAACATAAACCATTTAGAGAATGAATTATATTGTAAACCCTCAATAATATCCCAATTATGGCATAAGTAACATTAACATATGTAATCCCATATGTCAAATAATTTTTATCAATCAATTAAAACTTTTTTTTTGAAGAAAATATCCTTTCAACTTCATTTTCTAAAACATAAAACCTTTTAAAAATACTTTTCATTGAATATAACCATGAAATATAATAATGTAATCATCATATCGAATAATGGTCATGATAATGGGATGTTTTTTAGGTTGCAAGATTTAAAAAAAAAATTCCTTTCTAATTTTTTATAAATTAAAAACAAGAATAGTTTGGAAAAAAATAATATTCCATCAATTTTTTATTTCAAAAAAATATAAAATTTGAAAAATAAATTTAAAAAATAACAGTATAATGATAAAACAATTTTTAAAACAATTTTAGAATACATGGTTTTGGACGAAACATATTTTAGATCAAAGAGTGAAATAAAGTTATATTTTCATAAAAATATTTTAATAATTATTTTATCTTCCAAATAGTGGGGAAATAGAATTATTACTTGAAAATATCAGGA
Source organism: Viscum album (assembly GCA_963277665.1). Lineage (NCBI taxonomy): Eukaryota > Viridiplantae > Streptophyta > Magnoliopsida > Santalales > Viscaceae > Viscum > Viscum album. The sequence goes on along the minus strand of OY728139.1, from coordinate 1,083,567,035 downwards.
ATGTCCATATAATAATAAAAATGACGACTTTCTGGAGATATGTATCACAATATTTTATCATTGGAATCATAATGATAAAAAATGACGATAAAAGATGAGATTATAATATAAATTCACTACAACATTGGTATATTTTAATAATAAGATTGAGAAGGAATAAAATAAAATGGAATTTAAAGTATAATTTGGATAAATTGAATCATGATATTACATTTCCAATGGTCTGTATATACACAGTATGAAATAATATTGGCTCATAACATATCATACATCTCAAACAAGAAAAATTGAGATAAAAATCACCCATGTCAAGTCTTAACTTCCATTGTACTCATTAAAACAAATTTTATAAAAAGTAAAATTATATTAAACCTCAACTAGGTAAAAATAATTATATATATCATTTCCTAAATTATTTTATTATTCCATTTTTAATATATTTGTTAACAATTCATTGTTAATGTCCCATTGTAGGTGATAAGTGATGTGTTTTTTGTGTAAGTTTTTACATGACATTGTCTGACCCCTTACTATTATAATGGTTTCATAATCTAAAAAGTAGAGACCATGATTTAAATAACCTAAATATTCATTATATATTTATTTAAATTAATCCATAAATATTTTTATAAGAAATAAAACCAACTATTCATTGAGACAGTATACTGTATATACACGTGAAAATTGTTTTTATTTTATTTTCATATTGAATGAAATAAATTTAAATGATATATATCACCATTATTGAATTATTTATATTCAATATATATCACATATTTTCATTATAAATTATCCAAATACCATCCATGTAAGGAATGAATGAATCATATCACTTTTGGAGGCATTAGTCTAGCGTACACATGAGAGACACAATCACAATCCCAAAAAACTGATGTGTATGATGATTTGTGTGAAATTTTTATTCCATAATCATTATAATATATTAAATATTAAATATAAATAACAATTCCATTATTTTTTACCCTTAATTAGTTGAAATGTTAAAATGAATGACATTGATTCGTGAGGCGGTAGTCTTTCGTACACACACAAAATGATTCTGTAACCCATTTGATGTATATAGAGATGGTTATAGGTAAATAACATAAAACATCATAATTTATTTATGATATTTAGGTTATCATATCATCATGGTATATTAATATTTGAATGAGGTGAAGGAATAAATAAAGGAAAAACACTTGTTAATGAACTTCACCTCTTCTTCTAGAATCCACCTAGGTTATATGAAAATACTTCCTAGGGTGAATTTATGTAAAAAATAAGGATTATAGGAATTATATAGGTAATTTGGTAACAGTTTTGGTAATTTATTTTCATAACCAAAATGCTTTCAAGGTGTGAAGACGATATGAGATGGGTTGTCCTCTTATAGGAAAGGTAAGTGGAACACTGGATATTATATGGAACTGGAGAATTACACCCACATATTATCCATCTAATAAGGATCTAATAATAGAAAGGTATTTTTATTTTAAGGTATAATGTTTAAATATGTCAATGTGATAGGTTTTGGACATGTTTTGTGTTATTTTTAAACATTATCATTTGTTTATAACCCCCAATAAAAATATTTATACCTTAACCATTTTAAATAATTTATACTGTTTCTACAATTCAGTTTGAAAAATAACAAATTTGACAAAATAAGATAAAATAAATTATTCCAATTACAAATATAGAATCTATTTTTTCCAAACCATATTATCATAACTGAGAAAATTTATTTAAATAATAATCTCATAGACAGGATGAGAATGATGTCTCTATAAAGGTAAAATGTTATGAAGTTTAAAATGTTTTCATATCAAAATTCAATATTAGATTTATCCCATTGGCCTAAATTTTGTTAATGGATATATAATTAAACTAATTTAACTTTAAAACCGATTTTAAATATAATTTAACTTTAAAAGATAAAAACCATGATGTTTTAAATTAAAATTCTGTATTTTTTACAATTCATAAAAAATAAATAATTTCATTAAAATCTATAAAATTTACCCTAATTTAAATTTTAACATATTTTATATGAAAAATAATTTTCCAAATTTATTTTCTAAATGTTTCAAAAATAAATTTTTTTATTGTTTAAAAAATCATAAAAAACATTTTTTTACGGATTAATATTTTTGAAACATATAATCAATTCTTTGATAATTATGTTATTTATTATCAATGTGTTATATTTATATAAATCCATTATGAGTGCTATTTTAAATGTACTTATAAATAATAATATTTCTATATTTAAAGACTTTGTTATATTGGATATGTTAAAATAATTATATTAATAGTATATTAGAGTTTTTTAAAAGTCAATATCTTGTGTAATGAATGACAAAAAAATGTTCTATATAGTGAATTATTTGCATGGTGTTTTTTGTAACAATATAAATCTAATAAAATTAATTTTTTTGAAAAATAATTTACAATTAATCAGGTTTTAACATTATACCACCTTGAAAAGAATAACTCCATCAAAATTTTTCACTATAAGAAAAAAAGATACATCTGGCTCATAATTTATTTAGGTTCCGACATACCTTCCCAAAATTGATGGATTTACCAAAAAAACAGTGACTACGTTAGTTGTATTGTTTTTCATAACATTCTCTATATAATCAAACATCTTTTCTAGTTGTTTATAATAAGAAATTTATTGTTCCACTAGTATGTCCTCTAATAATTTTACATATGATGGTCTAGTATATACTAATTTAGGAGAGATATATGGAACACTTTAGGTACTTGATGGAGTATGTGTAAGAACCAAGTGATAACATATGGTATCAATATGATCAATAATTAAAAAGGAACTGATATACATATGATTAAATTCCCTTTCATTCCGAATCTCCGAACCTTATTCAATAGCGAAATTCTTAGAAACACCTTTTCAAAAACATGAAATTATATATCATGTTAGTTATTATCGTCATAACCTTTCTACCAACTATAGTTTTGATTGGTGTGTCTCATTATGTCTCTAACCATATCTACTATTTCTTCAACTATCTCAGGTCCCAATAGTGTTCTTTCCCCAACATTATCCCAATATGTTCTAGGTCTACACTGCTTCCCATATACAGTTCCACAAGGAGACATATAACTGATTGAGTGAAAACAATCATTTTATAAAAACTCAACTAGACAAAGATGATGATCTAAAAATCCATTGAAAACCAAATAACATGATCTAATCATATCTTGTATGGTTTAAATTGTTCTTTCAATTTGACAAAATCATCAAGGACGATGCGAAATGCTGAAAATCAAATCCATATCTCAATATTTCAAACGACATCACCATAACATTGTGGTAAACCACAGATCTTGATTAAACATAATGGATTTTAGTAATTCATGAAACCATACTACTTCCTTAGTATATATCATGGTATGCTTATCCGGATATAATTATTCTCAGAAAATGATGTAGTTTATAACATAGTAAGGTGATCAACTAGAAATAATATTGATTTTTTCCCTTGATAAGTTTTGGGGAGTCAAATGAAAAATTTATGGTTATTTTTTCCATTTTCATTCTGGTATGAAGTATTAATGTAACAGTACCTTATATTTAATCTTTCTTCCCTACATTCCTAATACACCAAGCATCAAGATAAATACACCATTGTATCTCTCTTCAGGTCATCCCTCTAGAAATTTTTATTCAAATATTTATACATATTTGCACTTCCGATATTAATTGGGAATGAAGAACTATGAGTATCCCATAATAACTAATTCTTCAAATTTTGTTTTTATGAAACACATTGACGGTACCTAAAGCATATCCTTTAATGTTGACCCAGGAGAAACGCAGAAACATTTCTTACGTTCTTATGTATCTCTACACCTTCCTCTCATGCATCTTTAAGCATTAATCTGATAGATGGTAAAAAATTCAATAAATAACTTTCATAATTTTCCCTATCCTCATGTATTTCTATATACATTTTTTAAAAATTTATAAATATTGGATATTTTGTTATCCAAATAATGGTAAAGCTAGCATGATACTTTGGAATCAAAGCATCGACCACATTGTTCACTTTTCATGGTGTTAATTTATTGATCAGTCATAATCATTAATCAATTCTAACCTTCTTAGTTGGAGCATATTCTACTCTATATGCTTGAATATATGATTTAAACTTTTATCATCAGTATATATATCACACTTTTCACCATAAATATAATTCATACATATCATTTATGATGTTATAACCAATTATAAATCCGAATAATGGTTTGAATAACTTTTCTTAGGAATCTCCAATTTCATTTAGAAATTATTTATAACCATGTAAGGCTACATAAAAAAATACCTCGATCCATTCCTGGATACATCACTCTATTTTACAAATCCTTCTCCATTACATGGTAATGTTAGCATAAGTGCGTGATAAATATTCTGTTTACTTCCTTGAAAATTTCCTAAAAATCATCTATCCAGAGGGACTTAGATCCCTTCTGAGTTAACTTTGTCATATGATTAGATAATGATGAGAAAATATCAACAAAACTTTTATAATATCTACATATACAACGAAAACTATAGATCCTAATACCAGTAGTTGTTATTAGACAACATTCTACAGCCTCATTCATTGATGGATATATAGATATTCCCTATCATGAGATTATATAACCAAAAAATGAAACCTTTTCCATAAAAAATCTAACATTTATTAAATTGTACGTATATTTTATCCACCCTCGGGTTCATTAATTCAATTATTAGGTGACCTTCATGCTCTTCCTTTACCTTTGTATTGATAATAATATCATCAATAATTACTACCACAAGATAACCATGTTAATCTCAAGAAACTATACTAATGAAATAAATGAATATAGTTAGGGAATTAATAAGAACAAATGACATCATAATATATTCCTAGTGTCCATAACTTGTATGATATTTCGCCTTGGGTATGTCCTCCTTTTACGAACCATAATTGATGATGTACAGAACACAGTTTAATCATGAAAAATTATTAAGCTCTATAGAGTTTATTAAACAAGTCATAAATAAATGGAATAATAAACATGTTCATAATTTTGATCTTGTTAAAATCTTCATAATCAATTTAGAGTCACAATGGTCCATATTTATTTTTATAAAAAAGAAAAATTATGCCCTAAGGTTGCTCACTTAACTAAATGAATCCATTTTCTTGGTTTTCTTTGATTTTATTATTCAATTCATGAAATAAAATTACGGCCATTTTATAGAGATCCTTTAAAATTAGTGTGTAACAAGTTATATGTTTAGTTGAGAAGTCAACATCACGTTTTGGTGGAAGACTAAGAAACTCTTATATAAATACATCAAAAAATTTCAAAAAAATAGGAATGCCATCAATTCCAGTTTCTCCCTAACAATTTGAGATAAAAACATATTATAAATGGGAATTAAGTCCCAAATAATAGATTTTATCCCTATTAGAAATTCAAACTTATAATCACATTATTAAAAGATTATAGGCATATTGGAAATATAAAATATAACCTACCTTCTTTGATAATTGACGAGGTATTTATATAGTAAAAAAATCCAAGCAAAATATAACATCAAATTAAACCATAAGAAAAATGAAACTAATTACGTGAAGAATATTTCCACATATTTAAAATAGAGAATAATCCTATACCTAATATTTAATCATCATACCATTATATTTTTTCACCTATAATCCTACATCAAACAATCTATATGGAATCTTGATTACCTGAAAAAAATATCAAATACAAAATAATATATAGATGTTGAGTGAGAAAAGTTATTAGTAGTTATCGAGTGGATGGTAAGTTTACCATTTACTATGTCATTATTACACCCGACATTAGGAACATTGATTTCCGGATACATCCCCTTTTCCCTTAGTTTAACAGGATTTCCCCATTGATCACTATCATTAATGTTATGATTTTAGAATTTTTTATTGTAATATATAATATTCTTAAATTTGAATCAATGGAGGGTGGTAGGTGTATTCTATACGTCTTTCTCTCTATTCATATTGTTATATAACTTCTTCTCATCACATTTTCACTCCATTTCATGATGACCTTAACTTTCAGACATAAAACAATTAGTAGTTCCCTTATGAAAATTTCTTCTATGGTTCTTCCCACACATCAAACATAAATTATAACTTATCTTCATCCCCACAGGGTTCCTAGATTTTCATTTAAATTCCTTTTTTTATTCTTATCAAAACCATGATGTTGATATGTAATTCCAAATTATGCTTCCTCATTGATCAAACTTCATGAAATATCTTCATGTCTAATAAGTTTTCTCATGGGTTAAATTGTTTAAGGAATTGGGTTTAAGACACTAAAAAATTGGTCAACCTTAAATTCAAGATGGATGATATTAACAGAAGAATACCCCATTATTCTGGTTATTGATTCCTAAAAGGAACCCAAGGATTCATTATCCTTTTTCTTTATTTAAAATAATTCCTTCTCCAGATTCAAATAGGGAGTAAAAAAGTAAATAGTAAATAATATGTTCGTGAACTCAACCTAATACATGGATTAAATTTCATCTAATTTCATTCTATTCATGATAAGATTGCATGTTTTATCTTATTTCCATCCAAACGGTAGAAAACCAAAATGATTTTTTAGATTTTAAACATCAGATAATGTGAAATATATTTTTAGTGGTGTTGAACTATTATTTAGTAAGTAGTTAATCAGAAGACTCATTGGGAAAATGTGTACGTTATTTAATGGAGGACTCAATTGAATTTTGTTCTATCTTTTTTTTATTTTGTAATTATAACACGATTCATAGCATAAAAAATTTGTTTGATAATGATATTGAGATTTTTCATTCTTGAAAAAATAAATTTTTTATTCTTATAAGAAAAATCAATGAATTGTATATTACACTCCATGTAAATATGTTATTTCATGTTTCATCCATTAAATGAAACAAAAAAACAATAGTGTACGAAACAATAATCATGATAGGGAACCCAAAAAAGAATGAAAAATAACAAATTGGATGTCTAAATCAAGGAACCTTAATTAATAAATGACACACCAGGTCTATCTTATGTTTTTCATAGTCATCATCTATTTAAATCCTTCATGATGGTTTGTAAATATTTATTCAATTTATAATTTATATTACCAATGAGTTTTAAACTAGTTGTGAAGAAAGAACTATTTTTGTACACTATGTGACGATCGAGTCAAACTCAATGTGCCCATTTCAGTTTTATTACCCTAAGGTACCTCTTTTCTATATCCTTATCCACATGTAGTATCTAGATAGGGATGTAATTTCATGGAATCCACTCACTCTATCCTTTACTAATATTCCATGAATTTTCCCAATACTTTGAATCATCCTTATATATATACATTGACAATATTAATGGATCTCACTTTTTATTCCCATCATAGTTTCCAAATTCAAACTAAATATATCCTATAAAACTAACTATAATGAACAATGATTATTATACATAGTTATATCATCATTTGTTATGAATATTGAAAATATTACACAAACCTGGACCTGAATACTATAATAATTTAGTTCCTTTGGAATATTCGAATCACAAACAACGAGATCATATGTTAGCTACATAATCTCTCACTAAGATCTTAATATCTAGCACCCTTCTTAAAAAAATACGTAATACATATTGGCATAACTTGGGGACAGGAAATATATGAAATGATGAGTATATATGACTAGTAATAGTAAAAAAGGGAAATTCATAATGATAACATGTTCATGAGGTTAAGATAACATGATCACAAGAACAGAAAACCATACCTTACATATCAAAGATAATAATCTTGATTCTGGGAAAAATGCTTGGTAAGTAAGTAGACATGAATCATAAGAAAATTAATGAACACGATCCGTGAGAGAATAACATTGGCATAATATATTTATTTGTGGAAAAGACATTGACATATAAAATCTTATTTTATTTCTACCCAAAAAGAAATAATAATATGTCAGGATTAAGAAGACCATTGGGCACCAGTTGTGGGCATGGGATGACCTCCCATGTATCCAGTTTGAGGATTGGTCTAACCAACCACGTACCCTCCATTTAATGCTTGGGTGTTCCACCAGTGTACCCTATTTTTTTAGCATGGACTAACCATCCATATACCATCCTTCTCAGGCATGGTCTAACCCCCCATGTACCCTTTTAGCTAATATAACACATATCATTTCGCAATGCATTGGAGGAATATATAGGTCCCACCTATCAAATAATGAAAATTATAAAAATGATGTCGTAAAAAATTATACATATTCAAACCAAATAAAATAAATTGATTTCATAAACATTACATCATATCATAATCCATGTAATATAAATAAGATTTATAATCATCATAGAATAACCCGTGAAAAAAGAAGTGGCTTTCAATAGAATAATATCATGGAATAATATGTGGAAGAGAAATGACTTTCATAAAGATCATTATATCACAAACATAAACCACTTAGAGAAAAGAACTAAATGGTATTGATGGATCATATTTATAGATATGCATATCTAACATCAATGTATATACTTTTAGATGAAAATTATTTTGATTGACTATTTAAAACATTTCTTAAGAAATTATTATTTCTATATTGAAAAACTATTTTTAAAACATAAATAATTTTATAAAATATTTTAATTTTAAAATAAATTTGAGAAATTAAAATGGAGGGTTCAATGAATATGATGGTCATAATAATAAGAAGTCTCATTCATACTGTACATGTTAAAATAATGAATCGATTCCTATTTTTTTAGATGCCAAAGATGAATTTTTTGGAAAAAAATAAATATTACTTTCAAATCATTTTAGAAAAATAAAAAAATGGGTAAATATGTATTTTAAAAAACATAGGTTAATAACAAAATATTTTTGAAAAAAGTTTCAGAAAACATTGATTTTTAAGAAAATAGATTTATTACCAATGATAGAAATAATGTAGGATTTAATTAAAAATATTTCCCCCATTATTATAAGAACAAAAGAGTGAATAAATGTAAATATTACATGAAAATAGAATGAATAACTAGAGAATAAGAAAATTTATGAGTTTATTCAGAAATGGACAATATGATTTTATCATTAGGGAGAGAAAAAGCCTAGGTGTTGAAATGATCGAAGAAATGGTGGAATAGGTTAAGACCATCCAGCAGCATGTTAAAGTTTCTCATAGTCGACAAAAGTGCTATGCTGATAATTATTGATGAGACCTAGAGTTTGATGTTGGATACATGGAATTCCTCTTCATATCACCTTGGAAAAGGGTTATGATATTTTAGAAGAAGGTAAATATTAGTTTAGGGTACATCATCTCTTTTGAGATCCTTGATCGCATTGGAGTAATGGCCTATCGACTAAAACTCCCAAAAAACCTATCTCAATAACATTATGTATTCCATTTATCACTATTAAAGAAGTAAATACCATATCCATTACATGTACTCAATAAAATGGTGGTACCATTGGAGAACAACTTCTCATATGAAGATAAGACGATGAAGATCATAGATTGTAGGAATGTTTTTCTACAAAATAAGAAAAATTCCCATGGTAAAATTGTTGTGAAGAAACCACATGTTTGAAGAAGAAATGTGGAAACCAGAGGATGCGATGAGGCAGATTTATCCACATCTATTTAAGTTCTGGAAAATTAAATTTTGAGGGTAAAATATTTTAAGGGGGGGAAGATTTAAACAAAACAACTTTTATTAATGAAAAATATTCTTTATCTAATTAAATGTCATATTATGTAAAATGGTTATATAAGAATTATGAACTTCCTTGGGTTTATGTTTTTGGAATTTTATAATACCTTTATTAATGGTTACAATTGTTAATATAGTCAGTGAATAGTGACCACATGATTAGTATATATATATATAAGACTTTATCCAATCCAATTTACCAAGAGAAAGGAAGCGATGGCTTCATCCTGAATAATTCCTCCATATGAAGACCATTTGTCGAATATGAGAAATGATGTAGCATAACTGGGATTCTATCTTGACCAATCGCTAGCCGATATTCCACATGCTATGCTTGAATCGAATCGCATAAGGGAGAAGTGGAAGTCAATAGAGTTTACCATCCGAGCGATGTTTTTCGAGCCACCCCAAGAGTTAGTCACCGTCGATCACCTTACATTACGTCTTATGTAGGTGTTGTAAAGGGTTGTGTGACAGGACCTTATCACTATGATTATTTACATTTTTTCTGTATAAATAATATACATTCATTTTTTCATTGTTACTTAATAAATGGTTTTTGAATCAAAAATAGTATTTTTTTAAATAATATTCAATGAAAAAATCTATTTTGAGAAATTAATGTATTTTTTTAATTAAATAATATTTTAATAAAATATTTTTACATAATTACTTTTTATTAAATATAAATTATTTTATAATTGTTTTGAATAAAATTGTAAATTTTATTAAGATTTGAAAGATGCTTTTGTCAAAGCCTATAAATTTTAGATATGTGTTAGTTTTTATTTTAAAAGTGAAAATTCCCATATTTAAAAAATTATTTATATAATGTTTTTTTATATTTTGGATTTCTAAATGATCTAATAGTGAATGTTTCGTAATTTTCCGAGACAGTTGAATTTTTGGGTAAAAATTAAATATTTTATAAATGTATAATGTGTTTTATGACATCATAATGACACAAATGAGATGCAATAAAATATTATAAAAGATTAATTCTGGAAATATATGTTTTATCTTTAAAATAATGTTATTTTATATATTCTTGATTAATTTTATGGTGCCATAGTGGAACCTACAACACTTATAAATCATTTTCCTTTTAAAATGATTTCTTTTAGAGTGTGAGTCACCACTACATATGCCAACATAATATTTCAATAATTTCATCCGTTGGAATTATAAAAAAATTGTTCCCACTATACATTTTCAAAAATCATGGGAATAAACATTGTTATGGTTTTTGGTTTTGATTAGTTTAATGTGTTGTTTCCAAAACCTAAATAATAAATAATTCCCTCTCATTCCCTATATAGTTCCACTCAATCTCTCATTCCTCTTTACTAAAAAACATTGGACCTAGTCTAACTTCTACCATCCTCTATCTATAATCCTACCAAGTAACCCTAATCTCCCAATAATCCTATCTTAAGACAATCCCAAGCCTTTAGGATCACACTTCCATGTATGGGATCTCTTCCTTTCTAAATTTTGTCCAAATTTCTTTAAGTTGTTATACTCTTTTATATTCAAATACAATTGCTGAGGTATTATTTTTAACCTCCCCCATACATCCCTCCTTATGTTTTAATGATGATATACCACTTTCTATATCATTAATGCCTCCCATGTACACCTATTACCATGTTGGAATTCCATATGGAATTCCTCTCTCCTCATTTACATTCAAGGAATTATTTTATCTTATGTATCTAAAATCCATTAAAAATGTTGGGATATTAATTTACATGACTGCATGAATATAAGTTTAATGTATAAATTACGAGATACCCATTTCTCTTTCATAATCCCATTTTACAATTTTTGTTTGAAATTGTTATGCTTCCAAATTTACACCAATTTCCAATACCAAAATCATTTTTTAAGTGAATACCAAATCCATTTCTCTATCAAGGTTATTCAAATTTATGAAAATTTACTTCTTGATTGAGGAATAACAATTATGCATTCCAGATCACTTATTATTGGAATAAATTAGGGTTATTAATGAATTCATTTTATACGATCTAGGTGTCACCATTATGCAGGAAAGGAAATGATTATAATGGGTGAACCCTGATTTCCCTCCAATACAATGGGTAAAAAAATTTATCATGATAAAATATGTGAAATTAAGGTTTAATAATGATAATTCGAGTTAAATATGGGTTTAATAATACTAATTCAAGTACAATAAAGTTTTACTAATGCTCCATGTGCAATGATATGTAGCTCACACTAATATCATATTAAATGTTGTTGCCACATGTCCGTGTTATGATAATATTAATATATCATTAAATTATGTTCATGTTTCTCTTTTTATCCACTAATATGCCTATTTTTTTATATGAACTATATTCTTCATGTTATGTCTTATTTACTCCCTTTCTAGTGTTTATTACTCACGTTTTTTTAGGTATCTCCTCAAGTTATCCCATAAAATGGTTTGTAAAAAGAAATGACTTGTTCATGTACATGATGTTTTAAATTAACATGTGGTGTTTTATGTTTTATGTTGTTATGTAATGTTCCTAATTTCCCTGGACTCCAGATGTCTCAATCCTCAGAGTTGTGTAAAGTTAAAGTTTATGTAATAAATCATGTTTATGTGTGTAATAAAGAGCACAATTGTTATATCATGAGACACACCTATGCATCAAGGGCCTATAATGGGTCATTCGCAACATATACTAAGTCCAATGCATTCAATATATGAAAGAGTTGAAACATAAAAAACATAAACATTCATATTAAAAATTAGAATAAGAAGTTTGAAAACATTAAAAATAAACCAATTATGGTATCCCAATTGGACATCAATAGTAAAATTTATCATAAACCATTCAATAAAATATTGTAAATTTCATTACATATTATCCTCAAATAACCATAATATTCAACAAATGATGTCGAAATAGATTAAAATCAAATAATAAATTAAGAGAAAAATTAATGTGATATGACTCTTGTTAAAATTATATAAAAATAACTTCTGTATAAAGAAACTATTTTATTTTAAAAATAACAGTTTTCAATACCAAATATCCAAAAATATGAGAATCATATATTTAATTTATTATAATATTTAATATTTAAAGGGAACCAAGTAACTAAATAATAGTCATTATGGTAGGAAGGTCTGTGTCGCCCTGTATGATAAAAATAGAACCTTCATTTCCTCGTTTTCCAAAATATTCTATATAATACATTTAAAAATATTACTCGTTGAAAACCGTTCAATGAAATTAAAAATAGACATAAAATCTATTTTATAATCCTTTTGTATTCATATAGATAAATATGTAGAATAATAATAAAAATTATGACATGTATATAAATTTTTAATAATAAAGTAATTAACCATTTGAGGTGTCTCATACCAAATTTAACACTTAATTAATAATACACATGAATGAATAACATTTTAAAAACATCAAATAATATAATAATAATAAATTAATGACCTTATAAGTTAATGGTGATGTATATACACCTCATAAAAGAATGTGGCTCTAAAAAAACAAATTATGTTTTAATAAAAGGATTTTGAGATGAATTCCTTTATCACTTCATTATATGTTGAACATTATACCCCCTAAAATTAATTATCCTCAAATTAAACATTAAAAAACATGGTAAATAGATTCATGATATGATATATCAAAGTGAAGTAGAAATACAATGCACACAATAAATATGTGGTCAATAAGGAATATCTCGATAGAATACAAGTTAGATGAGAGACCCTAAACATATGTCTAAAAGCATTAATGACTTGTACTTTATGTCTATAAATATCATGGTGTTACATTATATCCTCCTTAAATAAATTTCTTCATCATAATTTTGAAATTTAACATAAAAATAAAATTTTCATACTTAAAAATTCCATTATGTGAAACTCACATCACAATTTGGCCTGAAAACAAATCCTATTAATAAGAGGGAAATTAAAATACATTGGACACCACAAAATTAGGCATCTGAATAGGATAAAATTAGGGAGTAGAAGAATATATACCTATAAAGTTCTTATGGATAGTGATATAGAACACTGTCATTAGAAATTTTACCCTCACAGAAATATAAATTTATTATTGGTTAAAAGACCATTGATATCATAGAAATAAAATTAAAAATTTTATGTTTTTATTCCAAAATTCTTTTTCCTAGAGTTGATTGTTTCTTTAACTGTTTGGAGAATCATAGAAAAAAATAATTTTAATCGATTCATTTCCATGTAATAATCTCATCCTTTGGTTGTGCTTCAATCTATCCCCACTTCATTTTCTAAATATAGAGATATATATTCAATACATATTTTAATTCCTGAATTTTTTTTATAAATCATAAGATCTGCAATTCATTCATTCAACCATTAAATGTTTAATAAATATAAAATGGTTATAACATGTTATCCAATATGATATGTAATAATTTAATCTTAATCAATAAGATCCATAATCTACTCCACATATAATTAACTATATGAATCATCCAAAATATGTTTGGCTAAATTATGGGAACAAAAATTTTGAATAATGTTTAATAAATTTAAAATTTAATATTAACATAAGATTTAACCAAATAATATTTCCCATAATGTCACATAATAAATATATGAATAATTTAACATCTTTTAAACCGTTATAAAAACTTGCATTATTTGAAAATAAAAAAAATCAGGTTCTTTAATATGTTCCTTAAATAAAAACATTTAATAATTCCCTAACAATAGAAACCATCGAATCACTAAAAAATTTCATTACCACCAATACTTATCCCATAAACATATTTTTAATATTATATGAATATCAAGAACATATTTAGGGTTTATTTCCTAAACCATGCATAATATTATAGTCAAATAATTACGAGGATTATCAAAAACTAATCTCACGACGAGGGAATGCATAGTAAGAGACATCTAAAACAACACATCATGGAATTGACCAAGAAGACTACATAAATGGGTAATTCTTTGGCTCAAACATGGTCAAGCTTGTCTTGGGAGACGTACTGATGCATAGAGGGGCTTTAGTAGACCCCACAAGACACTTAATATATCAAATGAATTATTTATATGAAAGGGGTAAAACAAAAACAACATAAAAATCAAATTAAAAACTATAATAAATAATGTGAATACAAAAACTATAAACTAAGAATGAAATATAAATTACACTTTCAAAATGAAAATGATTATAAAGCATTAATAATATGGAAAATGATATCATAAGTGGTCAACCTAAACTAGTAATAACATTTAGTAAGGGGAGATGGAAAATTTGAAAATACATTAATAAAATCATAAAAAAACATTATTGATGAAAGACACTATTTAAACACACATGAAAACAATTCCATATTGAAACACCATTTTATTTTAAAAATAATCATTTCAATAAAAAATACCCCAAAAATATTGGAATAGGATTTTTAATTTAAGGAAGTATATATTCCTGAAAATGAATCTAGAAATTAAATAATATCCATGGCAGTGGTAAGGTTGTTGTAACCATGTAAATTAAAAATTGAACATTATTTTTTTAATTTTCGAAACATTCCATATAAAACATAAAAAATTATTCATTTTTAAAACCTTTGAATGAAATTAAACGGAATCATATAATTACTTTTATAATCCTTATATATCCATATAAATAAACATGTACAATAATACATATAATACTGACATGAAAAATGATATCTCATAATTAAATAATTAATAATTCAAGGTGTACCATAAATATTTCAAAATTCTTATCATAAGCCCCATGAAAGTATAAAATTTCACAAAATAGTAAATAACATGATAATAACTAACTTAATGACATGATAAGTCAAAGGGGCAGAATATGCACTTCCTAACAGAAGGTGGGTGTATAAAATCTAACTATGCTTCTATGAAAGGATTTTGAGACGAATTACCTAAAAATTTTATAATCAGTTGAACCATATGCACCATAAAATTATTGATCATAAAATGAAATATTGAATAAACTTGAAAAATATTTTCATGATAAAAATATGAAATGTAAGAATACATACACCACACCAAAGAAATTTGTTGTGAATATGGAATATCTCTGAAATATAAAAGTGATATGAGAAACCTTTACCTTATATATAAACTCATTCTTCACTTTTACATTAAATACATAAAATATTAGGTTGTTATAATTAATATACATATATCAATATCTAAAATCAAATTTATATTGGTCGTGTTTAATTTATTATAATAAAAATATCTCATTCTATTTTTAATACACATTTTCATGTGTAACACAAGATATCTCTACGATGTGGGCAGTGCAAGGCGAACATGATGTTGAGTGTAACACAGTATATCAAATAAATTATATTTATTCAAAAAATAATTCATAAAAACATGTTTGGTTACAGGAACATTTCACCTATATGGTTAGTACTAACCGTGTGGTTCCCATGCTGGTGGGACTTCCAATTTGATTGATCCATTTAGATTGGTTTGTCAAAAAGTGAAAACCTCCCTAGATTATGTGTGAGGCTTCGGGTATGTTTGGGGTAGGAGGAATGGTTTTTCAAAAAACAATGTAAAAAATAGGTGTAAAAATGTGATGGGGTTTCTAGCCTCTTCAATGTCCTACACATTGTTGGCTCATGTTTTGGAAAGCCATGTGGCCCAATAATACAAACCATCAAGGTATTTAAATTTTTTAATTTTCCCAAAATAAAACCTCTTACATATTAATTTGTATCCACCCCCATTTATCCCTTTATAAATAAATAAACCTTTCAGAGATGTGTAGGAGCACCGATCTATTCCATATCTTGATTCTTTCAACCTCATTTGTTGTTTTTCATGTCTAACTAAGGTATTTCTTCTTTCATTCCCCAATTAATCCCTTATATATCTTTTTTCTCTTTATTTTAGCTTCCCCTATGAATCTAGTGGATCCTTTGGATCTATTTTATGGTTTTGGTTGGAACTAATTTTATGAATATTTTGTGTCTGTACTTAGAAGACATAGTTTTTATTCCCATCTATGTGGCCTCTATTGAAGATGACATGATCTAGAGTGTTTTGGGATGCTTATCATTTCATGATATAGGGTTTTCTATGAAATGGTATCAATTTGGCTTTCAACATCTTCATGGGATTTCTATATTCATGTTTATTGAATTTATAAATATGTATGATATCATTAATGTTATTTGTAACGATTTAATCATGTTTTGAGATTTGTATAAAAGGGTTTCCATGTAAATTCCATGGTTTCTTGTTTAAAATGATATTATAATTGTGATAAGATTTTATTCATTTTGTAAATATATTTTTGAAATTATTTCCATCCTGTTATTTGGGTTTTGATCTGAATTCAATTTTCAATGAGTTATTTTATGAAAAAGGAAATTTGGTTTCATGTGAGGTGTTGACCTCTAAATCATGTGTAATGTGTTTTTAATGGATTTTAAATAGTCTTTTGAATGTGTTTGTGATGTTACATATTGTAAAAATTCTAGGGTTGATTCTATTTAAATGGTTTGATATAAATTAATATACTTTGGCCTCGTTTTTCAAAGTGAATATCCATTTTTAAAAGGTTTCATTAAAATGTTTTGAATAAGTGGGTGATTTACATAATTTACCAAATGATATTTTGAGTGGGGTATTTTTAATGGTTAATAGGATTGGAATTGTAAGCCACATTTTTTTAAAAAATACATGTTTGAAATTTGGTTTTAAAATGGGGGGTTGTGATGTACACCCATTGGTTACCCCTATCATATTTACCAATTTTATTAGTTATTTATCTATATGATTTAATTTTACCCTCATATTAGAATATAATTGTTATATCATGGGTGCATCTTACAATAGTGACTTTCATCTTTTGGTGATATGTGTGAGGGTTTCTATTGGTTTTCCTTGTGGGTTAGGACAGTTTTGATTTATCATGTGCCTCAATTCATTTATTGATCATGGATTACCAATTACTAAGTGGAATACCTTCTTTTTCCTCTAGTTGGTTCAAAAACATATAGTTTCACAAAAATAATGTGAGGAAAAAAGAACATTGTGGGGTTTTTTCATCACAATGATTATTTTGTGGGATAATTGGGTGACAATTATTTGAACTTTTTTGCATGTCAGTATATGGTTCAGGAGTGGCATACTCATGTATATTTTGGTGCTACACAGCTTTGGGAACCCTTATTAGGCCCATTAAATATTCGTTATTTGGATGTTTAATGATTGAGAGGTGTTTTATTTAGTTCATTTTTATATCATTTCCCCTACTTTCATTGTTATGTAACCATTATCTATTTATATTTGGCATATGCATTGGGATATACAGTTCCTGCTTTATTTTTCTTGAACCATTATAGTTGGTTAGTTTTCTTATTAGGAAAATGAATTTAAAAATATGTTGGAAAACATATTTCTATAATGAAGAGTCTTTTATGGGTGCTTTAAATTGTTTTCAAAATGGGTTATTTGGGATGGATTGCTCCAGTTAAATTCCTTAAAGTGACAACTTTATTTTAACAAAACTAAATTGATTTTTTTTAGAAATTCTAATGGTGTGTGTGTTTTTAAAAAGGATATGGACACTAGATTTATTTTAAAAAATAATCAATTGGTTTTTGAAAAAGCATAGGTATGTTTTGAAGGATGGTTATAGAATTGTTTATTTTTTCCATATGTTCAATGCGAATAAATTAATTTATATTAAATATTGAATATAGAATTGATGAATTTAAGTATGAAACATATTAATTATATTTTGATGGTTGTGGTGATCTATCTGGATTTTTAGATCACACCTATATATTTTTGGTTCCAGGTTTCAAACTGGATCCATTCTCCATTCCATGAAGTTGGTATTGGGTGATTCTAGTTTTGGAGGGAACTGCAATGTTTAATAGAGTATGTTTATTCTCAACTTGAGTTATTTTTTTCATTTTTATTTTTGGATATCTGTGTATATGTTCTGTCTTGCTATTTTAATTTTTGAATTATTTTCTTGTATTCAAATGGGTTATATCATTTTAGTTGTTTATAACCTATTTGGCTTATTTATTTATCTCTACATGGATAATTATTTATTTTTTTTTGGAGAAATAGTTCCCAAAAAATCCAATGACACCCATTCAATATCTTCCAACCCATAGGAATCAGGAATTCCCTTTAGTACATAGGGAGAATTAAATTGGGTGTCGAGTTCAGTAGAATCTAAAGCTAGTTTAATACACTTCTTATAGTTATTATTTGGATAGTCATCCTTTATTTGACTTTCTATTTTACATTATTTTAAGATATTATCATTATAGTAGTTGATATTTTTCCAATATTTTCACCAATTTCTTCTTTTATAATATTTTTCATTAAAATTTTACATATGAAAAAATTTATTCCTATAAAATTATTTTTAGATATTCTTGATAGATGTGACATTTTATCATCACTGTATGTATCTACTTTTCTTCCATTTATACTAACAAGTTTTGAATCATCTTTTGGAACATCTTTGTATTTTTTTTTGATTATAAGATAAAATATTTTCTTTTTTGGTTCATCATCATTAACATTTTCATTAATCTCTTCTTTAGACATCATCAACATCTCAATTTATTCATTGACTGGTAGATTTCTAATTTCATATGATTCTCGAATATAAGTAGAAATACATATACAAAAATTAACTATAAATATCAGAATCCTTAACACTTTGGAATTTTCATTAACATTTTTTCAAAGTGTAATCATGGTATTTATGATCTCATTGATCATTACATATACATCAGAGAATGATTCATCAGGAATAATTTTAAAATTATCATACATAATAGTATATGAATGTATTCACATTTCCTTAATTTTATATATTACTTTATAAAGAATATCAAGCATTTCCTAAAATAGATAAGTAGTATCACAATATGATATCCTATTAAATTAATCCTCTCCTAAAGCACAAAATAAATAATTCATGGGGTTCTTAATTGAATATTAAGAAGCCTTATTTGGGACACCCAATTAATTTATAATAGTTTTAGTTTTTTATATCGACCTTAAATATATTCCTAAATGACAAAACCAATGATATAAAAATGAGTTTTCATTTTTATTTTCCACTAATGAAAATTTCTACCTTTAAATTAAAGGGATATGTTTGTGCCATTACCACCAAACTTAGCATCCACAACAACAAAATAAAGAATAAAAGACGTAAAAAATAAATTTCTATAAACATTTCCAATGTTAATGTTATGCAAAAAAAGAAAAAAAACTATACTGATACCAAATTTTGGTCAGAGTGAAGTAATCAAGATTGGGTGAATCGATTACCAAATAAAATTTCTTTAAAAGAATCTATTTAAAAATTATTTCCTAAATTTATAAAATTTACTAATTAAAATGTATAAAATATATAATATGATATCATGAATGTTTTTCTCAATGTTTTGATTAAAACCGACTCAAAAAAATTAAAACAACTTTATATTTGGAAAAAAATTAAATCTTGTAAAATAGAATATATTAAAACTATTAAAAGCTAACAATAAAACTACTTTTTGTATATGTTTTCATAAATAAATTCTTGTTTATTTTAAAAAACTATAAAATGAAAAACAAAAGTAATGAAAATAAAAATAAAAATTTTCATTCTCATGCTCTGACTTAAACCTCTCAACATGAAATTCACCTTCTACCATACACGTTTATTAAATAATAAATTTATACCTTAACCGAGATCAAGATTTTATATATAATAGTAGAAATGTAGTTTTATTTCCACAAAATATCTTTCATATTCATTCATGGGATATAAGTTATAAAATATATATTAATAGAGTATCAAATTATTGTACAGAAAATCAAATATATTTTGCTGAAGGAATAATCAATTAAAGTAAGAACAGTGTGAATTTCGGTAAAATAAAGAATAATAAAGAGAAAGTATAAATGTTTTTCTGTAGTTATTATTTTTATTATAAAGAAATAAATGATTAGAAGAGATATTATTCTTATATTTTATTTCATTTAAATGTAAAACTATTTGATTTTATGAATTATTTGTTTTTGAAATAAATTTAATTTCATTGTATCTTATTTTACGCACAATACCATGTTTTAACAAATAATAATATAATAATATTATTATTATTTAAACATATCCATTAAAACATAGACATTATACCTAAATTTATGAATATAAATATGCACATTTTTTAAATTAAATATATATTTTTGGATAAATAAAAAATATTGATGAATATGTACCTAATGTTTTCTGATAATTCATTATATACTTCAAAAATACATTTCTTCTCAAAAAATGGGTTTCATCACATTTTGTGAAAAAATAATAAAATTAATTAGTTACATATTTATTTAGCTCAATATATAAAACATAAAAAAAATTTGGAATAAAATTTTCAAAATTATCTTAGTTTGACTTTTTGTGAATTTTTTTAGATTAAATTTAATATTGAATAGTAAAAATAAATATTTATATAAAAAACCATTTTATTTAACAAATTTAAAGGATCAAAATTTATAAGGTGGTTTATATCAATAATCTAATTTAAGTTATTAAAATAAATTTCTTATTGAATTTTTATATAACAAAATTTTATATTTTTGAAAACATTTTCTTTGGAAAATAGATTTTTGTCGTATCTGTGGGTTTAATTTTAAATTAAATTCATCCAATTATTTTAAATAAATTTGGTAAAATGAAATACATAATAATTATAACAAAAATTGTATATCATATTTTCCCCTAAATATTTCCTCATTATAAATAGTGAAAAGAGTTAAAATTAATTATCATCATTATGGTTAAAATCAGTTTGTCATGGGTTAAATCAAAAGATAAGGGTAATTTTTTTATTAAAAGTTTTAAAATAATACTTTATAGAAATATTTCTACATTATCCTATCCCAAATCTTATTATATGTTCTTTTGAATTATATTTCATGGAAATGAATTTATCAGTTTGAATTCTTTTTAGAAATTTCCGTCTTGTTTCAAAATTCCGCCCACTCATTTATGAATGGGAATTCCATGTCTTCTCCTCTTCGCACAAAAAAATCCTTTTGGTTTAGATAATACCTACCCGAATTCCTCTCAAAATTATTTATTAATTTTCTAGAGGTCTTATTATAATTTTAAAACCATAATAATAAGGGGAAAGGTATAAACCTATCGAGGCTCTCTAAATAATAGGTATAGTCTTTGACCATGAATTTTAATTTTATTTATTTTTAATACTATTTATAAAATTATTCAATTATAATGATATAATAACATTAAAATTTCTTATATACTATTATTTTATTAAGTTAATTGAATAACCTATATGCATCTCCTCTTTCATCAAATGGGAAATGAAACCCTCGACTATGTTTGCGGTGGACTACCTCCTCACGAACTGATTTAATTCGTTTTCCAGCACTACCACACTTGGGTGAATATAAGGATTTATTTAATGTTAATATATATGTGTGTGTGTGTGTTTATGTGTGGTATTTCTTAATTAATAATAATTTTCTAATTATAATACCACATCGACCTTTTTTCTTTCCATACTATTGGAAAAAGATATTTCGTCTGTGTGTACATATGGGAAAATGCCTCTACAAAGCGATGTGAAACATTTTTCTTATTTTTTACATTGATGGTAATAAGGATATATTTAATAAATAGTTATTATATATTTGATATAAATAATTTTATGCAACATTTAATTAATAATTACCCTTCTTTCATTCGATCTGTCATGAAAATAGAAACAACATTCATCTGTACGTACGACTGACTATATCAATGAACAATGTAATTAATTTTCCACTGTATAAATTTTATGGATGGATATAAACTTTTATATAATGATTATAAATAGCTATTTTATAATTTTTATCATTCTAATGATTATGGAACCATACTCAATGTACAAGGACCTATACATCCAAAGAGAAACATACATGAAAAATTAAGTAGTTATCACATAGAATAATGATTTTAAAAATTAATTTATAATAAACAAATGATTAATAGTTATAAGTAAATCAAATTTTATATGAATAATACGAATAACATTCTATAATATATTTATAATAATCCTTTTTATTATACTAGTGGTTTTAATGTGTTGGAATTAAGTTGAGACTTATTGTAAGTGATTTTCGTATCACTTTTACATCTATGAGAAAAATTCTATATTCACCAATAAATCCACATAATGTTTATTATTTCCTGGGTATTAAAATTTAATAGATGACGAAGTGGTAAGGGTTTGCTGATATAATCTCATTATTTAACAGTATTGTTAATTATTTCATTTTTAATGAAGAAACATATGATATATCTCTTAATAAACTCATTAATTTTATTATTCTGTACCTATTTGTTGAAAATGAACATTTACCTTTCATTTTACTCTCGTTATTAACCCATGAGTCCAAGTTATTTTTAAGTATAATCAACTTTATCTATTTCTTTGGTCAAAAATATTTTTATTCTATATCCATGTTTAAAAAAAATATATTCTATGATGTTTTTTTACTACTCTCCCTTAATTTATGAATTTCTTTTTTCATATGATTGAATTTAATTAATTTTTTAAAGGAATGTTACTGTTATTTTTGGAATAATTTACTTTTAAATTTTTAATGAAAATGTGAAAGGAATAATTTTTTTTGTACATGACACGAATAAAATTTTCATGTGGTTTATTATAACCATATGATGTGTTAAATTTTTAATTTTCATAAGGAACTAACCAAAAATTCAAGCTCATTGAGAAAAATAATATAATAATATAATAATATAATAAGGTAAAATAATGGTGATGGTGTAATAGAATGAAAAATAAATCAGGAATATAGGTTTTTGAAATGAAGTATGAAATATTTTTGATGAGATATTAAGAGAAATATATTATATTATGGGGTGAGAATTTAAAGGCATATGTTGTTGTTATGAGATTACCTTCTTTTTCAAGGTGTTTAATAACATGTTTCTAAATACTAATCATTTTCTCTAGGAAGTATTACCTAATTCCACTAATTAAGTGGTTTAGAATATCACAAAATATGTATATCAATAATTTAAGTTAAATTATATTTGAATTAATAAATTTTAATTCTTTGTGGAAAACACAATTGACAACCACTTGGATTATTGATTAATAATTGTTAAATAACACGTTCAACAGTGATGGAGATGACTCGCTATATTCATATCCCCTAGATCCTCCTTTATTAGATCATCATTCATCATCCAATTTCGTTCACCAACAACGAATTCTTTGAACCTCCTCTTAAATCACTTAAGGTTATGTGGGTGACCATTAAAAATTTCTATAGCTGTAATTTTACCATGTAAATAATGGTATTGTTATTAATTGAATGAATTAATAAATTAGTTAATTAATCTCCTTAATGTACATGCCAACGGCTTCCTCATCTGATGAAATGACTCCAATTGACATTATGTTGCAAATAGGGTAAACCCCATGTTTCAGACTCAAAAATGGTATCGGATCTCTAATACAAGGCTTTGTAAGAATGTTTTTACAATTTGTTATGAAAAATATGCACATTTGATATTAATTTCATTAATATTTTTATAATATTATCTCTAGTATCATCAGGCCTTATAATATCTCATTATCTCAGCACTTCGGTATGAAAAGTAATTTTTATAATATTACAATCCCTTAATTAGAAAAATCAGATTCATCCCATTATTCCCCTATAAAAATTTCTTCACTAAAAAAGTGCATGAAATACAAAAAGGTGGAGGTACAAATTCAGTATCTAGATCTCCCTCTCCCAGGAGCTCTCTTATATGCAATCATTCTGTATTGAATATTTAACCAGGGGATCCCCCTTCAAAAAATGGGGTTTCACTAACCATTTCAAAGGAAACACAATGTACTTTGTATAGAATCACCACACCCCACACCCAGCTTATCTTGGTTGACATTGGGTAATGAGTCATTCACATACCTCCTCATGTTTTTGAATTGGAATCAATAATAACACAGTCTAACTAAAATCATAGAGTCATGTAGTACACCACCCATCTAACCCTACATATTAAATGAAAAGGTCCTTCTATACTTAGTGATATCTTACTATCTATTCCAAATCCCTTTGACCCCCAACCAGATGGGATATATTGAAATAGATGAGCTCCACTTTAAACTCAAAATAGCACCATTATCAGTCCACAAAGGACACTTTAAATATTATGTAGAGTCTTAATCCCCCAATACAATTTAATATATTGGTCTCAAGTAATAATAAATTAAATCAATAATAATGTGAATTAATGAATTTTTGAAAACCACAATATACTCTTAATATTGTTATTTGAACATTACCATTATGACATATCCATTAATATTAGAGGTATGAACAGATATAACCAAAATTTTAAATTATATATAATTATTTTAGATAAACAAAATATGATGATAAATAAGTAACAAATTTTATGTTGGCTTTATATACATGAAAAATATATTTATCCTCAACAACCGCTTTTCATTGGTATTTTTGAAAAAATAATAAAATTAATTTTTTCATATATTTATGAAATTTAATTGATAAAATTCACTATGTTTTTTGAATAAGATAATAAAATATATATTATTTTTAATTTTTTTTAATTATAATGAAAATATTAAATTTTTGATGAGTAGAAAAACGCTAATTTTTTTTAAAAACAATTCTTTCGCATCATGAATTTAAAGTTTATTTTTTTAAGAAAATTAAAGCTAAAATTTTATATGATAAATATTATTACTATTCGATAATATATTTATAAATACAATTTTTTATTATACTGGTTGTTTTAATGTGTAGGAATAAAAATGATTCTTGAGGTGAGCAATTTTCATATCAGTTTTACTTCTGTGAGATACATGCCATATTCACCATTAGTTTCTTTTGTGTTATGTATATTATTCCCATGAATATTTCTTATGATAATTACAATGATTATTATAATAATGAAATACCTATATATGTTTATTTATTTAATGTGGATTATGATTCAAAAGTAACTAAAGTGGTAAGGGTATGATTATACAATATCATTATTTAACAATGTTGTATGTAATAATGATTTTGATGAAGAAACATATGGTATAAATCTAAAGAAACTCACAAAATTAATTCTTCTATAAATAATTATTATATTTTCCTTTCATATTCCTCTATTTGTTCATCTAAGAGTCCAAATAAATGTTTTCTCAAAAAAATCGACATTATCTATTTATTGGGTCGAAAATAATTTTCCTTCCATATACATATTTTTCAAAATTTATTTCCATGATTGTTTTTACTAAGCTCCATTTATTTTGGAAATTTATTTTTACTCATGTTTTTATTTATAAAAATTTATTTAAAAGCAATTTTTTTATTTTTAGAAGATTGTACTTTTGACGTTTTATAAAAAAATGTGAAAGTATTATTTTCTTTAACATCCATAAAACAAATAGAACTATCGTATGGGTTACTATAATAATGTAATAAGCATGTGATATACAATATTTTTAATTTTCATAAGTAACTAACTAGAAACATGATCTAAAGGATAAAATTAAATAAATAAATAATATAATATAATAAGGCAAAACAGTGGTCCAGGAGTAACACAAAGAAAATTTAATTAAGAAAATATGTTGATTTAATGCATTATCAAACATGTCTGATGGGATATTGAGTGATATATAATACAGTACCATATGAGAATTTATAATCATATATTACCATTATTAAATTAATTACTTTCACTTTGGGTTCCTTGACATGTTTCTCGATGTTAATCATGGACTTTATGATGTATTGCCTAATTACAATAAGAATGTCGCCTAGTTTATCAAACAGTATGTGTATCCACAATATGAGATTAATTATATTTTAATTAATATATTTTAATAATGATTATTCTTTGTTTTTTGTATAATAATTATTTTGAATGATTTGATATCATAAATTCATTGAATATAAATTAAAAATAACATATATATTAGTTGAATATTAAATAATTATTTATCTCTTATGTTATTAACAATTATGTTAATATTTAATATTCACTCATCTCTTGTTTAATTTTCATGAAATCGATATTTATTTAACGGTTTATGTGAATATTAAACAACTATTCAAATATAAGTTTAGGGAAACTATTATTTAGTAATTTAGTGAATAAATAATGAATTGATTTTTATTATTTAAATAAATAGTCATTATTCAAGGCTTATTAAATAATTACAATGATTGGTTGACTATGGTATGTATCTAGTATAAATGAAATATTTTAATATAATTTAGATAAATACGAATTAATCAATTTAAAAAATCATATTTACATAAATCTTGAGTTTACCATACTTGAAAAAAATTAAAATAAAAAAATATATTTGATGTTGTATTTTTTATGGATTATGACATTGGTTAAGGAGTTATTTGAAATAACTAATACTATAACCTATATATATAAATAATTTTACATCATTTTATAATGTATGGATTGATTTAGAATTGTGTGAATGATTAATTCTTCACATTATTAACTCTAACACTAGAGACATATTCTAAAGAACTTTATTAAGAATAGAGAGGAATGATCATGATCCCCCATCTAAAGAGATTAAGAGAATAATAGAAATAATTATAATACAAAAAATAATTATTATCAAAGTCAAAGATGATTCCCATATCTGATTTTTATCCTCCATGCATGCTCAAAGAGTTCCATCAATAATGTTTCAAGATTTATTGAGTATGTGTGGATAACAAAAAAGGGATTCTAAAATTGGATCCCTCATCACAACATTAGTATGAAAAGAAATGTCAATTGAGTCTTTAATGAAGAAATAATTATGTGTGACTAAAATTTAGGTTTTTATCAATTAATTATAAATTAAATGTGATAATACCCTCTCTTGAATTCATATATGGTTTCTATCATTTGATTATAGTGAATATATCCAATGATACTGACGAAAACCCTTATTAGGTAGGGTCCAACCCTATTGTACTACACCCCCAAACCATAAATTATTGATATTGAAATTACCCCAGAAATTTATGCAACTATACTTATTGATATTGATGTACAAAATTCAGGATAAGGTACAATTGAGGCGGGATTTGATGAAAATGTTGAAGATAATGTTAATCAATAATTTTTTAATACCTAATATTCTAGTGTAGAAAAAATTAATTATAACGAATTTATGGAATAATATAAAAATAGTACCACAAAACATGTAAAAAATATTTTGAAAAACATTAATATTGTACTCCCAATGATTATACTCAAAAAATAATAACAAATATATAGGAAGTATTTCTATTTTATAGTAGATGTTAATGAAATTAATAGACATTGTATAAAAATTAGGAAAATTATATGAGTGAGTTTTAGTGTTATGATAAAGTGAATATATAAGAGGAAAAATAACAATTTGAATCAAAAAATTAGAATAAATTGGTTTGAATTGAATCATTTTGAATCTGACCATTGTAGTAGTAATATTTCCATTATATATACAATAGTATAAAAAATGGAATAAAACCATTTGATAATAATTTCATTATTTATTAAAAATATTGAAATTTTATCAGTTAATGATAATATAATTTTTTGTATACTTCATAGAATAAAAATAACAAAAATGAAAATGAGTAATTTATTTTTTGGTACAAAAAACATAATTTTGAAACACGCATATATGTTTAAAATATAATTAAACATATCATTTATAAAAAACTGTTTACAAAAAAATTAATTTAAATGTGAATGCATTAAATCAAAAAATTTCAAAAATGTTGTGTATAAAATTTTTAGTGGCATTGAAATTTTTGGGTAACAAGTAAAATAAAATGTGAATATACTTTACGTATTATGAAATAATAAGGTCATAAAAATAATATAATTATTAATATAAAAACAGCATCAACAAAAAATGTTGTATTTATTAAAATTAATTATTTTAAAATAATAAATTTAATTTTTTAATCCTATAAATAATATTTTATAATATAATGTATATTTTAATATTATGAAAACAGCTACTTGGGAAAAAAGAATATTTTCCCGATTCAAAAATACAATATATCAATGGAATTATATTCATAAACACTAAAACAGTAAATAAAAAGCCATATATATCACATACCATGTGAAATAAACATGGGAATACCAATGATATTATATTTTTTATTGCCTCTAGTCAAAGGACTATTTTAGAAATTGATAAGAAAATTATTCATATTTACTATAAATACCCACCCATTCTCCCATTCCTCTCCAATCAAAATCCATTGATCTTGAATATCATATCATTTTATCTCTATAGATTTTCTCTAACGAGTTTCTAAGTATATAAGGTTATCATATAAATATTCATGAATATACCCTTTTAGATAAGGATTCTCTATCCTTTGATTTCCATTTAAATTGATTTTTTGTGATAATATAATATAAAATTAATTTTCATATATTAACAGGATTGTAATTCCATGGAAATATCATAAATGTAATACATTAATAATGAGATAATACTTTTTCCCTATAATTATACACTATTACTAAGTCATTGTTATTTTTATGTAAGATTTCATGATCATATCTTGTCCTTTATTTTTGTAACCCTATAAATTAATTTTCAATTCAATGTTATGTATTATTAAAAATCCCACTTATAAATTTTATATCATTTAATCAATGAGATATTAAAATAAAGAATCATTACACAAACATTATATTTAATTTAAATTCTAAAAAAATAGTGGAAACTGATTTGATAAATCTAAATATAAGAAAATATCATAATATTTTCATAATTCTAAGAGTTTGATTCATTTAAAATGAAATAATTATCAGGATATTGTATGTGAAAATAGTATCTATCTCCGATATTACCAGGGGTAATAACCCTAAAAAAGGTTGGTTTGGTATTAAATCAATCTTCAATCAATGCGCAATAAATGGGCTTAACTGCACCCCTAGTTTGATTCCCTTGATGGATATTATTTTGAGGAAACACATTTTCTTAACAAACCACAATGAAGGATTTTGTATTGATATCCCTACACCATCAAAGTACCCTTCACCGCTACAGTATTATCATTTCCATAATAAGGTAAATTTTTATTATATATTTAATTCCCAGTAGTTTATTTTTTAATTGTGATATTTTCACAAAGATATCTATGTTTTTCTATCAAATGGGGATATTTTGATATTCCGTATATCCATTATTATTATAAGGAAAATTATTTATTACATAGAAAATACTATATATGTGGTTCCATATAGGCATTATTATGTGTACTATTGATTCATTCTCCTCCTATGATGGATTCATTGGTCTTATTATATGAAATGGTTTTCCATGAATTAGATATCCAATCAATTAATTAGCAGGTTTCATGAGAAAAAAATATAGATATATAGTGTATTTAATACCAATTTACTTTTGATATCTTATTATGAGGTATTTAATACATTTATTTGATGTCTTATATTATGAATTATATCACTTTTAAATATGTTATTCTAATCAACATATTTATTTGTTGTTATGATGTGAAATTTTTTATAATCACCATTCTACATATGAAATTTAATTATTTCTATCATATTATTTATTCTATGTTTATTTATGATATATTTCACTATATTATAGCCCTTAATAATTTTCTGAGATCACGCGTTTATATTGTTTCCCATTTCACCTAGAAACTATGACAATTACTTTGTGTGACTTTATGATTCTTCTAGTAGAATAATTTAGTTGAATTTTATTTTATTTATGCATATAACTTTTTCAATTTAATGTAATATATATTTATCTATATAGTTCATGAGACATTTAATTGATGATTTATTTGAAACATTTTCTATATAATCTAGACATATAGATATTGGTGTAATCATTTGAGTTAATATTATGAAAAATATTTAATTTTTTACTAGGATTTATAAAGATATTTCATTATTTTGCAATTAAAATCATCCTCGAACTAATATACCGAAGAAACAAGTATCCAAGGACGTAACTAAAGTAGTGAAATAAATTAAATCACAAAATTTTTATGAAAATTGTTATGTCTATTAAAAATTTTATGTTGAATATTTTCATGAATTTAATAAGAATAATAATATAAGTTCATTTAACCACGAAAATAATGTGTAAATGATATCGGATATGGTTACAAGATATTTGTTTTATGAATTATTAAATATTGTTAAAAGTATTTGTTACATATCATTGTAAACATTATTAGCCATTATATTATATATAATTTAGCGACATAAGATAATGTTTTTGAATTTTCATTTTATTGTAAAATTTACACAAGGATCATTCAGGATAACATATCTATACTTCAAGAATCCATGTTGGATAATGATGAAATATAGGAAATACATAATTAATTATTCTATTATGAGTATTATAAATTTTTTAAAATTGTGAAATATTATAAATTAGTGTTGGAAAAAATATCAATATTAGTTGTTATATCTACACGTATTTTACCAGATCCTGATATTTCAATGATCAACAGTCAAAATGATTCATTATGGAATTTTATTAAGCATATTCATACTATAATTATTATTATTGAAATAGATGTAAAATATTTTAAATTATATTAAAAATCAAGTTAAATTTTTTTTGATGGAGTTATGAAATAATTTATTGGGAATTATTGATAATTAAGAGATACATCTAATGAAATTATTTCTTAATGATAATTTTTATAAAGAACCATACTTTTTGTTCATATATATCACATAATAATATATTAATATCCATAAAATTTTATAAAAACATTTCTAAATATTGTAAAGATTTAGTGTCTTTGAAAACATGAATACATAAACAACTGGTCCATAAATGGGAAATTTAATTCCTTCGACCCTAGTAACCTAGAGCCGATGCCTGCTTTATTACGTTGTCATAGATACAAAGGGTAAAATCTTAAAGGATATATCAATTTATTAATCTTGGAGAATGATATACATACATGATCCCTATTTTAAATTGTAAATAGTAAATAAAAAAAATATATAGTAAAATCAAATTAAATTCATCCTTGAAAACTAATTTAGTGATTTATTTTTCATGTCCTAGTGAAAAGAAAAGAAAAATGTGGGTGAGATAATTTTATTAGTATGGTTAAATATAGTATAATATATCATGAATCATTATGAATAATCAACAAGGTATGTTAAATAAGTGAACACACATCCTATTTAAATAACATTATAATCATGATAAGATAAGGAATAATCAATAGGGAATGACGAATAACTAAAAACACATGGAATTTATTAAATAACATAGAATAAAATTTATATTGAGGTAATATCATGGAAAACATATCAGGGGTAATAGTAATAAGTGTATTCTCAAGGAGTAAAAATATTAATTTTTAGTCTTTATGATATCAATCTTCATGATACCTCATCCGTCGTGATCTTCCCTCAAGACAATTTAAAAGTACAGGGTAAGACCCAAAATGATTTGGCCTATTTTTCTGTCTCATAAGAACTTTCAATGCATCAAGTGGTTGTCTATAACCACCCCTCCCATATCTATATACCCAAATAATTACACATATATCAAATAATCGGTTTCATTCATAAATATTGATCTTTATCATCAAATATTAGTATTGAAAATAAGATATAGATTTATCAATATTTTCCTGGTTAATCAAATCTCTGTCAAAGTAAACACCATAATTATTAATGTGGTAAAGTATCAGATATGTCCAAATCCATTATAAATAAAAATTTATATTATGTAACAATTTAATATTGAATGAAAAGTAAACACAAGAATGTAATTTTTTTAAGAGAAATTGAATAATCATAAAAGAAGGTGATATTGTACAAAAAATTTTAAATCATGGTAATTTAAATTAAAATAATTTTTTTTTAAATAATTAATATTAAATCTTAAAAAACCATGAATTATTATGTAATCTAGATATTTTATGTAAAATGGTATTATAAACACCATATAAAATAAATTGGGTTCATAACATTACAATACTATTCAATCAAGGGAAATTGAGATGCAGTCACTTACCTTTAGTCTTACTCATCATGCATGTTCTATATATGCATAAATACCTTTCCATATAAATTTTCTTTGTAAATTATTTTTACATCAAGTGCGATGATAATATTTGACTTATGTTTTAAAAATAACATTTATAGGATGATGATAATTGATGATTTCATTATCTAAATATATAAAGATTAATAAAAATGAAATAAAAATGATATTTTTACATAAATTCAAATTTTAAAACCAATCAAAAAATTTTTTACAAGAAATTATTTTTTTCATGATCATGAAGAAGGTATGTCGTACGTACAATGAGTAATGTTTCTATTTTTCAATGATTATTATGGAAATGAGGTATGTAATATTTTTACATTAAATAATTTAAATAATATCATAAACACCATATTATTTCATAAAAAATGATTATATATATATATAATCCATGTGGTTTGGTGATGAAAAGTGGGTCACATCGCATTGTGAAGATTCTAGTCTATACGTACATGAATGACGTCATCATCTTTCATTGAGTGAAAAGGTAAGGAAAAATGATAGAATATGTTATAAGATTTATAAATATATCAATAATATTATAATTATGTCTTTTATATCAATATAATAATTTGATTTATCATTATAAATTTAAATGGAAAGTGATAGTGAAATACGAATCAGATCGATTCACCTGGAGGTAGTCAACTATACACATTATTGACGTTATCGTATCCACTACAGAATGAAATGTAAAAGTTATATAGGATAAAATGACTCGTGATTTAACATTATATTAAAAATATCGTATATACTTACTCTACATCCATCATCATACCCAACCACTACATTTGGTAATGGAAAAATGAATGACATCGGCCCGTAAGGTGGTAATTCACCATCAACAAGAGTGATATTTTTTAACCTAATTAATGAAGGTGAGTATGGTTATATGTTTAGAAATTTACATAAAAACATATCAAAATATTAGATACAATGATGTTATTATATCATCATCATTTAATAATAATTTATGGAGGTGGTGGATGAAATAAAATAAATACAGTTGTTGAAGAATGTTACATGTTCTTCAGTTAACCCCCATATGATTACACCAAAAGCCTTTACAAGATGGATTTATGCCCATAATAAGGTTTTTAGTTTAATGGTATAGAATTTAAAAACTGATTTCTTATGATATTGGATAAACCAAATGTGTTTTAAGGTCTGATTAAGAGAGGGTACGTGGTGACCTTTTATAAGTGAGGTGAGTGGCACGCTTTAAATTTTTTGAAGGAAAAAGGCATACCAACATTTTTTACAAGAACAAATTGAAAAAAATTGATTATTATCGATCCTTATAAACTATAGAGGCTATATATATATCTATATATTATATTTTATAAAATTTATTATGTAATTTTAACCATTATATTTTTAGTTTAACCCCTGTTATCTTATTTTTGGCTTAACTGTCATAAAAAAATTTAATGTTCTTATTATAAATTATCATAAAAATTAATTTTATAGTATTATTTAATATAAATTATTCTTATTCCAAATATTAAATAAATTTTTTGAAATAATATTTTCATAATTTTAAAAATATAAATAAAAATTAGTCCCACACATACGATGAGAAAGTGGATTTTCATAGAGAAAATGTTCAAATATTTACAATGTTTTTAAATTAAAATTCAAAATGAAAACGACTCAAAAAAATAAATTGGATTGACATATATATAATTGAACTAATTTTATATTTAAAAACAATTTAAAATTTAATTTAACAAAATAGATATTTTTAATGAAAGGGTAGTTTTCAATTAAAATTCACTGTTTTCCCTATTCATTGAAAAATTATATATTTCAAAACAAATCAGAAAAATTCACCATAAATTTTTTTTTACAAGGTGATTTAGAATATAAAGATCATTTCATCATATATATTATCTAATAATGGTAAATGTTTATTTTATATTATGTGTGTGAAGAAAGTCAAATACCTCTATTAGAAAATAAAATTGTTTTTTTTAGAAAATATTTCTTTTTTGTTTAAAAAATTCATATATTTATATCGAAACTATCAATAAAATATAAAAGTTTATAAACTATATATTTTTAAAAATTTAATTATTTATATTATTAGATTCTTATTTAATTTAAAGGTTATTATGGTCATGATAAATTATTATTTTAATGGAGAGTCGTTTTTCATTTAAATCCTGTGTTGTGTGCATAAAAAGTTATTGAAAAAATTAAATTTAAACTAAATGAAATATATTATAAATTATTGGGGTGTTACATTATTCCCTCCTACAAAATTATATCCTCTAAATTTAATTGATATTACATTCTGAATAGATGATTGTAGTTTTTCATTATATCATTCTCTAGTACCCTTATTATTTCCTCCATTTTGAGATATCTGAAATGTACTTTTACCAGAAAAGTTGTAGGATTCATTATTACATTTCCTATAGTATCATGAATATTGATGGGTTCTTCATAGTAAGATCGATTAGGTTCCAATTCTGTTTCATTA
Source organism: Viscum album (assembly GCA_963277665.1). NCBI lineage: Eukaryota > Viridiplantae > Streptophyta > Magnoliopsida > Santalales > Viscaceae > Viscum > Viscum album. Next base: position 1,083,531,614 of record OY728139.1, on the reverse strand, counting down.
TAGATGATCACATGTGTTTGTTGTGGATGGAACTTCCTTAACAATGATACATATAACACATCCTAATCATTTATAGATTTGGTGTAATATACAAATTAAAATCAAAAAATAAATTTTATTCAAGGATTTTAAAGGGGTTTATGTACCTGTATATTCATATCAATTTTTTACCAATCTTTATAACACCCTTTAATGGATATACTTTTATGAAAACATAATCTCCCACATAGAAATACAAAGAATTCCTTTAAGTATTGGCATAAATATTTTTCCTACATCGAGCATCTTGAATATGAGCCTAAATAAAACATACCTTTTTGTTGTTTCACTGATATGTTTTGTTCCTATTCATTTCTTTTCATCGAATTTATCCCAACAGAATATTATACGGTGTCATTTTCAATATATTTCTTCTTATAACACCATTTAGAGACTTGAATTGAAAAAAAAATTTATAAGAAAACTCTACTATTAGTATATACTGATCCCACATACCTTTAAAGTCAAGTGAGCGAGACCTTAATATCTGTTTCCATTATCTGAAGATTCATTTTAGGTTGTCCATCAGTTTTAGGATGGCAGGAACTTTTAAAATGAAGATCCACATCATGGGACTTCTATAGACTCTTCCTATATTTTAATGTAAAAGGGGGATCCGGATGAGACACAATTAAAATAAATGTTCCATAAGGACTTACAACTTCATCAATATAGAGCATTTAGAGTCAGTTGAGAGGTAAATATTCTCTTATAATAAGGATATGTGTAAATTTTCTTAAATCATCTATGATAATCAAGATCATATCACTATTACTAGGAGTATTTTGTAGTCATATAACAACGTCAATAGAAATGTCATCAAATTTTCACACAGAATTTCGGTATGTTTCTTAAATCCACTTTGATTCTATATCACAAATTTCACTCACTAACAAACCAGACATCTTGACACATTATCTTATATTTCCTACATAATTTTATCCAACCAAAAATGATCCCTCAAATCATAATACATCTTCGTGTGACTGGGGTGCATGTATAAATATGATCTATGTGTGTCATCCAATAGTCACGTTTTTAGATCAAGTACTGATGGAATAGATAATCTCTATCTAAATTTCTAAAGCCATCTTTACAAACAGTTTTTATTAATTTCTCATTATTCATAACATTAATTTTCATATGAAATTTCTCATCATTATATTGTAGACTTTTTATATTTTCTAAAAATTGCATTTTTAATCATCAAATAAATGAGTGATTTCTCCTCTTTCATAATAATTCCCATTTATATCATCACTTGATCCATTAACATTGAATCTCCCTCATTCTTTATTTGGGTAAAAATTCTAGGATCTTTCCAACTCAATATTTTCAATACCTTATTTTTTTCCATGTGAGTAATTTTATTGACCATTCATAATTTTTAGTAGATGAATCCATCATCATTGCCTTATATTGAGCTCTATTTGTGAAAAGATGTTTTTTAGTTTCTTATGATCCATGCATTTCTCACATATTTCACTATAGAAAAAATTTCTCAATATATTCAATTAATATAATAAAACATCCAACCCAAGATAATGGGTTGGTTAATTATATGCATGAGTCTAAAATTTCCTTAATGTGTATTAAATAACTTTAGCATTTTTCATTATGAAAAAACCATGTCACCTTTTTGATGCATTACTAAATATAACAAATTCATCAATTTCATATGATAGATTAAAAATCAGAGCCTTCAAATATATCATCTTTTGTTTATTAAAACATTCTTCTCATTCCTTTTTACAAATATAAATAAACCATTTAAATGAAATATTGGTTAATGGGTTACACTATTGGGAATAATTTTGAATTTTTAAATGATATAAACCTTAAACTAATGATACTACATACCTCATTTATTTTTGTTAGTATATCACATTCTCTATCGACCTTCTTCTTTAAATGATTTACTAATATTAAATGCATAGTAAAAATAAATCCAAGAAAGGAATATTATTAATGTTAAAAATAAAACATATTGATTTTCCATATAACTCTATCCTTCTAATAGTCTAAAAAATGATCTGAAAGTGATTCTCTTAGGTGTTTTGTCATTTAGAATACACCAAATAATCATCTATGAATACCAAAAAAACAAGTCATCAAGAGATTACATGAATAATCTATTCATTAGGTTAATAAAAACATAAGTTTAATTAGTTAATACAACTAGATTTAGTATAATATCATAGTATTAATACCTCATTCAAAAATATATCCTTAAAATATAATCCTTCTCACACAAAAATTGTTGATTCCTAGAACAAAGGTCAATAATTTCAAAATATTTTTCGTTATGTTGTTAACCTAATAAGTCAAAAATGTGAGGTAGAGGATAATGATTCCTTATCTTAATAGCATTTATTTACCTATAATAAATTCAAAACCTCATGGAAACATCCTTCTTCTTTACTAAGAGACACAGGTACCCCATGGGGAAACACTAGTGACAATTAATACATTATAAAAATTCTCTCCTGGTGGTTTCTTCAACAGAATAAATTACACTGTGGTCATTCTTTATGGATTATTTTATATTGGTATTTCATCTGGGGTTATATCAATGAAAATATCAAATTATTTCTTCAGGTAATGTAGATGTAATTCCTTATAAAAAACACCAATGTATTCTAATAAAATAAGAAAATTGTAAATTTGAATATTACCTTCTCTATTTCTATACCCTTATTCCCTAATAGTCTCATTTAGTAGAGGTATTGGGGGTGGAAATAGATATGATTCAGATGATGAATAATCTTCTCTATATATTTGGAATTTTACATTTTATCATGATTATCTATTTCATTCATTTTTCAATAAATTTTTCCATTATAATTTTAAATCCAGTCCATACAATGAATTATATCGAATTACAAAATATAAATCATAATAGTTTCAATAAATAGATATTGTTTATATTTCATGAAGGGGAATTCATGGCACATCCACGTTATATTGAGACTTACCCTACGAGTTTAAAATACCAACTCCCTTCATAAATTAAAATGAAAAATTATAATATTCCTAAAAAACTGGGTAAATATAAAATATTGTGAGAATCCAAAATAAAATAACGCATTATCTAAATTCTAAAACAGGATTTAATTACCTTCCAAAACATAATTTGGAACTTCCACCACATTTGTAGTGATCTTAAATGCTTGGAATTCTCCCCTTTTCTTATTCTATTAATGATTCCCTTAATTCTAGGGGAATAAGTTTGTATAGTAACCTATCTCCATACATTATAAACATTGAATAAAAGTTTTTTCTTACATTCTTCCGATTATCTTTTTTCTAATGACACTTTTTTCACGAATAAAAAACTCATGATCCCTTCAAGAATTTCCTAGAGTGATTCTTTCGACATATTTTCTAAGATGGAAATAACAAGGTTCTATTCTTATAATTTGAAGCATTCACTTTTTCTTGGTGTTTGGATGGCATCGGATTATCACGATTTCCAATGAATATGTAATATCTACAGAATAAATTCACTATTTGGATGGAAATTGAAACCTTTTCATCATATGAAGGAAAATATGGAGAGTTATTCTCCCTTCAGAGACATAGATTAATACCTTCAATGAAATAGCCAGGGTTCGAATCGTTGTTTCTTATGTAAATAGTAAAATACTTGTCTAACCTTGAGAAGGTAGCCTTATACTCAGCTATAAATTATTATTGATTTCCTCATTGATAAAAAAATTTCTCTCCATTTTAGTTTGTTTCTCATGATGGAAATATTTTTCAATGAATTTTCCTTTAAGATATTTCCATTCCATGAGTTCTATTTACTCTTACTACCTAGTATTTTGGATCAATGACTACCAATGATCAACATTTCCTTAAAGAAAATACACTATAAGTGTAATCCTTTATTTTTAAATTAATTCTATGTCTATAATTATCTCCCCATAGACCTAATATATTGCTCAACATCTATTGTATTGTTAGTCTCTCTAAATGATACATGGTTTTCTTTCATAGTATCGAACATAATATAATATCATTATGTAATAGGTTTCTCCATCAGGGAAAAGTTATTTTTCATAATATTCTTAAACTAACCTAATATTTAAATAATTATTCAATTAAAATAATAGTTGTATTAGATTCTTCATCAGTGAAATATTTACATTGGATAATAGGATTAATACTCGTATTCCTTCCCAAGTACATTTCTATACAATGGAATGTATTATATAATCTAATTAAATATTGAATTTTAAATTATAATACACAATTATAATTTTTTTAACACATAACATAAATTTTAAATGTATACATTGTTAATATTATAATTATAAACCCATTTGGTAGGGATATATTTATTTTCTAAATCCTTAATAACGGTTTGTAAAAATTATGTGTGTTATATTTAGTATATCGATCAGAGTGTCAAAATAGTTACATCTTATGATCTGTTATCATTCACCATGTAATGATTATGTAAATACCAATGCACTGTTTTCAGAGTTATTACTCTTTAGCACCTCCATGCTAAAACCACATCCACATATTGTATCCAAAAAAACTTGAATTACTAGGAAAAACAATATAATATCTTCCTCAAAGAAAGTTTAATATATTCTACTATGATCATCCTTAAAGAATACTAAATGTTTATATTCCCTAATCATTACTTTCTTTGATATATTCCCATGGTTTCTAATAGACTTTCTCTAATACCAAATGTAATTACCTTGACCACATTAATCTAGATCAGTTTCGTACAATATTAAAATAGAGTAGATAGAAAGGGTCATATATAGTGGTTTGATAGCCGAGTGGTTTTTCAAAACAAGATACATATAAGAAAGTAATTTTACATTTGGAATAGAAAATAATTTTTAATACATAATAAAATCAGAGGAAATTCGTCCTTGAAAACATATTTAGTGATTCCTTATTCATATCATAGAGAAGAGAAAAAAATCAGAGTGAGATCAAATTCAATGTAAGGGTTATGTATAGGGGACGATATTATTAATGAATAAAAATAATCAATAAATAAAGGTAAATAATTTAAAAATCATTCAATTTAAATAACTTGACTATCAGGATCAGATAAGGCATAATCAATATAGAAAGGAAATTAATTGAAAACACATTCCAATTAATCAAGAGATAATAATGAAATAAATCAAGATATAATATCATATAAAAGTATCATGTATAATAATAATTACAATATTCTTATTTAATGAAATATATTATTACTAGACACTACGATCTGTGTAATCGTGATACCTCTTACGTGAAAATACTTCCTCAATTATGTTTAAAACTAATAGGTAAAAACCCATTGGATTATTCCAACTGGTATATCTCATGAGTTCTATGGTTTCATCAAGGGGTTATCCATAATTAGTACCCACATATGTCGTAATTTTAAAATAATTCCTTATATATGGAATATTCTATTTAATTCGTGAACATTGTTCCTTATCATCAAATATAAATATTGAGTATATGATAGGAATTTATTAATATTACCCTAGTAATTAAAATAACTTACAATTTTTACACTATATGTAAAAATGAAATACATTTTAATAAATCCCATTTCAATTATACAATAATATGTTTATTTAAAATAAATTTAATGTACAATGAAACATTATTAAAAGAACGTGATAGTGTTAAGAGAAAGTTAATAATCAAAAACGAATCTGATATTGTATAATAATGTTTACCACTTTATTATTTCCAATCAATACCCCCTTTAATCAAATAATTCAAAAAAAATTAAAATAAGAATAATATTTAATTAATAATTATAATTCATGTAAAAGGTTAGTGTAAACACCATATAAAATATTTTAAGTCCATAACCATAGAATATGATTCAATAAATGGAAATTGATATGAGGTCACTTGAATTGTGCCTAAGTCATCATAAATGTTCAATATATGTTGGAATAATAAAATAATGTAGATTATTTAATTTATTAAGAAAATTATCATGTTTTTCTATTTTATTTTACATACTTCCGTGTCATATACAATTACCTATTCAAGTATGTAACTTCTCTTCCCTTATCATTGGCTTGAAAAATTGGTATAAGTTTACCTAGCCTTAAGTGACATCCCAAGTATACCAAAGAATATAAATAATTGATTATAGGATTTAATAGACATGGTGGATGAGTTTCCCTTTAAGAATAAAACAACTGACCAAGAAATCCATTGCCAAGAAAACTATTATATGTTGCATGATAATGATGAAATAAAAATCAATATTTCATTTATAAAAAACAGAATAAAACAATGTTACAACATAGAAGACTAAAATATCACAGTAAATAATAGACGAATACAAGACCCAAAAAACTCAAATATAACCAATGAGAACTTTAATTTTTAAACATGCTCAATGAACCATATCTATAAACAACCCAGGTATCGTGATGTAATTCTAAAGGAAATTGATGCATTTTCTTTTCCTCTATATTGATAAACAATATATATATTATCAAAAAAATGTAATGAATGGGTGAGTAATGAAACTCAATATATTTTACCCAACAACTTCCATACTCACTCTCCTGGGAGAGAAAATGTTATCACATTTATATAAAAAAATTATGTCAAACACTTTAAAATAGTTTCACATTTTTTATTAATACAAAGAAGTACACATCAATACAGTTTTACAAGGAAAGCACATAAACAATTATTTAAATCATTTAACATTTTTTTGGCATAACAATTACATGATTCAGTACACACCCACATAATAATGAATCTTTCTTAGCTCTATACTCATGAGAAGTTTCACATCTAATCAACTTGTGCCTCACTAGCATACACCCCCTTAATTTGTGTTATGTCCCATATAGCCCACTACTTCCCACCCTTTATTTTGGGTCACATCGATCATCAACTCATACAAGGACATGTATTACAAAATCATTTCAATTAAACATACCTTTTGTTGAAAAACTTTCCAAAAATCCAATTCAAAAATCCTACAAAATCTATATTTTAAAATAATCATTTTAAAATCATGAAAACAAAACCAAAATTGCATTATATTCAAAAAATCATAAATGAATAATGTTTCTACCATTATTTTAAAAATTAATTGACAATAAATATCAATAAAAAAATAATTTTGAAACTATTACTTCAAGTTATATATAGTGGAGTTTGTAGTGAATCCACCTACCATAAGTTTTATGATGAAAATGAAGCACAACATGAAAATACCAATGAAATTGCGTTGAATCTCCAAAAACCCAACTTTTATCACTTATATTGTTATAAAACAACGAAAATATACTGATATAGGGAATAAAATATCATAGATATTAGAAAAAATTATTCTTATCTAATAAAATTATTAAAATAGATATGTACATTGTAGAAAACTCATCAAGAACTCTAATGAAAAAAATTATTCGCATAAGAATCCAACATTAAATGATAATGATAAGCCTTTTGATCACCTATGGATTGATGGGAGAAGCTTATTTAGCCTTTGGGAACAGAGAATATTGAGTTATGACTACATAGGATAAAAAAGGAGTTATAGTCAAAAATTTATTAGTTCCACAACTTTAAGATATCACCTTTGACCCATTTACAATTAGGAAACTTGTACACTAATAGAGTGAAAACTCTTTCCTCATAGGTTGAACCACACATGAAGGGATCGCATGGTTTCCAACCCATGTGAAAACCCTGATAAATCTCACTGTCCAACAAATCATGGTTTCACAAAGGATTATGTATTGTTTGGGAAAACTATGCACCACCTGTGCCCCTTCTCTTTAGCCACTATTACATTCTTCAAAATTTCATGTATGTGTTTTGTGGATTTCCAAAACTACACATGATCTATGCACCTATATAAAATCCAAAAAACAATACAATTGTTCTTTAAAATCTCCCAAATTATACCTGTTTGTTGGAGTAGTTTACTCAAGAGGGGAGGGGTGAATTTACTAACTATAAAAATTCATGTTACAAAAATATTATTTTAAAAGAAATGGTTTTCCAAAAAAATAGATACAGCCAAGTTAATCAAGGTTATATTGTTATAAGAGTTTGAATATTTAAACAACGTCTTAAAAGATTGATTAATTCTTAGTAATCTTAATTTGGGTTATTAATATTACCTTTAAAGTTATCCTACTAAGACAAATCAGTTATAAATTCCTTCCAAGATTTACTATCAAAGTGATATAAGAGTTTTCTTGATTGTGCAGTAAAGTAGTAAAATAGAGAAGACTACATTTAAATACCAATGTGCATATGAAACAAGTGGTTCAGTCTTAAGCTGAGACCTAATCCATGCCACTTGGTGATCACATGCCACCAAGCAGTTTATATAAATAAACTTTTATCCACACCCTAGATCGGGGTTAGCATAGTACACAAACTGTCCAGGTTACACGGGGACCTCTTCCACAATTTTTGGGGGTAAAAAAACAATAACCAGGCCACACAGGGACCTCTTCCATTATTTTTGTGGGTAAACAAGAGTAAAAAGAGTTTGATGTAAGGATTTAGAAATCCTTCAGTTTAACACAGGATCTAGTGAGTTTATGGAATATATAGAGTTCACACACTACTCAAAATTAAGTAAAATAATCAATAAGAGAGAGTAGATATGAGTTTAGAATCCTTTATTGATTTAAATTTCAGCTCTGGACTCCTTCGATTTAGCAGAAGTGCTTCTGAGTCCTTCTCTGGTTTTTGTCTTGGAAAACAGAGTGTCGCGATTCAGCTTGTTTTTTCCATGAGCTTTGACAATGTGAAGATATTATCTAGATTCCAGTGTACTTCGTAAGTTCTTCAGCAGAGTCGGATTGTATGCATGTGAAAATTATTTCTTTGAAAATCTTGTAAAAGTTTTCTCTGTGGTCGTGCTCACACGCTTGTTTTCTGTTCAGTATCACTCCATCTTGCTCTTGGGCACTCTCCAATATTTATTTATGAATGTATGTGTTTTAGCTGAAAGGTTCCATGTGTTTGATACCTCGTACCTCGTAATATTTCTATAAAGAAACTTTAATTATGTCAGTGAATTAAAGGCATCAAATATGACTGTTAAACATTAAATAGAAAGACGAAAAAATAGTTTAAGAAACGGTGTCACAGTATGTTATGAAAACAATGTCTCTTTAACACGATGTCTGAGTGTCACGTTCTGAGTGTCACGGTGTCTTGTTCACAGTGTCTTGATTAAGGTGTATAATCTTCACGGTGTCTGGCTAAAAGTGTCTGGCTTCATGGTGTCCTGCTCACGGTGTCTTGTTCATGGTGTCTGCTCATAGTGTCTGGTTTATGGTGTCTGCTCAGGGTGTCTTCTCACAGTGTCTCCTAACGGTGTCTAGATTACGGTGTCTGCTCACGGTGTCTGCTCACGGTGTCTTGTTCACGGTGTCTTGTTCATAGTTTCCGCTCATGGTGTCTTGTTTATGGTTTCTGCTCATGGTGTCTACTCAAGGTGTCTGGTACATAGGCAGAAAACAGTATTTAGACTTAAACAAAAATATGCATGAATTGGATTGATCTTAACCATTATAAAGCATGAGTGAATTTGAAACAGAAATACACATGATTGGATATAATATATAGGATTTAACTAGATTGAATAATATTTGTGATCATTGATAAGATTTGTGATCATTAAAACATGATTAATAAATGAGGAGTCCAGCAATAACCCCCTTTTTGATGATCACAAGCCATACACAGTTAAAGTGATAATCAGATGTATCTATAGAGAAAATAACATATAAAAACATTAACATATATAAACTTTATACAGAAACATACCCCCCTTTTGGGATTATCAAAAAGTAGAAATAAGAGAGGGTAAATAGTGCACATTTCATGAAGAGTAAACAGTTCAGTACAAAGTAAAATAGAATGACAAAAATGAATGACATCCTCATCAAAATGTAGTAAGCACTGGTCTTATTTAGGGATTGGCCTTCTCTTTTCCTTTTTCAGCAGTAGAAAGGGCATCCATATGGGCAGTGATTGATGTAGAAGAAGGTCGAGATGTGGTATATAGTGAGGGTAAAGGGAGACCATTGAAAACTGAGGGATCCAATTTAGGAGCAGTGGAAGATCTTGACAGTTGCTGGTTAAGAATGACAGGCCTGATATGACTAAGAGCTTGGCCAACAGACATGTCAGTTGATGGTAGGGAAGAGGTAAAAGTAGGTAATCTAGGTCTGAGAGGAACAGCTGCAGGAGCAACAATTTATGTACTCTGGACATGAAGAAAAGGTCTCAGGAGTTTGATGAAGTCTGAATAAATTTCTCCACCATACTGCATGGCCTTTTCAAATTCATCTTTATTTTCCATGAACTTGTCCAACAATATGGTAAACTCGGTTAGCTTCTAGGCTTGGTTTTTGAAGGCTTGGGTTATGTAAGGTATTCCCAGATTCTCTACAATGTATTTTAAGTGGTTGGTCATATCAGTCTTGGAATAAATATAGATGAAATAGAAATCCACTTTCATAGCAATCTCCTGCTGGGACTCATTGGCAATCTTGGAATGGATTTTCACAACGTCAAGAACACTATCACTATTCTTGATAACATCATAGTAATAAGGCACATTGAAGCCACTTAAAGTAGTATAAAGTACTTCTTGATCAATATATCTATGAAAAGAACTATCCAAGGTACGTGTAGAGGATTCAATAGAGGTATTAGAGGCTTTAACTGTAGTGGTCAAAGATTTGAGCTGATTCAATACCTTTTGAAGACAACTGGTGTATTCATTAGTGAGTTTATTTAGGATCACCACAATCTTTCTCATTTCCTTCAACAACAGTTTGTGCCTTTCTTTAATCTTTTAATCAAAGGATAACATTTAAGGGTGAATTTGTGACACAACATATCAAGATATTTGAGACACAGAAGGTTCTAGAGATGTAGCAATATTTGCTGATCTAGAATGCATCTCTTTCTACATATCTTCAACCATGCTTCTCATGGTTTAGACTTCACTACTGAGTAGTTTATTTTCAACTCAAACTTCTTGAATTTCATGGAGCATTTTAGGTTGCATCTTCCAGATAATCTTCTCCAAATGCAGTGTGGCATCTCACTCACTAAGATTTGTTTTTGCACAAGGTTGGGAATTCAAAATCTTTTCATCTCCAGACAAGATAGAGTCTCCAAAATCCTTCAAATAATCCTTAATGACAAGGGACAACTGTTCAGGTAGAGGTTCAGGTGAAGGAATTGGTACAAGGGTAGGTCCAGGTTCTGGATCCTTCTCAGGGACAGAGATAGATACTGAATTCAACTGAAACAGTGAGGAAAGATCAAGCCCAGTGGCAGTAACTTTCGGAGATTCACTCACATCATAGAATCCAGGGAATTTGTACAGAGTGTCCATAGGACTAGACTCAGCTGTATGTGATACTTCATCACTCTCATGATCTTGGGTTTCCTCCCCCTCAACAGATGCTTCCTTTTTTAGGATCTAGGGACACAAAGTCTAGTTCTAAACTAACAGGATCATCTCTGAGTTCTTCAATCATCTCTTATCTAACCAATTGAAAAGCTATCTCCATCCTCTCTTCATCAGAGGGTATTATCTCAAAAACAGGTTGTTCCTTTGGGAGTTCTTATAGATTTTCTTCTTCCATAATAGGGAGTTGTTCCAGATTTGATTCTTCTGTAATAGGGAGTTGTTCTAGAACATTCTCTTCTATGACTTTCTTCTCAGGTTCAGGGATAATTGATTCTCATTCCGCCTCAAGTTGTATTACTAGATTTATATCATCTCTATGGATATGAACTTATTCTTCAAGAACAACAGGAGGAACACTAGTCCTTTCTTCTTCATCAACAAATTCTTCCCTATGAGGTACTTCAGCATCTTCTTCCTCTTCTCATTTTGGATACTCACCAAGTTCATCTGGTTCCAAACTAGGATCAGAAATGTCTTTTGGCCTTGATGGATAATCCACAGGAATAAACTTCTCATAAATCTTATCGTTGTCTTCCATCCACACCTTTTTCCAAGGATTCCAATTTATTTTCATTCTTATGATGATGGGTTTAGAGGGACAGTACTCGAAATCTACAAGCACTTCTTCATTGGGTCCAACTACTCCTTTAGCAACAAGTATGGCTAGAATCAGTAGAGAGTATAACAGGTGTGAGGATTTGGATGTAACCTTGATCAATTCACACATATGGTGAATGATGTACTTTCACAGGATGATTTTGTATCCATTCTTCATAAGATATTTCAGAAACACATCTTGGTTCTTTAATACAGCAAAGTAACCTTTCCTTAGACTAACAAGATTTTGATCAAACTTAAACAGTAGCAGTGTTTCCCCATCATGTTCTGCAGGTATGACCCTTCTCTTGGTGCCATTTCTTGTTAGGGTTTTCAGAGCATCTTCATGGTTAAAGAAATCAGTTGTAGGTGGGGGTTCTCTCTGAAAATCATTATAAATTTCTTCGTGAGTTATCCTAAGGCATGGAGCCCATAACCTCGATTGATAAATAACATTTTTGGCCATTAATCAAGCTCCTTAAAAAAAGATTTCAGCAGAGTCCAAATAAATCTGTGCGTAATTGTGGAACTGAGGAACTAGCCTCGGATAAATTGGTGTATTCTCCTTCGAGAACCATTATAGCCAGCCGTATCCTCTTAAAACATTCAGGACTAGAGATTTGCTAGGCAGGGGCCATTCGGGGCAAATTTATTTCTTAGTAACAACAGTTCGATTTAGCAGGTTTGGATTCAACGGTACTTCGGGTGTCAGCTTAGGTGCTATCTTCTTTTTCATTATGATGTGCTTCTTAGGTGTGGATGAAGATGGTCTCTTTATTCAAGGCATCCAATGAAGGTCGCGAGAGAGAAAGATGTTTTCAAGGTTGAAAGGGTTCGAATCGAGTGAGTAGGAGAATGTTCGGGTGAAGAACTGAGTGAAACTCTTTGTTTTATCATTTGGGAATGTCAAACGTCACAAAAATAAAAATGCGGGAAAGTAAAAGCAGTGAAATAACAATTACCATGACACAGGTTTAACGAATATCATAAATTATTTTCACGGTGAGACAGTGAATAGTTATTACAGTGAGACAGTGATCGGTCGTCACGGTGCGATAGTAAATGGTCATTATGGTTAGACATCAAGTGGTCGTCATGGTGAGACAGTGAGAGAATGTTTCAGTGCGTATTACGGTGAGACAGTAAATGTTAGACCATGAGTAAAAAGTTCTAACGGTGAGACTGTAAACATGGGATACAGTAACATAGAAACAATAATCATGAAACAGTAAAGTAAAACATAGTAAAATATTGAATTAGTAAGACAAGTAAGATATCTATTTGAGATTTATCATTCCAAGGTCAAGTATTTTGTAGTCTATTGTCTCAGAATTTAATTGTTTAGTGAATATATCAGCATGTAGATATTCAGGAACAATTAATTCCAAGGTAATGTCACCGTTTTGATAATGATCTCTCAATAAGTGATGTCTTACATCAATATGTTTTGTCCTAGAATGTGAAACATGATTTTTTGAGATGTTAATAGCACTTGTGTTGTCACCATTTATTGGTACATGTCTGAACTGATATCCATTGTCTAGTAATGTGTGTTTCATTCCCAAAATTTGTGCACAACAACTGCCATCAGCTATATATTCAGCCTCTGCTGTAGATAATGCAACAGAATTTTGTTTCTTACTACACCATGATACTAGTGACTTGCCTAAAAGGTGACATGATCCATAGGTGGTATTTCTATCTAACTTACAGCCACTGAAGTCAGCATCAGATTAACTAACTATTTCAAATGATTGTCCTTTAGGATAGAGCAGTACTATATTTGGTGTATGCATGAGATATTTGAAAATTCTCTTTATGGAATTTAAATGATATTCATTAGGATTTTCTGGAAAATGATAACACATACACACACTAAACATAATGTCAGGATTTCTAGTAGTTAAGTATAGTAAACTTCCAATCATTCCTCTATAAGTTGTTTGATCAACAGATTTTTCATCTTCATCAAGATCCAAATTACAGGTGGTACTCATGGGAGTGTCACTACTTTTAGTGCTATCCAATCCAAAACATTTTAGGTAATCTTTAGCGTATTTACTTTTGAGATAATATAATTCCATCGTTATTTTGAAAGATTTGAAATCCAAGAATGTATTTTAGTTCATCCATTAAACTCATTTCATATTCATTTTGCATCATTTTAGAAAAATCAATACATAATGAATTTTTTGAAGATCCAAAAAAATATCACATACATAGATTTGAAAAACTAAAACATCATTTGAAATTCATTTTATAAAGAGAGTAGGATTGCAGAAAGAGCTGCATTCCAGATCCGCACATTTTGCTACCTCTCTAGAACCTTCTGTCTCTTAAATCTCTCAAGATGTTGTGTCTCAAATTTGCCCTCACATGTTTTTAATATTAATTTTGAAGTTATCCTACTAAGAAAAATAAATTATAACTTCTTTCTAAGACTAACTACCCAAGTGAAATTAGAGTTTTTTGGATTGTGCTGTAATGTAGTAAAAGAAAGAAGACTAAATTTAAATACCACAGCGGAAATAAACCAAGTGGTTCAGTCTCAATTTGAGAACTAATCCAATCCACTTGGTGATCTACTTACAACAAGAAGTTTATATAAATAATCTTTGATCCACACCCTGGATCGGGGTTCACACTGCACATAGACTGTCCAAGTCACACAGGGACCTCTTCCATAGTTTTTGTGGGTAGAAAAAAACAATAACCAGGCCACACAAGGACCTCTTCCACAGTTTTCTTGGGTAAACAAGAGTAAAAACAGTTTGATGTAAGGATTTATAAATCCATTAGTTTAGCACATGAATCAGTGTGTGTATGGAATATACAGAGTACACACATTGCTCAAAAGTAAGTAAAAGAATCACTAAGAAAGAGTAGATTTGAGTTAAGAGTGCTCTAGTTATTTGAAGTTCAGCTCTGGACTCCTTCAATTTAGAAGAAGTGCTTCTAGGTCCTTCTCTAGTTTTTTTCTTGAAAAGCAGTGTCACGATTCGACTTGTGTTTTCCACGATCTTTGACAATTTAAAGATGTTCTATGGATTCCGGTATACTTCGTATGTTCTTTAGTAGAGTCGGATTGTTTTCATGTGAAAATACTTTCATTGAAAATCTTGCGAAAGTGGTATTCATGGTCGTGCTCACACGCTTGTTTTCTGTTCAGTATCACGCCCTCTTTCTCTTGGGCACTCTCTAATATTTATTTATGAATGCATGTGTTTTAGCCGATAGGTTCCATGTGTCTCGTACCTCATACTATGTCTACAAAGAAACATTAATTATTTCAGTGAATTAGAGGCATCAAATATGACAGTTAAACATTAAATAGAAAGATGACAAAATAGTTTGAGAATCAGTGTCACAGTATGTTATGCAAACGGTGTCTCCTTCCCACGGTGTCTGAGTGTCACGATATGAGTGTCATGGTCTGAATGTCACAGTGTCTCGTTCATAGTTTCTTGCACACTGTGTCCGATCTTTATGGAGTCTGGTTAACTGTGTTTGTCTTCACGGTGTCTTGTCACAGTGTCTTGTTCACGGTGTTGTTGACGTTGTCTACTCACGGTGTCTTCTCATAGTGTCTTCTCACGATGTCTTATTTACTGTGTCATTTCATGGTGTTTGTTCATGGTGTCTTGTTCAGGGTTTTTGCTCAAGGTTTCTTGTTTACGGTGTCTTCTCATGGTGTCTAATCACAGTGTCTTGTACTTAGGAAAATAAGAGAATTCAGACTTAAGCAAAAATACGCATGAATTGGATTGAGCTTAACCATTATAAATCATGAGTTTATTTGAAACATAAATACACATGATTGGATAAAATTTATAGGATTTAACTAGGTTGAATATTATTTGTGATCATTGATGGGATTTGTGATCATTAAAACATGATTAATACATGAGGAGTCCAACAATATCCCCCTTTTTGATGATCATAAATCATACATAGTTAAAGTGAGAATCAGATGTAGCTGTAGAGATAATAACATATAGAAACATTAACATATAGAAACATTACATAGAAACTTATAACACTTTTGGGATTATCAAAAATTGGAAATATGAGAGGGTAAACAGTGCACATTCCATTAAGAATAAACAGTTCAGTAAAAATTAAAATAGAAAGACAAAAATTAATGACCTCCCCATCAAAAAGTAGTAAGCATTGGTCTTCTTCAGTGATTGGTCTTCTCTTTCCCTTTATCAGTAAAAGAAGAGGAAGCCATATGGAAAGTGTTTTATGTAAAAGAAGTCAGAGATGTGGTAGATAGTGAGGGTAAAGGGAGACCTTCGAAAACTAAGGGACCCATGGTAGGAGAAATGGAAGATCTTGGTCGTTGGTGGTCAAGAATGACAGGCCTAATCTGACTAAGAGCTTGACCAACAAACATGGTAGTTGGGGGTAATCCATTGGTAAAATTAGGTAGTCTAGGTCTAAGAGGAGAAGCTGCAGGAGTAACAAATGTTGAACTCTGGTCATGAAGATAAGGTCTCATGAGTTTGATGAAGTCTGCAATAATTTCTCCACCATACTACATGGCCATTTCAAAGTCATCTTTTTTTCCATAAACTTGTCCAATAATCTGGTAAACATGGTTAGCTTATGGACTTGGGTTTTGAATTCATGGGTTAAAGGAGGAATTCTCTTATTCTCTACAAGGTATTTGAAGTGGTTGGTCATATCTGTCTTAGCGAAAATTCTGTTGAAATAGAAATCCACTTTCTTAACAATCTCCTGCTGGGCATCATTGGAAATCTTAGAATAGATTTGCACAAGGTCAAGAACTCTATCACTATTCTTGATAACATCAGTGAAATAAGGAATATTGAAGCCACTTAAAGTATTCTGAAGTTCTTCTTGAACTGTAGATCTGAGCAAAGAACTCTCCAAGGTAGGCGTAGAGGATTCACCAGAGGTATTAGAGGCTCTGATGGTAGTGGTCATAGATTTTAGATGATTAAATACCATTTTATGACAGCCAGTGCATTCATCAGTTAGTTAATTTAGGTTTACAACAAGCTCTCTCATTTCCATTAACAACTGCTTGTGCCTTTATGCAATCTTTTCATCAAAGGATAATAGGTTTGGTTGAATTTGAGACACAACATCACGAGCGATTTTAGACACAGAAGGTTCTCGAACAGAAGCAACAAGTGTTGATATGGAGTGCAACTCATTCACCAAAATATCTCTCATTTCAGATAGTAATATTAATATGTCACAATGGTTTAATAATGACTTTAAGAGGTTAAAAAAATAAAACAAAAAACACGTGTTAATGAACATTATCTCTTCTTCATGAAATATCCATTGGTTTGCACCTAAAGACATACTATGTGGGATTTAAGACCAAAATAAGGGATATAATAATAGGGAATGGATTTTGGGATGTGATATTGGTAAGGATTATTTGAACCAAACATGGTTAAGGTGTGACGAAGAGAGGAGTGGCTATGACCTTTTATAAGTTAGGTTATTGGCACACTTCCAATTTGATGGAAGAAAAATATGTACCCACATTTTACAAATAAAAACCAGGCAAAAAAATAAGTTATCATAGCGAATTAGACATGATTTTTTATAAATATATAGGAAAATTTATTTTAGGCAAGTTTTTATTTAACCTTCAATGTTATCTTTGGATTTTATCCCCCAGTAAACCCACATTTACCTTAATCACAGTAAATAATTTGTTTGGCTTTTATAATTCGTTAAGGTAAAAAATTAAGTTGAAAATATTAAATAATATAAATAAAATTTATTAAATATATTAAAACAAATCTTCCAATTTATTTTCACATTATTAGACATTTTTTTTTAAAATTATTCTCCCCAATGTGACGAGAAAATGGGTTTTAATGAGAAATTTTCTAAAATTTACAAGGTTTTTATATCTAAATTCAGTATAATAATAATTGAAATGGCCTAAATTGGATGTGTATATATATATATGGTTGAAAAAATTTAAATATTAAAAAAGTTATAGTATAATTTTCATTAAAAAAATTAAAACAAAATGTAAATTTTTAATTATTATTCAATATTTTTCACTATTCCCCAAAAAATTAAACTTTTCCAAAAAAAACATAATATTTCACCTAAGTTAAAATTTATATAATTATTTAAAAAAATTATTTATATTTTAAGAAATATATTTTATAAAAGTGGTAATGAATAATTATATATTATGTGCATGATGAACAATTAAACTGTCTTTGTGAAAAAATAAATCCTTATCAGAAAACATTAGTTTTTTATTTTAAATGAATAATATTTTTATTACTTGTCTATAGATAATAAATATATTTTCTAAAAATGAATATGTATCATAATTTAGTTGGATAAATTCATACAATTAATTTTAATGGTAAAGTTATTATCATAATTTTTAAATAGTATTTAATTGAGTCTCATGATTTATTTAAATATTTTGGTGTGACATCACATTTTATCTATAAATATACATTTATTATAAAAGAAATATATTTTTATTTATTGGGGAGTTACAAAAAAATCACCTCCCACTAAATTTTTAATAACATAACCCTTCATATAAATTTCATACATAATAACCTTCTTTATAACTTGGGTAAAGGAAACATAATAATGTGTATGATTTTGTACTCAGTGATGTAAAACTATAGAGATGTCAATTTAACATGATTATATGGGATGGTAACATGAGAATAACACACGATAACCATACCTTGTATATCATAGATAATAAAATTGAGTCATGGAATAAATATTGGTAGTTTATATGAAATTAATATCAAGAGATTCAATGCATATGATCCATGAAATCCTAGCATTATCATAAGACATTTAATTATAGAAAACACATAAAAATAGAAAATAATTTCCTTAGTAGTTAATGTTCACTTCCAAAACTATCATTGTGGAATTATTTAAATATATATAATATTGTATTAGTACATTTTAACTCTAAAAAATATCATAGTGTAAAATGTTCCTTTCTAAACTACGTTCAATCCCCATTATAGATAACTTTTTTATCATTAGATACATATCTTTACCCAATGAATTGTAGGGATATAAAATATCATCCGATCCCATAACATAATGAAAATAATACTTGCCAATTCCACTGATATTAAATCATTAATCATATAATATGTATTCATTTTATATATGATTATATTTATCCATTTAAATTAAACATAGGAAAATTAATTATACCACTTAAGGAGACGATATGATTCATGTACGCATGAATTTTGTTTCAATTTTTTTGATGGATGTAATTAAAGAAAAGAAAATATTAATCCCAATTTATATAATAATTTTTTTTCATGTATATATATATTCTTAATATATATCCTTAATACCATTAAGTTAAAAAAACTGAAAAACATTTCACAACACTTTGTGGTGGTAGTTGTCCTCATGTACACAGAAGCAGTGTTATCATTTTCCAAATGTATTGAAGGTAAGAATGTAGTTGTAATATTAAATTTATGGAATTATTTTTATTTCATGAATATCATATATATAATTTAGGTCTTTTTTATATAAACCATTATGAAGCAGTGAGGTAAAAATATTTACATTGGTTCATGAGGTGGTAGTCTTCTGTACATATGACAGAATGTTTTGTTTCCCATTTGATGAATGATGTAATATATATAATATTTTTCATTTATATAAAAACATAATTGTATATGAGTGGTAATTATGTCATTATATAATTTTTTTATGTATATTTGAATGATACTTAATAATAAATAAAATGAAATTGCATGGTTAAGAACAATCGAACTTCATTAGAGAGCCTCTTTATGTTTATATGGAAAATCATCTCAAGACAGTCTCCTAATCAAAATGACGACCCTCGAAAATGGTTAGGGAATTAAGAAAGCTATTTTTAAACTGTTTTTTTGAACAAATGGATTTGGATCTTTTAATACGGAAGGATATGGGATGTACTTTTATAATCATGGAAGGGAATCCACATTAAAATCACATGGAAATTTTCCAAATGAATAAAACAGATAGTCATCCCTAGGAAAAATGTATCCAAATGAGCACATAATCCAAATTTTTATATTAAAAGGTTAATGTATATAAATATTATATGATTTTTACATTTTAAATTTGAAAAACTACCCTTGTTTTTACGTTTAACCCTCGGTAAACTAATTTTAACCATACAAATATTAATTTGTTTTTACTTTTACAACAATTCATCATGAAAACAAATTAAATAGAAATTATTATATGTTATTATTATTATTATTTAAAATATAGAATCATTATTATCAAAATAAATTCAAGAGTTTGAGACATTTTAATTTAAAACTAAACCCGCATTAATTATGTAAAAGAGATTTTTTAAACAAAATGTTTGCTTAAATATAAAATGTTCTTATGAAAAAATTTAATATGGAATTTATTAAAATAACCTACATTTAATTAATAGTAATATATTTGATCAAATTTAAATTTTAAATCCATATTAATGAAAAATGGAATGTGAAAATACATTAAAATAATATCCAGTATTTAATAAAAATCATTATTTTTCACTCTTTATAAAAAAATTATTCTTTTCAGAAAATTCTCAAAAACTAACACTAGGATGATTTTTACTCATAGATTATAAAAACAATTAATCTATAAAATAATTTTCCTAAAAATTTCAAAAATTAATTTTAATATTTTATGAAAAAATTATATTTAAAATGTTTTTTAGAAGAAATGTGTTTTTGATGTATATCAAATGTTTACCAAAAATTTATTACCTGTTTATCAATATATATTCTTTATCTAAAACCGTTATTAAATTTTATAAAAATTTTATTATTCCATTTCATACTATTATGTTTAATCTTTAGTTTATTATGGTCATATTTAATTAATAATAATAATAATATATATATTGTTCTTTGTTAAAATTGGATTTTGACTTTAATATAAGAAACCAATGAAAATAAATTTATTTGAAAAAGGTATTTCTCAAAATATATATGAGTTATATTCTATCAAATTTAAAATTTAGTTCTCTCTAAAAATTATATTACTTTTATACACTAAACTACGGATACGTATGCGTTACAATATCCAAGGGTTCCCACATAGCTTATTCATGTCGGTTTTTGGAAACATAACATTGACCATGTTAGTGGTATTATTTCATAACACATTCTTTATATAATCCTGAGTCTCCATAGTTTTTTATTCATATGAATGATCATGATCTAGTGGTATGACCTATATGTTTATTAAATATGATGGATCATGTATATACTTCCATAGGAGGGATACATTGTACGCATCATGGATTTTGGGAGGTTTGGTGGAACATCCCTGTGAGTGGAAACCATCCCTAATTAATAAATAAAAGTGGATGGGGGTAATATACCTATATATTATCTTTCTTTTATTCTCAAATCTGATAATATTCTTCCATAGATATTTTCTAAACTATCACACCAACATTAAACTCTAAATTACATTGACGATTGTTATGAAAACCATTTTCTCAATATTTATTTTACATTATGTATTAATGAATGGATTGAAACCTCTATGCCATTTCTATATCATGTTAATGTCCCAATATCTTTCTTTCTCCATCATTAACCCCATATTTTAGAGTTATACACTTATTTTCATATGGTCTTTATAAGGATCCAACAGAATGCTTGGGTGAAATCTATTGTTTTAAGAAAACTCAACTATATAAAGGTTTTTATATAATCCACGACTTAAATCCCTTGAAAATAAAGTGTTCTTTCATAATATGGAGATTGTATATAAAATGTATAGATTTATTCCCTTCAGATATTTGGATAATTCTAGTGAAAAAATCCACGGTGGTGTTTTACATTTATATTTTGTATTGGTAATGGTTATAACACCCTCTTTGAATTATATCTCTATTCCTTAACATACTAACGTAACATGAAACTACAAACAGACTCCAGAATATCTATTTTTTTGTCATCTCACCAAAAATACGCATTTATATCCCTTTACATATTTTACTTCCATGATGAGTTGATAAAAAGAACTATGAGTTTCCTATAGTACCATCTTCTTCAAATCAGCTATAGATTGAACACATACATGGATATCGAACCTTATCATCCCACCACAGTAATGGTAAAACTCAGGAAAATTACTCACTTTCTTCTACTAGTATTTATCTTCCTTTAGTACCTATTTAAAATTTACATTGATTGATTTTTGAACATTCATTTTAGAATGATATTATTTAACCAATTCATTCAATATTTTTAGATCTATCCTTTCCATGTCCGAAAATATTGGATCTTTGGTGTTCTGTATAATTAATAAGATTGAATGATCACTTTGAATCAAATCATCTAACGCCGCGTTCACTTTTCTAGGGAGGTAATGTATAGTATTTTCAGAATATTTAATTATTTCCAGCCAACATATTTTCTCCCCATTGGAATATTTATATGAATGTATATGCCACTCCTCTATATATAAATATAATTCTTCAATATCATTAATTCAAACATTACAATATTTTAATTCAAATCACAATTTTCACATTTGTTCTCATGAACCATCAATTTTCATTAGGCATAATCTATAAAAAATCATTTTATATTATAACACATCCTAGTCCCTTATCTAAAACATCAATATATTTTACAAACTTGTATCCACTATAAGGTACAAAATCATAGGTCTCTAGAATAATGTTCTATTTAGTTACATGAAATCTTCATCACATTCATTTATCCAAAGAAACTTGTGTTCCTATAGAGATAATTTGTTGATTGGGTCAGTTGGTTAGGATAAATTCTACACAAAATCCCTCATTTATTGATCCATATATAGACTCTATAATGAGATAAAATGACAAAAAAATACAGCAATTTTTTTAAAAAAATCACACATGGTAATTATTTAAAAACAAACATCTCCTTCCTTAGGGTCTTTATAGAAATTATCAAACGAACATCTTGATATTATTTTATCTTTGAATATATAAGAATATATTATATAATCAATACCAAAAACAAATCATTGTAATCTCTATAGTCCCGATTCATTCAATCCAAAAATATATTAGGGGAATTAGTAAGCAAAAAAAGCATAATTATAAATTCATAGTGTCAAAACCTTGTACAAAATGCTGTCTTGGTATATCTTTTTTTGACGTTAAATTGATGATATCCAGAATAAATATAAATTTTTACAAATTTTGAGATCCATGAATTTGATTAAAAAACACATAAATATGGGGAAGGTGATATATTTTCTTTATTTTTATCCTTTTTATCTCTAGAAAATCAATGTGGACTCACATATATCCTTCTTTCTTTCTAAAAAAGAATAGATGCACCACAAGGTGACACACTTGGTCGAATGAAACCCTTTTCAATATTTTCTTAGATTTAATTATTCAATTATATCAAATCAATCAGGTTTATTCTATAAGGAGACTTTGAAATCGTTTTAGCATTAGGGATGAGTTTATTGAGAACATAACATTGCGATTCAGTAGAAGATTGAGAAAATATTCCAAGAAAAAATCAACACACTCTTTCACAATAGGCATATCATCAATTTTGAGTTTCCAAAGAACCATATGAGATACATACCATTTATAAAAAGGAATAATGACTAAAATAGTTGATGTGATTTTCATCAGATGATTATATTTATCATCTTACTGATATATAATGATTGTTTGGTTCATAATTTAATACTTAACTTCCCTTCGTCGATAATTTATTTTGGATATATATAGTGAAATCCAATCAATTCATAATATAAAATTTAATTAAACCAAAAATAGAATAACACGATTTTTATGATCACGTTCCAATAAAATTAAACCAAAGATGAATCATTTACTTATAATACAATCAGCATATGATTAGGGGTTTTCATTTCTAATTCAACATCTAATCATTCAGGTGGAATTTTGATACACATAGAAAATTATTCAGATCTTAAGGAGTTTTTTAACTATATACTAATAATAATTTAATATTTATAGAGTGTGTGGTATTTTCTTTTCAATAAATTCAATCTCTTTGATAACTTTTGATGCACTCAACACTAGATTTCAACGAAATGTTGTACTCTAATAAAATATTATTTAAACAAGACCTCATAACTTTTCTCTTAATGTAGATAAAATAAATATTAAGAATAAAATTACTATAATATTATGTTTTAATTAATTTTAAACTAAATTCTATAGATATAAATTCATTATAATTTATATAAGGATCATCTAAATGAAAAATATATAGTTTCTGAATAAATATAATTTTCCTATAGCCTATTTAGTTGCAATTTTAGAACCTAATTTGTAATTAAATTTTCCCAAATTAAGAAAATTTTTTAAAAAAATAACTTCATTTTATGAAATAATATAATAAAAATTATATTAGTTTAATTTTTGGGTTTTTTCAGAAATGTTTAATTTTTCAATGAATAGTGAAAATACTGATTGTTTCTTAGATTTTTTTGTTTAAATAATTTACAAAGATAAATTATAATATAATTATTTAAATAAAATAAGATGAATTATATTATAATAAATACAATTTAGGACATTGTAATCAATTTATTATTGATTTTTTATATTAAACCTTCTATAATGAAGAGAAATTTCTGTTTGAAAACTCATTTTTTCATCACATTTATGGGTATAGTTTTAAATAGAATACTGCCACTAATGTGTATTGAAATTTGAAAACTTTATTCTCTATTTGGAAGTAGAAAATTTTTTATTGTCTAATAAGAAACATATATATTTTTACCATTATGAATAATCAAATAAGAATAATTAATTTTCATAGTGACAGAAAAAACAGATTTACTAGTGGTTAAAAATATGGTTAAAATTACCTACCGACTTCTAAAAAAATTATAGAAATATGTATAAAATAATAAATATAATATTTAATAATTATTGATTATTTCAACCTGTGAAATAATAAAAATTTTGTTGTAATTGGTTGTTTTAAAAAATTATATATGTATCTTCTCTACCATCTCTAAAAGGCAACCCACTCTGATCCCATGTTCATAGTTCTATAGTGATTTGGTTCCTCAAATTCCAACACAATTAATATTAATAATACCCTACCAACATCCTAGATCCATTTTCTAATATTGAATCCATTTTAGGAAGGTTTTTCGGATAATCTAAAGATGTTTTCTGAAGAATATGTAATGTTCTTAAACAACGAGTCTGTTTTCCGAAGAATATGTAATGTTCTTAAACAACGAGTCTTACAATATTTCTTCTTCCTCCACCATAAAATCATATTAAGTAAAATATAGTATAATTAAAAAAATAACATTACATATACTAAGATTTAATTATGTTAAATTAATAGCCTATATATCCATCATCTCTTTCATAAAGTGGTAAATGAAATCATTAATCCTATGTGGAGTAGACTCTCACCTCACGAACCGACGTAACTTGTTTTCTCTCAAAAAATCTCATGGTCAAATATAACGATGGGATTAATGTGTTTGTGTGTGTGTATAATTTTTAAAATATAACTAAACTAATTGAATTAAAATATCATATAAACTTTATTACTTTCCATTCTATTTGAAATATGATAATGTCGATCATGTGTGTGGGGGACTACCGCCATGCAATGCGATGTGATGCATTTTTTCCGGAAACATGAAATTAAAACATTACATTATCTTGAGAAATGTTGATTAATCTATATCATTACTCAATATGGATATTTGATGATATGTAATATTGACTCATTAATTAAATTTATTATTTTATATATGATGAATTGTTTGTATATGTAGTAATATATGGGCCTAGTTATAGATAGACCCTATATTCATCGATATTTTTCCTAAGATAAATCAAATGGAAAAAGTAGATGTGTTTTTAACCATAGTTTTATGTAGTATAGTGAAAGTTATTTCCAGTATATATATCATAATTACTGATATCATGATGTCTAATAATTAAAAATTATATTCCTTGATAATTAATTTATTATTATTATCCATGAGATTTATACATTGATATTATCTGTGTATGCTTTTCATTATCAGTTTCTCTATTAAATATTAATTGTGTTAAGTTAGTTATCATTCCATATTGATTACACCTTATCCTATTATGATAGTTTTTTTAATGATAAAATAGAACTTGTGTTTATATTTTTATGTTTTAAAATTGACATATATCATAGTGATTATGGATATCTTCTACTGTATGTAACCCTTACCGAGTATTTGAGCTCTTCCTGTTTTTGTTTCCTATTCCAAAGATATGGAGAAGAAAAATTTGAATGAGTTTCAAGTATACATATCATTTTATATTTTTTTATGTTTAATTTTTTATCCAAATGTAAAATGGGTATCATATGTGTTCCTAATTCTTCAATATTAATTAACTATTTAGTCATTTTGGATGTGAGCACATGAATCTTGTATGAATTTAATTATGTATCCATTGTCTCGAGCTTACTAGTTTAAGGATCATTATTGTTAGCATCCAAGGGTGGTTTAGTAAAAACCATTTTAACAAAATTTTAGAAAAAATAGATTAGGGAAAATAAACCTGTGATATAATGAGATGAAATGTATAGAATAATATAATATATTTTTATTAAAGAATATATTATGTATTTTTTCAAATTAATACATCCCCTGATGGATATTATAAGTTGAAATTGTTCTGGAAAAGTTGTACCATGGGGTAATAATTTGAAAATGCTTTTTTGTTCTTGACTTGATCATCACCTCGAGAATGAAAATGGGATTTACAACACACCTCGTTTGAATCATCATGGTTATATTCTTAGTAAAATTCACATCTCCTTTATAAAACATTATAAATTATTTAAAATTAAAGATATCCTCAAAGAATGTGCATTTTTTATTATGAGATTTACAATGCATATATTTTTTAAATTTTGTTAATTGTTACACCTTATTTATAATTATATATTATTATTTGTAATTTATTATTTTATGAGATTATCTATTAAATACTACTATTTAAAAATGGTTCCTAGTAGGACGAAAGGTATTAATACTCATGAATAATGTTGATATTTCCTTGAACTATAAGATAATATAGTATGTAATATAACTGAGTAGATCATAGATATATTATGGAATGTTAATTTTTTTATAGGAAATATACATTCCCATAATAACCAACCTACTGATCCATAACATAATTCCCCTATATTGGATAACACCATGTTATAGAAACCCTAAAAATTTTCTAGGAGTACTAATCCAATGGTAGGTGAACAATGGATTATTTCTCCCAATAAGAAATTAATTTCTTTAGGGTGTAATAAAATGGAAAAGTATACACTTATAGTTTATTGTATCAAAGGATATGTTGATAAATGGTTATCGTTAATCCATAATACTATGGGGGAATAGTAAATAAATCTCATAGAATAGAAATGTTTTAACGAGACATTCTTTGAAAAATATTCCCCTAACGTAAAAAATGAACTTAATAGAAAGTTACATTACTTAATGAAAGTATGAAACAATGTTTCTATGTATGAGGCTACATATACAAGGTTATCTAGGTATGGTTTATAATAAATAAATAACATCGAGCATATTATTGTCCATTTCTTTGAAGACCTTAAGACATGTATCTAAAGTAAATTTTCCCCTCTATATTTTTCATCATAATATGAAATAGTTTACTATTCCATAAATATAGAGAAGTAATTTTATTGAACCAATATGATCAAGTAAAATCAAGAAAATAAGAGGTATAATGAGCATAAATAAAAAGGGAATGTTTCAATGATAAAGAATAGATCACAATAATTTCCATGAGGTGAGAACTGTGGAAAGAATTGTCTTGAGAAATGATAAAAGGGATTGGGATTTCTTTTCTTTGTGTAAAAATAAGAGTCATATAGACAAAAAATCAAATGGTGAGAAATAAAAAACATCAATTAAGTGTTTAGAATATTGAGTGATGATGCACTAAGGACACAAATTTCCTAGGATTCAATAAAATATACCACAAAAGATGTCAATGGGATAAGGATAATCATACGTGAACACTAAAACAAATGTGGAAGTATCCAATGATGTGGTGTAAAGTACTTAAACCATAGAATAATTTTTTTCAAATTCTATATTTGATTATAATTCATTTATCCCTTTTATATCATCTTTGTTCTCTAAGAAAATTATATATTTACCTCATTCTTTAAGAAAGGATATGTCAGTCAAAACTCAGAGTGGAAGTATCAATGCAACAGAGATGTGTCAGTGAGTCCTCATTATAACACTTAAATGTGATTTATTTACTAAAAGTATTTTGGAAGAATATGATATAATCCTTTGTAAAGAACTCATTTAAAAATATGATAATAAAATTTATATCATTGACTATTAAATAATGATTCATGATGAATATTTAGAAATCTTAGTCTTTGGAGTAGAGGCATCATGATGAAAGATATTTCTAGATCCATCCCCAGTAGCTATACTAGGTGAGATTCCTAGGGAAGAAGAGAATTTAAAATATTTTTATGGGGAAGGTAATCATCAAATTGAGGATGTTTCTATTTTACATGAATATATTTTTGTATTTACTAAGGAATTACATCATAATCCCCCCATTCTTAATGTTTAGTTTTCTAATGATTTAATCCTTATTTTCTGAAAAATGTCAAATAGTCCCTATAAGAGTTTCACTATGGAATTAGTATAACTGAATAATAAACATGGAGAGATATGATAACATATTTAATTTCCCTAGTATTTCACCATAGTGGGCCCCTATTATCTTTATTTAGATGAAATAATGATCCTTGAGGCTATGCATTTATTATAGGTAAATCAGTTATATTTTGATAAAGAAAAACTAACCTCTACCTCATGTTGATGACATATTTTATCAAATTCATGATGCTTAACTTTTTCAATGATTTAAAATTGTTATCAGTATCGTCAATTGTGAGTAAATATGGATGAAATTACAAAGGAAACATTACAAACATGGTATGGACATTATAAATCTATAACAATTCCGTTCGGATTAAACAATAAACCCTTTTATTTTATGGATATAATTAATAGAGTAATCATTTAATATCTTAATGATTTTTTGTGGAATCCATTAATGATGACATGGTATATTATAAAAGCAATAACTATTGTGAGAATCACTTGCGGATCATTCAAGAGACTCTTAAAAGGACTGATATATATTATAAATTCAGTAAGTGTGATTTCTGGATTCAAGGATATTACATTCATGGATATATTATCTACAAGGATGATTGATCCTATGAAAAAATTATCTTCATAGAATAGCATAATCCAATTGCAATATCCGAGGTATATAGTTTCATTGTTTGGAAGGTTACTATCAGTGATGCATTCAAAATGTTTCCCAATTGGCTAACCCATTAACCAATATCGCACATAAAGTGGATATGTTCATTTGTAAAAAAGAATTTGAAGAACATTTTTTTTGTACTGAATAAGATATTTTTCAATGCTCAATTATGAAATATACTATATTAAAATTATGGGATTGTTTTATATAGTGATTCATAAACGAAATAATTTTTTTGTTTCCTAATGAAAAATGATAATGTTATTTCATATTCATCAAGGAAACTAAAGAATCCTGAATGTAACTATAAAAACCAATTATCTTGAGTTGGAAGGTATATTATTTTCATTGAAGATACGAATTCATTATCTATATGTAGATTTATATATGATACACATGGATTATAATATCCCTAAATGAAACATTTCATATTATTATATCATCATTGAGAAAAGGTAATGGATCAAGGTACCCAAAGATAATGATTTCTCATTAAACTACCACATGGGGAAAGAAAATAATGTAACTAATCAATGGGGTATGAAAATATATGGAGTTCGAACACAATTGAAGTTTGAAATGGATCTTGTGTTCATGTGTTTAGTGATTATATATATGGGGATTATTAAGGAAAAATACACATCACACACTTTTTGAATGATTAAAAACCATATTCATAATAAAATATAAAATGTTCTCAATCTGATGATGAGAACCTTCAGAAGAAAATTAATGATGTGAATGATTTTTAATTAGTATAATTCAGTTATGAAGATAATGGTATATTGTTTTTAAATATATTATATGTTACATCTATTAATAAGACAAATTGTGAATTATTTCATGATTCTCAAAATACGAATTTCTCTATACACCATGGTATCACCAAGATGTATTGGGATTTGAGGGAAAATGTTATCTTGGATTACATCAAGTAGGAAATAGTGTACTATTAGTGAAGATGTTTTGTTTATTAATAGGTCAATATTGAGAGAAAAAATACTACATGATTCATCTAATCCCATTAAATTCCTATGTGGAAATGGGATTCCGTTACTATGGAGATTGTCACAGGACCATCAAAGACTCTAAGAGAGAAAAATGAAATATAGGTTATTGATGATCACCAAGCCATATTAGAAACTTTACTCACAATATGAGAATATTTAAATCATGATCACCTAAAAATTCTTTATATTAATGAAGTGGTAATATTTTATATTGAACCTCTTTTTGTCATGCCTTGT
The DNA here is from genome assembly GCA_963277665.1 of Viscum album. Lineage (NCBI taxonomy): Eukaryota > Viridiplantae > Streptophyta > Magnoliopsida > Santalales > Viscaceae > Viscum > Viscum album. The sequence goes on along the minus strand of OY728139.1, from coordinate 1,083,500,923 downwards.
CATGATCCTTGTTTTACATCGATCATTTAGAAGATTCTTCATATGTATCTTGATACTGAGCTTCACGAGGGCACTAAATACCATCCAATAATCGGTGGATAGTATGAAATGGCTATTCACACAATAGAAGTCATATTGAGTCTATTATCACTTCATATTCATGGTCTGATGCATCATTATTTAGCTCTGGTAGATTTTTTATATAACAACATTTTCAATTCAAGTAATCAAATTGTATTGTTTGGATAATTATATGAAGAGATAATTCCTATTACAACATGTAGGGATGAAGCTTTTGAAAGGAAAAAATTTAGTCCCATTCATTTGAATTGAAAAAAATTAATAAAAATTCTTTTTAGTCTCATATTAAGTCATCTCAAACATGGAAAAAAAGTTATTCTAATAATTGGAGGATGTATTTGGAAATTCAAGTCGAAAATCATGTTTTGTTGAGTATATATCCATTTAAGGGTTTAATAAGGTTCCGTAAGAAACAAAAATAGAGCCCAAGGCATTTTAGACTAATTTAAATCCATGAAATAATTAGATCTTCTGCTTACCATTTGACAGTGCCACCATGTCTCTTAGATGTAAATTATGTGTTCCTTATATCATTGTAAAGAATGTATATAACAACCTAAACTATTATGAATAGAATTCACCTTTTTGATTTAACTAAATATTAAAAAATGAACATAACTTTTTATTATATTCATTTTTATTTAGATGACCATTATGTATATTTACCATTTATAATATAATAATTGAAGTGTGATCACATGACTAGTATAATTATAGGGTTTTAAAAAATCCTTTTCGCATAAAGGAAGTGAAGGCCCCAACCTATAAGATCACACCCTATAAATACCATTTATCATAGAGTTTTATGGAGATATCATTCTTGGATGATTTTGTACCAATACAAAGATTATATCCAATAACAAAGTCCTAAGAGAAACTGTTTCGGGATAATTTCAATATCATCAAGATCACGACCCAACCATATATACTTAATGGCCCTAGAAAAGCACCCCCATAAGACACCTTAATATTAGGTATTATTCTTGTATGTTAAAGGGATATCTATAAAGACCATACAAATAGAAATATATAAATAATTGTTTATAGAATAATGAATATATTTTTATCCTATTATTGTTACATTGTAAATGATTTTTGAAGCACAAATTATATTTTTGGATAATATTCATATTCAATTTCTAAAACTATAAATTATTGTAGGTTTTATATAAATAATATTTTAATGTACTAATATTATTATATAATATATAAAAAATATAAATGATCATAAAATTTTAATGATGTAAATTGTATATTTTATAAGGGCTCAAAAAACTGTTATTTGTCGAAAACCTCTCATTTTCAATAAAAGTCGATTATTATATTTAAACTTAATATTCACATATTTAAAAAATTATTTGGATAAAATTGATTTATTTTTTGTATTTAGGACTTCAAAATTATACAAATGTGATTTTTCACAATTTTTTGAGAGTCGAAGTTTTAGGTAAAATTTAAATATTAATTGTATGAAAACATAGTATGATTTGTGACATCACAATGGAAAAATAGTGATGTAATAAATAATATAAAATCTATCATTGGAAAAATATATCATTTACATTAAAAATAAAGTGAATTTCTATTTATTTGATTTATTTTATAAATCCTTAGTTAATCCTCCATGACTTATATTATATTTTATGAATACAAAATCATTTCTCTAATAATGTGAATCACATCCAAAAAAGTACGGAAATTTTTTTTATCATAGGCTACTAACCTAAAAAAAATAATGCAAACCACTCTCCTTTGGAAGAAAAACATGGGAAAATACCCTTTGTTTGTGGTTTCGAATATTTTATTATATAGTGTCCAAAACAAAATAAATAAATAAATTACCCTATTTCCCTATATAAGCACACACATGCTCCCATAAATATTCAATAAAACACCTTGAATCCTAACAACACTCATTCCGCTACTCCATAGAGTCCTCCCAAGGTGCATCTAAGATTTCAAGAAGCCCCTTCCAAGCCATTCGAGTCGCACACTCAGGTCTGGGATCCTCTTCTTCTCAATTTTATTCAAGAATCTCTTCTATGATATTCCCTTTTATCTTTAATTCATAATGATGTGATATGTTTTATCATTTCTTATGAATTTCCATGATGATTTCAAAATGATGATATACGAATTTATCTCTCATTAAACCCTCTTATGTGCACCGGTTATCCTGCCAAAACTTCATAAAGAGGTCTTTCCTTTAAGATCTTTCTTCAAAGCTTCCTTATTATCTTACATCTTCTATTTCAATTTTCTTGTATAATTATTTGTCTTTCCATATCGCTCTAACTATCTATTTCATTTCTAAATTATATTGATACCACTCACTATATCTCTACCAAAAACCCATTTTATGAATTTATATATGATTTTGTTATACTACAGAATTTGAATTTTGATTTTCCATGAAAAAATAATTATATAGTGAATACAATATCGATATTTCTATCAAGGGTATTCACCTTTATAAAAATATACTTCTTTATTGAAGACTTAACTGTATGTATTTCAAATTAATTGATCAGAAAACAAAGTATGATCGGAATGAATCCATATTAAAATAACTATATGGAACATTTAAACATGATAATGAAATTATTATAAAGGGTGGATCATTATCACACTCTACTTCATTGGGTAATGGTTATTATAATAATACTTCATATTGGGTAATGGGGTTCACCTGATTCTTTTATGGTACTCTTTCCACCATGATATCTTGATGGGTTTATCCTTGAACTGTGTTTATGATGTAGTGTTTTAGGTTATTTATACATTTTCCATGTTATGATTATCATGATTTATAATGAATTAATATTCATTTTACGTTTATGATCTATTTATAGGCATATTATCTAACATTTATTGTCTTCCACAATTTGAGGATTTTTTATTCCCTTAATATGCTTTATAGCTCACACATTTCTTGTGTATTTCCTTAGGTTATTTTATATAGTGTTAAGCACAAATGAACAATTTGGTCAGGTTAAAGAAGATTTCAATAATGATGTTTCTTTTCATCTTTTAGGTTGTTTTGTAGTGTACATAATATCAAAAAGGCACTTGAACTCTCTATCGTATGAGTTGTATTATGTGTAATTTTATATAATAATTGTTGTTAAAATGTTAACTAATTATAAGTGGTTTTAGTGATTGTATCAAATTATATGTTTAGTTATATTTTGGATTTTGAATAGAATATCGATTAAAAGCCTTATGATTAAAGATCACTAGGTAATGACTTTGAGATATGACTATGTATAAGAAAATATACCTTTTTTGGTAAGTATATAGTAATTGGTTTATCTTGAACATACATCCCTTTTTGGATATTACAAGTGGATGTGGTTCTTGAATAGAGGTACCTATGGGTAACAACTCTGACAAGATATTTTGAGCCTGAATTTTAGTAATCTGGTACAAAAAAATGGGCAATATTGTGATCATTTATTTGACACTATTAGTGTATATGATTTGGTAATTAATAAGATTATTATGAACCATTATTAGAGGACAAAAAAACTGATTTTCAGATTATATGTTAAGAAATAGATCATGGATAACATAGATTAAATCCAATAAAGTCATAAGTTAAAGAGATAAATGTAGTATATAACATGTCATTTTAATGTCATTGGATTCCCCTTTATGTGTATAGTTATTTAATAATAGTCAAAACTATGTCTTTAATAAATAAATTATACCCATAATCAAAAACTAAAAGGTAGGGTTATCATACCACATTCTACACATTGTTTTATATCATGAAATTTTAGTAGAACTATTCAAACACTACAACAATGAATGGAATTATATATGTCGGTGGAAATAGAAAATGGGTAAATTGTTTCATCCCATGTATCTAACTCATCCCCTATCAACGTTTTTGGGATGAAATTTTTGGAGAACCTTATCGTACTTCCCTTGGTTAAATTTCTTGATATTATAGGCATGCATTTGATTTCACAATATAGAGAAAATATAAATTTCTAGGAGAGAAAAATCACTCTCCACAGGATGATCAAACCCTGCTTCAATACAAGTGCATGGAGGAGGATAAAATTACTTTCGCCCCATCATCTCAAGAATTGATGTTATTTCCCTATGGGAAAGAGCATATAGATTAAATGATTGATTTTATGGAACGAACCATTATCTAAGACATGCATATTCTAAGGGAATACATGGATGTGTTTCATGAGGAATTGTATAGATATTCTATTATTCGAGAGGTCAAATTCTCAATATAGATTATAGATTTAGTGTTTCCAATATCAATGAATTCATATAGAATGGATGTTTTGGAATATGATATGCTAATGAAAATACTACATAAGAATATAGATAATGGATTTATATGCTCAATGATCATTTTCTTTGATTATCATGATCTTAACAAGATTATGATAAAGAACATGTATCATTTGTCATAGATTTATGAAAGGTTAGATTATCTATCTGGAGAAAAATAAGTCTCTATGGTGGGTCTATGGTCAGGATATTACCATGTTTGGGTGAAGGAGGATATCTCTAAGAAATTTTTTTTGTATGAGGTATTGGAACTCTGCATTCATTGTAATGCCATTCGAACTCACGAATTATCTAGATATATTCAAGGATATGATGAATAGGGTATGTATATATTATCTTAAAAAATTCTTGTTTGTATTTATAGATGATATTAAAAAATATTACAAAACAAATAAGGACCATGAGGATAATGGACCAGTATATTGAAGATGATACAAAAGGAGAATCTTAATGGAAAATAAATCAAGTGTGAGTTTTGGTTGATGTAAGCCTTGTTTTTTGGTATATAATCACAAGAAATGATATATATATGATCCTTCAACAAAAAATAAATTGAATGATAGTTGAGGATATGTTATGGGATATATATATATTTAGTTCATGGGTTAGATGGATATTATCTCTGATTTTTTCAAAAAAATTCATGATTGCCAAACCATCATACCAAACTAACTCTGAAGGGAATAAAAAATTAATAGAATGCTAAATGTGATTAAGTACCCATAGAGTGTAAATGGAGGCTTATAACTACCCCTATTATCACACTACGTATTTTTGGGGAGCTATTTGTAATTTTTTATGATGCTTCAAAGAAGGAATTGGGATGTGTGTTGATGAAAAATTACAAAGTCATAGCCTATGTTTCCAGCAGTAGAAAACTCACGAGAAAATAAATCCCATGCATGATCTAGAGTAGGAATCAGTGATATTAAAATTGATAATTTTGTGGAATTATCTTTTTTGGTAGATGTTTGATGTATAAACAGTTAAAAAAAGAAATAAATATATAATCATAGAGAAAGAGATGAATACACATTAATGAAGATGGTTAGAGATCATCAAGTATTATTATTGTTCAATCCACTACCATCTGGGGAATTTGAATAATGTTTTTGATTATCTATGTAGAAATGATCCATTAATTATTCCATTAATGAGAATTGAGAAGGATCTTATTTTCTTACATTTGAAGAGTATGGATATGGGAATCATAAAGAAAAGATAATCTTCAATCCTTTTAAAAATTATTTCGCAATGATATCTTCATGAAAGGTTAAAGTATGCTCAAAATGATGAAATGGGAATTAATAAGAATGTGGAAACTATATTAAAAGGGTAATACTTGTATTTTAGTGTTAATGAAAAATGAATTGTGAGATTTTTTTCAAGACTATGTGTCCAATCAAATCCCGAGTTAACGAGGGACCTATTGAATGATGAACATAGTTTGAATTTATCAATTTATCTAGGAAACAAAAATATTTATATAGGACCATGATCACACTATTAGTGGGATAAAATGAATGTAGAGATTAATTATTATACATATAATTGTTTTTTATGTCAGCTAGTAATGCTGAAATGCATAAGTCTAAGGGTATTATGTAAGTATTACCCATTCCAACATGGAAATGGGAAAACATCACCATAGACATTTTAATAGAAATTCAAAAGGCATCCTAAGGAAGCATTGAAATATGAGTTGTCATGGATCATTTTATGAAGAATGAACTGTTCATTTCAATTTCGGTGGATTTATCACTGAATCTACTAGCATAGATACACATAAGAGAAGTGGTAATGTTGTACAGAGTACCAATAACTATTGTGTCTGATATGGATTCAAGATTCATCTCTTGGTATTGGAAAATTCATCTACATGATCTAAACTCTATGTTAAAATTCATTATGGCTTATCACCCCCAAAATGATAGACAATCTAAGAAGACTATCCAAACACTTGAGGTCATTTATAGAGTATGTTCAATTGATTTCATAGGAGTATGGGACCAATATCTCCTCCTAGATGAGTTCTCTTACAACAACAGTTTCCACTCGAGCATCCAAATTTCTCTCTATGATGACTATTATGGGAAGAGGTTTAGAACACCGATATTATAGGATGGAGTTGGGGAAGAAAAACATCTGGGACCTAAATTTTTTTAAGAAATGGTGGAGACAGTTAAAACTATTCAATTTTAGATAAATGATTCTCATATTCGAGAGAAGAGCTATGATTATAATCGCTAATGAGACCTTGATTATGATGTTTTAGATATGGTATTTCTCAGAATTTCTGCAAGGAAGAAAGTTATGAGATTTGAGATGAAGGGAGAGATTAGTCCAAGGTACATCAACCCTTTTGAGATCATTGATCACACTGATGTAGTGGCCTATCACCTATCACTCCCACTAAAACTATCCCAATTACATGATGTATTATATGTATCCCTCATAATGAAGTGCATACAAGAACCCTCACATCTAATAAATCCATAGGTGCTACCATTAGAGAATGATCTTTTTTATGATCAGTAGTCAGTGAAGATGATATATTATAGAGAAAAAGTAATATGAAATAAGTTAATCCCCCTCATTGAAGTGTTTTGGAAAAACTGAAATTTTGAAGAACCAATGTTAGAACCATAGGAGTTGATGAAGGGGAGATTCCCTCATCTGTTTTAGTGTGGGAGAATTAAATTTCAAGGGGAAAAGTTAAAAAGGTAGAATGAGTGTAATGGATTAAACTAATATAGATAAAATTTCAGTTTTTGATTTAATTAAATAGAAATCACATGAAATTATTTTGGTTTATTATATTCAATTTGATTTAAAGGAACATTATGTATTTTTACCATTTATTATATACTCATTGAATAGTTATCACATGAATTGTATACATATATAGTTCTATCAAATCCTTTTGGCAGAGATAACAGCACTGATGGATTCAACCAGTAGGATTGTACCCAATGAATCACATTTATCAGAGAATACAAGGTAGATATCATTTTTTATTTCCCTCAACCAAGAGAAAGATGATATATAATAACATAATAATGATTAAATCCTATTATGGGAGAAGTTCAAGCTCACCGAGATCACAGTCCAAAGCATGTTCATCGAACAGCCCCATCAATGCCCTACCATTGCATAATATACTCATAAAGATCATGCTGTCTTATTAAAGGGATATGTATGAAGACCCTGGATATTGTAATAAGTAAATTGTTTTATAGAATAATTAATATCTTTTAATACTATTACTGAAACATGTAAAAAAATTAAGGACTGAAGTTATTTTGTGTAAATATAAAAATTCAGTTATGGAATTTATGAATTAAAATATTTTGGAAGTTAATAATATTTTAATTGATTATTATTATTAAATAATATTTACCAAATTAAATGGTTCGATAAATTTTATGATGTAAAATATAATTTTTATAAGGGTTTAAAAAACTGTTCTTTCTCAAAAACCATCATTTTTAATAAAATTAGGTTGTTATATTAAATCATAAAAATCACATATTTAAAAAACTATTTTGGATAAAATTGTTATCAATTTTTTAAACTGAACTTCAATATTATACAATACTTAATTTTCCATAATTTTATAAGGATCGAATGTTTGGTCAAAAATTATATATTGTATAAATATACGGTGTGTTTCATAGAAACATAATGGCCCAATAGTGATGTAATAAATCCTTTAAAAGATATACTTTGAAAAATATATATTATACATTAAAAATAATATTGTTTTAAAGTTTATTTTATTTATTTTATAAATCATTATTGAATCAACTACAATGTAAAATATATTTAAATATTTTAATTTCATTTCCTTGAGAATATATTCGACCTCCACATAAGAAAGTAAATTTTTTTATTATCTTCATCTCTTGGCCTTTTTAAAAAATTTAAACATCTCTCCATCATATTAAATCTTTGGTAAAAACATTGGATGGTTTTTTGTTTCCAAATTTTTTTATATACTTTCTGAAAACAAAATAAAATTGAAATACCCCTCTTTTCTTATATAAACCCGACAAAGCTCCTGTTTCACATCACTAAATATCTATAATGAATGAAAAAACCATCCAACTACTCCATAAAGTACTCCCAAAATACCCCAAGACTTTATGAAGCCACTTCTAAGCCATTGGATTCACATACTCAACTTAGGTATCCTCTCTTTCTAACTTTTATTAAAGAATCTATTCTATGTTATGCCCTTTTATTTTTAATTTCAAATGATGGGTTATATTTTAGAACCCCAATATAACCCTTATGTTGTTTAAAATATTATATACCCCTTTTCCTGTCATTAATACATAAATGTACACCTTTTACCATGCAGACATTTTGAGGTGAGTCATTCTTTTCTCCCATTTATTCAATGTTTTCTATTATGTTACACCTTATTTTTTCAATTACTTATTTTGGGGCATGTATTTACATGTTCCTCTTAAATTATATTTCATTTATAAATTATGAGAGACACATCTCTCTCTCATCAACCCATTTTATTAATTTCTATATGACATTGTTTTTCTCTCAAAATTGCACCATGATTTTCCATGCCAAAATAATTGGGTAGTGAATACCATGCCAATTTTTTTACCAAGGCTATTCACCTTTACGAACATATACTTATCAAATAGAGACATTATTGTATTTATTCAACATTATTTCAAATTTTAATAAATTATGTCATTGAATGAATCCATTTTAGATGATCTACGTGGAACACGTGACTATTAGAATGAAATGATTATGAAGTGTGTACTATGATAGCGCTCCAATTTTATGGGTAATGGTTACTATCATGATATGTCTAATTGGTACAGGGGGTTACCTAATTCATTTATTTGAATTTTTTCACACAGGTATCTTGGTAGGATTTGCCTTAACTCATGTTTATGATGCAGTTTTTGTGTCGTTCCCACATTTTTGATGTAATGATGATTATGATATAAGATGCTTTTTTATTCATGTTCCTTTTATTCCTTTTTGATATACTTGTTGGATAACATTTATTGTCGTACTTGTTTTAGGGATTGTTTATTCACAAACTTTTTTTTTATATCTCTTTCTGTTATTATGTATTTCCTTAGGTTCTTCCATTCATTGTTAAGTACGAAAGGAAGTTTTGATCATATAAAACAAGTTTTCAATAGAGATGTTTCTTTTCATGTTGTAAGGTGTTATATAATGTATCAAATAAATTTAGTCTCTTAGATATCTTTTAAATCACATAACATGATGATTAAATAATACATAATAATATATTAATAAATTCTTTAAACATTTTCATTATAACATAGGTGTTAACAGAGTGTTGCAGGAGTATTGCCTCTTGATTGGGCAAGTCATCAAAAAGTCTGAGAGCAATTTCTTTGTATCCAATGGATACACCAGCTCTTGAACCCATGATATTCAGAAAATCCAAGACATGCACAAAGGGTCCTTTCCCAGGGAGTATTAGGGTGCACCAATCTCCCTGAGATGACTCCGCTTATGTGATTTCGACGCCATTATCAATAGGATTACAGACCGTATCCTCAACTAGAAGAATGTATACCTCTCGTTTGGGGGACAAATAACACTGATCAATAGTGTTCTTCTTTCCTCCACCATCCACCCTCTATATTCTATCAAAGTCTTGAAGAGCATCATCAAAAGGATTGTAAAGATACTTGCTGGCTTTATCTGGGATCCATGTTCAAAGGGAAGACGACATTGGGCATCACGGGACAGGGTGGTGAGGCCATCCAAGGAAGGGGGAATCAATGTTGGTCGGCTCAAGGACACTATCTAGAGCATGCATGCAAAGATCACCTGAGAGGTTTTGGAGAAGCATACGCTATGGAGAACGACCACACAAAAATCCCATGTACACCCCTAGTCCAGGGATGTCATCCAAATATCTCCCTTCTATTCAGTGATCTACCCTCTCATTTCTTCTCTTGAATCACAGTCTTGAATGATCATGGGGAGGGGGGAAATCCCCTTCTGGCACCATAACTAGGCCATAATTTTCTTCAGCTTCCCTGTGTTTCCGAGTACGCTGATCACCTTCAAGGGGGTGAGTGCACACCCGACCTTCATTGCATAGATCTTGGACGAGGACCAACATGATACCTTCAACCTTATTGAGGTCAACTCTGATTCGGACAGGTGTGTGTTCTCTCCCTCATCCTCATGGTCCTTCTCTTCAAGAGATTTCAGATGCTCCATGCCCCACCCCCATGATTAGGGCGATTAGTGGAATGATATCATATGGTCTAAAGACACTCCACTCAAACAAAGCTTACTTACATGGTGATTGCGCACAGGGCCATTTCTATAGATGAAAATATTAAGCATTGCAACATCTCGTTGGCTTCAAGGTGTCACTACTGTTCAGACAACCGAGAGGAGAGAGTGGGTCACCTGTTTTTTGAAGGTGAATAGGCAAGGGTGGTGTGGCAGCAGATCGGTGAGTTCACAACAATTTCTGACAACTGCATGGCCGATATTCCATTTATGGACCAATGGTTCCACAGCATAGAGGAGAGGATCCCTGAGAAGATATTTCACATGATGGTCAATCATGTAGGTTGTTAGTCGATTTGGAAAGCACGGAACAAGGCTCAACATGATAGGAACACCACCTCCGGTAAACAAATCATTAAACATTCCACGTTCCATATGTTGGATTTGATAATATCATTTCACAAATGGAAGGAGGCTCCAACTCTCCAAATTCTCGAGGCACGTATTGATACCGATACTTTAGGTGGAAGCAATAAGAGAGGGAATTGGTTTCACTGGTTTCGGCCAAGCAGAGGGCTCAAACTCAACTCCGACAGATCATGCATCATGGGGTCGATCTGAGGAGGAGGGGTGGTTCGGAACCCTTCTGGGTCAGTCATTATGGCCTTCTCTGAGAAGCCTGGGGCATGGTTCTTCTCTCTAGGCCGAGGCTAAGGCAATGCTGATGGGGTTCTCCATATGCCATCACGAGGGGATCACTTTATCATAGGTGGAAACTACTTCCACAATCATCCACAATTCCATACATGGATTCGGCGTCATCCCATGGTCTATCCACTACATCATGAGGAAATACAGGGACATGATCAGAAGCAATATCAATGTTGTTCACACTTGGCGTGAGGGGAATAAAGTTGTGGATTACATTGCTTAAATCGATGTCCCCAGTCTGGCCCGTTGTTGTTTTCACACTGCTTCCACCATGAAGCCAGAGGGGGTCAACTTGGTTCGAGAGGATTCCCTCGGCCTTCACTATTTTCGGCCCCCTTAGGCCTCTTTTTTTTTCCGGGTCCTTTGGGCCTGTCTTTTCTTCTGTTGCGCATGGTCCTTCAAATATATTTTTATTATGATGATATTTTAAAAAATGAAATTAATTTTTTAAAATTATCATATTAAAATTATCATAGGGTGATTTTTTGATATTTTTTCAAAAATATTTATATTTTTATTAACAGTGAATATTAATAATTTTTATTGATGAATACATTCTTGATAAAATTAAATAAAAAACGTTTTATTTTAAATTATTTTTAATGTAAAAATAATCAATTTATATTATATTAAATTCCATTTAGGTTAGTGGAATCAATTTTATATTGAATTTTAGTTTTAAAACCCTCTAAAAATATGTGATTTTTTCCCTTTGAAACTCAGTTTTTGTCATGTTTGAAAGAATAATTTTATATTTGATCCTAGAAATTGTGTTAATTGAATTTTGAAAATTGGATTCCATATTCTGAATTAGCATAATCTATATTATCTAGTAAATTCAATTTTATTTTTTACCATTATGAAAATAAAAATTCGTAAAAACGAATAATCCTTGCAATTGTGAAAAATAATTTATCAACAGTTAAAATAATAAAATAGGGGTTAAAATGACTTACCAACTGGTCTATCAACAATTTTCTACCTATATTTCTTTCTTATGACATCTATGTGTGGAGGGTGACCCATTTTAGAGAAATTTGGGATAATCAAAATGTGGTTGTAATTGATTCCTTTCTAGGAATTACCAAACCATTTTCTTAATCCCATCCCAACATCCAAGAGAACATATTTTAATAAGAAGGTCATCATTGGAATTGTTTTGAGGGAAAACCTAAAGAGTTCTTCAAAATAAGAGGCAATGTTCTTAAATGATCATTTTTATTTTATTTCCTCTTCCACCACCTTCAAATATTATTCAATTATTCTAGTATATAACACCTTTATATCATATAAAATAATGTAGTACTATGTTAGTGTAATATCTTATATCCATATCACCTTCCATAAAATCTGAAACAAAATCAGTGATTGAGTGTATGACAGAATACTTCCAAATGAAACAATGAAACTGGTTTTCCATCAATTACTATCATGTTTTGATAAAATATTCATTTTAATTTATATATATATAATTTATGATATATTTATTATTTTTTATTTTTTAAATAACATATATTTTCTTACATTTCTTTCATTTTAAAATATGATAACCTTGCTCATGTGTACGGTGGAGTACCTTCTCAAAAAAGTAATGTGATGTGTTTTACACATGACCTTAAAATGGAAGGTAATAAGGATTAATTTAATAAATATATATTATATATTACAGGATATTTATTTTTAAAAATTAATATATCCCCCAATTTAGTATCCTTTCACTCACTGACTGAGTTAAATTGTTGCGTGTGCATATGTATGACCTACTATCTCCACGACGATATGTGATTTATTTTCCATTTTGAACAGTCAATAATGATCATAAAAATGTATCTAATATGTAAAAATCATATTTATAACATTAATTTAATTATGGATATTATGGGTATATATCCTATACACAATAATGATAACTTTCATGACAAAATATGCATGAGAAAAAATGTAAATTAACACCCAAAATAATAAATATAATAATACATTTTTGAACTAAGGTGTGGTAAAATTAAATAATAGGAGCGAATTAGATATTATTATTATGAATATGATATTTTTATAAACTAATAACATAATTTATACCATTATAATAGATTTTAAGTCCAATTTAACCAAAAGTAAGTGTGAGGTAAGGTATTTTTTCTCAAATTTCATTTCATTGAGACATGATTATTAATATGAACATATTTGATTATAAGTGGTGTACATATTTACAATTTGATTTATTTAACATGAATGATTATTTATTAATTATTATTAATGTTTTTTTCATATTTATTTTACAATGTGTTAGAATATAATTTTACCAAATAGCAAATAATAATTATACAATCTCTCTTTATTTGGTGATTGTCTAATTTTTCTTGAAATAATCACTTTCTTCTTAAAAAAATTCATTGTAAATTAAATGTATCGTAAATATCCTTATTCATTTATGATATATAGGTTTATTTGATTAACTATATAATGGTTTTACATTTTTTTTCTATTAATTTTATATGATTAACTTGGGAAATAATAATAAATCTATATCCTTACACTATAAAGATATTTGATGATAAGACATATTAATTTGAAAAATTAAATAGATTATTAATTAAATAAGACAATATTTGGACATTTAGTTACGAGTGATTCTCAGTTATATATAGGACCTTTATGCATCTACGTGTCTCATGGGAAAATAAAGATGGCCAAAATAGATGGCTTTTTACTTGTAGTTTTAAACTTTTGAGTAAAGGGTCTTGAGAGTAGAATTATCAAGTTGATTAAGACAATAAAATCATAAAAATAATTACAGAATTCATTTATCATATAGTTATTATTATTATTGATTATATTTTCACATTTATATTGTCTCTAAATTCATTACATTATCAGTTTATTGATTAAATAGAATGTGCGTTCAGTTAGTTATCTTTCTATATTGATTATGTATTTTCCCATTTTGATCATCATGTTATTGATTAAATAGAATCGTTGGTCAGTTATTTAAATTTATATATTTATTATTCTATATTTGTTCCTGGAATATTCTGATGTCTGTAACCCTTAAATAGAATTTGATCTCACCCAATGTTTGTTTCTATACACAACGATATGAAGAAGAAATATTTGAATGAGTTTCAAGGATGTAAATCATTTTATCTTGTTATGTATTGTGTTTTATATATACTCCCAATGAATTTTTTTATCGCGTATATATATAGTTATTAATTACTACTAAAATAATCATTCACTAATTTAAATCATTATAATTAACCTTTTTATTTGGTAATTGGTTAGTAGAATTACCATACTCGTTTCACTTGAAACACTAGAGTTTGGGTGATGAAATATATAGATCATTCTCACCATTTTCATCATTAGGTAACTTTTTAAAATAATATTAAAATTCAATTTAATTATTTATTTCTTTTCCAAAAATAAAATATTCACCAGTCTATTTAAGAAAATTTCCTCTATGTATCCAAAAAGCTTCAAGCATGAAAGACAGATATTCTTCTTTTCTCCTGGGGTTTTAGAGATTCTATTGAATTTCATATTTCATTTCATATAAAATAATTAACTATATGGGTGACTAAAATATCAATTTCTTACTTGATAAAACACTGATTCATTAATTCATTAATACTAATGTCCTTTAAGGATAATTCATTTTATCGACATGGTTTAATGACACTAAAGAATCGATCAAACATAATTTTAGGTCGAATAATAATACAAATAGTGTTTCTCCCAAGCTTAGTAAAATTTTCCTTATGGGTACCAATATATTAATAATTACTTTGATTTAGCTAAAGGAACTCCATCTCCATTTTTGTATGCAGAATACAAGGAAAATACTTCTTTAAAAAATATAAAACTCATCCCACTGAATGGATTAAATTTTATCTTTGGCGTCCTATTTTTTATAAGAGTGCACCATTGATCCGATTCACAAAATGATATATGGTCAAAATTGATTTTTATTTATCCAAACGTCGGAGGATGTAAAATATATTATCAATGGTACTAATACATTTCTCTAAAACTAGGGGATCAATAGAACCACTAAAATAATGTGAACATTACCTTATGAATGACTCAATGGAAATTTGTCCCCCAATGATCATTTTAATGTTCAATTGGATTAATATTGTAAGAATTTTTCATGATAATGTAAATTATATTTTCATTCCAAATCCCATGAAATTTTGATTTTCAGGAGGGAAATCATTTCATTATCAACCGAATTCACCATCATTATGTAGTATCTTAATAGGGATGTGATTTCTTGGAAACCAATCACTCTATCCTTCATTAAATATCCAAGACACATTCTTATTTTTATACATATCGTTAGGATATTCACAATTGTTTTCTTACCATATTCTCCAAAGGATAGCAAAACTATTTTCTAACACAAGTTATATAAAACCTTAATTTTCATAATTCATTATTATGTGTTAATTGAGGAATATTAATTCATTTTTACTAAAAGACACCTAAGGATTATAATGGTTTGACATCTATGATAACAAGGATAGATAAAAAAATTAATTATTGTAATACATCATCTCCCACTATGTTATTCACAAATAAAACCTTGCATATAAATTTATCACATAATATATTTTTTCTTAACCTGGGTGATAGAAACATAAGAAAGGATGTTCATAGAATCTTATTGAGGATAATTAAAAGTGATAATAGTTTAATATTAGTATAAGGGTGTTATTTAATGAGAATAAAATTTGAAAAATCATGCCCAATATGTATCATAGATCATAAAATTACATCATGGAATAAATCATGAAA
This sequence comes from Viscum album, assembly GCA_963277665.1. Taxonomy (NCBI): domain Eukaryota; kingdom Viridiplantae; phylum Streptophyta; class Magnoliopsida; order Santalales; family Viscaceae; genus Viscum; species Viscum album. The sequence goes on along the minus strand of OY728139.1, from coordinate 1,083,484,759 downwards.
GACTATAAGGCATGAATCTTAAATGAATAAATAAACATTATCCATAGAATCATAATGTTGGTATGAGATATAGAAATTTGGTATACACATAATCATATAAAATCCTTTACCATGTAGTTAAGGGACATTTTCCAAAAATATCAGAGTGCAATAGTTTTACTCCCTACAATATCTTAGTATTCATGGATTAATTTCAATACTATCATAGTGGAAAATGACCCATATATAACATGACACACAGACAATTCTATTTCGTTTTATCCCATGGGATATCAATATTTACAAAACTAATTTGGGAGATATATAATTACAACCCCACCCATAAAATAATAAAAATCATAATGTTGTATCCCATAGGACGATAAAATATTCATTATATCACACCCAACAAAAATAAAATGTGTTTAAAAAACATTCATCATAGAATAACTCATGCAAAATATAGGGTTTTAAAAACATATTTGCATCAATTTATCATAACATAAATCGTGGAAAAGATACAATTTTTTATAAAAATATTTTAATTATAATAATAACCTAACTAGAGAAATAAAAAATATGTTATCTTGGATCATATACCCATTAAATCTTATAGATCAGAAAATCATGTAATCTTAGATAGAAATTTATTTTAAAATGTCACTTAGAGCACTAACTGGGGAAATTTTAATTTAACACTAGTATTAGGAAAAATCAATTTCATGGAAGTCCATAACTTCATCTCCTAGATGGTTTGATCACTAGTGACGCTAGTATTTTGGGTCCTTTATTAGAAGAATAATTTCAATAATCCTGGAAAATTTCAAACTAATTATACAAGAGGTTGTTTTCATGTTTGGGGAGAGAGTGTTTCATTTTTTAATAACTTTTATTTTTCCACTTAAGACTAGGATAATCAATGGATGGGATATCTTCTTGATAAATATGATTGGTCTTATTCCATTATGTCTCCTAATCCATGGATCTCTATAGGGCCATATATTTTCTATAGAAAATTATTTTTATATTATTTTACTAGTATTAAATAGGATGTTTTTTGTTCTATTTTAGATTATTTTAGGAGTGTTCCATTTCCGAGAGCCATCTCAGAAATCATTTTGTCCCTTATTCCAAAATTCAAACATCCTAATAACATTGGGCAGTTTCTTCAAATCACCATGCTTAGTTTTCCTTAAATTTTTTTAGAGGAAATCATCAGAAAAATATTATCTAGTTATATTTCCTTCTAGGTTTATATAGAGCAACATGGTTTCATCAAAGGGAGATTCATCTATAGAGATATTAGTATAGCTTAGAAAACAATTTGGTATCAAGATAAGAATGTCATTGGATATCATTTAATGATTAAGATTGATATGGGAAAGTCTTATGATTGGATGTGAAATTGTTTCATTATCTATGTTATTATAAATTGTTGTCATTAAAAATGGGTTTGTGATATTGTATTTAGGTTTATTTCCACTCCTTTATTTTCTATTACTCTCATGGGAAAAATATTTGGTTTTCTCAAATAATCAAGGGGTTTGAGACATAGTGACCCAATTTCTCCAAGACCTTTTTTTCATTCATAGTATTTTTTTAATAAGAATATAAATAATAGTTTTGAAGAGAGTTTGATTATTCCTTTTGAAGCTAGGTATGTATTTTCATGAATTTATCATATCTTTATTACGGATGACACAATATTTATTATTAACGAAAGTGTTCATTAATTTAGAAAATTAATTTTGAATCCCTATGATTATTACAATAAAGTTATACAAATTTTTAATTCTAAAAGAGGTTTGTTTTTATATAAAAAAAGTTTCCTCCAAGGAGATCTACTGTTATTCAAGAGAGGAGTGGTTTTTTTGCTCAATATTTTCCTATGGAATATTTAGGTGCTCCTATTTATAACTAGAGGGTAAGAATACATAACTATGATCCCATTGTATTTATAATTATGGGAAGGATCATGAGTTGAAAAAAAAAATTTCTTACTTTGGTGGAGTGATGAATCTAGTCAAGTGTCAAATCATCTATTCTTGTGCATGTTTTATTAGTATGTAGTCCCCCAAATTCTATAATCCAAATAATGAAATTCTTATATATAGTTTCATTTGGGATTCACACTAAGAAGGTGTCATCATTAAGCTAGTGGTATATATATATAAAATACATTTTAAGATAGGGTATTAATCATAATGTAATTGACGAAAAAATGTGGAGTTTTCTGGAAAATTTAGTTTAAGTGGGACATTAGAGGATTCATTGTGGTATAGTTTTATCCAAAGGAATTATGGGGAGTCCCCCAAAAATTGGGCAAATAGAAATGGAGGATACCAAATTTGTATCCCTTGTAGATATTTATTCCTATTATTATGGATAATTATTAGTGGGTTGTTGGGAATGTAAACATTTCTTTTTAGAAACACAACTAGGATGGATCCATTATGATTTCCCTAGGCCATCTAGTCCTGATCATTAGATTCCATCAGGCATGATCCAATCCATAGATAATTAATGTAGTACTCAATGGGGATCAAAATAATGTGTTTTATTATATATCTCTTTCTAAGGACCATGATATGTTCTTCATCTCATATTATGATTTTGGGAAACATACTTTCTTGGTTTTACATAGTATGGTACTTCTTAAATTTAATGAGGACATCTAGGGAATGAATCCATAAAGTAAATACACATCTCTAGAATATATATTTCTAATTTATATGATTTTAAACAATGCTATTCCAATAGATGATATCATTCAACATTTTTTTATTCCATTATCTTTGATGTAAAAATGTTACTGAAATTGAAATATGGAATCTTTTTCTCACTTATTCATTCACAGTGACTCAGATATTCTTTTTGTTTCTTCCATTTTTTTAGATTTATGTTTTCTTTTGGTAAGGAGTGTTTTATTGGTGATTTTTTATTGGATATATAACACACCTTTTTAATAGATTTGTCTGTAGGACAAGGTGTCGGTTGTATTCCCCACCACCATTTTTTGGTCCACCTAGGACTTGCGTAATCGAGTTATCCATTAGGGTATTCGACCTCGACTCCTGTACATCAGGAAAACATATCTGGTTATTATTTCTTAATTTGTGAAGCTTTTGAAGGACATATCATATCCTTAGGCACGTAAAATATTAATTCCAAACCTGAGACTCACATGTGATTTTTTATGGGAAGAAGAGTTATGGTATATGGGATAGTTTCAAGCCTCATGCTCAAGGGTTTAAGATAATCACCTACAGTTCTTGTCCGCACAGAATAATGCACAATGGTGGAGTTGTTTGTTATTATTAGGGATCATTCACCGTTAATTTCTCTAAATTTTTTTTGAGGGATCTTTTATTTTTGTGGAGACTATGGAATTATGTCAAGTGATAAATCTTCAAAAGGATTATTCAATTTCTTAATCTGGATTGGGGATAGATTCTAATGTTTTGGTCAATACATTGAAATAGTAGTAGGATTTCCCTTGGAATATAATTTATCATATCTGGAACTGAAAATATTTACTCCATCTGGACATGATGGTAGTTCACACATGGTGGGATGGGAATATATTGGCTGATTTTTTAACATCTTTTTGTAACTATGATGATATTATTAAGGTGTTTTCTACTCTTGTATCTCTTTATTTTGAATATCCCTAGATTGTGTGAGGGTATTACCACATAATCCATCAATTTCAGAGACATTGAATTTTTTTTATTTGTATATATTTTTTACCTATTTTCCTATATTCAAATAAAAAATTTCAATTATCATTCACTAATAATAATAATTTTTTAAAATCACTATTCTGAATGATAATTGCTTTATTTTTCATGCATGTTTTAGTTTAGTTATTTTGGTCCTTATAAATTACTTATGGTTACATTATATTAGTAATATGTATCATGATATAAATATGATATATATTAATTATATACATGTATAGATACAATCATAAAAATTTTAGATAGGAAAATAAATTACACCATTCATGGATATGGTAAGCCATATCGAAGCATGAACATCATTTCCATTTTGGAAATGAATATAATGATAGAAAGGTAAGTATTAATACACCATGAAGTAATAATATTTCTGCCATATATATCATATATATATATTATATATTATTTCATTAATTACTTATAACCGTCCATGTAAAACTAAAATTAAAAACCCATCAAATCGCTTTGTAGAGCTGATAGCCCAGACGTACACACAAGAGACATTATCATTTTCCAACAGTTCGGAAGGAAATAAAGTTTATGTGACATTAGAATTAAATAATTATAATTGTGTCATAAATATCATATAAGTAATAAAATTCAGACATTATATACATCCAAGATAGGTGATAATGGAAAATGAATTTAATCGGTTCATGAGGTGGTAATATTCCACATATATAATCAAGGGTTTCATTTCCCATTTGATTTATGAGGATATAGATATAGGTTACATGATTAAAATCATAAAATATATATATGTGGGAGATGATTTTTCTCTTTTATTATCATTGTTAGAGAATATATTACATAGGTGGAGGAATAAATTAAATGAAAACGTTTGGTTATGAACAATAAAACTTCTTCATAGAGCCTCTTTAGTCATGTACCTAAAGCCATATGGGGAGGGTATACTAATAAAAATAAGACCACTATAAAGTAAACGGTAAATTAATATATTTTTTATTAGTATTTTTTGAAAAAAATTCTTTTTTATGTGTTAATTGGTTATGGGAGGGGATGTCCATTTATATGTGGGGGATGGTACCCACATAGAAATAACTTTACAATTTCACAAAATAATTAAAAATAAACAATTATTTATTTAAATTTATTATATAATATTTATTATTATCATGTAAAATAATTAATGCATTTTACAAAATTAAACTCAAAAAATTATCATAATTTAATTCAAAAATAAACCCGCAGATGAGATAAAAAAGTAATTTTCCAAAGAAAATCATTTCATAATATTTTAATGATTTTATATAGGAATTAAACATGAAATTGATAAATATTAATTAATTTGTACTGATAATAATATAATTTAACTCGTTTTACTTTTAACACCATCTAAGAAAATAGAATTTGTATATTTTTTATAAGAAAATGTGGTTTAAAAAAATTGTATTTTCACTATACATTAAAATATTAATCATTTTTGAAAATTTTCAAGAAATTAACCAATGAAAATTTTTAATTATTGATTCAATAAAATTAGATCATTATGTGAAATTAACTGCCTAAAAGTGGAAAAAATAATTTTTTTAATTGTTCACAAAAATAAATGACATTTTTTTTGAGAAGAGATATATTTTCAAAGTATATAAAGACCTTAACCATGAAATGTACTTATATTTAAATATTTTGGGATTAAATAAATCCATTATAAAAAATATCAAAAAAATATTTTATTCTTGTTCATAAAACCATATTTAACGGTTTGGTTATATAAGATGTGTTACAATAATAATACTTAATGTATATTGTGGCTCATTACAACTCTATGTTGTGTGTAATGAAATCTATAAAAGAAAATATATTTATTTTACACAATATTATATATAATTTCATTTTGTTATAGTTTTATTGATCCGTAAATAATTTATTGATTATAGGATATGATGGTGATAAATTTAGTGGAAAATTTTAATTAGATCCTGGAAAGATATGATTGAAGGATAAATCCTTTAATTTTTTCTTACTAAGGATATTTTTATAATAAAATTGAAGCTAAAGAGATAAATTATTAGATATTATTCAATATCAGGTATTGATAAAAGATATTATTGATTACAACCCAATAATAATGGATCATCCTTATATGAGATAAATAATAAAACATGGTTCTAAACTACTTGTCACTATTAAATGTAAAAATTTAGAAAAACATATCCACAAAATACTATGTAAAATTAAATAAAAGGATAATATAGGGATAGTTCATTTCAAAAATGATTTGACTATAACTAAAATTTATGGTTTCATGATTTTTTTCTTATATTAATATTATTTCACCAGTAAAGGCACATTGAACTAGAAGAGAAAGAAGATATGGATAATTTTTTTGTATATTAATTTTATTTAAAGGGGTATACATTTTTAAAAGGAAAATTATTCAATTTAAGAAGTGAATAAACCCATATCTTATACATATACACATTTGGAATTTTTCACTCATCTCTAATGGCATGTTTTATAGATCTTATTTTGGAAAGAAATCTTCTAGTTTATTTAATTATCTAATTTATTTATTTCTACATTTTATTTTTCTTAATAAATATTTATTAAAATTTTAAAATTAATCACTTTTATTAATCATATAACCTTATTTACTATAATATGATAATTTATTTATTGACCACTATTTCACAATGATAATTTGTGGTAAAATACTTAATATGGTATAATTTTATACAAATTTATAATCTTTTATTAAATTTTAAGGGGTTTCCAGAAATCAATATGTAGAAAACTATTCATTTGTTAATTTTCAAATATATCCTAACATATCTTAGTTTTAATATTGATAAATAACCCATCATAGTTTTTTAAAAAATTACATTGAGTAGTTAAATTTTCCTCATTCTATTTATGAGGTTTCTGAATTTTTATTTCAACTGGATTTAAAAGAGCTTCCTTGAAGGATTTATTTTGGGTTGAATAACCAATTTATAAAAAAAATGTAATGATAAATTATATAACGTGATGTAAGACTTGGAAATTAAGTGACAAATGAAAATCTAGTTTCACTCTAATAAAATCATTAAAATATTAATGTTAATATTTTCAGGATCTGTTAAAGTCACAATTTACTCTTATGTGAGATAGTCTCAATCCTCCATAGGTTGGCTAATATTTAGAAGGATTATTGATAATTATTTCAATAATACATGAAATTAGTATGTCCATATTTATTTTTACATTAGTTAAAAGATGAAAAAGTAAATATTAATGAGTTGAAATAATTTTGAGTTCAATGTTATGAAAGTCCGTACTGATCTATTTATTATTATGTAAACATAATAAAAAAATTATTCCTTAAAAAATGTTTTAAATTATTAAACTATTATAATTAATTATTTAAAATGTATATTATCTATTTGAATTGTAATTTACTATTATGACGATTTTTTATTGGTTATTACAATTTATTTTCAAGGAAGAATTTATTTTCTAGGTTACTATTTTAATGGATTATTATTAGTGGTTTCAAGAATATAAAAATATAAAACTATTATGAAAAATATATTTTTTAATGAATATTAAATATTATTAATATTTTAATGTTAATATTACAGTGATATATGGTATATAAATTGTATTTGCATTATTTTATTTTTGGGAAATGTTTCTCACAAACTAAATAAATAAGAATCAAGAAGTAAGATATTATTTTTATATGTAGGATTCCAAAGAGTAACTATGTTCAACTGAAGATATATATTTAATTATGATTCAATCTATGATTCAATATATGGGAACATTTTATTATATAATTTTCTTCAAAACGATTTTATTCTTTGAATTGTAATTTAACATCTTCTATAACGAAATCAACAATCTAAATAATTCTTCTCTATTTCTCATAAATAAAAGCATATTATACAATGTGTTGGGGAATGACATATATTATTATTTTTTATAAATTATCCTAGATGAAATATCTTGTTTTTTTAAAAATTAAGTGTCACATACTAATAATTTTCTTTGAAGATCCCTAGATAAAATAATCTTAAAAACTCAACTAACATGCATTTGGTGTTGGTGGAGTGGATTAAGGGATTGACTTGGAAATATTGAACCACCTTAAAATAATTTTTTTTTTCATTAAATTAATTATTATTTATTTAAATTATTTATTGAAATAAAATTGTAACACATAAATCAATAATTGATGAAGGATGTTAAAATGAAAAAAAGTAAATTTTAAAATTCAACTCACCCACTATTGATTCATTTGATATAAGAAATGTAAAGTGTATTCCATCAATTAAAATTTCTTTCTTAACATATATGTATGTTTAATGTTTATATAGTTTCCGATTAAATCATATTATAAGGCATGGTGTATATAAATCTCATGAAACACCTGAAAAATAAACACTATTTTATATCTTTAATAAAAATTTTTATAAAATATGAATAAAGTAATAAATTAAAATAAAAGAAATAATGGGATAAATAACATATGTAAAGAACATTAATAAGATTTTGAAATCATATTTTTAGTTTTCTCACATAAATAATATATTCATAAACACAACTGTAATATGAAATGATTTTTTTTGGAAATTTGCTAAGAGTTTATCAAAAAATAACTATGAGAGAGAAATTGGTTAATGAAATGGGTAGGAGTTAATGGCTATATGTATATATATATTTATTTTTGTAATAAGACTGGTATAATGGGTTAGGATACCTTTGAAAATATTATTTTTATAATATGAACATGATAATCAAAATAGTTAACTGATTGTTATGGGTAACTATGAAAATAAATATAAATTTAAATAAACATAAAAATATGAATACCAAAATTCCATATATAAATATTTAATGTGGTAAATATAATTATTTGGTTCACATAACATTAAAAAAATAAATTTTATAGATTATTTTAACATTATTTATTTAAACATTGTATTTTCTATCCATGTAAAGAGATAAATTTCCCACATTATTTATTTTATAAAATATATTAAAAATTTTCTACTAGAATATTAAAATTAGTATATAAATTTTTTCCATTTTTCAAGAAAACAATGATTTTACGGTGAATGTTAATGTAAAGCCCATTGGGTTTTGATAAACATTGATTATAATTATTATAAGGTGTTTCTATATTTATTGGGAATTTTGTGGTGATAAATAGCTTTATAGGGGAATGTTATATGATTGGGGAGGGCTACAGTGTGGATAGAAAAGCTGTGACATGGACTAGCCAACTACATCATGGAGTTTGGTTGGAGTAATTTTGGAAAAATTTCTATTTCAGCAAATATTTTCATCTGATAATGGCTGCGAAATATGAAATTTAAATTAATTGGTATGGAGGTTTAGGTTACCCTTTTAGTCATAGAGGGGTTTGATTATGTGGCTTTTCTAAATTTTGGGTAGCTTTGTAGTGGGAAGTAGACTAAAGCATAGTTTACTTTTTGTAGTGTAGCTCTTGGGCATAGGGATCTTGGATTTTTTATAGTACCATATCATGAAAAATAGTATATGAGGCAATGTATGAAAAATTATTCATGGAAATTATTTGACCAAAGATGAAATGGAATGGTTCCTTACACTACATTGTGGCATATCCCCCTTTCATTAGTTATGTGATGGGGTCATCATGGATACACCATTTCTTTCATAAACACATACTCTCTATAAATACCCAAATCCCTCTAAACCTTATTTTTATCTATATTTATCTTTTAAACCCTAAGTTACAAAAGTATTATTTTATAAGGACTATGAATACCATTATTATTGAATTTCAAACCCTATGTCAGGAGATCAATTCTTAGTGGATTCTCTCTATTCTTGAGGTATGTATTTTTATACAATGGTTAAAATTCGTGATTTATTTTATGTTATTGTATAATTATATTGAACCATTTATAAAAATGTATGATTTTATATCTAGGTGAAATGACTTTATGAAATAAATTTTAATGGGGTTTTCTTTGAAAGTATATTTGGACACACTCGGTGTTCGCGAAAGGTGGTTTGGAAATATAAAAAGATTCTCAAGCAAGGAAGCATTGAAGAATCACTATGAAATAGTTTTTTAAATGGGTATAATCGTTTTCAATGGTATTTTTGGAAAACATATCACATTAAGAACCTTGGGGGCACCGAGGAAAGGAATTTTCTCTTTAGTGTGTCAAATACCATTAGAGGGTTTGATATTGACAGAATCTGATTGAAATCAATATAGTATGGTTTTTTGTAATTTATGGATTAGTGTATTCATTATATGTTTAAGTATTCATTCCAATAGACTAGATCCCAAATATTATTATTTCATATACACATAATGGTATCTTTCATGGGTTGTTGTTGAATTATTTATTATATTAGGTACCCATGTTTTTTCTTATATATTCCTACTTTTTCATCTTTACATAATGTATTCCTTAATTATGTGAATATGGAAGGATTTTATAGAAATCTAATGTATGTTTGAAAAAATGTATTCACTTTAAAAAAGGCATTATAAACATGAATTGTTATTAAATATATAGATAATGCTTTCATGATATTAGAATTTTCATGGGTTCTTGGTTGAAATCCTACTAGGATTTAGGATCACATGAAACATTTTTTTAGACATTTATATAATAATTTTTTTAGTTTTTAAGTAAAGGGAATGTCATCATGTATTTTTTTTATTTCTCTTGGTTGGAATATCCCTCTTAGTGGGATTGTTTGGTGGTTACAAATGGTCACTTGGAGACTCGTTTTCGTCTTTTCATGGTAACATTAAGATTTTTCACATTCATCATGCCATTTTCTATCACATTGATATGTATTCTTATTCCACGTTTTGATCTGTTCATTCGATTATTATACTTGACACTTACATTGTTTGGTTTCACCTCACCTTGTAAAATATCCTTTTGGTTGACTTATTCTGTTTACATCGATTGAATTGTTACAATTTTTTATGAAATATATTAGCTTTCCGAATTTTTTATGACACTTCATGTATATTATACGAAATTGAATCAATAAGAAAATTCACTTGAGTGGGTCTTCCATGTGGTGAGGTGCAATAAAAAAAGAAATCTTTCATGTATAACTAAATATCAAATATAGTACAATTTTGACGAAAATAATAAATATCCATGATAAATAAAAATCAAATACTAAATGGATAGACCTTAAAATTAAAACAGTAAAATAAAAACAGGTCTCCATTTGACCAACCATCCCCTCCAAAACATTCTTCTATAAACTTGTTGAAAACAATAGAGACTAGAAAACCGAAAAAGGTGGTTTCCTTTACATGAGTTCTTAAAAAATCTATAACATTACGAAGGAAAATGTTTGGTGTAAGCATAAATGATTAGATTTATTTATCTAATGAAACTATAAAAACATTAATATTAAAAATGTGGTAGTTTTATCATTATAAAAAACAATTTTAGAACGCATTATTACAAGATAATATCATTTCATCAATCATCATTTGGTTTTCTAAGAAATTACATTCATATTCATGAAGAAAATAATAATAAAATTATATATAATATAGAATTAATGAATAATCAACTAACCATGGATACACCATAAGATAGGAATGTGATAAAAAAATCATCAAATAAACCAGCATATTATAAACAAATCATATATGAATAAGTACACCATTTTTGTTATAACCGAGGGGAATTTATATTATACCTAAAAATAAATCCCCAATATATAGAAAAAGTGGATCATAGTGGTATTATATATTATGTCCTTAATCACATTCAGGTGAAATAAAACCTCTAGTGATTTTACACACACTAATGTGAAAATTCTATTCCACACACATCTAGTGAATCCCAATGCAGTAAGATTTCAAAAAACCATTTAAAAAATATGATCATGATTAAAAAATATATTAGTATCCTCTTCCATGAATTAAAAATTATTTCAAAACTAATAAACCATTTAATCACTTCCTTAAACACATGATGTGGAAAAATTGGTATTTAAAGTTAAACAACTTTAAAATAGCTATTTTTTTCTGATAAAACTAGAATGACCACAAATCAATAATTTCAAGAAATAACCCAACATAATTTACATGAACATAAAGAAATTAAATTATTAAAACCATTTTATAGAGATTCATACCTCAAAAACATATGTATAAATAATCACCTTCAAAAAATGAGATCAAGAAAGAGTATATTAAGACCTTATAATCCTAGATCCATAAGAAACAACACAAATCCACTATCAAACTAATTAAATATATAATATATAGCCCATTCTGGTTAGAATGAGAAAAAATAAAATGATATCTATAAATTATCTATAATGAAAATGAATAATTGAATAAAAACACAACATACTTCAATGCGAAGTGTCAAAAATAAAGGAATTTTTCTGATAATCCCAATGAAAAATCCTCAATATTTTTATGGGAAGATTTATGTCAATATAATGAGGAATAGGAGGATATAGTTAACAAAATCATTCAGGTAAAAAAATTTAAAATCCATGTTTTAATTTTTTAGAGGTCCGTTAATGATTAAAAAATGTGCATAAATAGAGTGTGGATACTTTCCCTTAGAAAAAGTAGTCATAGAATTTCATGAAGATTGGTCAAATTGTTAGAAACCCATTATTAAACATGGGACACCGCTGTACAATCACAAAAACACCCACATTTTCTCCTTGGTGAGCCATATAGTTTTTTAACCATTCTCAAACCCTGCATAAATCCTCTTTCACCTCACATAGTTATATTACATGGTTAACCCATAGTCAGTATTAAACATGAAACAACCCTATACCAGGCCTAAAATCTATATAATTTTAAATTTTCAACTCATGTTTCCTTGAAACCTATATTGTGAATTCAATTGAACATCCTAGATTAAATTAAAGAGAACCAATGATTTTGTGGGTCCCACAATTATCCCCACCATGAGAGATTTATGTCCCCAAAATGTTCACCAGAATCTATTCTCAAAAAAGGGAAGACAACTTCTTAGTCATCAGAAAATATCAATCCTACATCCCATTGATATTATATATGAACTCCCACAACAGACATACCAATGGGATCATTTAACCATGTAGTACCATATCATGGAGATCGATAATTTAAACTTGTTTGTCAAACATAGTGGTGTTGGGATCAGGATCATCAAATTCCCATTCAATCACATGGGAATGATCTTGTTGGTACCTCCTTGGCTAGGAAACATGAAACATGTTGTGAAGTGTCTTCAAAAAAGATGTTATTTCCAACTAATATGACACATTTCAAATTATTTCTTTGCACTCCAAGGGATATAAAAATATCAGTGAAAATTTATCATGCTTACCCAATAGATGGTGTCCCACCTGAGGTGATACTCGAAGAAAGACATGATCACTAACCCCAAACACTTGTGATAGAGGATAATATCCTTCATTGGATTTCAAATGACTCTCTACAATAAAAAATCTCTTCTAGATCAACTGCATCATTTCAATAATTTTTAAACAAGGATTTTTTCCACAATGGATCGTTCTCCCAACTCTACCTTGCACAGTGGAGATCTACATAGCCTCCCATATAATGTATTTAGGGGTGATACCTTTATAAAATAAGGATAAATATTTTTAAATTAAAACATTACTATTGGGAGATTGGTTTCCCAATAAATAAAAATATCTTGCATACATGCCCAAAGAATATCCACATGAACCTAGATATCTCTTTATGATTTCCTATCTATCTATGGATTATATTCCATGTTCAATTTCAACATGGAACCCATTGCATTTTTCAAAACATTATAGAACCTGGATATAGAATTCAAGTTACTATTTTAAATAGTCACTAATAATTCCCCATAAACATTATAATTCCCCATACATGCAATCCTCAAATATATTTTACCATCATTGTATCCTTCATGGGTCAAAAAAGTGATGATTTTGTTAGTATATCAATTATTATCCAAATAAAACTCTTAGACTCAGTGTCTATGGTAATCTAATGATGAATTTCATTTATATCTCATCATAATTCAGTACCATAATTCTAAAATGCTATTATAAAGTATCACATCTGCATTTATATGCTTTAGTTCTCTATTAAGCAGGGCATTGTGGAAAAAATTATATAATCGACCATCTCATCTGCAACACCCAATATCAATGTCTTATGTTGTTATATACCTTGGTAGTACATGTGTGTATGGACCAACAAGACTAGCTCCCACAATCCTTTAAATCCTCCCTTTGTGAACTTATAATGAACAAAATACACTTGAAATATAAAACGCCACTAAGAGAACCACACAACATACCTGGGGTCTCCCAACAATTAAGTATTTTACTTAAATGCTATCAGTTAGTGTCAAGAACCTACTTGATCTGAACTCACTCATAGAATGAATACACTAACTTCACTGAATCTAATAAAACATTATAACTAACTCTTCCACTCCCAAGATCTACTATGAAGAATCACATTAGAGACCACCCACCCACTATGTCCTTCGTGAAATGGGTAATGAATTTTCTGCTCAATGGATCAACAAAAACATTTCATTTTCTGATATTAAAGGCAATATCATAAAAAATATACTGAAGATACTCAACTGAACATCTCTATCTCGAGGTCAAATCCCTCTAAGTGAAAATATACTTCAGGATATGATAATTTAAAAAAACATTAAATCAATTCCAAAAAAATATAGTTGTGACACATTTTGAGTGTGGGAATCACCACTTCCAAATAAAGATCATTGGTAGGGAACTTCATATCAAGAGGTAATAAATGTGGAGACCCATAAGCCACAATTTATTTCCCATTCCTTAAGAAAACCCCTAAATCTATACTGAAGGAATCATAAAAAACATTATAACCGGATCCATGTTCCATAATAATAAAAACTGAAGTTAAATATAACCTCGTATTCAATTCCTCAAAATATCTATATCATTTTTCATCACAATCAATATGCACACCCTTTCAAGTCAAATATGTCATAATATATGTAATCGTGGATAATTCCTAACCAAAACAACTATTGTAACCTTCTGACCCCTAGAAGACTAAAATATAAAACAAATTTCTAGGATAGTACCAAGATATAACCACCAAATTCTTTTCAAGATTCAATAATATTTCCCTATAATATAAGAATTACCCCATAAAAATTACATCATGGATATAAATTTCACATTTGAAAAGAATACCATAGATATGAAATTACCTAATATTTTTGTGAATGATATCAAAAATCATTAATGTGTTCCTCCATTGACTTAGATTACCTTAAAATATCATCTTTTACATGACCATGAAAAATATAAGAAGTAATGAAATATAAGATTCATCAATTCCAAAAGTACCATAGGATATTTAGTGAGACATAATTGCATATCAATATCCTCAGAAATCCTATAATTTATCATAAATACTTTATTAGGTATGTCTTCTAGTAAAATTTTCATCTTGTGGTACCCTATCCGAATGTCAGTTCATTAAAAACCATAAACCCCTCCCTGTTAATCCATGATATCATCAATCCTTTGTAAGGGATATATATTATTAACAGTAACCTTGTTAATATTCTGTAATCCATTCATATTCAAAATCATCAGTCTTCCTTTACCAAAAATTGGGTCTCTGGATCCCATGTTGACATTCTAGGATGAATAAATCCCTTAGCATCAATGTCTGAAAGCTAGACCTAAAGTTCCATTAACTTGATAGCTTCAAAATCAGAAGATGAAACTAGTTAAATAGTAAACCTCACCTCTCTCTATGGTGGGAAAAAAATATTCTGAAAATCCATTAGAGTATGTACACAACACATTAGAAAGATGAATTCCCAAATAATTATTAAACAACATGAAAAAATCTCAAAAAACATACAAGATAGCATCATAGTATTAAAATATCATGGCACATACATCCCAATATAGAGTCACACTCAACTTGAAAAACCTTATTGGCCCCATTATATGATAAAAACTCAACATGAAGGTGACTATAGTTGATCTAGGACACAACATTGATCAACTAGTTCATTCCAATAATCACGTTGAAGACATCATGATCAAGAACTATGAAATCGTAATCAACTTCAAAGTTGACTATCATCACCCAACACATGGGAAATTGGAAACCTTGTTTAGAACTCTTTCCAAATGTAATTGAAAGATCCAAAAAATAGTATAACCACTGATAATGAACCCAAAACATCAATAAAATTTGATGATATAAATTAATTATTAGTACCTATATCAAAAAATAAATAGTACCATATAAGTAAAAATAAATATTATTCCTCTAACAGTTGACGAACATACTTAAAATCTGTCAGGTGAATGATCTTCCACATAAACCACTCCATTTATTGACCCTCATAGAGATTTATTAGCTATATAATCACCCCCTTTGTCTAAAACTAAAACGGACCACCATTGGAATAATTATTACATATCTTAGAACCCTTGGTGAAAGAGGATCTAGCCTTTCTACCTAGGGATATCCCTGTAAGAAAATCCTATAAATGGATAGATTTTTCATTATGGTGACACATTTTGGGAGTCTCCATTCAGTTAGGCATGGATTGAAAAGGCCTTACTTATTGATAGTTAGAAAAAATATTTTTTTCCAAATGAATCCCTTGATACTAGTCTTGAAGAAAAGTGAGCACAATTACACATATTTTCATTGTCAAAAGTCACCACCTAGATTACAACTACCCCAATTAATGCTCTAACCCAAAATTTTCACCTAAATATGATTGCATCTACTGTTTCTTATTTATCGACTACATCCAGGATTGTATTAGGGAAATTAGAATTATCATTGATCATATGTCATCATTTATCACCATCTCAAACCTTGGAGATTTTATGTAATCATTAGTAACAAGATCTGAAGCTAAATTTTCCAACATAGTAAAAAAGGTGTAATACACTAGAATAGTATTCCCCCCTTGATACAAAGATAGAAAATCCTATGTATTTTCCACATGAAATTATTTTATATAAAACTGGTAGTAAATATTTTCTTGATGGAATTATATGTAATATACCCATGAAACTTATCTTTCACAATTGAGTCTGACTACATCTTTAAAAATACTTCAAGATTATATGTGAAAAAACCCACCTTAGTTTCCCTATGATGGATCAGTAAGGTAATGATCATCACAATACACTCAAGCCATTCCATAGATCCATATGGTATTTTGTTAATAAGGAATATGGGTGGATTCTTCTTGGTAAAATCTGATCCATGATGCACCACCCATCCCATGTTTCTTCCAACCACTTGACTTAGATTTTAAATGGTTCAAATTATAGCTCCACTAAATAATGTTCCTCTATATTATTTTCCTATATAAATTTCATCATATATTATTCTCATGGATTTAGAAGATCTATACTAGGAGTGATACTCTAAATGAAAAATGTTAGAATCCAATCATCATGAGATAAAATTGAAAAATCAAAGGACCGTGTTTAAGAATCCAAATTAATTATTCTAAACAAGAAGTATTTAATGAATTATGAATTCATTAAAGAAAGAAAAATATCATAAAAAAGAATAGTTCAATTTACATTATACCCACATTTATTCCATTCCATTGACCTCAAACACTAATTCCCATTCTTGTTAAAAATTCATGAACTGCATTGGAAATTTTTTTAGACACAAAATGAGCTAGGTAAGCACCCCCCAAACTTATTACTGAAATCATGATGTTCCTAAATCATGTCTACCCAAGACATAAAAAACAATATAATATCAGAACACCTCAATCCAGGTATTCAATATTATACCATTATATAACTATTGTATGTAGGTTAACTAGAAATATTCACATTAGAGAGTCTGTCACATGTTTTAGTACATAGATTTATTATTAGTCTCATGTATAACTAGTGATTAAAAATAATTTGGAATTCAGAAATTGTACAAATATCCATGATGCATACAAAGTCAATATCTTCCAACTAAACCAAAAAATTAAAACATGATAATACCAAAAAGTATATATTTGACCAAAAAAATTTCTCTAATACATCGTGTTATGAATATAATTAAATAATGAGAAGCTTGAATGCTACAAAAGCCCTTCTATTTACCCAATTCTTACAAAAAAATATCTACAATTGACCAAAAGAAATATTATGTTGTGAGTAGAAAATCCTATTATGATTTAACCCATAAATCTATACAAATTATTATATAAAAATGCCTATGTTCTAGATTTAAAAAAATTCATTTATAA
Organism: Viscum album; assembly: GCA_963277665.1. Lineage (NCBI taxonomy): Eukaryota > Viridiplantae > Streptophyta > Magnoliopsida > Santalales > Viscaceae > Viscum > Viscum album. The sequence goes on along the minus strand of OY728139.1, from coordinate 1,083,466,791 downwards.
ATAATCACTTTTATATGATACACCTATTTTTTAAATCATCTATTATTTTATTAAAACACAATTTATTATTCACAAATAAATGGATATTAAAAGTACATATAATAAAGATTTGGTGAATAATAAACAAATCATGGATTCAATATAAGAAAATCATATGAGAAAATAACCATGAAATAAACATTCTTATGAGAAACCAATCAAATATGTAAAAAGAAAAACATTTTGGATCTAAACTATGGGGATTCATATTAGACCAGAAATGATATACCAAATATTTGACAAATGTGTTTCTAAATCATATAAACTATTGTTTATTTACAAAAACATAAGTGGCGCAAAACTTCTAGTTGAATAAAACCCACTAAAGTGAAATGTATAATTTTTTATGAACCAATGGACACAGACTATTCTCTATTTTATAAAATAAAATTATACAATATGTTAATAATTTATAAAATATTTTCATATCCATGAATACATACATCTATTACTAAAAACTAATTTTAAAACCAAAACCATCACCTACTAATTTCAAAAAACACATCATGTGCACAAATCTAATTTTAATGAGAAACCCCTTTAATATATGTGAATATTTTCCAATAAAATCATTGAAACCACAAGTCCATCAATTTCAGCATACAACTTAGCTAAATTTACATTTACATTTATAAATTCATTGTTAAATTTTTTTTATTGAGATACTAGCCTCATGAACAGAGGGAAAACCAATAATTTATTAAAAAAATAGTTTAGGAAAGAGTATATTAGGTTCTCACAATCCTAGATACAAAATACACTACATTAATCCTCTATCAAACTCATTATATTTGGAATTGATAACACATTAGGTCTCCAATTAGTCATGAATACAATAGACTTAGCAAGGATATAAACATAAACGGTAAAAACATATAATAAATGAAACATAACATGAAGTATTTTATCAATAATTAAGTAATTCTACTAAGAATCACAAATAAAAATACCTTATGGTAATAGGGAAGGATTGGGTTAATAAAAATGAAGTTTGGTAAGAGATTCATTAGAAAAATGACAAAGAGAGATGGTTAAAATCATTGTTTTAAATGTTTAGAGTTGTGTGCATGGTTAAGTCACATGTTTAGAATATTTTTGTGCCAATAATTCTTTGATAAAATAACATATAAAAATTTTTCACATAGTTTACAAGATATATGAATAAAGGTTAAACAAACCATACTCAAATTTCGTGACAAACATAAACTATCACCTAGACACTTGCCTAGTCTCCTTGTTGATTTATATGGTTTATTTAATCATTATCAAACCTTGAAAGTATAGTGACCTAAGACTTTTACATATAGCATTACAATATTTTATGTATAATCATATATCAGAAAACAAGCTAGGGATCGTAAAGTCTAGTGTCTTGGAGGACTAGGTATATGAAACTAAAAACATGGAACTATAGAAAACATTTCTCTACTTAAGATTAATATTGAGTTCAAAACGTCCATTGTGCTAAAACATCTTCATAGGGTACCTAGGGAACACATGAACAATGGGGTAAGGTAAATAACATAGAAAGGGGCTAACTATAAGAACAATGCATTAACACAAGGGATAGAAATCAGGAATGATAGTATACAAAGACATGTAACATATAGAATCATAACATATAAACAAATAATCATATAAAAATGGAGTCATAATAATGTTTCCAAAACATAAAACATTTCATTATTGTGACTCAAGGATAACCACCAAGACCTTTTAACATAGTATCACAATCCATGGCTAACAGCCAGGATTGTCGCACATAGTAGCACAAGCCAAGGCTAATCACCAAGACCATCGCATATAATATCTCACAAGACTGAACATTACCCCATGAATTGGAGTTATATCTGGTTGAACCCATCTTAAAATTTCATGATTATGTTTACCACATAAATAAACATATATAATCAATCTTACATAAACAAAAGGGTTACCCATGGAAGCAATTTTGAACCATAATCATGTCAAAAAGAATTACAAATGGGTGTATCAAGAAATTATACATGACATAAAAGAATATAACATAAATGGACATTAATGATATAAAATAGGAATATAACATTGTAATTTATTTCTAAATAACTAAAAAACAATGTGAATATATTATTTAATAATTTTTTGCATTAAAACATTTTTGTGCAGTTTTGAGGAAAATACTATAGAGCCTTTAAAATAGAAAAGAGAATGATCCTTTATATAGAATAATATGTGAACAATGAAAGATTTTATAAATAAAAAATGTTTTTTATAAAGATAATGGTGGCTTAAAATAGAATATATAATGAACTTTAAATTGGGAATAAATTTGGGGTGTTCCTTAAAACCAGTTTTCTTATTGAGATGTATTGAGGGGAGAATCACTTAAAACATGTATATCCCTGAAAGATAAAGATAAAATAGTCTTTGATAAATGAATTTAGTACATGTACACATCATTTATCATATTTAAACAAAATATATGATAAATTAAATTTGGTAAAATAATGATAATGTAACACAAAAAAACAAAGGAAATAGGGTGGAATCCCTTAATGATTATCGGTATGGTACTAGTTGTACATAATCAAGATTAAAGTGGGAAAATGGGGTTTATTATAACTTATAAATCATGAAGTATGTATTGGGTAGTTGAGAAATGATACCTCATAATTAGGGATTATAGATAAACAGGCATATTGTAGTGGACATTCTTGAATAAAAGTGAAGTAGAGAGGAACTCTTACCTTAAGTCTGATGGTGTTATCCACATGATATTAATGACCAAAATCCTAAAATTAGGTACATGAATTAGTAATGATAGAACCAATTTTACATGTTAGTGATTTATTATAACCCTTTTTAGTTCATTAATAACCATTTTTATTTTTTATGTGGTTCAATTTCATATTTCGGGTTCATTAGTTTCCTTGATTTTAATGATCTGTTCACTTATATCCCTATTCAGACACACATGTATGATGATGGTGGTCATCCTTAATTGAAGTTATATAACATGAGTGACCATTGAAATATTACGTGGTTTTAAAATTCATTTGGATATTTGGATTGATGGTTAATCATTATATAAAACATTAAGGATAAATTCCTAGATTAACTTGTCTATTTTTTCTATAATTTGCAAGTTTTATATTTATTATTTTAAATTGATTGTGAAGAAGGATTCCAGAAAAAAAATCAGATAAAATACATATATTATAGTTTGGTTCAACTGTAAAATTGTTTTATGACCAGAATATAAGATGGTAATAAATATTGATATATTGTCATCCTTGAATGTGATAAATTAACACATATTAGATGATGTTTTTTCCTTTGTATAAAACAAGGTGAAAGGAGAGATTATAATGAATTATTCAATTAGCATAAAAAATTTACAATAAATTTATGTTACTGGAGTTATCATAACATTTTGGTGAATGGTTGTGTGGAGAGAAAAAACAAAAAAAAAGAACTTGAAAGAAAATTAACGAATCAGGAAGAGGAATTTACCTCTTGCATTTATCTCCTATGAGAACCTATTACGGGGAGTGGGTTTGGTATTTTTAGGGGACCACAAGATTATGGACTCGGGTTAGGTTCCCGAGGAGATATTTAGGAAGAATATTTTAAAGGCTTAAGGTATGATAGGAGTGAAGAGAAGAGAAGAGTGTGGGTGGTTTATATAATGGATGGGAGGAGTGTTTTATTAATATTTTAATCATTTCTTTATTATATTCTCATAAGAAAATAAATAGTTATGATTAAGTGAGAAAAATAGTAATAAGTTCATTTTAAGTCGAACTAAGGTTTCTTACATCATCCATGATGCTAGGAATAGTCAATTTATCTTATAACATATTTGTATGGTAAATTATGGAAATTCCCTATTCATAAACAATTCGAGTATTTTAGAAAAATCCCAAAAATTCACCCTAACCATTTTTTGAAGTTTAGAATCCAAAACTAAAATTAATTTTAAACAAATAAAATTCTAAATATGATTATTATTGTATTTTATTATGATCATAATTTTCTTGAGAAATACTGATTTTAAAACTATAACTGAATTTATAATGCTTTCAATAATTACATAAGGTCTTATTAAATTATCATAAAAACATAATAAATAAATTTTTTAATTTATGAATATAATTTAGGATAATTAACTTTTTTTAATGTTAATAAATTAATTATAATTAGTTATTTGTGACATAAAAAAATACAAATAATTTTACTATGGTCTTATTATCAAATATAAGATCCCTAAATTTTATTTATACATTCATGGATGACTTTAAAATTATTTTCATAGATTTATTATTCATAAGGGTAAAATTATTTTTAATAGGTGTAATTTTAATATTCATAAGGATAAGTTACTATTAACCAAAAATTATGTTTATCTTATTTGACTCTAAAAATCATACAGATCGCACCTTTGCACAATATATTTTAGAAATTCAAATCAGAGAAGTGGAAAATTTATGTTTAAAAGTAATATAGTAATTAGTACTTATTTTTGTTGTAATTTGATGATATAATTTTAAGAATCGAATTTCTGTTGAAAAAACATTGAGTTGTTATTTTATTCCCCATTTATGAAATTTCACCGTTAATTTTTTTTCCTTTTTACATTCTATGCCATAAATAGGTGGGGGTAATTTTCCATCATTGCATCCTTGAGTTCCCATGCCCCCACTTTTTACTTATAGTTCCACCATAGGACATTGTCTTTGTGAGTAGTCTTGTTATGCATTACATTGTCCCTATGATCAATGATCTTCAATGGAAACTCCTCCTAAGAAAGATCATCGTCCAACTGTACCACCTCTAAAGAGAGTACATGAGAAGGATATGGTATGTGCATCCTTAAGAGGGATAGATGGAATACATAATGTACATTAGAAATGGTAGGTGGAAGTGCCATTCAATAGGCCACAACTCAAACATGATCAAGAATATAAAAGGGGATGATGTACTAGGGACATAACTTTCATTTATTCTCAAACCACATGACCTTATTCTATTCACATATGCATAGAAATACCATGTCTACAACTTTGAACTCAAGGTATCATAGATTATTTTATTCATAACACTTTTTCATCATTGGGATGAATTGATGTGATACGGAATGGTTTTCATATTATCTACAACTTCTTCACCTATTTTTGGTCCTAGAAGATTATGCTCACCGACATTATCACAACATGTCCGTGTTCTGTGAATTTTCACAGAAAGGGCTTTGTGTAGAACCATTAAGACTCTTGAGTGGAAACTGTTGTTATAGGATAATTAAAATAGTGGAAATGATGGCCTAATCCACTTTTGAATCCTATAAAACATACTCTAAACATATCTTCTAGTTTCTAAATAGATCACTCGAACTGGACGTCAGTGTGAGGATGATTGGCCATACTGAGGTTTAGTTCAATGCTTAGTGAATGATGGAGACATTTCCAAAACATCTAGGTGGATCTCAAATCTTGATTTGATACAATAGATAGTGGAAATAGATGCATCCTTATCACCAAATTGATATATATTTGTGCGATTTGATCCAATAAAAAGTCATCTTGAATTGTGACAAATTCAGTTTTCTTTGATAGATGATCCACAATGACCCATATAGAATTACTTTTTCAAGATTCCCTTAGATGTCAAGTGAAAAAGTCCATGGTTATGTTTTCCCACTTCCATAATGGTATGGGTAGTGGTTGTCTCACCCCCTTATACTTCTGCATTTCATACATCACATGTTGACATACCAGGCACATTGATGTATACTCAACAATCTCTTTCTCCATATTGGCCCACCAAATGTTCTCTGGGAGATCTTATACATCTTCGTGCTTCCTGGGTGAATGTAGAATGTTGAGTTATTTACATAATTCAAAAGATCATTCTTTATCTATAGATTAGATTTTATACATAATCATGACCCAAACCTTAGGAATCCATCCTTTCCAATCATAAACATAGTGGATTTTCCATTTCTAATAGTGTCCACACTTTTCTAAATTTCCACATCATTTATTTGACAACCAATTATTTTATCATTGAGGGATGGTTGATCGATAATTTGAGAAAGTATTGATGGTGTTCCTCCCATAATGATCCCCATGTCTATTCTCTATAAGTCTAGGAATATCATATCATTTTCAATTATTGTCTTTAAAAATGATACAAGATCCTTTCAATATAGAGCATCTGCCACCTTGATTGCCTTACCAGGATGGCAGTGGATTGAGATGTCATAATCCTTGATGAGATCTATCCATATTTGATGGTTCGTTATATTCTATTTTTTGGGAATATAAATTTGATACTTTTCTGAAAAAAAAATATATCATGATTCTCCCCATAGAGATAATACTTCATGAAATTTAACAAAAATATCACAACTGCCTACTCCAGATCAGGTATAGGATAGTTATTCTCATGGGTTTTCACCTTCCTTGAGGGGTAGGCAATCCATGTATCATTTCATATAAACAGTTATCCTATGACCTTATTTGAATCTTCATTTTACCCCACAATGTGTTCTCCACTTGTTGGGAGTGTGAGTACTAGTGCAGTGATTAGCCACTTTTCAACTCCTTAAATCAGTCTTCACAATCCGAAGTCCAGAAAAACCTCACTCCATTTTTTCAACCAATTAAATGGGTTTGAATATTGTGAATAGTTATACAAAAATCATCAGTAATACCCAGATTGACCCAAAAATCTACGGATCTCAATTACAGATACTGTTCAAGACTACACTTCAATCACTTTCTCTTCAAAGGGTCCACAAATATCCCATTGTCGGTGATAACAGGCCAAAAAATTGATACATCCTCCATCCAACACTCACATTGACCATAATTTCCAGACAACTTGTCCATTCATGTATTCATTAGCATAGTATTCAAATAATCTCCATCTTCCCCTTTTCCCTTATAGTAGATCAAAATATCATCGATAAATACTATCAAAATTTTTTGAAGGTAATCTCAAAATATTCTATTCATTAAATCCCTGAAAATTTCAACAGAATTAGTGAGTTTTATTGGAATCACTATGAACACAAAGTATCCATAAATCATTTGAAAGGCTATCTTGGGAATATCTTCTTTCCCCACCATTAATTGGTCATATCTCAACCAAGGGTCCACCTAAGATAAATAATTGGCCCAACGATGCTGATAGAACAAGTCATATATCCTTAATAAGGGATAATTATTCTTTATTAGGACTTTATTGATCTCACTATAATCAATTTAGAGGAACATTCATCATTACTTTTAGAGGACGAGGACTGGTGCACCTCCACGGTGAGTCACTCAGTCGTATAAATCCATTCTCCATATTTTCTTGTAACTTCTTCTCCAGCTCTTTGAGCACAACGATGGTCATTCTATAAGGTGTCGATGATATATGAAGAGATCCAAGAATAATTTTAATTGAGAACAATACCTCTCGATCAGTAGCAAGACTAGGAGACTTTGTAGGTAATACTTCAGTGAAATCCCCCACGATGGGCATGTCATCATGAATGATTCTCTTTTTTGCCTAAATAATTTGACCTAGAAATGATTTGTAATAAGGAATTAATATCCACACTAGAGATAATGATTATAAATGAGATTAATTTTCCTCCATACACTTGAAAAGAATTGGAGGATTCTCAGGGATGTGAAGAGTGATCTCCCTTTCCTGATTGTTGATGGTGTCCTTGTATAGAGATATCTAATCCTTTTTCCAAGATAGCGTTGAACTCCCCTAAATAAAGTATGACATGATTTTCTGGGACGTTCATTCTCTAAATGTTAATGGGTGTGGAGTTATATACCATGGATGCAATAATAACCACATTCAATATTCTCACAAATAACATACCCTCTATATTTTGAGGTATTTCTTGAATAGTTCTATGAATCCTACAATATATGAAAGAACGTGTAGAACAAGAATGAAATAGTACATTTACTATTATTTAATGAATAAATAGCATACCTATTACCACATCATTGTCTGACTCCACATTAGTAGTAGTAACAGCATAATCCCTTTCTTTTTTCCTTAAAGGTTGTTTTTGATTTCCTACGATAACACTTGGATAAGAAAAACATTTTTCATAATGACCACATTCCCTGTTATTATAACACTACACAACTGGATGAGAATTTATCTGAACCTTCCATTCATATTTCAAATTAGCTGGATTCTTCATATCTCATCAATAGTTTTTAGCCAGATGTCCCAACGTTCCACATTTCAGGCAATTCATGATTCCCTTTAGATAGTTCCCACGATTCATCTTCCCAAAAATTTTACGTGTGGGATGGTCGGGCTTCATTCCATTATGGAATTATTTTATGGAACTACTCATATTAGATTCTATTTTCCTCTTACATTCTCTATCCCCATGATACCACTGAGAGTCTATGATCTCTATTTCATCATTGAGGGAAAAACTGATAATCTCCTCATAATGGTCAATTTCTCGAATCACCTACACTTTTCATAGAATCAAGTTTGGTAAAAAAAAGAAGAGATCCACATTGATTTCAGTTTTCATGAAAAATATAGAGGCATACATTTCTTGCCTACTGATGTTTTCATCATACTCCTAGATGGACTCATCTTCCTTTTACTTGAGTTTGACGACTCTCCTTCCATCTGAGGATAGAGGGTTGAAGGAAAATATTAATTAAAAAACATTCTCATGAATTACTCCCAAACCATATAATAAATTTCATAATGGGGCTTCATATTCTTTTTTAGTTTCCACCATAGTTCAGCTTCCCCGTCAAAACGATAGACTGCCAGCATAAATTTCTCTTCTCTTGAGAACTAGAGGATAGAGAATATCCTTTCAATTGAGTTAATTCCCTATTCTAAGAGGTGGGTATCAGAAGAACCACTAAACATGGGAGGTTTTTGCCTCATGAATGATTCAAAGACAACATTCTCTTTCCATGGAGGAGGAGTGTGTTTCACATGATTTGATTTATGATTCATAACTTCATCCAGTTTAGCAAGTACTATCCTGATGTTTTGTGCAACTGTTTCCATTATATCAGGAATATCATTAGGAAACTCTTCACATTCCCTTTCACAATGATTGTTGTAATGAATAATTCTATTTACTGCGAATAAAAATGAAAATTAACGTACAATTAAAGGTCTTCAATAGTTTTCTATTGATCATAAAATTGAAACATTGAACATAAGATGATAAACTTGTAAAGGAGAATTATATCCTATCTTGTGATTCCCTATGTATAAATATAGTTTAAAATTTATCTATTTCTTATAATATATTCTAATAGGATTTTTTTCAATCACCTAGTAAGGTTTTCCACCCATCTTAGGAATTTACCAAAGCATACCCCCTAGGAGTGTCCAAAAAAGAGTGCATCAAGGCCCATTATTGTGCACCAGTTCCTGTTCGAGTCTAGCTCAAAAAGGTGTTTTTGGGTTTTACCCCAACATACATATGTGTTATAGGCCCTCTACTTATTTTTATCTAGACATAGACTAATTTCATTAATAAACCACTAACTCTATAATTACTAAAATTTTGGGTTGTTTTCTTATACTAAGTCTCATCCTTAAGCTTCTTACTAAAGTTCTCTATTACTAATATACAAAAATAATTACACTATGATTTGATACCCACTATAGCAACCCAATCCTTTTATATATAACATTACATGATATTATGAAAAATTATACATTTTCGTTCAATCTAACGATCATAAATTCTACTGTCTTGGAGGAATAGGTACATAAAACTGAAAACATGGTACTAAATAAAACATTTCATTCTTTAATCATCAAACTGAGCTTCTAACATACATTGTTCTCAAAAATCTTCATAGGGTAACCTAGGGAACACATAAACAAATGTATGATCTAAATATACCTTTATGGGAATAACCATAAGATCAAATCAGTAGAACATGGGATAGAAAGCATCACCTAATGATATAAATAGGAATGTAGCATATGGAATCCTAACATGTAAACATGTAATAATATCAACATGGAGTATTAATAATGTGGAAGAAACAAGAAACATGTCTTTTTCATGAATCAAGGCTAATCTTCATGACTATTTCATTTGGTAGCACAAGCCAAGGCTAACAGCAAAGACCGTCACACATAGTATCACAGGCAATGTCTAACTGCCAGGAGCGTCACACATAACGTCTCGTGGGAGTCATCTTTAATAAATGAATTGGAGAGATATATTGTTTCACCCATCCTAACCTCTATGAATATTTTTTCCACATAATGAAACATACATAATCAATCTTACAAAATCATAAGGTTTACCCATGGAATGAATTGGGTACCACAGTCATCTCCTAATGCATAACAAATGGGTATATCGGAAAAGTGTCCCTAAAAGAAAGGAATTAAAACATGCATTGAAATTTATAATGTAAAATATGAATATGTACTGGTATGTGATGTCAAAAAGAAGTGACAACATGTTAAAAGTGCATTTAATAATTTTTATCATTAGAACATTTTTGTGGGGTTTAATGGAAAATACTATAGAGCCATTAAAATAGAAAAGGGAAAATCCTTTATATAAAACCTGAAGTGAACAAATAAGTATTTAATAATAAAAAATAATGATTCAATAATGATAATTATGGACTCAAAATGAATATAGAGTGCACGTAATATTGTGTATGAATTCAAGAACACCCCTTAAAATAGGTATGCTTATCAAGAGGTATTGAGGAGGGAATCACATAAAAAATGTAAATCACTAAAATATATGATGAAATGGTCTTGATAAATGAATTTGGAAAATATTAATAGAATTTATAATATTAACACAAAATATAAGACAACTTCTTTTTGGTAAAATAAATATAAGTCTGCATGAAGGAATAAAGGTAGTCCATGTGGAATCCCTTATGAATTATCGACCTGTTTTTAGGTATACATTAGAGGGAATAAAGGGATATAAAGATATATCTAATCACATATAAATCATAGGGCCTGTATGGGGGAGGCTATAAATCGTACCCCATAATTATTTATTTCACATAAAAGGGCACAACATAGAGGAAATTCATGAATAAAATTGAATTATACAGGATCCCTTATCTTAAGTCTGATGGTTTTCTTCACTTGATGTCAATAACTAGAATAATAAAATTAGGATCATTAATTAATAATTAAATAACTTGTTTTACATTTAAATGATTTTATATAATCATTTTTTAGTTCATTCATATCATTTTTGATTGGTTATAAGGTTCAATTTCATTGTTTGTGTTCATGGTATTTATTGGTTTTCATGATCTTTTCTGTTCTAATAACGTTCAATCAAACATGTATGATGAATGTGGCCATTTAGAATTAATTTTATATAAAATTATTTATCACTAAAAATATTACATGGTTATAAAATTGATTTGGTTATTTGGAGTTAAGGTAAATAATTATATACAACCTTAATGGAAAATGCTTGGATTAACTTGGCGATTTTGTTCTTAATTAAATAGTTTTATTCTTATTATTTTAAATCATGTGTGAAATATTATTTAATAACAACACATATTATAAAATAAATATTTAATTTTTGGGTTCAACTATAAAAATGGGTTCTTGATGAAAATAGAATATTGTAATAGAAATTGATAAATGTTTATCCATGAATGGGATACATTAACAAATCTCAGACGGTGTTTTTGTTTCTTTCTTATAAAAGAAAGGGAAAGGAGATATGAAAATGAATTATCCCATTATCATAAAAAAATATTATATATATGTTACTAGAGTTATAATACCATTTTGGTGAAGGGAGGTGTGTAAATAAAAATAAATTAAAATAACTTCAAAGAAAATAAAAGAATTAGACATGGGAGTTTACCGCTTGAGTTTATCTACTTTGAGAACCTCTTAAGGGGAGAGGATTTGGTCTTTTGAGAAGCCATAGGGCTGATTGACATGGGGTGGGATCTTAGAGAGATATTTGGGTAGAATTTAAGAAAGTCACAATGCTTTAGAGGAGTGAATAGAATATGGGATTTTTGGTGGTTTTTATAATGGAGGGGAAGAGGTTGTTCTTAGTATTTAAATCATTAGATTATTATATTTATGTATGAAATGAAACAGTGATTATTCCATGAATTAAACTAAAAATAATTGAATGAAAATTCTAAATATGGTTTCATACATTATCCATGACTCTATAAATAAAATATTTTTCTTATAATGTATTATACGATAAATTATTGTATTTCACAATTTATCAAAAATTTAAGCATATTAGAAAAATTACAAAAAATTATCCATAAATATTTTTTAAAATTTGGAATCCAAAAATAAAATCCATTTCTCAAAAATAAATTTCTAAATATGATTATTTTATTTTTTTAATTTAAATGAAAAGTTACATGGAAAATATAGATTTTAAAAATATAATTGATTTTATCATGATTTCAAAAATTACATAAGGTATTCTAAAATTATCCTAAAAACATAAGACAAAAAATTGTTAATTTTCTAACAACTTTTAGGAAAATTAATTTTATTTTAAATTTAATAATTAATTTTAATTATTTATTTATGACATAACAAAAAACAAATTCTTTTACTATGGTCATATTGTCACTTATAGATGCCTAAATTTTATTTATATATTCAAGGGTATGGTTACTATTCTTTTGGTCAATTTAATATTAATAAGGGTTATATTAAAATTCATAAGGTAAAAATTTCTATTCATAAGGGTTAGTTACTATTTACCAAAAATTAAGTTTATCTTATCCGACTCCAAACATCTTACGGATCACAACTGTGTACATAAGATTTTTGAAATTCAAATCAAATAAGTGACAATATTATGTTTAATGTTCACATAGAAATTTTTAGTCAATTATGTTTTGATTTCATGACATAATTATAAGAAGGGAATATATATTGATAGAAAATTGGGTTGTTACAGAAAAACTCATATGCACCTATTAGTTCCATATTACATAGTTACCACATGGTTAGTACGGATAGTATTCTAACCATGTGCATGGCACACCTTCTATAAGATTTCAAATTTAAAACCCCCTTCCCATGAATCCTCTAGAATGAATTGAAATACAAAACATGATTAAATTAAATCATAACATTGATTTGTGGGTTCTACAACCAGGTTTTCTTTTTTTGGTAGACAATAGGTAGGACCATTAATATATAGGTAGTAAGTTAAGAGAGTTCCTAGAATTCTCATATATATGTATGAAAATAAATTTCAATGGGTGTTCTAGTAATTTTTATTAGTATTTGGAAATGGTATTTTCGGTATTTTAATAAACTATATTTTAACATTATTTAAATTTATTAATAAGTTTTTATTGTGTTTTCTTTCATTCATGGAATCCATTATTTATATAAATTCTAATTGTTTAAGGGAACAAAATAAAGAACCTTTAAGTCAGTATTAATATTTGGGAACTCTCTCATGAGCTGATTTGTTTTTTTGTGTTTATTTGATACTGAATCTAAAAATATCTCTTCCAAATCTATGAGACGAAGTTTTGGGAAAATGTTATATATGAGTGTCATATATTGGATCCTTGTCTAGTGGAATTGGTTTTGTAGACTATTCCAACTATAGGTCATGTGGTTATCAGTTACTAGAATGGAATAGTGGATCATGGATCAGAATTTAGAAAGAAAAATACACAAATATTTTATAGAAATAATGGACCATAGGAATTTGATGAGTGGTTTGAGTTGGTTGAAATGTTATTCCACTTTTTGAAAACACTATAGTACTCTAACATGTATTTTTTCATTGACCTGCTTGAAGGATCTGGAATGTAACGGTGGAATACTATTGTAAAATCTATATTACCCGATTATAATACATAGACTTCCTTCAAGAAAATATTTAAAAAGAAGTTTTATCCTAAAATTTTCTGAGCAGAAAAGACCAATGAATATAAAGCCTTAAATAAAATAGATCTTAGGTTTTTTGAGTATTCAACTCATTTACCCTAGTTTGTAAACCTAGAACCTAAGGTTTTTGATAATGATTACCTCAAATTCCGAAGGATTAAGATGGGGTTGTGATAGGATATTCATTCTATGTTTGTTCTCTTATTATATACAACCTTTTTATGTGGTTGAGAATGAGGTTATTTATGACATGAAGGTATCTAGGAAAATAGGTCTAGTGGAGATTTAGTTTCTGTAGCTATTAGCCAGGTTGTGTATTCTATCCAAAAATGGAAATACGTAGATATTCAATTTTCTTCCAGACCATTTTCAGGGGCTTCATCATGAAATCATTGGTTTTTTAATTCATATTTTTGATGCCTAGTTATGCGAAACATAATTTTATGGAATCAATATTATCTGGTAACCATTGGGGACATTCTAGTAATCTTAGGATTTTCTTGTAGGATTTCCAATGATCATAAAGCAAGATCCACTCCCACAAAGATTTGTAGTTTGGTTATAATATTTATAGTGGTTGTGCACGTTAACATCATGCTAAGGGGGATGTTCATGAAACTCAAAAATATTATAAAATAGATAAGACTATATTCCATTATATAAAATAATATACACTAGAGTAATCAATAGAAGTTCTGATTACTATTAGACGAAAGATTTGTATTTCATCATATATGGTAATAACTTTATTTGATATATATTATAATCATTATTTTATATCATCAATGTTAGTCAATGTGTTTTAATTATTTTTTAACAAATTAAATTCTTGTTGTATCTTTCCACATCTTTTTTAAATAGGTCTAAATATGGTTTTAAATACACCATGTGTCAGAAAATGATAAACAACTTTGACGTGGTGTTGGAGTACCAAATTCTTGATCTTTATATCTTTAACCTGGTTATTTTCATTGATTATATAATCATTTTTAATGAATAGATCAATTTTTATCATTAAGTACATCAATTATTTTCTCCTAATGGGGTCTTGATTTTATTAATTTATTCATACCTTTTTGTCTAATCCCTTTAGTAAATTGCATGTAAAAGTTCATAATAGGTTTGAGATATCCATAATTTACTTCTAAATATAATTTTTCAGCATTATTTGAAATAATTTAACCGAGTCCGTTTATTGTATTATTAATACATCTTAATGTAATTATCCAAATTGTATGGTTATTGTATTTTAGGCCTCCTTATTAAATCTAGAACATATCATTATAAGAATCATAGGACATTTCAGTCATTTGAAGGGTTATATGGGCCACATAAGAAGACTAAAAGAATTTTTGAATAAATTATACCGTCCATGAAGATTTGGTTGAGTTAATTTTTAGAGAATTAAGCTTCTAGTTTCATTTATATTTTCATTATATTTCATTAAATTGACCCCTACTTCACAAGTTAATTTTGATGGGAATACCTAAGTTTTAAGGCTTTAATCAAATACATAACTTATCGATGGTTCTAATGATAATTGAAAATTATATATGGTAGTGTATTTAAGGAACCAATAATTCCTAGAATCAACATGTTAAAAGAAACATGTCATTAATCCATGACATTTTATGTTCTATATACACAATTTTAACCTAAAGAAAACTCAATGATCAAAAGATCTCAATCACTTAATATCACCATATTATTACTCACACTAATGGTATATTTAATCATAAACATATATGGTTATTAATTTTGTTGGAATGATTATGATGATGGGTTTAAAATAAAATAAAAACAATGGGACAAGAAAGAAGTGGTGTGCTACACACACACATGAAATATAAAGAGAGGTAAAATTACACTTTAGATTGAATTAGAAAGTGAACAAAGATAAGGAGTTTCAAATTGATTTATACTATTTTAAGATATTTAATATTTAAGAACAAAATTTGGATGATTAAACGATATTAAGAAGAAGAAAATAAATTAAAATTGTTTTTAAATAAAAACAAACATAGACAAATACAATTGAAAACCAATGCAAACGAACAAGTAAATAAAAGTGGAGGAGATATATCTCTTGTTAAAATAATATAAAGGAATTTTTTCACAAACATTTGTAATGAAATTGGTCATTCAAATATATCCCCGTGTATTTTAAATATCTACTCTATTCAAAGAGAATGAGGGATTCTTTTATAGCCCAGCTATTGGCCTCTTTGCATTCTAAATCCACCCCTCCACTTGGCTCAAAATATGGGCCATACATAAATTTAAATATTAAGATATTATCTTCATAAATTTTTTATATATTTTTTTTATGTCTAATATGAAAATGTGGTGGTCTTTGGACTTTTTTATCAATGTAATGGATGTTTACTAAACAATGTGCAACTGTCCATTTTTATCAACATTTTTTTGAATGTTGTAATTTGAATGGATTTTTGAATAGGAAGAAGCCATAAAATACACATAATTTATTCAAAAATGTTGAAACCCTATATATTGGGTTTCAAACTGAAAAATATCATCTATAATTTATTTCTCCGTCAGGAGGAATGTCCCAAATTCAGTGATGGTTGTAATTTCTGGATATAATAATTGGCTTGACATAATAAAACCATTTTGGCCATTTTTTGTGGAGTTGGAAATTGAAATATTTATCCAGGATAAATTATATTCTCCCCATAATTATGGTATAGAATTAACGATTTTTTACTTCAAGATTGAGGCTAAAAATTCACTCTTCATGGATGGTCCGGTTTCTTCAAAGATTCATTGGGTCATCTTAGGTGGCCTAGATGACCCTTAAAATGTCCATATTATCCAAAACATGCTCATAATGATATGTTGGAAATTTAATAAGGATTACTACAAGAAAAGAACTATAAAATTAGGAAAATTATGGTGAGATTTATAAATAAAATAGTAAATTGGATTGAATAGATCTATTCAAATATTGCTCCAAAAATATATTTAGTAGTAAAACATTGGTATATGACACAAATTTTTCACTTCTACGTGAAATTTACTAAAGGTAATAGAAAAACCTTTATGAATAACTCAATAACATCAACTCCCCAACACAAATTTTCAAGCATGTCATCACTTACAACAAATAAAAAAACATAACAAAATCATTCTTACTCAACAAAAAATAGTAATTTTTTCCCATAATCAGGGGAGGTTTAGACCATTTCACTCATCCATAATGAATTCCAAAGAAAAAAAGGCCCCAATCACTTAATATTTCACATTATTACTTAACCCACCAGTATATTTACTCAATTGTTGAGATGTTTATTAATATGGTTAGAATGTGTATGGGGAAGTGTTTAAAATAAAATAAAAAGAACTACAGAAGAAAAGTTTGGTGCTCCAAACACACACAGAAAGGTGAGGATTGGTAAAATCACCCATTATATTTAATGAGAATGAAAATAAAGGGAAAGAGATTAAAATTAATTTAATTTTTTAAGATAATTAATATTTATGAACAAAGGGTGGATAATTAAAACAGAATATGAAAAATAGTCTTGAATTAAATATCAAATGAAATTGAAAATTATTAAGTGATTACAATTGAAAACAAACACAAAGAAACATGAAAATAAGAGTGGAGGAGGGGTATCTATTATTGAACCAAAATTAAGGAAAGTCCTACCATTCCATTTTAAATGCTCTATTGATGCCAAATATCCACCATATGTGTTGATATATTGATTCATTATAGGGTTGTGAGGGGGATGCATTTATAGCCCAATGTGGTGGACTGTTTGTTTTCTAAATCTCCCCTCCACTTAGATTGACAATTTGATAATTCAAACATCCTAATATAGAGAAATAATATTCTTAACAATTGTATATATTAATGTCTAAATTCTAATATCAAAATGTGTATGAGATTGGACTTAAGGAGAAAATGTTATGGCAATGTCATTGATCAATTTTAATCTATCAATTTCTATCCATACTTTTTATGTCAAAAATGAGAATGGGTTTTTGAGTTGGAAAATTACCCCAAATCCAAACCATTTCTTCAAAAAAATTTGCCATCTATATCATGGATTTAAAAATGAAAAATATCATATCTATTTGTTTTATATATTAGGATAAAAGACAATAAATGTGTGCTCATTTAAATTTCTAGATGGAAGAGTGGGAAGAATTCAAAAAATCAATTGGGACCTGATTTTTTGGGGTTGGGCCTTGAAATATATATTCAAGTTACATTGGATAATTAGGAAAACAATTTGGAGTCTCATAAAATTTTGGTTTCTGGATTGAGCCCAGAAATTCAATCATCATTGATGGTCAAGTTTTTTCACTAATTAATTAATCCATCTTGTGTGTACCAAATGAACCTGTAATGGCAGAATTGGTAAAATTTTCCACCTAAGTATTTGTGGGAAATTGAATATGGAACCCTAAAAACAATAATCACACAATTTAGATCATTATGATAATATTTTTTATTAAAACAATACACTTACTTGATCAGATTAATTCAAATAATGTTCAAAAATTATGTTTTGTATTAATACATTGGTATTTCACAAAAAATATGCAATTTCAAATAACATTTTACTAAAGTGAGTATACAAAAAAATATGAATAAATGTATAACAAAAAATTCCTCACCCATAGTCTTGTACATTTCCTCATTTGAAAAACAATATAAAAACATAACAAAATCATCCCCACTCGACATAAAGTTTTAAACTTGTCTTTCCCCCAATCAAGGGAGGTTTAGACCATTAAACTCATCCATATTGAATTCCACAAAAATTGTTACAAAAATAATATTCTTAAAAAGTCAATTTTAATGCTCAAATTAGAAATGGAAAATTTATGTCCACAACACTTACTCCTCTCAAAAAGATTAAAATGTATTTATGGAGGTTCAAAAATTCACCATCACAAAGTAAAAATCCAAGAGTTTTAAGGAGATCTAAGCTTCCATTCCCTATCCTAAAGTGAAAAATAATAAAGAGGTCTTTTAGGGGGTTTTCTATGGATATGGGATGGTATGAATTTAATGCACAAAAGAGGGGGGAAAGGGGGAAAGCACGAACAGGTGTAATACAATGCACACTTTTTTTAAATGATACCCGGATAGAAATGGAAACATTTATTTTCAAGGGAATGATTGAGTGAAGAAATACAAAAAATATTGAGAAATTTTAATGGGTTGAGAAGATGAAATATTTATGAAACACAAAACATCTCCCAATTCCATATCTGTTCTTTTTTTTCTACCCTTTTTTCAATTTTTTTCATTTTTCCAAATGTGAAACTTAAAACAGATCACCCACTCATCTCCCAACCCATGTTTGATCTTTTCATGACACAAATTGTAATAGTTTTAATAAGATAAAAGGTTGAGTAAGTGTGTGTTTTCACCTCTCCAAGACACAACCAATTTTTTTATTTTTCATTTATTTTGAACAGTTGTCAATAGCATTTACAAAATTACATAAATGATAGCCATTCAAAAAACTCAACAAATAACAACCTCTCCTGTACACTAAAATCGATTCATTCCCAAAATCATACAGATACACATTGAAAAGTCAAGAAATGAAACCCGAAATTAAATCCATTTCCCCCACATTTAGGTTTCAATAAATTATAATACATAATTCCATGGTAGATGATGGGTGGTACAAGGTATTGGACTTTTAATGTGGATATCAAAGATAAGGTTTTCATTAGATTGAATGGGCTTCCAAAAGGTGAACTAATGTAAGGTAATGGATGGATATATGGATATTATGATTATCATGTGGTTCAGAAATTGCCACTGTTATATTAATAGACAACAATCATGGAAATTCAACCTAAAGGTCCACAAAATCAAGACTCACAATTAGGGGTGAAAAAAACATGCAATATGAATATATGGTCATAGGTGGCAGTGGAATGAAAGATAATGATATTCCTCATGGTTGGGAAGGATTATTTACCAAATAAAATAATGGTCATTAAAAAATTTTGGATTTTGACACAAGATATATTATCCAAATTTGATGATGAAAATTCAAAATATTAGATATTAAAACATGTCTTTAAACTACCAAAAATGGTTGGACAAAATTTTAAATGTTTGTGGTGAGTGATTATGACTCTTCTAGTTTTTTTGATTTTTTTATATTTTTTTAGTTTTTTTTTAATTTCACACCCACACTAAAGGGAAAGTGAAAGCGAATGTGTCTAATGATTAATGTAATAAAAAATTGAAAGATAGAGGAAGAGAGGGAAAACAAAAACAATCTCTTGGGTCATCATTTTCACTTAAGGCCTCTCATTTCTTTTATGTTGAATGTAATTCTAGATTTGTGAGGGTGGGGAATATTATTCCTTATGCTGGAATAATCTAATACGAATTGTTAAGGATGTTTCTTGATATGGTTGGATCTCACTTGGTTAATCCATTTCCAAAAAAGAGTTTGTATACATATGTATTTATAGATTATTTTTCTTTGTTTCCACCTTTGAGAGAGGTTGAGTCAACAATATAACTACTTCTAAGTTATATTCCCATGAATATGTAATCTTATTGCAGGGAACCTACTGAGTTAGTGGATATTAAATTCTATTTTACCAATATTTTGGAATAGGTATTTACTCATCCTAGAATGAAACCATGGGCTTACAAATTCTTATGTTCCAAGAGGTCATACAATAGCCATTGAATATTCATGGATTATCAAAAGATAAATCATGTGACTGTTGAAAACATGTATTTATTGATTATAATTTAGGATCGCTTTGATCTACTCAGTGTGGATCATTGGGTTTTAAAGAATTACCTCTAGTTGGGGTACTGCTAGTTGAGAGTATAAGAACATGATATAATTAACAAATAATATAGGATCTAGAATGGCCATTTTCAATTTCTGTTTGTGTCATTTAGTCTCACTGACAATCATTTGGTATTTATTATGTTAGAAAACCTTATCATTCATTAGTTCTGGGAATCTTTTATAATTATGTTTTTGGATAATATATTGGTATACTCGATGTTATAAGAGGAATGAATGTATCATTTGGATATTAACCATATAATTTTGATAGAATACTTCTCAAATGCAAATCATTCCATGTGTGAATTTTTTAAAAAAAAATTAATGATTCTGGGGAAATGATATAACTGATAGGGGTGTCCTAAGGGATCTAAAAAACTTATCTCTGGTAATTTCATGTGTGTATCCAATAAATTTTATTATTATTTGGTGATTCTTCGGATTTTCTTATTATAGGTTAGTATTTTAGTACTTCCCCATGCTCATATCTCCAATAAATTTTTTTACTAATATGGGTATTATGTGTAGTTGGAGATAAAAATGCCTGAGATATTTTGAGGAAATAATGTTTAGTTAAATTTAGCTCCCAATATAATTCTTCCTGAGTCATTTTTAGTTAATGGGGTTTACCACGATGCTTTTTGTATAGTTTTTTATTGTGTCTTGATGTAGGGGATGAATTTGGAGGCCTATGGATCTCAACAGTTTTTCCCTCATGAGAATAAATACCCTAATGATGACCTCAATTTGGCAGTATTTATGCATGCACTCAAAGAGAGGAATCAATATCTAATTAGGGATTTATTTATGGTATATTATAGTCACAATATCCTGAAGTATATTTTCAATCAGAATAATCTGAATGTTTTATAGATACATTGGATTTTATATCTCAATACTATTGAATTTGATATTTATTATACATAAGTGAAAGGAAAAAGTGTATTTAAAAAAACATCCATGGATTCTACAGAACTAAACATCCAATTCAGCAAGACATAAGGACATAAGGGTTTTCTCTATCCCAATGGGCTAACAAATATTTAATGGGACACATAATAATACCTTTGGAATAATTTTAATAAAATTATAGATAAAAGGCATAAGAATAATACTAAATAGAAGAAAATAAATAAAGATTCCAAACATGTCATATCTAATAAAATTTATAAAACCCATTTTAATATTTATATATTAATCCATAAGAAAAATGATAAAATAAAGAATAAAATATAAGGATTAGACCAATAATTAACTAACTACAATCCAACTTGAGCGATGCCTAATCCATATCCATGGATCCATAGGTTTATAATACCTTCATTACTCACCCTAGACCAGCCTCAATGATAATAAAAGAAGCCAATAAGAAACCCAAAACCTAAAACATATACGAAGGAAATAATAATCCATGTTGGTCACCAAAACCATCCATGTATATGTAATATGTTTTATATGTAAATTCATAAATTCTAATTTGAAAATATTTATATAACGTAATATTTTCAAATATAACATATGTAATTAAAAATAGTTTCATAACTATCTATCAGAAAATTTTCTTTTTTTCAAAACAAATCTCAAATATTTTTTAAAAAAAATCATACAACATAATATTTTTCAAAACTACCCAACAACCATTTAAATTTCTCCAAAACAAATCATTTGTATATAAAAAATTGGTTACATTCAAAAGTATCAACTATAAAATCCATATTTAAATAACATAACATATTTTATGTACACATTAAAGAACCCACATAAGATTTTATAATTTCAATACAAAAAATCTTTGAATACTAATTTTCAAAAGTAAATGGCCCATCACATATATGTGGGTATATCTCAACAAACCGCAACCATTCATCACTTGGAATATATCAATATAAATAATAAATGGTTCATCACTAAATAAAACTCCCCTCAATCAATAACCAATAAATAAATAATATGGGTCATGTTTTCTTCACTGGGATTCCAAATATACATGGAATATAATTTTATCAGAGTATATAAAACCAAAAAAAATATCATCATGTGTTGAAGACCAAACAAAATTCATCATATTACCCCACACAGTGCTCATAGTGATGAGATCCGCCTCTTATCCATTTTTACCAATCATGACTATAGGGGAAGAAGTGGCATGTAAACCATCTAGAATAAAAAAATTATATTTAGAACATAGTACCTAGCTTTCCAGGATATATAAGGTTGTGAGGAATCAGAACATAATATCCAAGCATAATATGTAATGCATAACCATATTTACCATGATAGCTAATATTCAATAATTAATGTTACAATATATAGTGTGAAATCACAACATAACAAGTATATTTTCCCATGAGGGGAGAAACTAAATTTCATAACGATGGATAATACCCACATAAGGGGTAAGTAAATTGAGGGGAATCAAGGAGTGTATTTAAAATATAACAATTTAATTGAAAATTAAAAATTTGGCCATTAACAACCAAAAAATGGATCGAGGTGCCAATTACATTAACATTTCATAAATTTAATCATAAATAATTAATTAAAAAATGATGAAAATATAGACACCATTTAAGAACACTTAACGTCCATCATTAAAAAATGGGGTTTCTTCTTTGAAATTAAAATCATTTTAAAAGGCCAACTATTTTCATTAAAATAATTTAGAGAATCCATCAAGGAATTTTCACAATGTGTTAACCATGAAAAAATTTATAATAAACATTTGAAATATAGAAATGGAATCCTTTCACAAAAAATTTAGAGGTCAACACATCACATCAATTTCAAATTCATTTATAAACATAGTTTTCAATCATTAAAAACCTAATCAGATTCACAATACAAATAACATAATAAAAACCATTTCAAAAATAATTTTTTGAATTTCATAAAAACATAGTGACTTTAAGCATTCTATTTTAAACATTAATACATGACATTAACATGAAAATACCTTTATTAAAATATAAAAATATTGAAAAATTATTTAAAATCACAACCAATCTGTCACATATATTCATAATTTCAATAAATGAGACTTTAAAATGAATAAGAACTGTTTTGATTCAAAAATGAAAAAAATTATAAAATAACCTTCCACAAAGGGGAGAAAATCAAGCTGAAAAGATTCAGGACATGTCACCTTCAATGATAACCATCCAAGTCGGGATGAATAAAATGTCTAATGACCTAGTATTCCAATAACCTTAATATTATCTCTACTCAAAACCCTAAAATTGACTATAGTAGATGTAGGGAAAATCATGGAGGCCAAAGTAAAGAGAAAAGAGAGAGAGGGTTGGGAAAAAGATATCAAGAGAAGAAGAAATAACCCAAAATGTCATTGAAATTGACAATAGAAACCCAATAATCAATGTGAAGGAGAATATGGAGCTCCCATATTAACTATTATGGTTGACAGAGGAAAATTGTTATGACTATGGTTGAAAAACCCATAAATTCAAAGATAAAAAATGGTAAAATCAAAAAACTAAAAACAATGGAATGTACAATGTTTTTTCCTCATGGTTTACTAAACTATGCTCTAACCATGCACTAGAACCTACCTAAGATTGAAACCCATCACATGGTTCACCCAAGGAATTATAAAGTTTAATGAACCATGTTCTTACCATGACATTAAACACTATTAAAATATAAAACAAAATCAAATGATTTCCTCTTAGTTAACCAAACCATGCACATGTCCTGAACCACAACCCATACATACTTTGGGCTCGAAATAAATTTCATAGGAAATCTCATTGTCTGGACATAAACATGCGTATCTTATGCTAAAACCTGTAATTAGTTAAAAATAAACTAAAAATTTCCCTTTCCATGGGAGGAAATGCGATTTCCCTCTAACTGTTCACATTTAACAAGTATAGTTGTAAACATCCTAAAATATCTATGTTCTGATTTGAATCACCAAATCAACATAATCCTCACGTTAACCTCAAAAAATAAAACAAAAAAGTGAACAATGTGACACAGGGGGTGACAAAAACACCCCACCTTGCTAATATATTCCCCAAAAAATTCCACAATAAAATAAAATAGTAAAGAGATCATGAAACATCAAAGGGGGTCCTAACCTAATAAAACCACTCAACATTATCCAACCTAGAACCCCAGAACCAATATAATAAAATTTATCGAACTGATGAATCTAATATTTTTAAATGTTTCTAAAAATCACCAAAATTCAAACCTAAAATTCCTATAAACTATAGGATACCTAACATATTCAAACTTTTTAAAATTTCTCTAGTATAGTGGCACTAAAGGGAACTATTGGGAGATATATCCTAGAAAAATTGAGAAACATTTAAAGAATCTAACTATAAATCCAACGTGATTCTAAACCAAGGAGAAGGAAGAAGAACCACATGAGGCATCAAAATAATGACAAGAGCTCTCACCTTGATTCACGATACACATAGATAACCAAGGGTTGGAATACTGATCACCCATAAGTGGTGTATCCCAAATGGTTATGGCCAACACCAACTAGTACATTGATCTTATCTATTAAATCAAACACTATATCTATCCAATCATGCACATAAGGAATTTTTCATTTTCAAAAGGATTAACTCCTCAAGGACTCAGAAATATAAAAAGAGAAATGAAAAAACTCTATAAAGACCCAACTAAACAAAATAGGATCCAAAAATGGCAGTCACATCCATCAAAAAACATCTAAGAGGGTGAGAGATGAGTAGAATTCAACAAAAGAACCAGGAATACCTTAATAAACATTTAATCTAGTAACAAAAACATCACAAAATAAATAATCCACAATATCCCAAAAATTATAGATTATTCTCTAAAACAAATATTACAACCATTAAAGTAATATTCCAAAAAACACATCTATAAGGATTAGACCTAATACATCATCAGAAAATCGAGCCTAATAAACTTATGATGATGGACCAAATGACCAATATAAAGAAAAAAACATGATACATAAGATATTAGTAACAACACATGGGTAGAACATGATAGATGTTCTCTTCCCTTGAGAAATACTACTTGGTTTTATATTTTTCTCTTCATGTTTCTACTCCTCGCTCACTGAGATATCCTTTTCCCCTAGATCGAACTAACGGGATAGTCTATATTGTATTCACACATTAGTACAATTATATTCCAATGGACTCCTTTAAAATATCCTATAAATTTTTCAAAACCAATACAAGTATAGAATAAACAAAATACAGGTAAATACCACCTATTATGGAAAGATATTTATCATAATCACTAATGAAAATATCTCAATAAAAGTTGACCAACTTCAAAAAGTTATCATCACACACCCTTATAATTTGATTAACTAAATAAAGGTTCATGAGGTCATGTTATTTTTCTACTTCTAATCCCTTGGTAAATAAATATTGAGAAAATAGCATCCATAAATTCTCCCAAGACATACCTTATCAAAATAGAGGAGCTAGGTTAGATTCCATCAAACTTAGCTAAAACTGAAAAGAATCCTTCCAATTTCATCCAAATGTGATGAAACATGTGTTCCATGGGAATTAATGACTATATAAGTATTTAGAACCACATAACAACATCAATTTACCACTGATCACCACTAAAATAAATAATATGTTGATTCAAGAATACAAAAGTGGGGACTGAGTTTATATATGGTTCCACATCCACCACTTCACTTCGATTGTGGGTAGGCACCAAAACAAGAGATAAATTTTCAGCCCTTTTGGGGAAAAAATACAGACATTAAAACATCATTTTATGTTTCAAAAAATATTCATCATTTTCTTCCAGGTAGAAATAAATACCAAAACAACAAGACCACAAACAGGGCACCAAAAAACAAACATTAAGAAAAAACATTCCTTTTAAACATCTATTTTCCTCTTTAGAATTTTGAATCTCACCCTCCAATAGGGTTTTAAAAAAATACATCCTAATATAAAAAAACATTGTGGAACACAAACCACCAATATAAGTTAGGTCGCAGACATGACATAAAAATTCCATTTCATTTTAAAAACAATGTGGTTAAATAATTCTCATCAGGACATATTTTCCATTTCAAAAATCCATTGAAACAAATTTCAAAATTAATCCCTTTTCCCATTTATCCATAAAAACCCATTTGAAAATTAACATTTTATAGAATCCCATCATGTTAAAAATCATGGATTTAAAAACCATGTGAAAACCTAAAGTACACAATAATTATAAAAGTATAAAAAACCAAATCTAAAAACCAGATTAAAAACTTTACTTTATCTACCTCCAATGAGTGCAAAAAAATATTTAGAGATCTGGAACATATATTAGTCATTGAATTCTAAATGGGGATGAAACACTATTTTAAACACTTTGGACATATTTATTGGGTGGTCATGCACCAGTCATGCAACACACTATATATATAAGGTAGACTAAAACACAAAGGTACTGCATAGTTTACTGGAAATATGAGATATATGTGCATTTCATGTAGCCCTTTATTTTCACTCTTAAACAAAAGAATAATTCTCATTATAACATAAATATTCACTGGGGACCAAAATAAAAATCATATCAAATTATATCATAAGAAACTAAAACAATACTAATCTCATATTTTGAATCCCAATATTCCATAATATCTTGAGGGTTTGGATGAGGAAGAGTAATCTAGACTCTCCAAACCATTATCTATGAAAATAAAAAAACCATAATCTTTTTTCTAGTAGATCATCCCCAAATATCAAGGTCTACATGACAATGTTACTCTCCTATCAAAGAACCCTTCAACTCTGATAATATTTTTCTATGAACAATTTCATGAAGCAAAAAAAACTAACAATTGACCCTTCCTACAATAAGGACTGAAGGGAGATCCCAATCCCCACAAGTAATAAACAATTACCTTTGTGTCACATGAATCCCTTTGGGAATTATGTTTCGCAAATCAAGGGTAGAATATAGTTAAGTAAAAGATAATAAAGCCAAATAAATTAACATTCCAAATCGCAAA
This sequence comes from Viscum album, assembly GCA_963277665.1. Taxonomy (NCBI): domain Eukaryota; kingdom Viridiplantae; phylum Streptophyta; class Magnoliopsida; order Santalales; family Viscaceae; genus Viscum; species Viscum album. Next base: position 1,083,439,041 of record OY728139.1, on the reverse strand, counting down.
AAACAAACTAAACTGATCGAAACATTTTCTATAAATATTACAATATCCATTAGAAAAATGACACAATATGAATAATATATATGAATCAGTTCAAGAAGAAAAAAAATAATCTAATTTGAGTATTGACTGAACCATATCCAGGAAACCTCAACTTCCCACCACTACCTAACTCACCCATATCATCCATAAGGATAAAATTAGAATCCAATTGTAAACATGGAACAATAAATATATAGGCATGATATAAAAATCCCTCAAAACCCTATTGAATCTATGAAATATGTTTTAGAATTAAATTAATTAATTATATTATGAAAATATTTCTAGCATGTATGATTTTCAAATATAACATACAAAAATAATTGAAATCACAACCATTTATAAAACCATTTATCTTTTTTTTTCAAAACAAAACTCATATATTATGAAAATAAAGCCATTGAATAATATTTTTCCCCTCGACACACCCAACAATAAAATTTCCCAAAATACAACTCATTTTTTTTGTTTAAAAAAGACAGCATTAATAAAATTTAAAACACCAATCCATATTTTAAACAAAATATTCCATTTTACATCCACTTAATAACACCCATGTAGTTGTTATTAATTTCAAAATAGTTTTTCCCATCATCCATGAAAAATAATTCAAAAAGTAAATGATTCAATACACACATGGTTCGATCTAAAAAAATATGCACCATCTATCATAGGGCATATATCAACAAAAATATGAAATGGTTCTATAATAATGTTATGAGGGGAAATGATTGAAACATTTTCTATATCAAAATTACTAGAATTAATAACTAACCATGTAATCGAATGTTTTGGATGACCTAACATAAAATTCTGAACATGTAAATCATCTGACGATAAAAATGTATACCAACCCACGTATCAGCATCTAGTATATGTTGAAGTTCAAACAACACGTCATACAACTAGTCCACCCAAACCTCATTAAAATGACAACCCCCTCCAATCCCTTTATGTGTACCTTGGATAGAGGGACACTACTTGTGTGTGAACAAACTACTATAATAAATTATTTCCCTAATATAATACATGGTTTCCTAATAACAGTAAGGAAGTGAGGTGTAGGGACACACATAACAACTCATACATTCATTTCATAACCATAACTACCCTTACCCTGAACACCATACAAAGATAATTCCCTTATATATAATGTACCCAAGGAATAAAAAACATATTCCCCCATAAGGGGAGTATCAAGAATCTCTTATTGATATGGAAAACGCACAAAATGGTTAAAAATATCAAGGGGAAATTAGGTATAGGCATTCACAATCACTGTTTTGAAAAATTAGAATTGAAACATTAATAACACAAACATGTCTTGGGATCCCAATTCTATTCATATTTCATAATGTAAAACTCAAGGAATTTAGTAAAAAATAATACAAATAACAAAAACCATTTAAAAAAATTAAAATCCTCCCTTACAACATGGTTATTCTTTTTTAAAATACAAAATACTATCAAATGGAAAAAAATTATAAAAACCCATTTTAAAGGAGCCATCATGCAATTTTTACAAGGTTTAACCCACACACATTACGAGTCACTACGTAAAATCAACTAACTAATTCTACTTCAAACCATTTAATGGTCACCACATCACTTCAAATCCCAATCCCTATTAAAAAATTAGTTCACTGATTAAAATCCATACTATATTAAAAATCCAAATTTCACCATGAACACAATTTCAAGAATACTTATTTGCATTTTTAAAAAAAAAAATCAAACATATAAAAATTATGTTTGAAACATGAACATAAGAAATTCACATGAATAAAATTATGATATTCCCAAAATATAGTGAAATGGGTTCAAATAACCTCAAATCTCTCCAATATAATCATACATTCAATAAAACTGAATTTAGATGGAAATAGTAAAACATTGAATTAAATAATAAAAAAATTACCTAGAAACTCCAAATTAAAAGTTGTTAAAACTGGGAATTTTTTTTAATGTGTCATATTCAATTGAAACCACCCAAATAGTGATGGGTATGGTGTCTAATAACCCTACACACCAATTACATAAACATTGTATCCACCTTAAACCCTAAAATATTCCATGAGATATGTATGGTTCATGGTAGATTCCAAAACCAACAGAAATTAGAGAAATTAGTGATTAAAAGTAAAAGAGGGGGAAATACATCATAATATCATGAAAATCAACAAAAGAATATCATGAATCATAAGGGAGAATATGATTGATCTCCTTATAATCTCTTAAGGGTATTCTGAAATAAACAAGGTATAAAGGGTGTTTAATCCCCTTAAATTCATAGGGGAAAAACTAGGAAAATACCAAAAATTAAACACATGGGAAATCTATATGCTTTGGATGCATGTTTTTACAAACTATACACAAACAATTAACTATCCTATTCCTAGGCTAGACACCACTCACACAGTTTACCATAGGAATTTTTGGGGTTTTCAAACCATTATCAAAATGTTTCATTTGTGTATATTAAAAACAGGATGCCAACATAATTCATTCTTCATTATTTCCTATACCATATTCAAACCATGAACGACACCCATGAAACAATACGTAACCCACTTAGTTTCTCCGTGGAATCACATGGTTTGATCATAACCATCCACAACCCCTACAGAAAAAATATGCATAGTTCAAAATGGACTAAAATGTATCAAATTGAAGGGAGGCCACACAGTTTCTCTCTAACCATGCATAGAAGGAAACCTCTATATATTAACATGTTTCAAGATGTAACATCACGAAAAATTAATATAATCCTTAAACATATCAAATAACTCAAAATAAACAACAACAAGACTCTAGGGTTGTCACATGTTTTTGTTTCATTAAGTAGGAAATTAAAAACTAAATCCTTAAAATAAATCAGTAAAGGAATGATTTCTCATTATTTTATTCCCTAATATAACTTTATGAGTGGAAAATGATAAGGAGAAGAATTACATTTCCTCTATAAAGGGTGAATAATTATTCTATGATCAGATTCGGGTAACAGAAACCAATATCAAGTGTCTTAGTGAAATCATAAATGTATGTGAGACATTGGGTGAGTGTTCTTAGCCTCCTATTGTTGATTGGAGATTCTGAGGTTGGTTGGTTTTTCCAATATCTATGTGGTAGGAATTGTTAGATAAATTTACCAATATTTTTGGTCTATATTCACTTTTACTATAAATATATATCATGATATAATATTTTTTCGGTGTTGTATAGATATAAAATGGTTGATTGTAGATATTATTTGGCACTCTATTCGGTTACATAGTCCAAAAAGTGACACACTGACACTCCATTCCATCATAGAGTCTAAAAAGTGACAATGGAAAATGCCATAGAAAAAATAGTGGAAACACATGATGAAAAGAAAGATTGGAAAAGGCTTGAATGTTGGGTTTCCCTATTAAGTCTAAAGAGTCGTCGGATGGTAGGGTACTCGCACACAAAATTATAGAAAGCAAGATACTTGTGCTCCCCATCACCTTTTCTCCCAATCTATCTTATTTGCCTATAAATAGTCCTTTGGGGTCTTCATTTGTGTGGAATAATTTCCTTAAAACCTAATAGATGCTCTGGTCGCACTAGTGCTTCTCCCATGTCATCTGAAACCTTCAAGGTAGTTCTTTAACACCGAGAGAGGATGAATTTAAGTAGTATTATAGAACTTAAGGCCCATTAGTGTTTGAAATCCATAACACTTGCATGGTTAAATAACTCAAACTTCCTGAGTTCGAAACACTTTTGTGATACCCTTTCCGTTCACAGAAACTTGAGCACCCCACTACTAGGAATACCCATGAATACTCTTGAATGTGTGAGTTAGGTCACACCCATGTATTAATATCATGGCCGTCCATCGCATAAGTGATCATCCTATCACCCAATCCTACTTGTACACCCATACCTGTGAGCCAATATTTACATGGGTTCCCCACTATGATTCACCTACACTATTTAGTCTACAAGCCATCGATCCTTCTTCAAATCCATTCAGGGAAATGCTTATTCTTAATTAGATCCCTTGTTTGAAAGGAATCGTGTGGGAAATTCAACCAAAAAATAATGACTTATAAATCCTTTGCGAAAGGCACATCAGCGTGTATCCTATTTGGGTTTTTATATCCTTAGCCAGAGGTTTCCAATATTTTTCACACAATGGGGTTAGTATTCATTGAGTGTCTGTGGGTTTGTATATCCCCAGTAACATAGACCATTATCCTAGGAAGAGTGTTGGGAAGTTCCATGTTTGGAGGATTAGTGTTTTCAGTTTTTTCATCCCCTTTTCAACTTTAAGACCTGAAACCTCGGGTCTCTTGTATGGAAGGTATGGTTTAGACATTATATTCCAATTATGAAAAGTAGAAGTTGTCCTCCCCTATAGAGATCTACTCGGGAAGTCGTCCTAGTGTAATCCCCTAACCTTCCAAGTAGGAGGTTGTGGTCTTGCTCCTCTATAAATCCTTCACCATCACTCTTTACATACATTGGACCATTGTATAATGTAAAGATAATATAGGGAATCCTCATCACCTTTTCCACATCCCTGGTCTCCTCACCCTCGTCCTCCTTCGCTGTCGTATCCTTGTCCTCCTCTACAAATGGAGGAGGAAATGTGTGGGTGTGTTTGTTGAATATTTCACATCCTCTTGTTTCTAAAACTGACAATGAATCGCATGGGCTAAGATATTCTTAATTATTATAACATTTTCCAAAACACCCATGGTGAATGAACTATGAGAACACTGATTCCCACTATAATTGGGATATGTAAAAAGATTTCTCAGGGCCAGAGCTTGCTGGATATCCTTATCATGAAACCAACCCTAATCCTCTAAATCTGGGAATCCTCCTTAGTAATAAACCCCAAAATTAACCCCCCAAATCACCATGGAATCCTTTTTAGGATATAATCCCAAAATAATTTTTCTCAAAGGACTACACTATCATTTGAGACTCGTCGACCTATATGGGATTTGATTCCCATCCAAATGGGATACATAGGAAGCCTCCTTGAGGTTCAAACCCAACACTTCCAAATCAAAAATGTTCTTCTTGGGCCATATTCCCAATAGGGTATGATATAATTTGGTCATCCATATTATTTCCATCTTTCTTGGTATGCTTAGGCATAAGTCCCCCACCATACTTTAACAAAGAACCCTCTTATTATATATCCTAACCACATGAAATTAAACTATATGTCATGGTCTTTATCACCTAAGCATAATAGGCATGATGTGTCCCATTAAGAGAAACCAAACTATTAGGGTTCTTATTTCGTATAAAAGGATACGTAGATATACCATTAATGGGTATGATCCCAACATCAAAACTAACCTTCATCTACTTGGATGAAAATAAATTCCAAAGTTTCCCACTGAGGGGAATAAATATGAGTATCATCATAATAATGATTAAAAGAATCTATAAATAGAATACGATAGGATACCATTGATGAAAAAACTTGAATACATATGAATATCTCTATTAATGAAGAACCTATAATGCATATGGATGATTCAAAATTTTAAACATGATACTATTAGACTGAAAATCTCACGGGAGTCTATGTTATACATGGTGAATTATTAAAGATTCATTAAAATATCTGAAATCTATGAAGGCATTCTGGAGTAGAAAATAATTCCCACTAAAAGGGTGTGATGAGTATGACGTCCCATCCTCTCAACCAATGAATATTCTTAAGTACCGTTTATTCCAACATAACAAATGCCTACCTTTAGTATGAAGGGACCATTTGGGAAAAAAATATTTGATGTTTCCGGTTCAATGAATAAATCCAATGGAAAGTGCAAGGATGTAGTGACTATTAAACTGAAACACACGTTTCAAGGAACTAAGAAACATAAAATGGTGAACCTAAAGTGAATCCATAACCATGTTAATAATGTTACCCACCTGTCAGGCCTCTATCAACTGATAAAGTAAGGAAAGTCAAAGGAATCAATCACACATGTATCCATCTAAAAGATGTTCCTTTAATGGAGTTTATTGTTGTTTTTATGTTTTCAAATAACTCTACTCACTACAAAATGGCCTCCTTTAAACATTCACCCATGAATGCCTCAGCTGCTGCTCAAGATGGATCATCATCCACTTGAAGGACGTCATCACAAACTCAGTGTCTTTAGTGCTATGTCTTCAATGTATTGGTAAGGTAATACCATCAGCACAATACTATCCCAACATTGGAGGTTGCATGATAGGATCTCCTAGAAAATAACAATATTTGATCGTCCAGCCAGCGACGACTAATAGTCAAGTAGAAGACAGTGTCAGCCGCTATCTCTAACCATTTCAGGTCGTTATTCCTAGAACGAGACAAACAGTCAATCATATACTATATATAGGTGGATAAAGAAGATACTTATGGCCTCAACACAAAGATACAAGGGTCCTTCCCGAGAACTCCCACCAACAATTGTTGCCAGTAGAATCTTGTGGCAGTGAACCCCCAACATGATGGGGGTATCGCCTTTGGATTTTTGTCCCAGGTTCCTCTGTCCTGAGCATTAAAGATGAACCTCAGAGTTCAAAATCTGACCAATAGGGAGAATTTTCTTACATTTCCCCCACCTAAGAGTTCCATCAACCTAATTTTATAGAAAGCAATGAGCGTGCCCATAAACCTGTTCATCCTAATTCTGCCACCTAGAAGACTCATATAGAAGCATCCCATAATCCCACCATATAAATATGGTAGATTATTGTGAATACGCACATAAACCCATTTAAATATTACCAGCCAGTCACCACACTCATTTTATTTCATTTAAGGAAGCCCACCAATCAAACGTGGTGGTAACTATTAAACATGAACATACACCTGCTCACACTCAGAAATTATACCAACACTCGCTTCTGCCAGTATTGGAATAAGTCTATCCACCATGATTAATAGAAAACAGCCATCAATCACATACAACTAGAAACATTCTTCCAGCCTATAAACAGTTTCATTTGGAAGCACCCAGAGAAGTCAGTCAGAAAGCTCTGATGACAACCCTAGGGCAGAATCTACTATCTTCCCACACACATAAGTACTTTCATTATCCACTAGAAGTAAATGGAGAATAGAAGCATGCACATAAACCTACTCTAGTTATATAATGTATGTATATTCCCATTTCTTCCACTGATTTCACCAAACACAAGATAGTAATGGTGAAAGGGAAGACAAAAATTCATTCACATATTCTGCAAGCATACTAGAATATCATAACATCAAATTCCAGAGTACCAGGGGAAAAATACATATCCTAGTCCCCACACCAAGGATGACGCATCGGCATTCCATTCCAGAGTAGGTATATACATCACTTATATTCCACGAGGTTTATGAGTCATACTCCCATATATAAAACAGAGAACAAGATCAGGAACACACACCCTTTCCATTTGGATGTAATCAGCCCATTCTCATGAACACTCTAAGACAGTCACATACACCTACCCAAAATAACCACTTCACCTAGCATGTGGCCCCACCTATGTGTAAGATAGAATCCAGAGAATTTCTCTTCAAACACAGTTGAAAAATGAAGAGCCAATCTGCGATCTGGCTCCCTTTAATGTTGTCGTTCTTGAAGCCCCCTGACACTTGTATATTGAAAATCTAGATTCTATACTCTCATTACTAAATTATGGGAGTAGTAGTCGTAATTATAAATTTCCCTATTGAATACTTAATAATGATGGTTTTCTTCATGAATATTCATTCAATCCAAAGATCATATCTTTATATGAGATCCCTGAAAACCCATTATGTGGCAAGAAGGCCAAGGAGCCAGAGGATTTATCTCTTGATGCAATCAACGATGTTGGTCCTCTCCATGAAGGAATTTTCAGAGAATGTTATCTCCACAGAAGTATTTTTTAATGTCAAGATAGTACCTTATTTGAAAATATATTAATAATAAATCCCTCTAATCTTGAGGAACATTCCAACAAAATTCCATTCATGTCTGATGCCTTGTCATTAATGGGGGAAATACTTTCTAAACCAGAACAAATCTTAAGGGAACATTCATTCTATAAACCTCCCTTAGGTCATTATTCTCCTAGTGTATTAGATTAAAAAGAGACTGATCCCATTGATTTGAATAAAACAATCGAGAAGCATCCACTTCTCTCAAACCAAGTGGAGAAACCTCTAGTAAAATAAGATGATGATATGTTGAACATGAGAAAACAATTGGATAATGGAGAAGTACTGGTCATGTTCCATCCATTATAAAACGCTCAATAAAACATTATAGAATAGATGGTAGAAAATTAAATTTAGGATGTATGCCCCAACTTTTGGAAGACACTTCTTCATTTTAATGCAAATATATTAGCATATGATAAATATAAATTTTAGGTAAAGGTAATAGTAGTGTACAAACAACAATTAGACTTGGAATCTCTCGAAGATTACCAACATCCAATAGCTTAAAAGTAGTATAGAAACCTTCAACATGCATGCCTCAATAAAATAAAGAGGATATTCTAGTTAATTTATAACCCCCCATCTTGTGTTTATATCAAGGGATGGGGTGCACATGTAGCATTGCATTTAAGGCATTTCAAAATCAACAATGTATGCCAAAAGATGTCTCATGAAATTTCATCTCCCATAGCCATCTAAAATCAAAAAAAATTTATTCAATAAATTATTCACCTAATAACATGCCTCAACTAGATCTTGTTAGATTGAGACCCAAATAAAGCAAGTTTTCGAGATGATTTTGCATCAAGAAAATAAGAATTGGAGGGAGACCTCCCACATATATGAATTTAGCCACTAGATGATGCAAATGTATGAAATAACACAGTGATCTTCCTAAACAGGTTATTTTAATTGTTTTCGGATAATGCACCTTTCTAATTTCTGAACCAAAATTTGAAAATTTAAAAGAGAATCTGTGTTAATAATAGCAATAGAAGATAAAGAGCCACCCTAGCTTGCATGGTCGGGGGACTGTTTAATTAATTATTTGAATTAAATAAATATATAATGATAGTTGGAAGAAGAAGAATAGAACCCACCCAAGCCTATAGGGCTGGGAGGTTTTTCACATCTTCAATCCCCTCCTCAATGGAAATCACTTTTCTACCAATTAGGGATGAAGACATAAGGAGAACACACAACTAAACAATCCAAGGATTCCCATCAGGTAACTATCCATCAAATAGATTACAGGAATTCATCATATAGGAGGATAGAGTCTCATGGAAGATATATAAGGAGTCAATCTTACAAAGAAACTGCTATAATGTTAGCAATGCATTATGCATCATTGAATGTTATTAACGCCATTAAAGAATATCCTCTACAAAATTTTCCCAATTTAGGGGAATCAGAATATGATGTTCTTGTCTATAATATGGTAGACACTAATGAAAATGGAAGAGGGGTGCATACCTAAAATCATAGGCTTACCCAGAATCAAGGTATGCTCTTAAGTAACCAACTCTCACCCTTTCGAAACGCATCTACAAAGGATAAAGGTAAAATTCATATCATGTCTTACTTTTCTATAATATAATGCCAATATCTCTCATTTGAAAAAATATTTTCAAAGAAAGAATAGGAGATGAATGATTTTATAAAACTAAATATAGAGTTACTTCAAAGTATCATTTCTGCTAGACATACTCCCCAAGAAGATCCACAACTTGCACATCTTATATGAGATCCATAGTAAAGAATATTTCTTGTAACTACAAATATGGATTCTAAATTCACTAAATTGGCTACACATCTAGGGAAGGATCAAAGACATCCTTATAGGCTTGTCCTTATGGGTTGTCAAAGAAAAATACCAACACCATCACTAGTGGTGTTTTCGGTCGTTGCACCAGTCCAAACTCCGGCTGATGTACCTGTAGAGGTCCCAGCTCATTCAGATATTCCCCAAATGATAATTTGCACAATTTAGGCATTAAAAACTCTATTGGAGACTATAGATGAATGGAGTGCACCAGTTATGCCATATAATAGAGCTTAACCCGAATGGGTGGATCTGATCCCTCCCACATAAATTTTTTTGAATACTACATTCCAAGACATTAATAGATTGGGGGATCCAGATAAATAATTAATATATTTCCTCTCTAATTATGATCCCATGATGGGGACTCCTCAACAACTAAAAGCGGTAAAGATCGAATGTTTTGTTTAATCATTAGAGAACCCATCTTTTTTCTGGTATACAAGTTTTCAATCTTGATCAATTATGGGATGGGAATATCTCTATGATAAATTCCTACTTCAATTCAGATCTATTCTATCGAAGACAACTATTTTTGATCTTATAATTTGGAAAAAAAGGTAAAATGAAAGTGTTTTAGATTTCACTGTTTGATGGAAAGTATTAACATATTTCTTAAATATGTAACTTCCTTAGGAATAGTTTCTAAATTTTTTTGAGGCAAATAAATGTGATGAGTTATGAAGACCACTGATCACTATGAAATAAATATGAGGGTTTTGATTCCTTGTTTCAATTTCCCAATAGGTGGAGGATTCTATTGTGGAAACCAATGGGAAATATCATTTAATTTCATTATCTCTAGGATGAAAAATAGGGAATGTATATGTTTCTACATTCACACTCAAGAAAGAAGTTTTAGATACTTCTATATCAAAACCTTCATCACATTGAAGGGCTTAGAATCCTGATCATTAGTAGCAATGACCACCTCATCAAGATGATCGATGAAATCAAAGGCAGAAATAGTTTGTAGAATTAAATAAAAAATATTATTATTTTTGGAATGTACATGTTCTCTATAACATCATCCCATCTTTGGAAGACAATTTGGTTCAGTTTCTAAGGCTAAAGAAACCAAACAAATAATGGTATGAAGTTCTTCCAAATTATTTCCCATTTCACCTGATATCGGGGCATCCCATTCATGATGTTTTGTTTTAACAGACCACATGAAAACATTGGTAATATCTGGACAACTAAAATTGTAAATTTTGTTATCCCATCTTTCTTGTGAAACTACTACTAATCTAAATAAGAGAGATAATGTAAAGAAGTTAAAAGTAAAAATGCGTAAAAATATTATTATTGGATGATTAGGAAAATAATAAAATGAACTCATTCCATTCTAAGAACATAGGTGAACATCCAATTGTATCTTCTGTCACTTCCGCCATAGAGAAACCACCTTCATCAAAAGGCCAGTCCTCCAAAGGTCAGTCCTAAAAGAAGCAACATGATCAGAGGGACAAAGAGTATTAGAACAAGACAAGATTATGTCAAGGCCAAATTTTTCCATTACACTTGATGATTTTATGCCATCATTTTGAGAATCACAGGAACCGCCCTGCAAAATGGAACTGCTAGAACCGACCTGTCCAGAAAAATATTTATCAGATGAAGAATTCATCTTTAATTCCAATAACATTATCCATTTAATGAATCACCAATGATGATTCTAATTATGATGTGCCTAAATGACATGTACCTAACTAGAGAACTATTGGAAGAAGTCAAGTTTGAGGATATAGATGATGACATGGATATGATAGAAGGCACTATTTTACCTCTAACCATGCACAAAATGCATACATGGTAAAAAGTTGTGGGATATCCCTTTAGAGAGCTCAACAAGGAAAAGTAATTTCTTCTTCACATGACAGAATTGGTCCTGACGTGATTATTTGTAAGAATGGTAAGAGGTTACCACACCATTCTCTCTGCAAGTACATAGACCTAGTCAGCCTAATATACCAAAAGAAGAAGTACTTACAGCTTCTCCTCTAACACAGGGTACATCTACATCAGAAGCATCAACTTCCAAGGCACCTACAAAGCTGCATCTACATGTTGGGAAACATAGAACTCTAGACCAAAATTTTGATATTTTGAAACAGTTGTCCTAATTTCCAGAAATTTTTTCAATCATAGATTCCTTGAATTCGTCAAAAGATTTTCAAGAAGAACTTTTTGAGGCTTTGTCAAGTCCTCAAGAGTTTGAAACTGATGTTTCTACTACTGAGGTTTATTGTATTGAGAATGATCAAACAGAATGTGATGTAGTCATATATTTTACGAATGAAGATGAATATGAGGTTTGACCCATTAATCCCATGTATCTATCTGGAAGAGTGAATTATATATACATAAGACAAGCCTTCATTTATAATGGCCCATGTGTCAACCTCATTCTTATCTATACACTTTTTCTATTGGGACTCATAGAATATCACTTATCTCTTTCCAATTTAATGTATCATGGTTATGAAAATAATAAGCATGATCGTCTGGGAGAGATTACACTCAAAACTCAGTTTGGAGATCTTTTGTCTAATTTAGATTACGTGATTGTCCTGCATGACACAACCTTTTACATTCTTCTTAGAAGCCCTTGGCTACACCAACATGCAGTTGTTCCTTCATCATACAACCAACGTCTCATATACTGTTTCAATGATCATATTGGGAAATTTTATGTTTAAAAATCTCCATTAAAAATGTGCGAATCTTAGTATATTGAGAAAACATTTCATCGCATGAAGGGAACATGGTTTGTGAAAAAAGTGGTTACCAGAATTAATACTCTAAATGGCCTGGAAAAGATCCCATCAAACCAAATCAAACATTTGAGTATATAATATGTGTTTTAAATCAATCAAATTGAATGGAGATACAAAAATCCAAGTGCTCATCCAGTGACTTCCATAATGTCAATTTCAGCAATCGAACATGACATCATAGGAAATTTTTTTGATTTACCAAGAAGTAATAAAAGCTTAAATGGATATGTCATTTTTCATCTACAAAACATCATCAAGTCTCTTCTTTAATGATAAGACTATATGAAGTTGTAAAAATATTAGAGGAAGACAAGTATATTGATTCCCAACCAATTATATCCTCTTTGATGCTCCCAGAAGACCCTTCCTCATTATTATAGTTAGAACTGGTGGATTCTTATTCAGGTTGTTCAAATACTAACTCCTCCCCTAGCTTTGAATATTTTGGATCATCACCTACTATGCAATGAGAAATAGAAGAAGTGACACATAATGTATAATAAGATGAGGATCTCAGATATAATCCTCCAACACTTGAGGAATGTGTCTCTACCACTATTGACGAACTCAGATAAATAAATATGTTTACAGAAGAAGATCCACACCCCACTCTATTTAGTGCGTCCATGATGTCTGATGAGAAGGAGATGTATACTTCATTACTAAATAAATGTTGAGATATATTTTCTTGTAACTATAAAAAAATTTCTCTCCTTAATCCCAGTGTATACACTTATCATTTGAGATTTCTAGAAGATCATCAATGATTTAAGCTGGAAGCAATAAGAACACACATGAATCATGCCTATAAAATGGAAGTATATGTCGATAATCTTTGTAATGCAAAATTTTTTAGGAAAGTGAAATACCCTAAATGGTTGGATACCATTGTCCTAGTGAAAAATAAAAAAGGGAAAATCCGATTTTTCATTGATTTCAGTGATCACAATCATCATTGTCCCAAATATGAGTTTCCCGTATAGATCAAAGAGATTTTGATTGATGCAATAGTCTTCTATGAAGATATTTCCTTCGTGGAGGATACTAAAGGTACAATAAAATCTAGATGTCCCCATAGGATGAAAATTTTACATAATTTAGAGCCCCTCAAGGTGTGTATTTCTATCGGGTAATGACCTTTGTCTTAAAGAATAAAGATGCAATGTACCAACATTCCATGCACCATAATTTAAAATCCTTATTAAGAAATGTTTGTCAATGTTATTTGGATGATTTGATAGTTAAATACTGAAAAAATTGTGATCACCTAACTGATCTGGTGATCATATTCAATAAACATCGATAACATAATATGAAGATGAACCCCATGAAATGTGCTTTCGGGGAAACATTAGAAAAAATCCTTGGATTCTTTTTATGACATCGTGGAGTTGAAGTTAATCCTAAGAACACAAAATAAATCATTATCATTTCACCTCCATGATATTTGGAATAATTAAAATGACTCCAAGAACACTTGGCCTATATTTTGAGCATTATCACAAATTTGGCAGACATGTTTTTTCCCTTCACAAGATTAATGGAGAAGGGAGTCTCATATCAATAGACTGAAGACTACAAAGAGGCATTTTATACCCTCATGATTTTTATTTTATGTCCAATCATATTAATTCCACATATTTTAAGAAGTCCCAATATTTTCTATGTGAACACTTTATATGGATCTCTAGGCTTCTTATAGGCCCAAAAGAATGATGTTGTGAATGAAAACAACCTTTAAAATCTCATTTGAACTATTCTAAACACAGATAATTGATATTCAAATATCTAGAAGTGATGCTTGGCACTAATCTTTGTTTTTCATAAATTTTGGAACTATTTTCAAAATCAGGAGGTCCAATTGTTGTCTCTCTATAACCTGATAAAATTTATCCTCAGTTGTCTTATGATTACAAGTAATTTCTCACAATGGGAATATATTTTTCAATAATTTGATATCAAGTTGTTTCCTAATATGTTAATAAAGGGAATGATTTGGCAGATTTCCTTGTTGAATATCTCTCTGCAGAAGATAAATCTTTGAATTCTTCACTTATTGAGGAAGTTGTCTTATATATTCAAGATAATACCTAGAAATTGGAAATGTAATTTGATGGTGCTTCAATAAGTCAAATAGGGAATTGAATGTAAACCCCTAAACTCAACAAATCTGGGTTAGTAATTGTACTTATCTCCCTATAAAAATAAGCGGTTCCATATTACTTTATACTGTAAGAAAGAGGAACCAAAAATGATACCTAATATTAATATCTCATAGCAGGAATGGAATTTGCGCTCCAGGTACAAGTAATACACATGAAAGTGAATAGTTATTTATATTTAGTAATCAAACAAATCATTGGAGAGTATGCTATGATAAATGAATAATTAATCCTTTTTTGTAATTACTTCAGAGGGTTAATGGATGAATTCCATTTTAATCTTACATTCTCTTGTGTCCCATGATCACGAAATGACCAAGATGATGAACTGGATAATGTATCCATAGCCTTGGTAGATCCAAATAGAGATGAGAAAATCATTATTAATTCCCATCATTGAGTGGTCTCACCTTTTTCTTAAACTATAATAGAGGAAATAGATGAAAATATCCCTATTTCTGATCCATATGGTCATACCACATGATGGATGACACCCATCATAGAGTACCTTCAAAATGGAGTACATCCACCAGATAGAGCTGAAAATGAATAGATCAGATGATGAGTGGCCAATTTTACACTTTATGATAGTCCAGATTACCAGAAGATCCTCCAAAAAAGTGGATTTCATGGAATCTTCTTTAGGTGTATTGACGAAGAAGAAATAACAGTTTTCATGAATGGAGTACATTGAGATGCATATGGGGCTCAACAGTATGTGAAAGGCTATCTGAACAAATATGAAGGCTTGGATACTTCTGGAATTCAATGACATAAGATTCAATAGATTTCACCAAGCAATTTCATCCCTCTAAAGTTCATTCGAACATCATTCATCAACCCCCAATGTTGTTACCTAGAGCTAAAAACTCTTTTCCATTTTCCACATGGGGAATTGATGTAGTAGGGCTATATCCTCCAACAACGGATAAGAATTTCATGTATATTCTTACTAATACTAACATCTTCTCCAAATGGGCCAGGGAAATACCTGTCAAAGAAGCCAGAGAGAAAATCATTGTTAATGTATTCAAAACCAACACAATGTCTTTATTTCGTATCCCTCATACTATATTGATGGACAACGACACCAATTTTTATCCTGTTGAGGTAAAAATAATATATTAGGAGCACAATATTAAATCCAACCATTCGTCTCTCTACCAAGCAATTGCCAATGGAGAGATAAGGGATTTCAATAATATCCTATTAAATATACTCCAGAAGATGGTGGATAATGATTAGAAATCATGGCTTGATAAACATTTGCATGGTTAATGGGCATATCAAATTACTACCCGTACTACCACTTAGGAAACTCCATATTCAATGGTGTACATAAATAAATTAGTTTTGATGATTGAAATTCAATTTTCTTCACTCTGAGTTACAATCTGTGATTGGTTTTCTACAGATAAAATTCTCAAAAATGATTTGATGAGTTTGAAGGATTAGAAAAAAAGAGATATCATACATTGAATCATTTAGAAGTCTATCAGAACAGAATAACATGATATTTTAACAAGAATTTTTACCTTTATTCATTTCTTAATGTAGAATTGTTATTGGTCCTAAGGACTCCAATGATACTAAGAAAGAATCCTCCAAAGATTGAGACAAAGTTGTCTGGACATTATTCCTTGGATATGGTATACACAAATGGATCTTTTTCACTTATCTCAATGAATGTAGAGCTTATTACAACTCCAACCAATGTGAGATTCATGAAGAAATACTTCGTGTAAGTGCACACAATGTCTTCACTGCATGAATCTAAACAGCATAGCACAAAGTCTTAGTTGCAATACATTAAACTGCATAACAACTATAAATGTCAATACTGCATGGCGATAAAATGTATAAAATCTTTTTCCATATCTTGCAACATTAAACTTCATGAAATAAATACTACTCATTAGCCGCACATAAGTTCCATTTCCATATATGTTTGAATCAGATATACATAGGGGCCTCATTTCTAGAAATATGTATCGATTGATTCTCATTGTCAGTGAGATACACAAAGACTGTTGAATCTCCAATACTGAGCCCAACCACAACCAAAAAAAAATTATTTCCCTTTTCTCCTCCTTTATGTGAACCATATATATACAAAGACCTCTTTTAAGATACATGGTTTGATCTTCATACCATTTTGGGTCTTAAGTTTAATCATTCTTCTAATATGTATTAAAAGACCACAGTATCCCATGTCAAACTCAATTTGTGTGGGAAATTATTTTTCTATGAACTACGTAAGGCTTGGTTACCATTTTTAATGGGATACATAGAGACACCTAGATCTCAAATCATGGGCCCATCCATGATATAAAAATCCCTTTATTCCTTATATAGGAATAAAACATTCAAATGAAATGTTTCATAAAAATGTATGGATTGATTATCATCCATATGAGATACATAGTGACCCATGTGTTTAATTCCTTGGTCTGGCCACAATATTCCAATTTTATGTTACAATCACTTCATGTCCCCGTCACATGAATCTAAAATGCAAAACATATTATTTATTCAACGGAAACAAGGAAAGTATCCATTTTACATATGAGTCGGTTCTAGGTAAAGGATTGAAAAATGATGGCTAATATGGATTCATATATTTTTCATGTGCATTATGCATTACCCCCTTCCATATTTCACACACTTAATATTGGTTATTTTCAGATCATTTTATTCTTACATCAAGTTTTTGGTGAAAACATTTTTAATATATGAGAACTCTTTTTCCTTACTTTTCATTATGCGCCCTTATGTTTCTTTTCGTAAATTTTCCTACATAACAGGCATGTCAGTCAAAATATACCACTATTTCCTTATGCAACATATGACCTTGTTGGCCCTACATAATACAACCCCTATAATGGTTTTTCCATATAATAGTAATTTCATACTTGGTTAAGGTGTATTTTCCCCCTTCAAACATTGATAACAATATAAAAGAATCTATATTTTAAAGCTGTCATTTAAGTATATTATTTACATTACCTTTCTCTCAATCTAAAATTCTTTAAGGTCATGGTTTACACATTTCCCTCTCCATGTGTTCAGATAAATATGAAATTAACTTGGATCACAAGACCACATGTCATATACTATTTCCAATCTTGGTCCTAGTTGTATGACCTAAAGAAAAAACACCATACATCTTAATATTGGGACAAAACATTATAGATCATATTCCTCCGATTCATTGGAAATCATGACTGGAGATACTCTTTTTGTATTTAGGTACCTTTTTCCACAAATTGAACTCTTTAATATGTAAAATATGAATCTCTATAAAGTTTTTTTTGGATTTTAATAAAAAAAGTTAAATATCTGAGAACTCTTTCTCTTGACTATGAAGTATGTTCCCATAGGTGGCCTTGTAAAAATGTTCCTAAATAATGGGCCTATAAGCCAAAATATACCACTATTTGTCTATGTAGCATATGTCCCAGTTGTCCCGACATAATACTACCCCTATAACGGGTATATCAAATAATGGTAACATCGTTATTAGAAAAGACTTCCTCTAATGCCTTTTAGACCTTTTTCCATATCATTCTTCAGATTCAAAAATTCCCAAATCATTGTTAACAATTATTCCCTTCCATATCTGAACTGGGTAGTTTTTTTCGAAAAGAATTATCAATAAATTGGTAGAGTCTCAAAACATTGGTTAGATATAACGTCCTTAAATTAAATCCACCCAATGTCATAACTACATTACCTAAAACATTAATGTACAATTTCATAACCGCATAACTCAGAATTTCTCAATACAATGTACTCACTGCATGACTCAAAACTACTTTGAAGGATATCATAAAGTCCCCTTCTTGTGAAATTTTAGTCATTCCTAATACAATAATTTTTGTAGCAATGGTTTTCTTATTCATGACCAATGTTGGCATAGATAATCCTTTATTCTAAAAATACCTTGCCTTGAAAAAACCACCCCAAGTGGACTTGAGTCACCTAAAACATATGTTCCCTTGTCTATCAACAGTAAACTGTTAAATTCTTAAGAGCCATTTTGTTTGACATCACAGTACATGCCCCCAAAGGCCTTGTATAAAATTTTACTACATTATAGGCATGTCAGTCAAAACATTCCAATATTTGTTTACGTAGCAAATTCCCTAGTCATCCCAGCATAACACAACACCTAGAAATTGTCTTTCAAATAATGGTAACTTCATTATTGGAATATACATCCATTATATTTATAAAAATTTTAGATTTGGTGACCATAAAATAATCATGACTTATGATCCCCCTTAGAAATATATAATGAATATTAAATGAATTATAATCTACTAATCCCTGTTTGAGATCTAAATTCAAAATTTATGGTCAAAACTATTCAACAATATACATTGTCACTTTCTAGTCCAACATACATGACTCTAAACTGCCAACAATAAGAGACATGGAACTCACCCAATTGGAAACCCGCGAAGGGAACTCTGGACAAAAGTCGAGTCCCAGCTCACAATACATACATTTATTTTATAGTTTGGGTAATATTGAGAAATAAAAAGTTAAAAGATACAATTTTTTGGGGGATGTATGTATAACCCTATTAAAATTCATACTATGCTTACTAGGCACAATGTCTTAGGTAAAAAAAGCTATCAAGAATGAAAACACAGATGATTAAAGACAAAATGCTTTTCATTTGTGAGTGAAAATTCAAAAAAGAGGATTCACAAACAAGATTATCCTTTCTATCATAAATCACAAGTGGTTTTATATAGAACTTATCATTTTTTAAATAACCTGTTGAGCCCCATTATCTTCAAAACGAAGTTCATTTAGCCAACCATCTTCGTTCTCCTTAGCATAGTAATGTGCTTCATTAGCATCTGCAATAGATTTTTCACCATCCATCTGGGTTTCTCTTTGTAAATAAAATGTTGGTCAAGCTTCCCTATTATAATATCTAACTCTTGCTAAATACGTTGTTGTTGAACAATTTTTTCTTTAATCTTTTACTTTAATCCTTTCAGCTTTATAATATGATTGGCCACATCTTGGGATGATTCTACTTGAAATTCATCACCATTGGTAATCAATTTATTTTTTATTAGATATTACTGAAGCATCTTATCTTTCTCCTTATATAGGATATTCTCTTTCACAATAGTATGAATTTCAAGACATTCAAAATCGCCAAATCCCAGAATGATAAACTGAGATGAATTTCGGGGAATTAATATAGGTAGTTCCTCAATGAGAATTTTAGATATTATTTTTTATATGTTTTCTATGCCTTATGACATGTAAGAAGAAGGCTCGTTTATAGTTCCAGGTCTGATTTAGAAAAAATAGTCACAAGGAGGGGAATATTATGGGATTAATTCACATAAATAAGTTATTTGTTGAACTCCTTCATTGCTAGTGGTTGATTCACTTCATAATACTCTATGATATTATGTAAGGCTTCACCTATGTATCTATCCATTGAATTTGATAACCCTTTATTGTGAATAAAATAATGGTTATGGTTATTTTAATTAGATAACAAGAGTGATCCCAATCACAATATCAGTATCTCTTACCAAAAAAAAAGGTCGGCGGCTTGAGAAGATTCCTCCCCAATAGTCTCTATTTCAACAGTTTTGGTTGATGTATTTTGATGGGGAATAATCTCTTTAATTTTCTCAGGATCCTCAAAATGAATCTATGAAAGATTTTTTGTCTCAAGATTAACTTGATCCAATGTCTCCACAGTAGTAGGATTGACATTAATATTGACACTTTCTTTAGGAATTGTCATTGTAGAATTTTATTCAGATGGAACTACATATTTCAACTAATAATTGTATAAATATAATAATAAGAAGATTAATATGATGAAAAATGAAAAATTAGGTCCAATTGATTCTATGAATGGAAGTTGAAAATCATTCAGTATTTTATCATGTTCTAAAACATCTCCAAAAGTCATGCCAATTTTCTTCATAGCACACAATGATATACTGAATCCCATATTAGTTTCACCCGTGGCAGTAGTCATTATGGTTTCTTTGTAACCTTCCTCCGACAACCATTGACCCCGAATAGCTTCCCCAACAATATTTCTGGCATCAACACTAGTTGTCTCAGGATATTCTGGTTCATGTGATTATCCTAAAGTATCACCAGTTGAAATTCAATTGTTGTTACATTTACGGTCATATGAAGAACTATTTATTTATTAAACATCTACTCTCTTATGATAATAGGAATAGGAGTATTTTGGGAACATACGTTTTTTCCTTTGGCCTCAATGCCTCTTCAGGAACTACTGGGCTTGCAGGAATTTATGCCCATTCAAAAACACCCTACATTGTTCCTCAAAACTTATTAGTAATTTATTTTTCAGATGAAACAGAATAATCTCCTGAAATTCCATGAATCTTAAACACTTTTTCATGAACAAGTCTAAAATTCATGTTTTTAGGAAGGCTTACCACTACTGAGAAAACATTTAACTATTGTCTCCTTTCTTCGATGCTTTTGTTTATTCCCTATCTTAGAACGACTTGCATCATCATCTCTAAAATTGGTATTAGATACTACAAGCCCCTTTCTGTCTCATCTACCATGGCATGTCGACCTTAAGATATATCTCCTGATTCATATGGTTATCCAGTAGCTCCATGTGTAGTACCTCGAGGGATATATCACATTAATGGAACTTTATTCGAATTTCCTTTATCCAGCAACAAGTTTATATGATATTTCCCCTGAGTAACAATGAATTTACAAAATTTAAATTTCAATGTAAAATATAATATGAGAAAAAGGAACCTTACATCTTCAGAATCCACAAAATCACACAATTCAATATATAATGAATGGTTTATACCTTCAGAGGTACCGCGATCTATCATTTCCTTCACCCTATTCATGGTGGGGATTGATTTGGCTATGGCATATTTGATTAGTTCCATTTCACATATTAAGGTCCTCACTTCATCAAGATTATTCTTAAACATGATATCAAAAGTGGCCCATAGATCCCATATTCCTGGAATACAAAACCCTTCACATAAATCTATCCATGTGGTTTCTGAATAACAATGAAAACTTTTCCTTGTTTGAATAGCCTCTGGACATATATTTTCAAGTTACATGCCAGAGGGTTGTGAAGTGGATCCTGTAATTTTGGATTTATGTTTCTACCCAATTCATGCAACCACAGATAGGCGATGAGAAAATGGGACTTGTCACACTTTAGAATGTTGTCATCTTGACTGACTCTATACAACCTTAGTTGGTATTGATGTGGTGTCACTTCTAACCATAGCTGGTGTATTCTATCATGCACAACGTTAATTTGGTGAATTTGGAGCCTCTTGAACTTTATCCTCTGACTCTAATGAGTTAGCATGTGATGAAGAAGAATTAACTTTTAAATGAATATGTTCCTTCCTAATACCTCTCATTATCCCCATTTGAGGGACCACATGGTTTAATACCCATTTAGGTTTAGATATGTCCTAGTTTTTAGCATACCAGACATTCAATATTCTTATTGCATAAAAAATTTAAAATTAAATATTTCCTTTGTTTTCTGCACATATGTCAACAACCATAGTTATTGATAAACCATAAATTGTTTCTCTAATCTAATGTGCACAAGAGAGGATACAGTAATTTGTTGTAGACATTAGAATTGAGGCTGAAACTATGAGGATCATAGGCCTCAAAATCCTTTCTTCACCAATCTTTATGGCCATTACATCGTATTTATAAGCTAACATATATTCCCTTAGCTCGAAGATGGTCATTACATCATCAATGAGTCACCCTGTAGGTGGATTCCTATAAGGGAAAAGATGAAATTCCTTACACATACTCAATCTATCCTTGATATCTTCATCGTTCTGTGACAAATTTGAAATACAATTGAAATCCTAAATAGATGGTCGTAATGATCTTCTAAAGACTGGTACCCCACTTTGCACAAAATAAGTTCTAGAATCAGTGGAAATCTATCCCAATAGCAACTGGAACAGTCTATCTATTCTAAATGAGACTTCCCTTGGTAAATATGTTGTAAGATCCTATGAGTCTTTGACAGAATGGTGGTGACCAGCCCTACAATCATTTTCACGGCTTCTATGGCCTAGATAACAAAAGTAATTATCCTTACAAATCCCTTTTAATCTCAAACCTCTAATAGATATATGCTGAGCAACATGTTCATGAAAACATGCATGATTTTTCCTCACAAAAACTTCATAATGGAATTTATACCCCCACTTTTCCAACTCATTTTTCTATAATGTTGGTCAAAAATTTTCAGGTGTACTTCTCTTCTCTACCTTTTGATATAATGTTTGAATAGTGAAAGTGGGACCTTATTCCTTTTTCTTTACCAGGAATACTTTCATCCATTCCTCTTGATGAATATCCCTTCTTCTGTGGGACTTCCTTTTGGTCGTATTATTAAGTTTATAAAATATTTTCATCAACTCACCAACCAAAACTGTTACCTTTTCCGAGTCATTCCATGTCACCCTGGGAGGAATAAACTCATCCTACATATCTCTAATAATTAATAATCTCGAGATCTTGTAGACAACCCACAAACATATGCCTACTTCACCATGTGTAAAATAGGAGGAGTTATCTTTAGACTCCATAGGCTTAGTAACTTTGGCGCAAATATGTCATTCCAATATACATAGGTTTTCCCAACCCAAACATCTTCATAAATCCAAACACCTCTTAAGTCATATGTAAACTCTGTACATGTCTTGTACACCCAATACACCCACATCCATGTGGGGATTACATCCACTTTTGGGAAAAATAAAAACTTTTCTTCTTTCCATAGGATTCATCTGTCATTGAATTGTGAAGGATGGATGAATACTATTGTGGATGTATCTTGGATATATGTGTTTTAAAATTTGGAGAACATGGGATTTGATGAACGAAATGGGCATTATCTGATGACCCAACATTAACATGTGATCTTGCAACAGAAACATTGGAAGACCAGAAATTCGTTTAGTCTTGAAAATAAGAAATCTGAATAATGTTCTTCAGTTCTGGAATGATGACATTCAGTAGACGGACCTAACTATAAAGAAAAAATAAGTGATTTGGGGAAAATTGAAAATATATTTCTTCATATATTTTCCAAATCAAGGAGTGCGGTGTCGCAGACATCAATTTAGTCATGAATGACAACCTTCATCATGTCATCAATTCTATTACTGGCCAATTCATCAAGGGTTCCAATTCTTTTGGGAGCCATAAGAACATTAAAATGTATCAAAATTCATCTTTAAATTAAGTTCATTTTTGATGTTTTGACAAAGGAATTGAGAAAAAATGACAAAGGCATTAAGGATCACTAGTATGAACTTGTAGTGAATGTATAAAACCATATCCAATGTTTTGGGCCTTAGTTCTGGTATGTAAATAAAAAACATACAGAAGAAGTGCAACTAAACACGAGATTCCGAGAAAAAAAGCACTTGTGCATTGAGAGATAGATTTTAGGAAGTCGTGTGAATTTTCGATCAAGTTAGCCCATATTTATAAGTAAGCGTGTTTGATCATGTGTTAAAATCTCACACGCTACCCCTTGCATGAAACCCCTTGGCTTCCATATATACCCTTTATGCTTCCACGTGCACGCCACAGTAACCACTATTTTCTCATTCGTAACTTTACCTCAATATTGGATCATCTTTTCATTCTAGATCCAATTTTGAGCGGGGGTTTTTTTGACACTCGTTTCTATCATAGAGTCTAAGAAGTGACTTGTTGGCAGTCCCTTCGATCATAGAGTATAAAAAGTGAAAAATATAAATGCCTTAAAAAATAGGTGAAATACATGAAGAAAATCAAGATTGAAAAAGGATTGAAATTTGGATCACCTTAGACAGACTAAGGACTCATTGCTGTAAAATGTATTGCATGACCAATTATGGTGTTCAAACTACTTGTGTTCCCGATCACCATTTCTCCCAATGTCTTTTATTTTCCTATAAATAGACCCTTGGAGTCTTCATTAGTATGGATTAATTTCCATAAAGCCAAATTGTTTATCTGGTCTCCTTAGTGCTTCACCCAATTCTTTTGAAAACTTTAATGTAGTTCTTTAACACCTGGAGTGGAGGACTTATAAGTGGATCATAAAAATTAATTTACTTTAGTTTTTAAAATACATAATTCTTGCCTGCCTAAAGTGTGAAACCTCCCAGAGTTAGAAACACATGTATGCCAACCTTTCCATTCATAAGAACTTGAGCACCTCACTTTTTGGAATACCTATGAATACACTTGAAGGATTGAGTCACGTATCAACCATGTATTAACATCCATGTCATTCGTCACGTTAGCGAACATCATGTCACCCAAGTCTACTTGCGTGCAAATACTTGCATGCCAATTTCTACTTGGTCAACCCTTTTTGATTCACCTGCCCTTTTTAGTCTACAATCCATCAAGCCTTATTCAATTTCATTCCTAAGAAAGGATATTTCTTCATTGTCTTCCTTGTCTAATTGTGATTATGTTTTAAATTCCACGAAAACTTCCTGACTTATCAATCCTTTGGGAAAGGCACAACAATGTGTCTATTATTTGGGTTTATAAATCTATAGTCAGAGGTTTCCCACATTTTTTTTACAATGGGGGTAAGATTTATCTAGGGTCTATGCGTTTTTATATTTCCAGCCTCACAGACCATTCTCCTAGGAATAGTGTTGGGAAGTTCCTAGTTTGGAGGATTAGGTTTTGGTTTTTTTCCTCCACCTTTCACCTCTAATACCCATAAACTTATGTATCTAGTAGGGAATTTACGGTTCACACTTGATTTTCCATAAAAGAAATAAATAATTCTCCCTCCCCTACTAAGATCCAATTGGGATTCCATCCTATTATAATCCCGTAACCTTTAATATAGGAGGTTGTAGTCTTGATCCTCTCTATATCATTACCCTTGATTACATCTTTACATTAGACCTCTGCCCAATGTAAAGAGAATAGAAGGAAGGCTCTTCAACTCACCCACTTCCCTAGTTGCCTCACCATCATCCACTATCGATGTCGTAGGCATGTTCTCCTCCAACAACTAAGGAGGAAAAGTGTGGTGTGTTTGATGAATCATTCACATTCTCTTGTTTCTCACACCGAGCATTAACCATGTGGGATTAGATATTCGTGATGATTACCACATTTCCACAAACACCCACAGTAAATTAACTACTATAACTCTGATTCCCACCTTAATTAGGATATGTAAGAAGACTTATTAGGCCCCAATATCACTAGATATACTCTTCATGAATCTGACCTCAATTCCCATAATTTGGGAATCCTCCTAAGAAATAATCCCCAAATTAATCCCCCAAATCACCAAGGAATACTTTTTCAGAAGTAAGCCCAAAGTACCTTCTATCAAAGGACTACACTGTCTAGTGAGAATCATCGAACTACGTGGGTTTGATTACTATCCTACTGGGATACTTAAGAAGCTTCATTGAGGTTACAAACCAACACATACAATTCAACCTTATTATCCTTGGTCCATATTCCAAACAAGGTCTAATATTACTTAAAAATATACATTCTTTCAATGTTCCTTTGTCTTCTTAGACATAAGTCCAACACTAAAATTTAATTAAGCAGCATCCTCTTATATGTCCTTAAAAAATTACATTAAACAAGATGGATCGATCATTATCACATGACTTTAAAGGGGTTGATGTGTCCCACTAAGTGGCAATGAACTATGAGGATTTTGATTCATTTCACAAGGATATTTAGGTAGCCCATTTATGGGTATGATCCCAAAAACAAAACAAACTTTTGTCTCCCTGGATGACAATAAATTCTAGAGTGCCCCACTATGTAGATTAAAGCTCATAATTATTATAATTATAATTAAAAGATTCTCTAAATAGTATATGAGAAAAGTACCCTTGATAGGGAACCTTTAATATATATTCATATATCCATTAAATAAGAACATTAAATACATATGGATGATTCTAAATTTCACACATGGAAAAAATTGATTTCAAATTCTTTGGGAAACTTATTTTATACTCGATGAATTAATATGGATTCATTAAAATATCTCTAATCTATAAAGAGTGTCCCAGAGTAAAAAATAATTCCCCACAAAAGGGTGCGATGAATCCAACCACCCATCCACTCAACCAATTCATGTTCATAAGTATCCATGTTCAATCTTAATGAATGCCTTCTTTTAGAAAGTAGGTCTCTATTGGGTAAATAACGGTTTGGTGTTTCTAGTTTCATGAATAAATCCAGTGGACACTTCCTGGAAATCATTATTCTTAAGCTAGATCAAATGTTCCAAGGAATTGTGAAACAACGTCATTTGACAGTGCCCTATAAGTTAAAGGATTAAGGAAGAACACTAGACACCGACTGGTTTGTTACGACCATTTCCCATTCAAGTATGGGTGTGGCATGGGATTTCGATGGACATTGTTATTGGTTTTACATAGAATAATTGTGATTTGGATGTGACGTGGGTGATCATTGATATTTTTATGAAATCATATTATTTAATTCCTATTAAATAGACAAAAAAAGTGGAGTATATTGGGATCATATATGTCAATGTTTTTTTTTGGGAATTCATGGGTATCCCATTGTGATTATTTCTTATAGGGACCTATTATTCTCATCTATATTTTAGAAATTTCTTAGGAGGAAATGTTTTTACAGTTGAAATTAATAAGGTAATATCATCCCTAAATAGATGGATGGATGGATGAAGAAAGATATCTAGCTTTTTAGGATATCCTACAATTATGTTTCCTTGATTTTGGTGGTTTATGGGAAATTCATTTTCCCTAGGTTGAATTTTCCTATAACAAAAATTATTGAAATTATATTAATATGGAACTATGTGAATCATTTTATAGAGGCCACATAATTCTCCCTCATTATATAAAGAGTTTAGAGAATGGTCCTTTGTTTTTTTGATCCTTGTTCCGGAGATGGAAAAATGGTTTAATTGATCTAGAAGATATTGTCCATGAAATAGAGTCAGCAGAAATCCTATGAGGACTATCGTTGTTTATCCATTTTAGAATGATGGTGGTTGGTGGGTATTTCTTACAGTTTCACCTCTCATGAGACATTATTGGTTAAAAATGTATGATAATTTTTTCATGAGGTTTGTTGGACCCTTTAAGATCCTGGAGTGACATGGAATGGTGGTAATGAGATTGGTCTTACCCTCATATTTGACAAAAAATCGTAAAGTATTTCATGTTTCCTGGATATGGAAGTATCATCCAGACCCTTTCCAGTTATTTTAATGGAAGGATGTTAATGTTGATCTTGAAAGCATTATGGTTGAAAAACTGGTATGGATTGTGGATCATTGAGAGAAAAAACTACATGTTAAAGTAATTCCTTTGGTCCATGTTTATTTCAAATTATAGTGGGATATCTGTGAGATGTGGGAGTGGGAATGTTTTTTTACATATTGATATCATTATCTCTTTGTTAGTCCATAATCATGAAAACTTTCTGAAAATAAACTTCTTCCATGTTTGGAGAATTATTTCACCATCCATGTTTCAACATGATATATTTTTAATGTTTAATAGTTGGTTCCTAGAGTTCTAGAGATTTTGTAGGTGATCGACTTTTTTAAAAGAAAATACACCACATATGGTAATTAATGTTATGTGGAGAGGAGAGATTCTATGTGGGATAGCTTGCTAGAACATGGAGTTCTTGAGGATTATTTTTTTAACCAATTCTAATTTGGGATTAGTTAGGTAGTGGATCGTTGATATAGAATAAAAAAGTCAAATACTATAATATAAAGAACCATGTTGGTCCATATTTCTTTTATGATTACTTTTTAATGGTTATTCTAAATTCGAGATTTTTTTGCTCAGTGGAGTAGCATGTGGGATAGCTCAATTTTGAGAGTGGGGCTCTACAGCATGACGATCATGGATATGTAGGAGTTGACAAACCTCAAATATAGGATCTACGGTGTGGTCATGATTATGGTTCACATAAGATTTGTGAGTAGACAAGTTGCA
The DNA here is from genome assembly GCA_963277665.1 of Viscum album. NCBI lineage: Eukaryota > Viridiplantae > Streptophyta > Magnoliopsida > Santalales > Viscaceae > Viscum > Viscum album. The sequence goes on along the minus strand of OY728139.1, from coordinate 1,083,410,221 downwards.
ACATGGTATCTTACACTACATTGTGTTTTTACCCTCTTTTATCAGTCCTGCAACTTGGTGGTGTGGTCTACACTATAGTCTTCTTAAATTAAGATTGTATATAAATACCTAAACCACTTTAAACAACATTTTTATACATAATTAATTATTAAACACTATATATCCAATATATGTTATCTATGTCCTTCTAATACCCTTTTTATTAACTTTCAAACCCCTCATTGTGAGATCAATTAAAGGAAGTTTCTCTCCATTCATGATGTAGGTGTCGCTATACAAAGTCTATAATGCTTAGTTACATGGTGTCCTTGTATAATTCTATTATTCTATTATATGAAAATGAAGGATTTTATATCATGGTGGAATGGATTACGAAATATGTGTTTTAAGAGGGGATTTCATTAAAAACATATTTTGTAACACTATTTGTTCGATAAAGGTGGTTTTGAAATAGAAATGTATTCTTATGCATGATAGTGTTAATGCTTCTACCTGATTTTCTTATAAATGGAAAACTTTTATTTGAGAAGATTTTTTAAAAACATAGCTCATTGTGAGTGTTACGTCTATTGGGGAATTGAGTTTTCAATTTACTGTGTATAACTTCACTAAAGGTTTTTATATTGAAATTCTATTACATGACTCGATATCAGTTAGATTCACATTATTCTTGGATTTATATTTTTATTTTTTTGAATACATTTTACCATAGGCTAGATATTAAATATTTTTATCTTTAATTATTCTTAATTATATACATTATGGTATCCTAGATTGTTTGTTTCTTACCTTTTTATCGCATGGTGTATCAGTTTTTTATTTTTCTTATATATTCATGAATTATCCTATGTAGTTTTCATATTCATTATTTTTTTAAATTTGTAACTGTTTGATGATAAAACAAATGATATTTTAAAAAATTATTTCACTAATAAAAAGGATTCATAAATGGACTTTGTTTTTTTGTTATAGTTAACATTTTAAGGATATTTTAATTTTTTTATATTTTTCTGTGAAATCCAACTAGAATTTTTGATCACACCATAATGTTGACATTGTGTATTTTTAGATGTGGGTTTTTATTAATTAGTTGAATTGAAGGGTATAACGTAGTTACTGGGGTCACTTAGTTACCAACACTGTCATAGTGGGGCGGTTTGTAGTGATAAATGGTCGTATATAGGCTTTTTTTAGTATTGTTCTGGTTATATATTGGTTAAACCATTTCGGATTTAATATTTTATTCTTATGGATATGTAATATTCTTCCAAATTGTACTCTATTAGTTATTTTAATATAAATGAGGATTGTGTTGTTTTGTTTCACCTCACATTGTGATGTGTCCTCTTGGGTGACTTCTCTAGTTAAACAAGTTTTTTTGTTACACGTACAAATATATATTTTCATATAATATATGTTTAGAAAATTATTTGAATTCAATAATAAAAAAATATTTATTGAATTTTTTTATGAACTAAATAATATTTTTTAATAGAGATAAATATTTTTTAAATGTAAAATAACAATTTACATGTTATAAATTAATTTGTGAAGCTAAAACGTATATTTTATCCCAAATAAATTATTTTTTATTCATTTTATTGATTAAGTTTTAGAATTAATTAAACAAATACAATTTTTGAAGGGATTAAAAGTCTTGGAAATATAATTATTTATTCATATTATAATAAAAATAACCAATAATACCACTAAATAATTGGGTATTAATGATTTTATATTAAATGTCTTGTCTCAAAATACCCCTCCCCTCCAACTATAAATACTCACTCTCACCATCATTGTAAAACTCTTCAAAATATTTTTTTCCATAGACTATTTCATGTCAATATTCCCTCTATATAGTCCATTTCTCTTTTTAGAGGTGTTCTAGTTTCCCCACACCTCTAATGACTATGTAGTATTAAATTTAATGAAGGTTGTGGCCAAAATAATATGAAACATCTCTTTCTTTTCATTTCATATTTTTTATTTTTTATTCAATATTTTCTCATTTATATTTTTTATATCAATAATCCTTAGTATATCAACATGATATTAATATTATTATAAATTTTTAAAATTCGTATAAACTTTTTATAGTATATGGAACTCATCTATCAAATTCATCGATGCATCTATACAAGGATGATTCTACCCACTACAAGAGTAATGTTGTTTCTATATTTACCAACATCATTTGAGCTGGTTAGTAAAACATATATACAATGTGTGTGTGCATAACATTATTTATGATTATTATTATAAATACGATGTGACTCATAGATAAATAATAATGATCATTACTATAATTTAAAAACAAATAAAAAGTAGTTAAAAACATATCATCAAGAATTTTATAATTAAGAAAATTTTAATAAATAATTAATATTAGTAATAAATGATCTAGAATAATGTTAGTGATCTTTTAGTAAACTTATATTGATTATATAGTAATTTTATATTTGAAAATACAACATTAGAATTATAATAATGGGTTTTCTCTTCCAATTAGTTCCACTTTTTGACTTTATTTTTCTATTATTATATATGTATATATATATATATATATTATATATTATATGTACACATATAATTTATTTTATTTTATTTTCAGGATATTTATTCCTTTTTCATATTCTCCTTTTCTTATATAGATGTTGTATGGAACTAATCTCTTTCATTTAAAATCCACTTTTGTTTTTTATAATTTTTAGAAGCCTTGTATATAATTTTAATTCCAAATATCCTTTTATTTTCGCATTATTATTTTCTTAAAATAAAATATCCTTAAATTTTTCTAACATTGATTAATTTTTACACTATTTATTAATATAACTTTGAGAAAATATTTTTCTATGTATCCCCTCGATTTCTTCTTCGTTCAACATTCAAATCAAATTAATTTATTTGTGATCAAATTATTAAATATTTTTTATAAATATAAAACAATATTATGTCTCAACCGTAATGTTTATTTAATTATATTTATAACTTTTAGTCTTTTATTTTGGATATTATATGACTTATTATATTTCAATGAAATCAATTTCTTTTCATCGCAAGTGATACAATTAATTATTGTAGACTTATGTGATATTATTTTATCCTTTATTTTATAAATCAGAATCTTCATTTTGAATATATTATGTTTTCTGTGGTGGGATTATAAATCTATTGGTCATATATTTTATCTTTTCAGATAATATGTGTGGTTCATGGGTAGTGAGACAGTACCCACTATATAATGTCTTCTTAATAGAATGTCCTGGATTATGATTACAATGTTCTGTTATTTTATATGTTACACATTCTATGTGTTATTATAAATATTTATATTTTATAATAATTAGGAGTTTATTCTTATTACAAGATGAAATCCATTATTCTCACTAATGTACACATGTAAATTAGTGATTCTATTTATTACTTGTTATAACTTATCTTATGGGGATTTAAAACCATGATTTATTTAATACATGTCTTTATGTGATTGAATATGCGAAGAATATTATGAATTTTTAAAATTGGAATAGGTTTGAGGATTTAAATAGTGTTTTTTATTATGTGTAAAATGTTATAAAACAAACCAAATATTCCATGATATGAACCCTACTTATTTTAGGATATATATTATTATGCATATTTAACTATGAAATGATATAATAATTATATTTTTGATGTATTAGTTTCTATAAGAATTTTAATATTTAATTTATATAAATTTTATTGGAGTATTTTAAATGTGGTAAATTATTTATGTGTTATTGATAAGTGAGTAATGGGATGTGTGAGGAATCATTAGATGGTTTCACCTTTACCATGTCACCAATATGAAATGATAATCTATTAGATGGATTTTTATAAGGTATTATAATGAGAAGATAGTGGGGGGGTATCCAATCATAAACCAAGTTCATAGATTCTTGTATATAGAGTAACAAGATCTAGGCTAGGAAACCAAGGTTGGGTGGTAATACACTAACATGGGGAGAGACCACAACTTAATTCCCAAAAATTCTATCATTTTAGTTCCATGTGGCTTGGAAAAGAGTCTAATGAAAAATAAGAACCTCTCACTCTACAAGGTTATATTATATTTTAAAATATACTCATTATTATGTATTATATAATATTGTTCATATATTTTATATCTACATGTGAAGAATAAATTTTGGGATTTCATGTTGAACAGTATCCGTATATCAGGAGAATTGATACCCTATTGGAAAAAATTGTGCACTATTTCAAAAGTATATCTTTTACTATCCTAAAAGATTGCATATAAATCTTATGGGTTTTTGTTGAATGTTTTGATGAGAAATATTTCCTTCTCAATGGAATTAACAAACTTTTCAACATTAAGTCTTAAATAATATATTATAACTAATGTGATATTTTTTAAATTAATTAGATAAACTATTCCATATATTTCAAGGAAATTGTTATTTAAATATATGTAGAGTGAAGTGTCCAAGGATTGTGCAGTCACAGTGATATCGGAGGGGTGGGGTGGATATGTTGTGTCCTATTTTGTGAAATATATTTCACCTTTTAATTAAAACCTATTTCACCTATTAAGATGAGTGAATTATGCATGAAATATATAAAGTAAATGAAACAAATCACATAGAATTTTTACATGGTTCAAAACTATGTCCTACATCATTTTGATGTTTATTGGACCATGCAACTTCGATTAACCACATTCATACTTTTATCATTTGTAATGGATTATAGAGAATCTAGTTATAGACAACAGTAATTGATCTTATATTTGATTATGGTTATACCCCCCATTAATAAAACTCTTCTACCTCAGTTGGTTAAACACCACAGCTGTTCGAACGGTTAAACCTCACAACCTCTCTAGCTTCTTTAAAATTGTTTAGACCCCCCCCCCCAGTCAGAATGTCTATATTATTCTTATAATATCTTATCCATAGATAGGATGATCACATAATATTCCTCTATGACTTAACTATATCACCCTGGATCAAGTGCATCTATAAGAACCATTTCACTATTTTTGGCCTTGCCCAAATAAATTTTTCTAACCTCCAATTTTCCAGTTGTCTCAGTACAACATCACTCAAGAATGAATTATTTCATCCCCAAAAGACTCACCCACAATAAAAACTAAAAACATGGTTATGAATTTATTCTTAATATTTGAATGAAATATCATCCAAGATTCAATCTCCAAAAGACTTCACAAACATTATGCAATGTCTAATTCATCTACATCTATGTCAAACTTCACGCGTGTATAAACAATTCATAGTCCTATAAAACTAGTATGTGAAGCACAAATAATGACCATAGTTTATACATTCATGCATGATTTATTTTATGTGAATACATATGATGTATAATAAAAAAAAATTCACTACCTCATATATTTCATCACAACCTCATAAAATGCATGTTATCTTTGCACACACAAAAACACTATCTCTTAATTTTATCACGTGATATCCATGAGCATTATTACATTCAGTCACACAGTATACACATTATAATATTTACTATCTTCTCAATTTATTTCCACCAAAAATGTGTACAGAGACATATACTATATTCTATTTAACTATTTTAAGAATATTGATATTCCATATATCTTTCTTCTTCCTCATGTTCACAAATCTATGTTATAAGATTCACCCTACCATTGTAAAAGTGTAATGCCATCACTCACACACATTTTCCACATATACTGATTCTCAATACTTCACACACACAATCCCGATTGGTTGTTGACTATTAATGTCAGTAATTCATCTCCACCTGACTCAATATATGTGTGTACTATCTTGTATATGTCTCGAGAACATCCCATGAGCTTGAAGAGCTATAGTTTTGTTGTGTTCTACTCAAAACAGCAGGTATTCATGAAAATATATCAGGGATAATTAATGGTATTTCAAAATCATTTTCTTCACAAAACAAATGAGTGTGCAAAACACATATCATATAGCTTTGAGATCATCCTCAAAAAAAATTCTAAAAAAATTACGGCTTCTAGAGATTCCCAATGGTATTATTCCATATAAAAATAAATTCTTCTCTAGCAATAAAACTTCTCATTGGTGTATGCCTATGTATTCATAGGTAAAAAACCACTAAATCAAAATGTGCACACTTGTTCAATTTTGTTACTTCATAAATAATAATCATCATAATATTAATCTTTAACACACAATAAAACCATTGTTTGTTTATAATTCTATTATGAAAAAATGTTGAATTATAATATTGATAATATTTGGATCCTTATATTAATAAAATACTGTAAAAATATAATATTGATCACTTGGACAACTTTTCATGGTGATCACCTGATACACAGATCACCGCTTATGGATCAATGAATAAAATGATACACTAAGATCGATTGGATGGCCCAAATGATAAGATTAAATAATTATATAGTGGTTATTGTTTTGGATATATAGTAATATGAAAAATATGATCCCACATTGAAATAGATACTACCTAGCCTCTCCCTTATAATAAAATTCATGAAATGATCTACTCAAAAATAGATTACAAGACACTCTCTGCTTCCATTGGCACTACCCCATGCCGACTTCCTTATCCACTATTGTGTCGTCCAATATGGTGGATCCCCACTGATTATGTTTCTCATGTGGGTACCCCTTGCACACTTTGATTCCACCAGATAGCTGGGCTGAGAGGTACTAACTTGCCACCTCAACAGTGGTGCGCTCCCTCATTTCTAGCTAGTATGGTTGTTCGGGACAGAATTTTTTGTACCTACACTGTTGAAAAATGGTAATCTAAAATATATATTTTAAAAATACATCCAAATAAAAAATTCAAACACAAGTTTTCTTTATATTTTGAATTTGATAATGAATTCCAAATCATCTCTTATAATTTTAATGTTGCAAATATTTGTTCAATTTAAATAATCAGTGGAAAATGTTTTTATTAACTACTAACCAGTTCTATAGTCATCTAGTTGAAATCATTAAAATTTCATATTCTTATGTTATTGACATCAAATTTAACATTAAAAATACATCTGTGCTCTTTAATCTTCCCCATTTTATTTTTCATCAATATCCATTCAATATTAAATATCAATGATATCTTCAATCCCTTATTGGAAATAAATCCAATGATATAAATTGGGAAGGTATTCTCATTTATAAATTTCTAATTCAAAGATCCTCTTCCCCTATTATTCCTCTTATTGTCTAATTTACTTATAGGTAGGGGGAATCTCTACAAGAAAATAAAAAGGGTAAAATTAATCACCTATAAGTTAACGTGAGCAATGTTCGGGGTAGAAAAAAAGAGGGATCAAATATAACATCAATGATCTCAATAAACATTAAAAATGTGACACTATGAACTAGAACTTCATTTATGAAATAACTAAAAATATTTTCAAAAAATCCGTTATATACATATCCCAAGAAATATTAATAACATTCATGTGAATGTACGTATTTCAGCTTTCAAATTTAATTTCCTATTTTTCATAAATTATGTAATCAATCCCTTTTTAGAATTAATTTATTACCATGAAAATTAGAGGATGTAACAAGAATACCAATATTATGACAACCATAAATTTACAAAAATTTAGATTTCAGAATTATTATAGGCATACAAAAATAGAATTTATTATATTTATAATATTTCAAAAAAATAAGAATATTTTGTGATTGATCTTCTATTCTCCCCCCCAAGAGATGTACTCAAAAAATTATCCACCATCATTGAATTTCATTGAGAATAAAATCCAACAATCTTTTGATATTATTTGAGATATTATAATGAGGCAACATGATTCCATAAGTCTTTTATTATGATCATATTTTAGATATAATATGTTTGGATATGTTTATCTATTTTTAGTTACCCATTAAATTAATGATTCTCCTTCAATTACTTGTAAGAAAATCAAACATAATATATATTGGAATACGGTGGTTATTTAATGATCATTATTTAGAGAAATGTGACCAAGATGTTCTTCTCAACCTATAAATATCCTTATATGATAAATTCATATTAAAATTTTCTTACAAAGAAAATTCAGTTTTCTCTACTTGTTCCTCCTTTCTTACTTTGTCCAATTGTTCTGGAAAATGATCAAACATTCATTTTGAACATTCTTAGTCTTTAGTTTTTCTAGATGATTATTTTTCTCAATAAATAATGCCAAGTATGATTTTACATTCATATTCAAAACTTTTTCTGGAAGAGATAACCATGTCAAAAAAAATTTAGTAGTTGTTACATAAGAACAAACCAAATTTTACCCCTAAAAACCAATATTTTTTTAATAGTTAGTTTTGTCACCTTTTAATGGATAATCTATAATAAATCCAATTTATGAATCATTTATATAATTTATTTGTAAAAATAATATTCATATTTTAAATAAGAATATTATAATTTACTTTGGTCAATTTATTTATTTTTCTGATAGGTTTCATGTTTTGAAGAATAGTGAAAATACCAATTTTTAATTGAAATATTTTTTATAAAAATAACTATCAGTGTTATATTTTACATTTGCATTGGTTTTAAAATATAAATAGATTATTATTTATAATTCTATCTAATTTTGGTCATTTTAGTCATTTTTACACTAAATATAGGAAAAAAATACAATTTTTTTGCATATTTAAACATTAATAATCAATTTTCTCATACCATCAATGACAATAATTTTAAATTAATTAAAAAAATATTTATATTAAATTTTAAACAATTTAATCTATATTTGGAATTAGTGTTCCAAATTATTTAATTATTTTTATTTGTTTTTGGGATATATTAATATTATCTTTATTAATTTTTAATTTACTACAACGAAAGGTAATAATAATTTTATAATATTATAAATTTCATGTGAAACTGGTCCTAAGGTCATTTGATATGTGGTTTCCAATGAAAATGATCCTTTTATAAAATTATAACCCTTTTTACACAACTTGTGTTAAATTATGAAATTTAATATATTTTATTTAAAGTAGAGTAAAAAATTTAATACTGAAATTTTAATAACTATTCCATTTTTAATATATAGTCATAAAGAAGATAACTTCAAATATAAATATTAATTTTAAATCTAATAAATTTAAATTCATAATGATTTTATTTTATTTCTTTATAGAATAAATAATTTTATTAAAGGCTTGTATAATGATGATGAAGTAATTGATTAATTAAAATAAATATGTAGTAAATGAAATTAATTTTTTTAAAAATAAATAATATATAGCATAATTAATTAAAAAAACTTTTTTAGAAAACATAGGCATATTATTGATATATAATCTATGTTGGTTCTATGTAATCATATTTTTTGGATATTTTTAAAATGACTACTAATCAATATTATTAAAATCGGCATAAATGATACTTTAAAATAAATAATATTTTCTTAAATTATATAAAATTCATAAAATATAAACCCACATAAATGTATTTATATTTGTATTAATATTAATATAAATATGTCATTAATGGACCATTTAAGGGACTTTTTCAATTCTAGAGTTACTATATTAACCATTAAGTCATAAAACACAAGTTGCCATGGTAAGACATGAATAAATTAAATTAATGTTCAATAAAAATTTGCGGTTAAAAATATATCATAAACCTATCTAAAAATTATTGGTTGAAATGATATAGAACAATAATAATATTATATTAAAAATAAATCACTTTTTATCAATTTTTAATTAGAAATTAATTACAATTAATTTAATACATTAAGAATTCCCAATGTGACCCTAGCCTCTTCTAAAGAAGGGAGCCCATTCATGTCATTATATTAAACATAAAAATCCATTTTTGGACAATATATAAAAAATGTCTTCCTATAATCCATACCCATATTATAGAATCCTTATTTTTGGAATACCACCATTCTTATTGGTTTTGGGGTGTTAATACAATGAAGTCCACAGAAGAAGAGGTTATTGTTTTGCCAACTTCTTCATGTTTAGTTATTCTTCTACATCCTCTTCATGTGATATCACTATATGTAAAAATAAATCCAATATCATATATATTTTGAGATTTTATTATCGTTATAGTAAAACAATATTCTACGATTTAACAATCCTATTAAAAATGAAGACATCACATGTGTGTACATACAGTTTACCATCTCTACGCTGTGGTGTAATCGGTTTTTCACCACAACTTTATTTAGATGGGTATTATGAAGGATATAAATGATACAAATAAATATTTTCATAATATAATGATTATTTATATTTAATTTAACATTATATTTTATACCCTTCTACCATTAATGGAATGATATGGTTGCTCGTTCATTTGTAAGACTTACAGTCTCCACGACACAATGTGATTTAGTTTCCATGAAAACCATTAAATAGTGATTATTTAAATTTATATAATGACTAGATGTAATATATATGAACATAATATAATTGATTAGATTAATTAAACATATTATATTTATAATAAACATGACTTATATTGCAAAACATGCATGAGATAATGATGGAGTTAACACCAAGAACAACGTTAATTACGAAATCTTTTCAAAAAATGGGTGATTAATTAAAATAGAAATGTCATATATGATATAATAAACATTAATAAGGTTTTTTATAAGTTAATAACATTCCTAAATCCATTATACATGATTTTGATGCAAGATCAAATAAACTAAGTGTAGGGTAATGGTTACTTCACAATCTCATTATTATGTGAGATTGTTTATGCGTAAGTATTAATTTGGAATATTTGTCATCCCAGTAGATGTTTCTTAAAATTATTTTAAAAAATATTTTCAATATTAGCATGAAAATTTATAAAGTCATTTACTAATGTTTTAAATTTTAAAAAAAAATTGATTTTATCCTTTTAATAATTTTCCAAATTAGAAATTTTTATAAAATATTATAGAAAAAAAAGTTTATTTTTAACTAATATGACATCATAATATTGTACTTCCTTCATTATGAATTGATGTTATGAAGATTAAATTATATGTTTAAATTTTTTTTGTTAAATTAAATATTTTATTTTACAAATTTTCGAAATTTAAAGAAATTATTTCAATATAACTGGGTGTTTTATCAAGTTATTTATAGAATTTATAAGAGTATTTTCATTGATGTAAACATACTTTGTTGAATATTATTTTTGATTAATATTGATATCTTATAATTCAATATACTATATTTTATTGTAGGTATTATGATTAGTTTCACTGTGGATGTTCTATTGTGATACAATTCATGGTTTATAGTTAATATATTTGTATTCCATATTGTATAATTGTATTATTTTATTTTGAATGTTTATGTTGCTTAAGTTTTCATATGAAGAAATAATTGGACATAGTAAGTGTAGGAAGTATCCCACTAAATCCCCTATAGGCATAAGTAGGTAACATAATATGGAATTAGTCAGTAAAAACCATTCATGTTTTATTCCAAACAGTTATAAATTGTCATGAATATCGATCTTGGCCCAAATCAGATGGGTTTCTACCAACATACATAAACATCCATGAATATAGATCATGAATATAACTATATTGAGGATATATATTTATAGTTCATAGGTACAAAATTATTACATACATCATTATTCTTATTTCATGTAATTATTTGTCTATTATAACATCCAGGGTTATGTTTTATAGCTAATTTGATTGTTTATATAGTATTTTTTATTATTTCTATATTATACTCATGTTATGTTAAATTGCATATGTTTATTATACAACATACCTTAATGATTATGATTATTATTCATAATATATTTAATTGTATGATTTCATATACTGAGAATCTATGTTTTCCTCTTTTTAATGTCTCATTTTTTCTATGTTTTCAATATATGTATTATAACTGATATGAAAGGTCAAACTAGGAGACTAATGATATTATAAAAAACATTATATGTTGTATTTTATGGTTTAATGTGAAATATAAGACTAATTTATGTAATATAGCATCCAAGAATCCTAAACTGATCGGTTCAATGGGATTTTAGTATTGTATCTATGCCAATGATAAAAAGTAAGGCACCGACTTTGGGATTTTGGGGTTGGGATCATTGCGTTTCTAGATCGATTCCTTATTTGATACCATATATCATCCATTATTATTAACAATCAAGGTTAAATCACAATGTTCCATTATGTTACCCCTCTTACCACAAAAGATACATATTTTCATTAGTGAGACATTATTCACATAATTCATCAAAAACATCTTGGGAGTTGTTTATTTGACAACCTTCTCTATTTGTTCACATCCCATGACTAAGTTGTCATCTTTATTACATACAATAATAAAATTTTATTGGGGTACTCTATTTTCTTTTTCAATTGAATTGTCCATGATTGTTCCATACCAACACTCATCATAAAAATGACCACGTTGATTTCAATATTTAAATAAAACTTTAACGTAATTATATTTTTTCTAAATAAATTGATTCTTTTTACATGAATTCTACTTCTATTATGTTAGAATCAATGAAATTTTACCTTTTCTACCCATAAATTTAAGAATAATATAATTTTCATGCAATGAAATATTATGTAAAAAAATAATTTGTTAATTCCAAAACATCTTATAGTACTGACATTATCCCATAAATCGTGATTTTTTTCTGTTACACATTATCAGTCTCTTTGACTATGCTTTTATTTTTGGACGCACATTTATTTTTATTTTCTTTCAATGAGGGATAATATTTTTTTCTCCACCCATTTTTTCACTATTTCTATACTGAATCTATAGTAGTCATTAAATAAACATCATTAAACGTAGATTTATCATTAAAATTCATCACCTAATTTTAATAGTCTGTAATAGATCTATCATTGGTTAATATAAAAATATTATTTTCACTAGATTAGGTCTTTTCGGAAATATAACTCTAATCAAATGAATGATTATAAATAGATCATATCTCAACGGATTTCGAAGTCCCACCTTTTATCTCTTATATATTTCTCATTTTCTTTTATATGTAATCACATATTATGTTGACACCATTCTTCTCATCTTCAACTAATATCATGGATTATCCCCTCTGAGTCCCCATCATTAAAAAATCATCTTTATACATCTGATTTTTCATTAGTAGAATATTTTAGAGCTCCATGATTATTTCTTCATTATCATTCATTTGAGCATCATTGAAATTCATAGTTTTAGTAAGAATGTTTTACAATTTATGGATAACTTCTATAAAAACAATATCAATAATATATTTCTCACAAAAATCACTTACCAATTCTTTAATATCGCTAGCATATCTTTCCCTTCAAATAGATATTGTTTAATCCATTTTTTTCTTAATGTTTTTGAGTGTGATATTTATGCCAATAGTTTTTAATCAATTATTCTTCAATATAATTAGCCTTTTCTTATAGAAATAATATTTCATCTCAATGTCCCTTAAAATATTATTTCATAAATGGAAACATGCTTGGGGAATATTCATCAATTGTTCTATCAAATATTAATTGACCACATCATTAACTTCATTTATCAAAATTATAATCAACTGATTTCACTGAATAATTACCACTCTATGTTTGTTCATCTAGTTATTGATATTCATTTATCTTTGAATTATTCTTAAACATATTATCCTCTCTTGTATTCAGTTTTTTTGTGTCTTGAAGGAAAAATTAACATTTCTAACATCAGAACTAAAGATAGGATTTATCATATAGAGATCCTAAAAATTTTCTTCAAAATAAATTAATCACTTCATATACATCTAATAAAAACAATAAAAAATTTATTATAGATCACTACATAGGTGTCCTTATGCTCTAATACCAATTAAAGTGTCCAACGATCATGTTGTCACACTAAGACAGTGGGGGTGAATAAGGTGTGTCCTATTTTAATGAATTGATTTTCATGTTTTAATTTAAACCATTTTCACATGTTCAGATGAGTGAATCTTGCAGTTAATTCATAAAGTAAACGAAACACAACATAGACTATTTTTAAAATGTTCAGTATTACGACTTACATCTTTGAATGTTGGTCAGTCCTCTCAAACTATATTATCCTAAATAATCATTTTACTAGTTAAAACGGTTTAGAAAAAAATTATTTATACACCCATGTTGTCAATCCTCTAATTGATTATGGTTATCACCCCAGTGTAATCCAAATCTTATTCCAGAGTTCGTAATAGAACCCAACAATTTGACTTGTTTGTCCACCCAGTATTTAGAGATTTTTCATCAACTGGTTAGAACCCCTAGTCATAGGCTCCTTTTTTATCTTATAATATCATATCAATAGATAATATGATCAGTTTTTCTTCCTCTATCAGCATGCTGGATCACACTGGCGCACCTACTACTTCAATAAAATTTTCAATATTCTTGGTCATTAAAAAATATTGATCACGTATTAATGGTCAAAAATCTATGTACAACAATTCTTACAAAATAATTCTTTATTCTATTGAAGACATAATGTCACTAATCACAAAAAAATTGGTAATGAATTTCCACTAAAACAATAATATAAATATTTCCCTTACATAAGCCTAAAAACACTTAACATTAATTAAATAATATATATTACATTTGAATCTCTGTAAACCATCTAGAATATATAAATAATAAATGTTCCAAAAAACAAAATATGTGTCAAAAAATAAATGCACAATGTTATACTGTCTTAAAAGAATTATTTAATGTGAATGCATAAGATGTATAATAAAAACACTTTTTCATAGGATATACAAAATCACTATATATTTATTTCGTCATGTGATGTGTGTGAGCTTACATACATTCTTTGACACAATATATATATATTATACCTTTCAATAAAGTTTCAATTAATTTCTATATAAATGGAATACACACAAATTTCCCATAACCTATGCAAGGATAAAAAGAATATACTTATACACTATACATTTATTTCACCTCGTGCATATAAATCCTTTATATATGATTCACACATCCTTTATGAAAGTCTGATATCTTCACTGACATACACTATAAATACATAATTATCGACAATCAATCAGACACAAAAACAAGAATCAGTGTTGAAAATTATTGTGATGATGTCTTATTCTCAAGACTCAGTATATGTGTATTCTATCATGATAATATATCAATCCCCTCAATAGAGTAAGAAAATGAGTTTGTCCTTTGTGTTTTGTGAAAACTCAGAGGTATTCTTGAAAGGGTATCATGCTTTTCAGATGGTTTCATGGAACCATGTTCTTTATGAAACAAATGTGTGTGAAAAACATATATCATATGGCCATGATATCTTCATCAAATTCTCAAAAAACAAAGTTTTCCTTATTATTTCTACGAGTCATAGAGATTCTATAAGTATCTATTCCTTATGAAAATGAAATCTTCTCAAGATCTTCAACTACTCATGAGTTCAGGCATCAGTATTTATAGGAAAAAACAAACAATTATGAATGTGAACACTACCTCTATTAAAAAACATTAAGTATCATCTTCATCATAATATTAATCTAATCCACATTGTAAAACCTTATATTGTCCCTCATTCTATTATGAAAAAAAAATAATTAATATTTTTATTATATTTTAATCAATAGAATAGTAAAAACTAATCCAAAGCTCAATTTAGTCTCTGGGATGATGATTATTGGTGAGCACCCAATGCATATATCTTGTCTCATGGATCAAGGAAGATGATGATGCAATAAAATTGATTGGATGACCTAGATTATGGGATCAAAAAATTAGAATACAATTGTTATTTCAATGATAATATACATATAAAAATGTGAACCACATGAAAATAGACACAACATGGCCACTTACTCATCAAACAAGGCTGGAATTCAGGTGTCTATAAATAGTCTATGTGATAGTCCTTTATCCCACTAGAGTCACCCCATGCCAGATTCCACCTCGGCTGCTATGTTGCCCTGCTTAGTGGCTCACCACCGCTTATGAGCTTCATGTGGGTGTCTCATTCACACTATGCCATTTCCTAATGGCTTGGATATGAGGTAGTACCTAACCACCTCATTGCTGGTGTGGGTTACTCATTGTTGGAATGTACAATTATATTGACCATTACATTCTATAAAAACACCATTAATGAATTGTAATCAAAATTCCATATAGTGTAAATGTATCCTTCTAAAAAATTAAAAGAAAAATTCTCTCTATAATTGGAATTGAATTAATAATTCCAAATTCTCTATGATTATTCCAATTTTGTAAACATATTTTTAATGTAAATAATCAATTACAATAATATTTCTGAACTATTAACAAGTTAGGTAATCTTCGGGTTGAAGTCATTGACATTTAATATTCTTATATTATTGAAAACAACTTCTAATTTAATAAACCACATGGAATATTCATAAAGAAAGTATTTTTTAGATATTGGATTTTTTTCTAGTAATTAGATTTATTTTTACAGCCGTTAGAGGTAAATAATCCGATTATAATAAAATTGAAGTGGATCGGCATCCAAACCTATTTCTAAAAGATTTTTTTTGGATTTCCTTTAAAGGGATGCATATAATTTTATACTCCTCATTTTTATATAATGAATCTTGTTTTACTACCTTCGTACTATATGAAACCGATGGAGTATAGTGAATTAAAATTAAAATTGGTAAAATTCATCGAGAATGAATTATTTGAAGAAGTATTTCAAATTGGGTGAAACTGGTGTCATATTCCTCAAAGTTTGATTATAATTAAATTTTTTTATAGACAACAATATTAAAAATAAGTTAGTAATAATGAATACATTTATTTAACTTATATTGATGATATATTTGGTCTATTAAATAGAGTTTAATGGGGTTCTTAATGTGATATATGATTCAGATATCATTAATTGATGGTAGGTGAATAACATATATAAATATAACACATTATATGTTGCTATGAACATTTTTATTTTTTGGAAATGTCTTACAGCCTCACTAACACATCCATATATTTATTGATTAAATAAATAGAATATTTCTTGTAGTTTTTATTGATGTTATCTTATTAAAAAAGTAAGATGAGATCTTTATCTGATAACACACTCCCTTCTATAAATCTAGAATTTCCACATGTCTCACCTTCTCCTTCTTCATTATCCCAAAAAATAGAGGTTTCCCACTTCAATCTATCAATATGGGACATTTTTTGTTTCTCCATGGGCATTGACCTTTTTATGGAGTATATATTTACATTATATTTAATTTTCCTTTCAATAATTTAATCTCCAATATTTTTTAATTTAAAGGGAAAAAATTAATTTCAAATTTTTAATGATATTTTAGATATTGTTTTATGAAAATGGTTAATTCTTTAGTTTTATTTTTTTATTCATTTTTTTGAATTATTTACATAGGCCACATTTTATTTATTTTTATCATTTTTTAAAGGGACATTTTGAACCAAAGTGGAAAGAATTTGGAAAAAGGGTGATATGTGTAAGATATGCTTATCCCATTTGTAATATATTTAGAAAAGGATAGTTGAAATTTTAAAAATTAAATTTTCATATGCATATACTATAAAAAAGGATACATTGGTTTTGAAGTAAAAAATATATCAATGTAAAAAATCATACATATGATGTATTTGTTTATATATTTTAAATTTAACTAATGTATTGTTAATTAAATTTATTTTTATAAGGCTAAAAAAATATTTCATATATATCCTTTAAACATAAATTTAAGAGTATTTAATAATGCTACACATTAGAGGAAGTCAAATTTATCTCATAAATTTGAGATTAATTGTTTACATATGATCTCAACCCTATAATTCTCCCAAGTGATGTATCATACAGATTACAAAAGATATATATTCATACATAAAAAATGTTTTATATAGAGATTAATATGTATTAGGAATAGCTGAAATTATATTAAGAGGATATGTGAGGTTTTACACTTGGATTTGGAAAAGAATAATGGGTTACATGATTTATAGATGGATGTTTAAATGTGGCTCCACTAAAATGACAAGATAATTTCACCACAAGTATTTCTAATGGTGTTTCACTTAAGATATCTTCATGTGGGAAATTAAAAGTGGTATGAAGACCAATTTTTATTCCATGATCAAAAACATAGAAAATATATTCCTGCTAAATGAGAGAGGCCTAAATTATGGATAGTTTTTCTATAACATGGAATGTATTCTATAGTATTAAAATTAAAGATATTTCTTGATTCATTGGTTGATTATACCAATTTAAAAGTGGAAGAAGAAAAATTAAAATGTCAATGGGATCATTTTAAAGTAAAATAAAAAAATTTTTCCACCAGAAATAAATTATGTGAATATCACTACACATTGAGAGGGTTTCCTAAGATAGAATTGGAGCCTTATATTATGTGGAATTATTTTCCCCTCCACTATAAAAAATATTCATACCCATTGTAAGGTGAATGCAGGGAGTTGAATATCATTACACATATTAGAGAGTTTAGTTTGTCACTAATAATTGATTAATATTGAGAAATAAATAGTAATAAAGTTCTCAGCTATTTTACCCATGTATGGCGAACTTTGAGAAATTTGTGACCTAATGAAGACATTTGATCTCACTTTATATAAATAGCTTCACTTTTTATCTCGTTAAATAGTTCTGGGAATATTTTTCTTGAATGAAATTGGTTTCTACTATTATTTAATTTAAGATTTCCTATATTTCTATTAAAAGTTACTATTAAATATATAAAAGTAAGGTAATATATTTCACTATATTCTTTTATTAAGAAATATCATCTCTATGAGTAAATTATATTCACTTAAGATTAACTTCCTAGATATGTTTTATTAGTCAAATCACGTTTACAGGAGTAAAAACTATCATATTTGGGTTCTAATATGATTTTAAAAAATAATTAAGTATATAATTTGGGTAATTTGAGTGTGAATTGAGAAATATAATAGGAAACATTATGTAACAATGAAGATGATAGTGTCCAAGGGTCAATAATTTTTCATAACAATTAACATTAATCAACTTACACACATATTTCTAATCTAATTTTATTTTCATCTTTCTAACATTTACCAACTTACATTCTCATAATGTGTTTTCAATGTTTTCTCCCTTAATATATAATACCAATAATTCCACATTTATTTTATTAATATATTAATTAATAAAAAAAAAGTTATAGTTTCAGAATTATCCACAACCACCTCAAAATAAAAACATGAGGGATAAAATATTTAATTTCTTGGGGATAACATTTTCATTATATATTTATTGAAAAACATATGATATTCATTGTAGAACAATTTTCCGGGAGGTGGTCTATGTTTTTTACATCATTTTTTTATATCTAGAAGTTTAAACCCTAATATATAACCTTAAGACCCTGTTATTGGTAGAACATAACATTATTGGGATATATATACGTGGTCCATGGATGATTAGTATATATATATACCTATTTGACATGATTTGTTTTGAATAAACCTAAAACATCTACATGTAGTTGTGAATAATCCAACATACCAATAAGAGAGTGTTAGTTAATTTAAAAAAACATGACTGATCGAATAACTTTAATGGAATTAGTGTCACAATATGGGAATAATTAATAGAAGAAAGTATAATAGCTTAATTCACTTTCCAATTTTGAAATCAAGTTCGGTTTCACACTGCAACATAAAAAATACTATGGTTTTTTATAGAGGATCAAAAAAAACATGAAATAATTTTGTTATTATTATGTTAATATGAAATCATTAAAAGTGATATGAGATTAAATTAAAGTAATATATTTCCCTCCCTCATTTTAATGATGAAATATTTAGTTATTTTTAATTCAAATATTTCAATAATTCGGTATTGGAAAGAACTAAATAAAATCTACTTTGAAATTTTTTCCTTACTTATATAAAAATTCTATTATTGAAGGAATTTATGGAATTGGATAATCACAAATACATATTTTTAATTAGTATAAATAATTATTTATAAAAGTTTATATCCCCACCATAGAATCTATAAAAATCTAATCATTAAATATTTTTACAAGGTACTTTTTCTCGTTGATTAGAGAATGATAGAAGATATTGTTTGAAAATTATTTTGGTTGTATAAAACAGGATAATTAAAATACTATTATTGATAACAAGGCCTAATGTTATCAGAAATATTTTTCTAGGGGTTATATGAATGAAATAATTTTCAGTGAATTTAATAATTCTCATTATGAAAAAAACATCATTGTGAGTCATCTTAGTGATCATGCTAATATAGAGAGTTATATGGTGTTTTACAACAGTTAACTGTAATCAAACCATCCTAAAATATGTAGCTAAACTAATGCTCATTGTGGATTTTTTTATAACAGATCCCTAACTTTAAACATGCCCACATATAAAAGTACATATCGACTAAAGAAATGTTGTTTTATTAGGAGTCATTTCTAGAAAATGACTAATATTAACTTTTTCAATCAAATTAGATTTTCAAATTGGGATGAAATAAATAGTCCAATAATATATCTATAAAATTTAAAATGTATGGATTATTTTTTCAAATCTAATAATGTAATAAAAATTCTAAATACTTTTACAATAAATATAATACTTACTCTGGAATTAATTTTTAGCAAACATAATCCATATCAAAATATGAAAATATCCTTGAAGATATTGCGATGAAAAAAATGCTAATGAGAATATTGATGAATAAAATGGGGTAAATGGATAGTAATATTGTTAGAATAATAAACCTTATAGGTGGGGCCCCAGTAATAAAAACTAAAGTGAGTCCCCACAATAAGATAATTGGAAATATTAGTGTTATATATCTTCTAAGGGGTACATGGTCAAATAAATATTAATTCTAAATGTAAATATGAATATTGATATTTTCAAGAGTGGTCAAGAAACAATACAATCATATTAAAGGGATTCAAATACAAATGGATCCCTCAAAAAATAGAAAATATTATGAAAATGATAAATATTCTACCAAATATGAATCATTACTTGAGATAATTTATATAGGTTAGGGGAAAATGATTAAAACATATGGTAGAAAAAAATGTCAAAAAGTATAGAGAAATTCCAAGACCACCACTTCCCTGCCCAGAATCATACCATCCACTGAACAGAATATGGATAATGAAATGAGTAAGGACATTTAATAGGCTTTTAGGATGGTTGATGTAATAAAGTCCTTATTATTTGTAGTAAAATATATTCCCATATATATAACTGTTTTAAAAAAGATATACTATCAAAAAAGCTAATTGGAGGGGAGTATAAGGTGAACCTTAAGAGGAATGGGTCCTCTATGATTAAATAATATCTCCCTATCAAATTACAACATCTATGAGTAATTTCAGTTCCATGCACTATAATAGAGATTCAGTTTATGAATTTAATGTTAGGTTTATAATCTCATATAAATGATATGTATCATTCCATTTACTCTTCATTGCATGTTGCAAATATAAAACCTTGTAGAACTATGATCCAACTTCCTAACTTATATACTAAAAAACATATTGGAGTCATAGAGGATGTGTTGGTATAATTATGGGATATGGGTTTCTATATCAATTTATATATTTATGATATATAAGATGATCTATTTATCATAGATTTTCCTTTAATTCCAGCAATACCATTTTTTAAAAATCATATGTAATTGTAAATTTTTAAAAGTTAACATTTTCAATTGATTTGTTTTTGAAAATGGTATATATAATAATTTTGTAATCCATAAATCATTAAACAGATTAAAATTTAAATCACCATGTTAACTTGATTGATTAGATATCTATTGAGTTATTTAACTATTTTAAAACTAATTATCTATAAATTGATTCTATTGAAAATAACTTTGGTCTAATAGGGAGCATTATTTAAATTATTGTCATAATAATAAATATGAAGAGTTTTTCAATACAATTTTTTCATGTAATCCTTCTAAAAATGATTTTATTGTAATTTCATTTAAGCTGATAACAATATTTTTTATGTGTAATTTAATTTTTTCTAAATAATATAAAAAATATTCTTGCCAATAAATTCTTGAATTTTAAATTTTTTTGAAATTCATAATTACAATTTAGAAATTAATTTTGTTAATGGGTATTTTTTTCCTAAAAAATACTTTTATACAACCTAATAATTTTTTGATACCCAAAAAAATTATACATATTTTATAAATCCTATACGAGTTCAATTTTATGTTTTTAACTCAACAAAACCCTATTTTAATAGTGAAAACAACCCCTGGGTTAGAATTAAATCCTTTCCTTCAAGTCAAAAATATGAATTTTTTTAGGAGAATAAATAGATTGATTTTATTACTAAAAATTTACTATCTATATAATAATAGAATTAAATTTTAGTATTATTTATAGAAAACTTCAAATCCATAACATGAATAATAGATTATTTTACTAGAATTACACCTTCATTTTTCATAAATAGTATATTTTTAATCGTAGCAAACCTATGAGACAATTCCAAATATGTTTAAATCCAAAAATTTGGGTGTATACTATAATTAAGTCAATAATTTTATGGATGGTGGAATTATTTTTCCAATTATTAATAGAAAATGGGTCACCTGAATCTAAATAGTACAAAAAAAGTAGTGGCTTCAGAATTTCAACAAATGAATTTGGAAATATTATTCTTATTATAATTTTAAATAAGAGGATAACATAAATAGATTATATAAAACTATACGATGTGACTTGAAAATCTCATCACACTCAACAATTTCATGGCTATATTATTGTGATAATTGAAAGGAAATCCCATTGTTAATTTGATGACAGATTTTCTATGGTAATTAAAAATTCATATTAGACCAATAGATTAAGAGAATTACTATATTACTTTTCCCTATAGTAATTGTTTTATAGAATAATTTCTTTAATATTATTTAATTCTCTAGGATCATTTTAAAGGTGTTTGTTAAATATTTTTTCATTGTTTTTCAAAAATTGTTTGGTAATTTTTTTGAATGATTTTATTGCAAGAAACTCATATTTTGATTGTTTTATTGATTTTCCATGCAAATGTACTCACAAGAAAAATTTAAAAAACCATTTCTAAAATTTTGAGAAATTCTATTTTATGTTAAATAAAAGAATCTTGTTATGAAATGTATTTTCTAAGGATATAATCAAGGATGATCAATCAGTATGAAGTATAATTTATTCACTGCTATACCGAAAACATTGAAGGATGTGTGAAATTTTTTGTGTGAAAATTCTTGTTCTTATGGATGATTCGTAATGGATTTCAATAAGACTACCGTACCATTATCAAGATTTCTCCAAAAATAATTCTAGTTTCTCATTTATGATATTCTCCAAGATGCCATTTGATATTTCACACAAAAATTAATATCTTAACACATTATTTAACAACATAGTTGGAATTTACCTTTTTAATTAGTTGTTAATGAACTTTATTTTTCCTTATGATTTTTTAGAGTCAATGAGTTCAAAATAAGTCTCATTTTATATATTATGAGTCCATAAATCATTATTTAAAAAATATAATTTAAAAAATACTTATAAGAAGTTTCTATAAATTCTTTTTCTTTTGAAAAAATTATATTTTACTCGCTAGGATATAAAGTAACTATATACAATAACTATTATATAATTAGAAAATTAAGGAAGAAACATGATGAAAATATCGGGATAATTGTATTTATTTTCTTACTTTAATTATTTTACGTGGAGGTAAAGGATAAAGAAGTTAGTGAGAACCTAGCGGATAATAGTTTAAGTTGAGTACACGATGTTTTAAGTGAAAACCCTCAAATCAGTCCAATAATTAAGGATATCTTCACTAATGAGAAAATTTTTACTTTAAATAGTTTGATACAATGGTTTGTTAACCTTGATCATTATTAGGCTATTGATAATTCCCCCCCTCCCCCACTGAATTTGGTAATAAAAATTTACCAATGTAGTGAGAAAATAAAGGATGTTTATTTTGGATAATCCTTGTATATGGAATCGGGGAATAAACCAAATAAATAAAATAATCATCTAATATTTTATAGTAAATTTAATTCATAAATTTATACACACTATGATTTATGATGACTACTTTATGCAAAAAAAATCCAGAAAATTTCCTTATTAGAAATTGGTTTACCCAAAATGTTTAATGATTCTTTCGTATTCTGTAGAGTAGTTAAAACCATTCAATTACATTGGAATATACCCTAAATATATGAAATAACAAATAAACTGAATTTTTTATTATTTATTTAATGTTTGGGGTATGTATTTCAAGGGACCATTTCCTAATTCATTTGGAAATATTTACATTTTAATTATTCTTGAAAATGTGTAAATGTTTGTAGATGTTAGTCCCATATGAACTATTGATGAAAAGGTAGTTTCTAATTTTAAATGATTCAACCTATTTTATCTGTTTGGATGCCTAAAGTTATCATCAGCAATAGAGGACCACATTTTATTGTAATATTATAAAAACTATATTGAATATGTGTGGAGTTCATCATATTATTTCTATACATTACAACTCTAAAAGAAATAGATTTTTTAGCATTTTAAATAAATAAATCAAAACTATTCTTTAGAAAATGGTCCACTATAACTGAAAATATTTTATTTTAAGATTAGTTAATTCTCATGGATATAATAGATTTCATTTTAAATATATAGTTTTCATGTCACGTTTTAGGATAGTTAGGACACCAAAATATTACATACATATATATTCCATCATTTAGATAAAACCTCTCTATATCTAATAAAAATTAATTCCATTTAATAATATGTTGTTAGTGTATTTGAAGATTTGATACATAATCATCATATTTCATGAAATATTTTCAACATCTCCTACAAATTTCACCTCACATAGTTCACTTCTTGGACTTAAAATTTATTCATATCCCCATGAATAAAAATATAAGAAATGGTGACATTACTTGGTTATTAAGGGTAAATATATGATATATTTATCAATGCTCATAAATTAGAGTAAGATAAGAATAGGGTTGTGATAATATGTTCAGAACGTACAAAATTCATTTTTTTATTAAAAACAAGTATCATTAATGATGAATATCAGCAGAAGTGCATGTGCAAAGACATGAAGAGAAATTGTCCAACCAGAGCTGGTTGGAGACGAATGGGCCTGAGGTCACCAGCTGATGGGCCACGTTGTTTCCTTCCCTTTTGTTAAAGGAGAAGGTGCATAAATAGAAGCATTGAAATGTGATAGAATTCTCCTGATGATGATGCCAAATAACTGGATCCCGCCATCCTTGTGGTTAATAGCGTCGATTATGGTAAGTTAGTCAGACTCAATAATGATATCACTCCATCCACATTCCAAGGGAAGAAACATACCAGCAAGGATGGCCATGGCCTCAACAACATTCGGTTCCCAGAAAGCCTGATGTGGTTCATATTTTGCATCAAAGATTTTCCCCAGATAATTTTAAGCCAGGAGGCCGAGTGCAATAAGCCCATACTTTGGAAGAGACGTGTACATGTTAATCTTAAGAATCCCATCTGTTAGAGGAATAAAATGAGAGAGAAAGGAGAGGGTAATACCTGGCATAAAATTTCAATTGTGGTCTTTCCAGCCCTCAATTCATGAAGTGGCCCGTTCAGTCTAGAATTCGTGGGGTTTGTCAGCTTGATGAAAAAAAACATTACACCAGATCAAAATAATCCAGGCCAATGTGCAAAGTGAACCTGAAAGAGCCAAGTTAAAAGAGGATCGCCAACATGTTAGAATATCAGGAAGGTTAGAGGCCAATGCCAGTGAAGTGGCAGAAGCTGGGCCCCATCTATTCCAAATTTTCTTAGCTCTTGGGTAGTGAATGATGGTGTGCAAAGGAGTTTCTAGAATGTTCGGGCAGAAAGGGAAAAAATCAGAACTAGCCATATGTTGGTAAGCAAGAAGGATCATGGTTGGGAGAGTACCTATGCAATCCTTCCACCAAAATTGGCATATTTTAGGGGGAACATTGAGCATCCAAATCGATTTCCATGGTCCCTCATCCCGGTCGACTGAGTGGTTGCCATGAGCCAGTCTTTAGCTGGATCTCACTATGTAATCGCCCGAGATGTCATTGATCGATAAAAGATAGTCGGGTCCTGCGTCAGCGACCCAGGGAATTCTTAGGATAATTCTTTGATCCCTTTCCTTAAACCAATCAAGGATCTTTTCCAAACACCACCCCTGGCCCAGGTCAGAAAGGAGGCAACTGACAGGGGTGTCTTCGAGACCAGGTTGGACGGGGATGTAGCCCACATACCATCCTTATAGATTAGCCAAGGATCAGTCCAGATATTGACTTATGAGCAAGACCCAATCCTCCAGCCTAGTCCTTTTTCCAAGAGATTTTTAGCCCCACAATTGCTTCTCCAGAGGAATCTGGAATAGGATCCAAGAGAGGAACAATGGATGTCCGTGTGAAGAAAGTACATAGCTCGGAGAACCTGTGCACAAAATGATGATGGATGGTCAGCAAGACACTATCATTTCTTGTACAGCAGTGCATCATTGAAGAGAAAGAGATTCCAGAATCCCATCCCTCACTCTGATTTGGGTTTGTAGAGTTTCTCCCAGGCAATCCAGTGGGGGTTGATTCCTTCCATCATTCTTCCCCCACCAGAAATTGGCAGTGGATGTGTGGATCTGGTTGATGATGACTGTCGGGAGCTTAAACATGGACATAAAGTAGCTAGGGATGGACTGGATAATAGCATTGATGAGGGTCTCTTTTGAAGCTTTAGAAATTCCTCTAGAGGATGGACCTAGAATTTTTTTCTCGGCCCTGTCTACAAGGGATGTGAAGAATTATTTTTTGGATCGACCAATCACTGTGGAAAGCCCAAGATACTAATGATATTTCAAACCCATATTGATACCATCTAATGCGCATATATCATCACTCTTAGAGAGAGTCTCCCCTATACTGAAATAACTTTTAGATTTTCAATGATTAATTGACTATCTAGACACCCTCTCATACTGATGGATTTCTTGGCTGATCACCGGACATTCATTAATTTTTTCTCTGTAAAAAAGGCGGTAGTAATAGGTGAAGAAAAAATGCAACACTGATGGGTTAACATGATAGACCATTCGCCATGAGTAGATTTAGAGGATTCATCCCTGGAAATATAATTAGAAAACATGTCAGCCACTAGTATGTAGAGAAAAGGGGAGAAGGGATCTACTTGGCAAAGGCCTCAGGATAGGATGAATCCTATGTTGTACTCCCCATTAACCTTTATTTTAAAGTATATGGTCGAGATGCACTTCATGACCTTATCTATCCATTTAGTTCAAAAACCCATTTTTAGCATAACGACACGAAGGAAGTTCCATTACACTCTATCATAGGCCTTGGTTATATGCAATTTCCAGGCCATGGGTCATATTTTCATGGTGGAGCATGATTTCATAGAATGGAACAATTTATGGGCCACAATCTCATTTTCGGTTATCAGTCTCTTGGCCATGAAGGCACTCTGATTTTCAAAGATAATATCAGGTAGTCAAGGTCGCAACCGATTGACAAGGATCTTTAAGAAGATCTTGTAAGAGACATTGAAAAGGCTGATAGGTCTAAAATATATTTATATAAGAGTCCAAGAAAATTGATTCATTATAACAAAATATATACTTTATAAGAGTATGAAATCATCAATAATCAATCATGATCTGTTAAAACATATCATAAACAAATTACATAAGATTCCAGAATATACATATGTGTAGAAAATAATTTATTTTTTCCTAGATCACTTTTAATACTATCATAGTGGGAAAAGTACCATAGTCATTTAAGTTCACTCCTAATTCTATTAATACCTAAATTATGTATCACTCCCAAGATGGTCATACTGGAAAATGTCCTAGAGTTGATTGGTTCTAGTTGATATTCCATCATTTCCATGGTCAAGGTTCACTCTCAAGAAAATCATAGTGGACAGAGTCCCTTACAAAATTGAGTTTACTCTCCATTTCCATTCATATTATTTCATGAGATATCAATCGTTACCTAATAAAATTGAGGGAAATATATTTACTAACCAAACTATTACAAAATTAAAAATATACATATCTGTTACACATGATCATAAAAAAATAAATTGTTATTCATTCAATCAAACATTGAAAAGAAATGATTTTGACATTCATTTAATCCTTTAATCATATTATAATATGTGGAAAATAAATAAGTTTGATAAACATTCCATAATAACAAAATTAAATCGTGTGAATGAAACGAGTTTCTTTGAATCACCCTTAAATATTTATCATCAAAACAAATTGAGAGGAAAAAATTAGATAGTATCATAAGATAATATACATGGTGAAGAATAAAAATATATAAATTAAATTGACATTGATGTAAATGTACCTCTAAAATTTAATTTGAACATTTTTTTGAAAATAGGGAAAATATAGTTTTCTTTTGATTTATTTAACAACTAGAAATTACAAGAATATTTACAAAAATATTATTTAATAATTACTCTATAAATTTTTAAAGTAACATTTAAAGTAAATAATATTTATTATAGTGAAAAAATTTGTTCCATTGACCATCATTAAAACAAATACCACTTTAACACTTTTGGGAAAAAAATTTAAACTACTTCTCCAGGAAGAAGATATGAAAACATGTCATAAAAAATTAAAATTAAAGTAAAATATGTTTAAAAATGAATTTATATAATAATTTTATCATATAAATTAATCTTAACATAATATTTTTAAAGAGTATGAATATGAAAGAAAACTTTTTTCGACAAAAGGGGAAATAAGACCATTTCTTCTTAAAACATTCTCTGAATAACTTATCATGTAAAATATAGGAAAATGGTATATTACGTAAAGATTCCATGAATAAAAATGAGAGAAAAATGATTACTATTTTTAAATTATAATGTTGTATAATTTTCATTAATGTAATATATAATTGAAAATACCAAAAGGAAATGAAATTATTACGTAATATCTTAACTTTGGTTGTGCGCTTATTTGTACACAATCTAACTCCTTTTATTATAGTATCCTAATTTTAAAGGAACCTAAATTCATATTGGATGGGTATTTTTTTTATTACCAAAAACTCAAATTCATAGATAAGGATGTTTAAATGACATTTTTTTATATTTTTCTCAAGTTAAAGGCCTCACTTTTTGAGGATAAGGCAGAAGATGAGGCTCCCTTTTATAAGTCAGAGATTGACATTCTTAAAAATACACAAAATATTAAAAATATAACAAAGTCATATTATAATGAATGTAGAATTAATGAAATCCAAATTCAATGTTGTGGTAAGGGTGGATTTAAGTACACTAAACTAATATAATTTAAATAAGTTTTTATGTCATTTTAACCCTAATCACTATAATTTAGTCCCAACATTAACACTTTTATCATTTACTGTAGTAATGAATTTTCACCTTGGTTTCAATTCATAATGTCCAAAAAAGAAATTAACCACATTAATAAATGTGAATATTCTGATTCTAAATATAGAACCATTTTATTATATTGAAATTCATTAAATAATAGAAATTTTTTTATATAACTATGTAAAACACTACAAAACCAATTTCATAAAAAATAATTTTTAAGTATAAAACCAAATTTATTCTTATTACAAGTCTAGTTAAAACCCCATTAATAGAATATTAAAATATAATATTGAATATGTTATCTAAAAATTTTATAAATGTTGTTCATCAATGAGGATTAATTTAATTTAATATTTCAAAAACACATTGGACTCATAAAAATAGTTTTTAAATTAGCATCACTTGTTTTACTTTAAAATGATATTATTTCAATTTATAAAATATATATAATGAATGAATTATTATTATAAATGTGTGGAAAAGACATTTTCAAATTTTAATTAGTTTTATTCCTACCCACCAATTAAACGATTATGTGAGAGATATCAAATTTAATAATAATATTTCAATTTTATATCATGGCTTGTTTATACATAGTGTATTGTGTAAAAATATATCAAAGATGAAAAGGTTTTTTATGTATAAATATGTAATAAAATATTCGGGGTGTTAAATTTTTACCATATATAATAAATTTTCCCTCTAAACTCCATCACTCCTATACATGTAATTGAGGATAATTCTTCCCCACCACATCCTTGTGTTCCCATTAAGCTTTCTAAAATTTATTTTTTTTTCAATAAAACATTAATCAGGGTAGTTAACTTGTTCATATAACTTTATCTCATAAATCAAGTGTTTAAACAGGTGTTTCCTCATAATAGATATCACGCATTTGTGGTATTTATTTTAAATTTATTACATCAATAACATTTAGGTATATACTTCCTCATTAGAGAATCATAGAACATATCATAAAGTTGAGAGAGATTTGGTGGAAGCACCAATGTATAAGAAACCATAATGATGTATTAAAAATTTTCAATTTAACCAATAAATCTACAGATCATATTTCCATACATTTTAATTCCATAACATTTTTCTGAGGTTGTAATTTTTGGAATAACTTTTCACCAACATCAAACTCTATATCTCACCAAAAATTATTATCATAACATTTATTTTCACTCTTAGCTACCCTAATGTGTTGTTAAATGGATATAACCCTCTTTCTTATTCCATCAGAATGCTCAGATACTGATATATTTTATTCAATAACTTCATACCTTTATATTGGAGTTTTTAATTTTCATCAATAGTGGGATTCATAAGGATCCATATGAATGCATGACTAAAGGATATTGTTTTATGATAACTCAACTTAGGAAAGGTATTGATACCAACCACCATGGAAATACATAGAATAATCTCACAATTTTTTTAGGGTTTAGATGTTACTTATTTACTAGCCATCTTTCTGAGGATGATATAAAATGATAATGTTCATCTCCATTGTATGGACCCCAACCCTAGTAGCCCAGATTCAGTGGTTACTTTATTTCATTGGCCCCAAATTCAAGGTATCACATCCCAAAGGAATAAATAGTTCAGTAACATTGGTGAAATAGATATATACATGAATTTAAAACACATTGGAAAACAAAAAAAATAAAAAAAACTAATTTTTTTAGGAATTCCATTATCACCCTTAGTATATTCCTATATAGTAGTCCTAAAATACTTCTTGGTATCCTAGGGAAATTAAAACATAAGAAACGAGTGAGATCAAATTCCTAGTAAGGTTAATAACACAACAAGATATATCTTAAAGAAATAGTAATGGTCAATACAAAAAGGTAGATAATTGAAACACATTCCATTTAAACAATAACATGAGTATAATACATAAAGAATAAATGATGATCAAACAAGGCCATATAAATAATCACATGGTCTTGAAAATTATTAATGGATAATATAAATAAATAAAATAATCACATTTGAATTAATAAGTGATTTCATAATGGTGGAGTAAATAATTGTTAACATTTGAAATAGTCTATCAAGACATTTTCACAAGGAAATGTAATTCTTGAGGTAAAACACAATATATATTGTTCAACAGATTTTTCTATTGAGACAAACAGATTCATTGATGTGCTACGTAATTTTGGGACCACCCAAAAAATAATACATCCAATTAATTGATAATTTTAAAGGTGTTAAAAAAATCAATATAAACATTTATTATTGGGAATTAGCATAAAAATTGTTAATACTTACCCAAATCAATAAACAAAATAAAAATTCATCCATTGTAAAATTTAGAATTGTAATATAATTATACATCTCAATTAAAAATAAACCATATAGAGATATAATAATGATGGTATCAAAATGACATATCCCAAGTGGTTCAATTGTCAAATAAAGGGTTCTATTTTATAGATGAATAAAAATACATTAGAAATTTCATTAAAATCATTTTTAATGAAAATAACATTTTTCACATAGAAAATATTTTTAAAACTAAATATCTAAAAAATTATTTTGAATCCCATTTTTCCTAAAAAAATTAAATTATAAAAGATTATTTAAAAACATGAGTGGTACTGAATAATGGATGATTGATTCCTGTTATAAACGTTTAAATGAAGATTTCTTTCACGTGTTTGGTAAAATACAAATGAGCATTTTTTGGAAAACACAAAAAATATTCATTTCAACATTTTTTGTAAAAATTAATAAATGGGTAAAAATATATATAATAAATCATTATTATAATGTTAAAAATAGTTTTTAAATCATTTTAAGAAAACATAGTTTTGGAAGAAAAAGAGGATATTAGACCAAACTAGAAATAAAAATAGACTTTATTAATAGATTGTCTCCATAGTTTAATAACTAAAAAGGGGAAATTGTACAATAAATTAAATATTTTAATTAAAAACTAGAGAACGATAAAATATATTGAGTTTAATAAATTCCAAATAATTCCCCAAAGGGAGATTTTATCCAAAATAATCCCAAATAATGATAAGATTGTGAAATACACCCTTACTATTTATGTACTGTTTGGATCATAACCCTCATGAAAGGAATTATATAAAATGAAATTTCAAATACCAGGAATAAAAGTATATTCATGATATAAAATATCAAAAGGGAAATTTTATAAAATACATAAAGGAATGAGTTGTGAATATCATTTATGTCTCACAAAATTAAAAGTACAACGAGCAAAAAACACCTAAGGTTAGATTTAATTTACATTTGTTCAAACTTACCATATAATAAATATAATCTTGTTATAAATATATTTAAGAACCATAAAAATATATTTCAAACCATATATTATTTACATATATTATTTTATCACCAATGTGTTAATATTTCTATGCTAAAGTGACTATTTCAGATGATAATTGATTCTTTATTCTTGTATGTTTTGGTTCGTTAAATTTGGTACTTTAAGTTTTATTATGGTCATATTGTGTATCAAAATTTTAACCATGATGTACATATAATAGATATTAATTATATATGTAACAATAGTAATCTATAAACGTTAGAGATATAAAATAGATTACACAGTTTCGATATATGGTAATCTGTACGGACACATAAACATTGATTCAATTTTATATGAAGGATGTGATGAATGGAAAATAAATTTATTTAACCATTAATAAATAATTATTATGTTATAGATATCATATATATAAATCAAATCCATCCTTACAACCATCGGTGTAAAAATAAAATAAAAAATATTCCACATCAATATTTGAAGGTGTTAATCAAAAAATACACACAGAAGATGTTTTTTCCAATATATTAGAAATATAATATATATTCATTAATTTAACCTTATATCCTTTTATGAAAATTTTAGGAAAAAAATTATTCACATCACTTTGGCAGGTTTTAGTCTATCGTACACATAAGTGACATTATTGTATCCCCTACGAAATATGTGAAATAATATATCTAGAAGTATAATTATTTAATTAATATCATAAAAATAATACAAATTCATAATTA
This sequence comes from Viscum album, assembly GCA_963277665.1. Taxonomy (NCBI): domain Eukaryota; kingdom Viridiplantae; phylum Streptophyta; class Magnoliopsida; order Santalales; family Viscaceae; genus Viscum; species Viscum album. The sequence goes on along the minus strand of OY728139.1, from coordinate 1,083,376,756 downwards.
TATCCAACTTTTCTTGTTGGTGATGGATAAAGAATTACATCAGTTGGCGAGGTAATAGTTTGTTGTACACACGATCAATGGTTTATCTTCTTATTTGATAGATGTGGAGATGGTTTTTTGTTTTAAAATTAACATAATAACAATATAGTAAATAAGGGATACATATGTTATTTTTTTATCATATTTGTTTATGATACTATTTTGTTGGAATAAGAAATACTATAAATACGCATGTTTAAGAATTTTACATCTTATTCAGATAGCCTCTTTAATTTTATACCAAAAGCCTTCATGGGAGTGATTCAAAAAAACTTTATGGACTCAAATATGTTATTGGGGAACAAAGAAAAGTATTTGGAAATTTATTTTCTATGCCTAATGGATTTGGAAGTCTGAAGAGGGGAGGAGGGGGTGTACTTATATAAGTGGGGGGAGAGGACACACATGGTACTCTTTCAAAATATAAAGTGATACGTATGTTTTTATTATTAAAAATTTCTCCAAAATAGGTCATTATCAATCCTTTCTAGTTATAACATAGAAATATTTCCATAAAATGGGTTTGTAAAATTTTATAGATCATTTTTAACAATTATCGGTTTAGTTTAACCACTAGTAAACCCATTTTTACCTCTACCATGGTAATTGAATTTAACTTTTTTTAAAATATTCCTTATTTCAGAAAATTAATATTACATTATTATATGAAATTAATTATTTATATTGAAAATATGATATCATTTTTTAGCAATTAAATTAATTGAAGTCGTATAAAAAAAATTTAAAATAAACCCACAAATGTGTCAAAACAAATTTCGAAAATAATATCATTCAAATATTTAGAAAGTGTTTATCTCATAATTCAATATTAAAATTAATTAAAATAACATAAATTAGTTACGTTTTAATAAAAGTTAACTAATATTATATTAAATAAATTATAAAATATAATATACCATTGTTAATAATTTAAATGAAAATATAATTTTAAATAAAAATTTTAATTTTTCACTATTCATCAAAATAATTATATTTTTTAAAAAAATAGAAATTCATGAAGAGGTAATTTTCATATTTATATTTAAAAAATTAATTACATTTTTTTGTAAATTATAAAAAATTGGTAAAAATTAATATTAAAAAATGTGTTCATAGTGTGGAAAAACCAACTTTTAGAAAAATATTGTTTTTTCATAATATACATCTTTTTATTTCAAATTATTCTTATAATATTTATAATACATATATCCCTATCGATCATAAGAAATTTAATGATTAATAGAAATTTAAAGTCATAAAACCTTAAAACAATGATAAGATTAAAGACCAATTGATTCATTAGAAACAAAGTTACTGGGATAACATTTTTGTTTCTAGATTATTTTCCTATAGTTATATAATGTATTTATAATTATGATAGATAACACCGAAAAATACATATAGTTTCATGATTTTATTCATATTTTATTAATTGTTACTTCTTTTATTAGTCCACGAAATGAAAATCCAATAGGAATTTTTTATTCATAAAAGACTAAAACAAACATTAAATGTATCATTACATCAATAAAATAATAAAAAATCATTCCAATTATCTATAAATATATTTCAAAACCATAATGGTTAGTATAATTTATCTAATAATATCCAATGTTCAACATAATCCATTTAATAAGTATTTCACCTTAAAACTCATCTAGAATATGATTGACCATTTTCAATTTCTAATAAATTATAAGGGAGGTCACTAAAAATAATTATATTGCCTTGAGAATATAAAGTGGATCATGGTATCATATTCTATGTATATTAAATCCTTGATCACCATATAAACTTAATGAAAACTATAATTATTTCAAAATTAATCTCTTAGGTTTTCAAATTTATTAAATAAATCTAAACTTGAAATAAACCACAATAATGATGACATAAACTATCAAATCACTAACCAAATTCTCAGTAACCAATACTATTCCATAACAATCACTTTATTGTTATTATCTCAACATCAGTCACATTTTAAGGGTTATATTTCCCCAACCATTTCTTTTCTAATACATTAAACAATCCAATGAGCAACATTTCTTGGCTAACTCTTCTATTTAATATATTATATCAAATACATAAGAAAAATTTATTTCATTACATTCCTTATAAATTTTATAATTCTTATAAACAAAATATAACTGATAATGTCCAACTTTAACACAATTCATAAATTAAAATAAAAAATTACATTATTCCATTACTAATATAGTAACAATATAAGCATGACCTTGATCCCCCTGCAACATATTGGGTATATTTCCATGATTATTTTGGATTATTTTTTAGTGGATCTCTATCTCATTATACATGAAAAACAGAACATAAAATGTTTATTTTTTTTCAATCATAGTAAAGGTATCCATTCTCACTATGATTATATAAAACTCTCATTACCTTCAAGTATTTACCATAGTGTTTATCTCCATAATAATTACATGTAGGAAATAATTTTCCCCTTCCCTTTATGGAAAATATTATCTATTATCCTATTCTTCACTTACTTGCATTTGAATTCAAAATACATAGATAATTCTTTGTCTATCCTTATACCACATAACATTATGCCCTCATATGATAAGAAGGTTTTGGATACTAGTTACCTTAAAATAATTAGATGAATCCCTTTAAAGAAAAGGTCAATATTATATCTTTGGATTAGTTATGTAGTCTATATTAGACCTTGATAAACTTGTAATGTTGGACTAATACATGGTAACATTTTTGTCTTCTATTTGTCTTTGATTCAGGATGCTTCTCTCTATATCATCTCATTACTAGTGAGGAGAATAATATTCCAAGTAGAGTACTATGAATTCCTTCCATACCATTTTTTAATTTTTATTCTTCATCCTTAGTGTTTTGAATCAATGGCCATCATTGATATTTCACTATTTAGAGATGATAAAACTCCATGAAAAATTTCCTGCATTAATTTCTTCCCAAACTAAGTAATATCAACTCTAAGGAAAATATCCATTTCCCACTAATAATTTAATTTTTTTTCCATTAAATGATAGTGGAGTATAGATCATAATGTAGTATAACATTGTTATACCCTGTGGAAGATAATTTGTATTCTCCATATGGGGATGGTTATTACTCATAACCTAAGAAAATTCCCCAAATACGGTTATAATGAGATTAGTTCTTGATGTACCTTCATCATCACTATCATTCCTATGAGGGAAATACCAACATCGGGTATCAATATTAATTCAACTTCCATTCCATCCCCTAAGTTCCATTTAAATGCAATATTATATATTATATTAGATCATGAATTGTTGTGTAATCCTAAATACATTGAAATTCGTAACATAATTTCAAACATTTATGAATTTTTAATGTCGTAATAAAAAACATGGTTTCTTTGGATATGTTGTAAAATAATAAGAATATTTTAGAATACATGAAAATAGTTGGTAATCAAAATTTGAATTATCAAATGCATATCCACTTGCAGTTTCAAATGGTTTGGTTGGTAAGGACCATTTCCTTGTATTGGGTAACACATGGTTCAATACCAATGAATCTTTTGTAGGGCTATTAACACTAGGTATTTAAATATAAGAAATTTTACCACTTAAAATATCGAGGCATTGATATTTTTAAAAGGAAACCACATAATCTATTCCTTACTAAACCTTCCAGATGTTCTTCTATAGTAAAACTCAATTTATATTATATGATCATTCTATATTTTCTATGTTTTTCTAAACTAATTTTACAAGAATTCTAATAAACTTACTTTTATACAAACTATAATATCTATGACCCTAGAATCCCCAAGGTGATGGTTACATTATTAAATTTTCTTTACATACAAGGTATCACATCCCGATGGGCTGAATAGTTTATAAATCGTAGTAAAATAGATTCATACATAAATTCCAAATATATTTGAAAACATAAAATAAAAAGGATTTTATTTTATAATTCCATTATTCCCCTTATCATATCCTTTAAAGTAATTTATAAAACAATTTGTGAACACTACTGAATATAAAACATAAAGGATGGAATCTGATGCCCATTAAGGGTAAGAATATAAAAGAATCTACCCTGAATTAGTAAGCATAATTAACATAGAAATTTAAATAAATAAAACAAGTTTTAGTTAAAAATTAACATTATCATAACATTGAAGCAATAAATTATGATCAAAAAATCCTTACAAATAATAGGTATCACTAATCTTAATTATTAAGTGTTTTCCACTTAATATCCAATATTTTTTTGGGATATGTTATGGTGGTAAAATATTATTTTATTTCTTTTAGTGACCATATAAAAATTATATATCACTATTATACTAATTCAAATTTAATTTTTATCCACTCTATATCCTAAATGATTTTAGGATTAATGAAAATTAATAAATTTGTAACAATCTGTATTTAGGAATCAAAACAAATGAAATGTTGTAGATGTTGAAGGATTATAGAAGTCAAAAAAAACTAAATAAAAACTAATATCTTCAAAAGCGTTAGGGTATATTGGGGAAGATAAATGTAAAGAGTTTCATTAGTTAACATAAAAAAGTTATTTTCAATTTATTGAAAATGATTTTAGGAAGACTGGTAAATAATAATCTATGTAGTTAAATTTTTTCAAGGAACACATTTCATAGAATATGATACCCTCAATAATGATGAAGAATATTGAAATAGTTTTATATAGATAATATAAATTTACATTGTAACAGTTTATGTTGATACGATAAGACATTTGAATATTCTCAATGATTTGAAAAATTATAAATATTATTATAAAGTCACACTATTATTTAAACGATCTTACTTCGTAGTCATTTCTCACTAAAAGAGTTTACTACTGGGGTTTTATCACATGTTCAAATTAAGATGTGATGTGGTTATATAGAGCTGTTACAATAATTAAATAAGAAGTAAATATTTATGAAAACCTATATATTGGAGGATACTTGTGGTTGTAACACTTTACCATATATGATATGTTAAACTAATGCTTATATTGGGATTGAACAATATCCGAAATAAGATTAATATTATTATAATGTACAATATTAATGGAAACCTTTACTTTATGATTCTATCTATTGGGTTACATATATGATATATATATATATATATATATATTATGAAGTGATATGATAATTTAAATCTTAAAGTATGACTTTATTTTTATCTGTAATCAATATTTGCCATGGAGTATTATATGTTATGGTGAAATTTTAAGGTTAACATGAGGTGGCTGTTTGTATATATATATATATACAATATCCTCATGTGGAAGAAAACCAAGAGTATTATTTTTTGTATGCACTATATAACCTTCTAAGTATTTCCCATATGGTTCCATACCCATATGTTTTTTAAACATGGGGTGCGTGGATTTTATTTTAGTCCCCACTACACGATATTGGCGAGATACCCAACATTATAGCCTTCATACATTGATACCTTACATAATTCAATAAAATTACTTTGCTAATACGGGGTTTTTCGGTATGTTACTGATCATGTCATCAGTTGGAGCTGAACCAAATCGGGATTTTTCATCTCACATAACGTATATGACATATGGTCCCTCAATTAAGATATATTATGGGAGTGTGTAGTTCTACATAGATTATATATATATATATATCCAAATATGTTATATGTAATGTGATTATTCATAATGATGGATGAAATGTGATATATTCATCATTTAATAAATTCTACACTCTGACAGTCAAGAAATGATATATTGGCTTTATGGGATTGACTTGTTCTATGTCTATTTGTAACATCCCAGGTAAATAATGAATATGACACATTAAAATTTATTAATATTTGTGAATTAAATATTAATTTTACTTAAATGGAATTCTATGTTTGATGGAAAAAGTGATACACAAAAATAGGTTTCTTTGAAAACATATGTTGCACACAACGTTGAGTTGTAATGAAAAATATTAATATAATAATATTATTTTAAAATGGTAGTTAAAGCCTAGCCGTTGAAATGTAGAGAATGAACATAACTAACTACAATATGATTATACATGTTTTTTCAATGTTTTTTCAATTATCTAATAAATTTTAGAGGCTTAAAATAAGAAATAATCTGATTTTAAGCGTAAATACTCTAATATTCTTCAAAAGGTCGGTTTACCGCCTTTTGATGGAGTACCATTTTTAAATCAACATTTTAGAACTTTTATAGGTTCTATTTGAAAAAATAAAATTATTCTTTATAATTGGGTTATCAAAATTTTCTTTGGGAAATTTTTTCGTATTTTTCGGATAAGGTAAATTTTTTAATGAACAGTAAAATATCGATTATAATTCAAAATTTCCTTTTAATATAATTTATTTATATGGATATATTATCTTTTTAAATGGTTTTAAAGTTTAATTATATTATATTTTTACCAATTAATCTAATATTGGTCCTTGTAAGTAATTTCACCTTAAAATTGGAGATAAAAAGGTGTCAATATTTTGATAGTTATTATTTCTTAAAAATACGCTTTTTGTTGTGACAATGGGAAATAATTTTAAATTTATTTCTACCAATTCCATGTTTTAAATTTGTAAAATAGATTCCAAATTTGGAATCAATAGGTTCAAATTGTGTAAATACTAAAATTTTATTTTTAGACATTATGAACATTACTTGAGTAAATATTTTATTTACCATTATTAAAAGGTGAATTTGGTAAATAAGGGTAAACAAATTAATATTATAATAATATTTAATTACAATTACACATGTACCAACCATATTTTATGAGATATTTATAACTAAGGGCATCCTTTGTTCGATTTTGGGACCACATGGTGCGACATATGAGTTATAATGAAACTTTATATATATTAATTTGAAGTAAAGTAAAAAATGACATACACATATATCTTTTCGAAAATTAATTTTTACATGGGGAAATATAAGTTATATCTTCGACTATAAATATTAATTTGAAATAAAATAATATTTCTTAAATCATGGTATTTTATTTATAATTTTTTAACATGAAATAAATAAAATTATTTATGACACAATGATGATGTAGTGATTACCTTATTAATGAATGATTTGATTAAATGAGATTAAAAAATTTAAAAATCTAACCCAAAGTTGTCCAATTAATATTGGATGAATTTATTTAGAAAATTATTAATTTTAACTTAGAATATAATTAGTTTTGGAACTTTTGAAACTGAAAATCATTTCATAATAAAATAATATTTTCAAACATTCCAAAAGAGTCCCTCTACCCCCTTATAAAAATTCATCACCTCAAACCCATTACATACACTTATAAAGCCCCTTGGATCTTCCCAAATCTACCTAAATAATCTCCCAACATTCCTCTCTTTCAACTAGAAGCCTCCCTCGAGGTAGAAGGCACTTCAAGAAATCATTTTGGTTCAAACAAAAGGGAGTTACCCGATATAAAGGTAATGTCTTCCCTCAAGTTCTATTATTTTATTTTACTTATCCACTCCCTATGCTCTTATTATTCATTTTTTCTTAATGAAAATATTATCATAGGTATACTAGGTTTTTATTACAAGAATTATTAGAACTACAATTACACACATGTCCATCTAATGGGTATCGAATATATTATTTCTGTGGACGGCGAACTATTGCCTCATGAAATAATGATTGTTCAATCTTTACCTACAACCTATTATGGTAGACATTAAGATCTAAATATATTTATATATGATATAAATTATATTTATATTGTCTCTATTATTATTTATTTTTCACTTATAGCATACCTTTATTGTTTCCATAATGGGTAAAGGTGATAATTTCATTTTAGGAATTACGGACTACCGCCACCTCAAAGTGATATGACTCATTCATTCCATATATGGAACATATAAATGACAGAGTTAATTAAATTATATATTATATTATACTGGAATGATAATATAACTATTTATAATTGTGTTTTCATTCTATTAAATATGAAATATAAATGAAATTAGTGTTCAAGTGTACGTACGACTTACCGTCTCCATGAACGGGGAATTTAATTTATTATATCAAAATGTTTTGTACTATTATTAAGAAATATATATACTGGATATATATGATATATATGATATATAAATCATGAATATAATTTTTTATATAATGTAATTTTGACCTCAGGGACAACTTGTAATTATAAAAGTTCATTTTTGACTCAAGTACCAAATATCGACAAAAAGACCATTATTAACATAAAAGATTATGTAATGCTTTTAACATGGTAATAAGTGATATAAAAGTAATAATAAACATGAAAAAAGTTCTGAAGAATGTAGAAATTAACTATAGTTTATTATTCAGGAGATTAAAGAATGAATGAGTCATGTCATATATGAGGTAAGGAACTTCTTAACCTAATTTTCATTCATTGTGTTGATAGTATCTTTCTTGTTTATGTTATTCTTTGATTAAATGATAAATGGGTTTCTATATATTATCATGTATTTATACTTTATTTATGTGTACTTATATTGAATACACATAATAGATCTCTTTTATTTACAAAATGGTATTTGTTAGGTACTTTGTCCCAATCTCCTTTCATTGATGCATATTTTGATTTATACAAGACTTTCATTTATATGTTGTATAAGACCCTTCATCTTTTCATTTCATTAAATGGAATATTTTTCTATGAAGAATTATAATTAAAGAAAAAAAGAAATGTTTCTTTTTAATTTTTGATGTGACAATGACCTTTCAACTGTCACAAGTATTATTTGATTATTGGATTCCATAAAAAAACAATCATATTTTTAGAAAACGAAAATAAATTACATATAACCTTTATAAATATTTTGGTATTGACAATGGTTTTGATAAATAATTTATTATTTAAATATCTTGAAATGATATATTGTCATTTCAATGTGTAAATTTTATCTTTTCATTATGCATGTTTTATGTGTTATGGTTTAGGGATATTGTTTACGTATACGAGTGGTTCTTTGATAAACCAAGGGGGGTGACCTCGAGATAGATCTACGATGCATTGTGTAATGTGTCAGAGGTAAATGTTAATGTTTCTTCTAAGAGATTTAGTGAATATACTATAATGGGTATTCTAAATGAAACTCCCAACATAGATATGAAAGATACAACGAAATTATGTTATGGATGCCACAAGTTATCTTTATGATCTATGATTTCTAAGTGTTGTTCATAAATATTATGATTTTATGAGGTATATTAAGGATCATATGATTGGTATGTTTTTAGGGACTAATGTTTTCATTCCTTATTTTATAATAATTACTGATATTTTTATTCTTATCCCTAGTTTTTGAAATGTTTTTTATAGGGATTAAAGATTAATACACTTAAGGATAGAATCAAGGAAAATTCATGATGTATAAAACATTGAACTATACATGGATCTTTTTTCATGAGTTTTTATTTTATGAAAAAATGGATACTGAGTATAAGTGTCTACTTTGTAATATTTGAGATTTAATGTAATAGTTAAGGCCCAATTATCCAAAACTCTAAACCAGAAAATATCATCAATTTGAGTTATTAACATAATTTAATATTATATATTATTTAAGGAGAGTTCCATATAATTGGTATCAAAGGATGGTTTAGAAAAATTTCAGATTTAGTATATTTTTAAATTAATATCCATAAATTAAATTACTGGAAAATTGAAATGATATAGCATTTACAGATTACTATGCTACTTCACCTAAGTTATTTCCTTGTTCAGAATTTTTTTCTCTGAGAAAACTATATCACTATACTAGGATGGTATGAAATGGGAAATGACCTTTCAAATCAGCATACTGAGATGGTCGGAGTCATAATCGTTTATTTTGTTATAGTGATGGCTCAGTTGAATTAGGAATTGAAAATAATATTGGTGAATGCTCCAGTTTTGGTACTGCCTTCCAGAATTGGTGAATTTGTTTTCTACAGTGATTCTTTGTTGAAAGGAAGTGGTTGTCTCCTAATGAAGAATGATCAGGTAATTTCTTATTCTTTACTTCAGTTAAAACCTCGTGAGTTAAATTACCCTACACATGATATGAAATTAGATCATGTAGTGTTTTCTTTTAAAATTGATGCATCATTTATATTGAGTAAATTGTGAAATATATACTGATCCCAAAAGTTTGAAGTATATATTTAATTAGAATGAATTGAACTTGAGATATAGTATATGGATATAATTAATCAAATATAATGATTGCATGATTCCTTGCCATCTAAGAAAAGAAAATAAAATGGCCGATGCTTTGAGTCAAAAAAATAGTGCTACATTAACCATGCTACGTTTTGAACAGGATACTTTGATTAATGATTTATTGAACATCAGCGTAAATGTTTTTGGTGCAAGGAATTCCACTTTTTTGTTTCAGGTGTCAATGAAATAATCTCTATTTTATAGAATTAATAAAGCGCAGAAGGAAGGCATTGATTTGTAGAAAAAGGTATAATTGGATAATAAAGTTAAATTACCTAAATTTAACATTTATAAAGATTATGTTTTGAGTTTTGGGAAGATATTATGTGTGAAATTAGATTCATTGTTAAATAAAGAGTTTTTATGTGAAGCTCATAGTTCTCCATTATCAGTTCATCATGGTAGTACTATGATGTACAAAGATCTTCGGTAGTATTACTGATGGGATGGAATGAATAGACATATTTTTGGCATTTAATTGATCTTTTTATGTTTTCGACAAGTTAAAGTAGAGTGATAGTTATAGAAAGAGATGATTCAGCCTTTACTAATTCCAGAGTGGAAATGGGAAAATATGTCTGTGGAATTTGTTCCGGGATTACCAAAGACATCTCGAGTAATAATGCAATATGGGTTATTGTTGAAAGATTGACTAAATTTGCTAATTTCCTTCCTATTAGAGATACTTTTTCTATATACCATATTTCTCAGTTGTATGTTAAAGATATAGTTAGTCTACATGGAGTTCCCATATACATTGTATCTTATTGTGTCCTCATGTTTACTTATATCTTTTGGAAAGTCCTTCAGATGTCATTTGGTACTGAATTAAATTTTATTAAATTTTTTCATCCTCAATCAGATGGGTAGTTAGAATGAAAAATTCAGACCATGGATGATATGCTATGTGCTTGTTCACTAGATTACTAGGGAAGTTTGGACTAATAACTTTCTTTGGTTGAGTTTTCTTCTAATAATAGTTATCATTCCACTATTCAGATTGCTCCATTTGAGGAATTATATGGGAAGTACTATCGAACTCCAACATTTTGGGATGAATTAGTGAAAGGAAGTTGATAGGACCAGAGTTGGTAGAAAAGATGGTAGAAAAGGATCTGTTGATTCAAAAGAACAAGAGAACAAGTCAAAGTACATAGAAAAATTATGCAGATAACTGGAGGAAGAATCTTTTTTTGAGGTTTTTGATCATGCATTTCTCAATGTTTCTCCATGGAAAAGTGTGATGTATTTTGGTAAGAAGGGAATGTTGAGTCCGAGGTTTATTATACCATCTGAAATCCTAGAGAATGTGGGATCTGTTTCTCATATAATGGATTTACCTCCATTTTTATCCTATGTACACAATGTTTTTCATGTTTTTATGTTGAGAAATTATTTGGCAGATCCATCACATGTTTTGAGCCTAGAGGTAGTTCTTTTGTAAGACAATATCTCTTATAAAGAACAACCAGTCCAGATTCATGACCAAAGATTGAAAGTGTTTCAGAATAAGGTAATCTATCAAGTAAAAGTTTTGTGGAAAAACCATATGGATGAAGAGGGAATGTGGGAATTTGAAAATATTGTGAGAGATAAATACCCCCATTTATTTGATATGTGAATAAAATTGCAGGGATGCAATTTCCAAAAGTGTTTAAAGATGTTATATTCTAGGTAAATAAAAGAATAAAATTATCTTATTTGTTAATATTTTTGAATTAAATATTAATTTTACATTAAAGGGTATGATATGTTCTATGGCGTATGACATACGCAACAAGGGATTTCTTGAAAAAATTACATTTCACATAAAGTTGAGTTATACTGAAAAATATAAATATAATATTATTATTGTAAATAGTAGTTTATACATAGACATTATAATGGTATGAATGCACATAAATTACTAAAATATTATTATATATGTTTTTTAAAATTTTTTACATTTATCCAGCAAATTATAGAGGCTTAATATAAGAAAGATTTTGATTTTATGAAAAAATACTCTATTATTCTTTGAAAGGTAATTTTACATCCTTTTAATGGAAACCCCTTTTTAAATCTAGTATTTTTCACTTTAATAGTTTCTATATGACAAAAAAATTCTTCTTTAGAACCAAGACATCAAAAAATTATGTTGGGTAAAATTTTGGTATTTTTCTTATAATGTTAATTTTGTAATGAATAGTGAATAATTCCGCATTTTAATTCAAAACAGCCTTTTCATCTACTTTATTTAAATGCTCATTTTATATTTTTAATTGGTTTTAAAGTGTAATTAGATTATATTTTTACAAATTAATCCAATTTTGGTCATTTTAAGTAATTTCACTTTGAAATTTGGTAAAAATAATTGTTAATATTTTGATAAGTTTATTTCGTAAAAACTTGCTTTTTGTTTTGACAACGAGAATTAATTTTAAGGTAATTTCTTTTACTTATGTGTTTTGAATTTGTAAAAATGGATTCCATATTTGGAATCAAGAGGTCCAAATTGTATAAATAGGAAACTATTGTTTTAATACATTAGGAATATTTACTTTAATGGATATTTTATTTACCATAGTTAAAGGGTAAATCTGGTAAAAAAGTGTAAAAAAATTATATTATAATAATATTAAATTACTCTAAAACTTTTCATAACCCTATTGGATAATATATGGCTGACTAATTTTATCTCTTTCTAGATTTTGGACACCATGGAGCCAGTTAAGAGTGATAATGACACTTTATATTAATTAATTTAAAGTAAAGTCAAAAATGACATAAACATATATATTTTAGTAAATTTATTTTTACATTTGGTTATATAAGTTATATATTAGAATATAAATTTTAATTTGAAAGATGAAGTGATTTCCTACATCATGGTATTTTATTTATAGTTTTTAGACATTAAATAAATATAATTATTTATGACATAAAGATGATGCAGTGATTACCATATTAATGAATAATTTAAATAAATGTGATTATAAAATTTAAAAAACATTCCATAACCTGTAAAATTTTTACTGGATGATTTTATTTTGAACAAGGGTAATCTTATATTTCAATTTAATTAGTTTTGAAACATTCTAAACTGAAAATATGTTCATAATAAAATAATATTTTCAAAAATTACTAAAGAGATCCTCCCCCCCATTATAAAAATCCATCATCTCTAAGCCATTACTCACACCTCTAAATCAACTTTTCTCATCCAACTCTACATAAATAAGCTCCCAAAATCTCTATGTTCCTCAAGATCTATTCATTTATTTTACAAATACCCTTTACATGCTCTTCTTATTTTTTGTTTACATAACAACAACCATATCTTTAATATACTAGTTTCTTTTTATGAGAAGAATTTGAACTACCCTTATAGACAATTCCATCTTATGGGTATAGAATATACTGTTTCTATGGACAATGAACTACTGCCTCACGGAACAATGATTGTTCAATATTCTCCTACCACCTCTTATTGTGGCCATTATGATAAAACTATATTTTTATGTTATATATATTATATTTATATTGTATCTATTATTCTGTATTTTTCTTTTATATCATACATTTATGGTTTCCATATTGGTTAAACACAATAACTTCATTTGAGAAATTGTGGACTAACACCCCTCAAAGTGATATGACTCATTAATTCTATACGTAGAATGTATAAAGGATGGTGTTAATGAAATTCTATATGATATTATTCTAGAATAATAATATACCTTTTTATCATTAATTATTCATTATTTTATATATGAAATAGAAATGATAGTAGTTTTCATGCGTATGTACAGCTTACCATCTCCATGAAGGGTTCATTTCATTTCTTATATCCAAATATTTTATAATATTATAAATACATATATATACTAGATATATATGATATATATGATATATAAGTTATGAATAAAATTCATGAGACAATTTGATTTTGAACACATGTACAACTTGTAATTATTGGAAGGTTGTTTTTTACTCAAGTACTAACTATCGACAAAACACCAAATGTTATCATAAATGACTATGTAATGTTTATAACATCGTAATAAGTGATATAAAAGAAACAATAAAAATGAAATAGGTTTTGAAGAAAGTATAATATTACTTTATTTTATTATTATGGAGATTCAAAAACGAACGATTCAAGACCAACACGAGGTAAGGGAACTTCTTAACCCAATATCAACTCTTTGCGTCGATCTTATCTTTCATGTTTATATCATTCTATGATTATTTGAGAAATGAATTTTGATATCCTATCATGTATTTATACATGATTTATGTGTTATTATAGTTAATAAACATAGTCATTATTTTGATTTACAAAATGATCTTTCTAAGGGACATCGTCTCAATATCCATTCACTGAGGCGTATTTTGATTTATACTTGGATTTATTTTATATGGTGTAAAAACACATTTGACGTTTCATTTCATTCAAATAGAATGTTTTTATATGATGCATTAAACCAAATAAAAAAAGTAATGTTTCTTTTTATCGTACGTGGTGACAATAACTATTCTGATGTCACGAGTATTATTTGATCTTTTGATTACTTAATAAGATATTATATATTCTTTAAATGAAAATAAATACCATATACCATTTTTACATATTTGGAATTGAAAATGGTTTTGAGAAAGAATTGATTATTTCAATATCTTGAAATTATATATTGTGATTTCAATATGTACATTTTGACATTACATTGTGCTTGTTTTATGTGTTATGGTTCTAGGGAATTTTTTACGTATACGGGTGGTTCTGTGAGAAACCTAGGGCTGGTGAGCCTAAGATAGCTCTCCAATGCATTGGGTAACATGACGGAGGTAAACATTTATGTTTCTTATATGTGATTCAGGTAATATATTTTGATGGGTATTCGAAATGTAACTCCCTACAATGCTATGCAAGATATAATGTAATTATGTTATGGATTCCATGACTTAATTTTATGATTTTTTATTTCTATGTGTTATTCCCAAATATTATTATTTCATGAGGTTTTTTAAATATCTTATTTTTCGTATTTATTGATCGACTGATGTTTTTATTCTTTATTTTATAAATCATACTAATCTTTTTCTGCTCATCTTATGTTTTTGAAATGTCTTTCACAGGACATAAAGATGAATATAGTCAAGGATTGGATCAAGGAAAAGTCATGATATCTAAAACAATGAACTAGACATGACTCTCTCTCTTTTCAAGAGTTTTTATTTTTTAAAAAATAGATACTGAGTTGAAGTGTCTAATTTGTAATATTTGAGATGTTATGTAATAATTATGTCCTAATTCTCTATAAATCTAAACCTGAAAATATCCTTAATGTTAATTATTAACTTAATTCTAGATTATGTAATGTTTTTGGTTGGGTCCTTATACCCATGATCACTCGATGTCTTGTAAAAATTGAAAATTTAATAAATATAATTTTTATATGCTGTTTAATGGTGGAAACAGTAAAAGAGACACATGTGTTTAGTGGAAATCACTCTAGATACATTTATAGATTGAGTAACCATAAATATTATATATATAATACTTCTTTCATACATATACAGATCTAATAATTGAAATTTTCATCCAACAATGTAATGGTCCATGGGGTCACACTGGGAGGTTGACTTAATTGGGATTTATTTTGAATTAGATTGATACTCTAAAATTTAGTTATATTTAATCAAAAAGTTCTATGGATGTTTTTTCACAATATATTTCATATGATGTGATACAAAGGTGAAATTAATAATAGATTTCCAAAAGTGTTTTCAAATATATTCAAAATGATTTTAAAATATAGTTTCAAAATTTATTTTATATGATAAAATATAGGGTCAAATATTACAAAGTCTATGAGGCTTTAGTGTATACAGGATATTGAAAGAATATATTACCTAAATCCATGAAAATTTATATATATATATATCTGTGTGTGTGTGTCATATATTTATATATCTGATATATATATTTTGAGAATAAATAATCTTCAATCAACTCCACCTATCTTCTTTATTCTTATTTTAATCATTCATGGTGTATGTAAACATGAATCATATAAAATCATTGTATATATCACATATTTCACCATAAATATAATAACTCCATAGTTTCAATAAAAACATTACCACTTCCTTCTCCAAATAATGAGTTAGGTAAATTTACTTAATAATTTTAAAATGACGTGAGGTAGATGTTATTAATGTAACATTCTGCGTGAAGAAACATCTCCTCACATTTTATCAGACATCACTATTGATCTAAAACCTTTAACCAGTATATTTTAGTGTGAGAACAATTCACTAACCAAGCTTCACATACTTGATATTTATTTTTTCATTCATCGTTATAAAATAACATTCTTCAATTCAATGATTTTATTGTAATAACGAATCTCTCCCAACATATTGTTACTACCATACAACCCACGAAATATATGGATAATGGTAATCACGGTTTTTCATGTATTTTTTTAATAGTATCCATAGTTTAAGGATAAACCAATATACCCTCACTTGAGATTATATAACCTATTAATGAAACATCCTATAACAAGAAATATTATTGAATTTGTCACACAATATCACATTTCTCAGGATCTTCAACACATTCTTCAAATATTTTTAATTATTCTTTGAATATATAAGAAACTTTTATATACATAAAATAAAAAAACAATGAATAAAATTTCTAAAGAGTATATTCATTAGTCCCAAGAAGAGAGTGGAGGGATTGGTACATCCAAACAACATCATTATAAAATAATAATGATAATATCATGTATGGAATGATATTTTGGGTGAAATTAACTTCTTGAATTTCATTTGATGTTTCCTAGAATGAATTTCAATCTTCAAAAAGTATTTATATCAATTTTGATGATCAAATTATTTGTCGATACAAGGGAGATCATACTTTTTATTGATAGTGATCTTGTATCTTCTCAATAATCAATGGAAATGTGCAATGAACCATCATGATTCTTACAAAAACGAATCTTTTTAACCCATATTGATGTAGTCATGCATATAAATCCCATATATGGATTATTTTAGAGTTGATTCATTATTTTCTATCACTAAATCATGACCATTCAATATAAATACACTCAAATAGGTGTAGCATTGGGTATAAGTTATATTGAAAACACAACTTCAAAATTTAGGAGAAGACTAAGAATTTCTTCAAGAAATATATTATCATTGTTCCAAAAATAGGCATATCATAAATTTTTTATTTCTCCGCAATCATTTTAGAAAAATATACCTCATGAATAAGTAGTAATACTCATATAATTGAAATAATTTGAAATAAAAAATCAAATTCATATTTGATCTAAAAGGTGAACATAAGATAATTCAGAATATCAAATATGACTTACCATACATAGTAAATGATTTGGAATTTATATAAAGGGATTAAATCCATACCAAAAAATACATCAAATTTCACTTAAGGGAGTGTTAAAATATTTTTAGGAAGCACATTACCACAATCTTATATGAGAGTAGACATATTGACATGAGATGTGATAATCTTACCATTATTAGTATTTTACGATAATGTGATGTCTAATAATTATGGTGGTGATGTTATATAAATACTGATTTATTCTCCTATAAAAATTTTGTAGATCAATAATAAAATAAGAGGTTTTTAATTCCATAGTGGATTGGTAATGTACCTTACTTCAATTCATTATCCTGATCAAATTTGGTTGTGGTAAACACATGAGCTTTACTTTTTTCTCTTTTCTTAAGAGGTTGTTGATGATGAACTTCATAATTAATTCTCAGATTCATGACTGATTGGAGTTATCACCATATAGCATGTAATAATAAAATTTGAGTGTGGGAGAGATATTCTGTGGCACTTCTCCAGAATCATTGATTACACTCATCAGATAAAATTTAAATTATTTTCCCTGATGACCTTTTTCCACTCTTAAAACATTTATCAGAACTCATAAGGAAATTTATTTTTTTATTCCATACACACTTCCAACATAAAGAGATATTTATTTTCTATCCTCTATGTTTTTTATTATTATAAATTTATTAATATTCTTTGATTCTCTTCCTATCTGTAAAACCATGAGAATAATTAGGGTCTCCAATATGTATTTTTTTATTCAAATCAAATTGAACTATTTATTGATTTCTATCAAAATATCATATATCCGGTGACTTTTATACACTTGGTGATTAAAAACTAAAGAATTAACAAACATTTCTATCAAAGTATTTGATAAAAATAGAATCATACATTATAAGTCATGTAATTTTTTCCTCGTAGATACAAATGGATTTTTCATCCTCCTTCTTTAGTCCCAAAAATTGGCCGTTTCCATTTTGTTGATAAAAGCTTTAGTAGAATATATATTTAAAAATAAATTTATAAACCATTACAATGAAGTAGAGTTAATTTTTTTTCCTTGTCTTATTGAGAATATTACACCATTTATTAGGTTCTAATTTCAAATAATATACTACCAAAATAAACTTTTCAAGGTTTGAGATTTGAATAATAGATAATGAATTTTTTATTTCATTGATATAGTTCTTAGAAATATGTCAATATGATTTACCAATGATGGATGTTTTACATTTCCACATAAAAGAATAAATAGTGGGATTTTCCTTTGGAAATTTAGATATTTAGTATGATTCATGTTACTATTCATAGCTTTAGAGAGTGTAGTTAGGATACCAAAAATATATTTTATCATAGATCCCATTTTTTTTCTTATAAGGACATCCATATCATTGGATGTCATGTTTATTTTTCACATTAATTCTACTAGTTCTATTCATTTAATAAACACAAAAAATATATTCTGGGGGTAAAACATTAATAATGAAACTACATAATCAAAAGACTATGAAAATAATTACTGTAATTTTATATATTTTGAAACCTACTTTTAACCAATGAAAACTAATGATCATATCATATCACTATTTCTTGTCATTGGTTTTTAGAGGTTTATCCTCTCATTCATCAAAATGGTATCTAAAGATAATGTGAATTAATCAAAGTATATAACCTGGGTGTTTATAGGTTTGTGTTTAGTCATATTCCCACTCACAATTATTCAATTTATGATCAGGATAATAATAAACTGGATATTTTACATGTTTTTCCCATAAGTACATATATATCATAACCATATCCACTAGCCTGTATCTAAAAATGGATTCAATTTCTATTGATCCAACTAATATATACCTTACTAAAATTTTAGGATGTTATCCTACACATAGACACATCCACATGGTTTTAAAAAACGTTCCTTATCACAATTTCAAAAAAATAACCACACCATGATATGATACCGACTAAGATGGACCATACATTACATATATAAATATTATATAATTTTATATTAATATATCTCATAACTGTATAACCCTATAATTATAATGGCTCGCTATCATTGGAGAATATACATAATAATTTTTTTACAAATGATATTCAACATCTCCCATATATTATTTCTCACATAGTACACCACTTGGACATACCCTACATAAAACCTTATTTTATAAATTCTATAAAGGAAATATAAAAAAGGGTTAGTTGAAATGATCAATTATGAACAAAAATAGGAGATATCTTTCAATTATAATAAATTATTATAAAATAATAATAAGGGTATAATAACATGCTGATATAATATGAAATTTATTACCAAATAGTAAAATATAAATAATCTTGAATCATCGAATATGGATATTTTATAACAAAAGAATTCATTCGTAAGAGTGTAAATCATTTCTAATCAATTAAGATTCGTTAAAACATCTCATAAATATAAGATATAGGTTTTTGGAGTTCACATAATCAAATAAAATTGTTTCCCCATTTAATGTTCACTTTGCTTAATATCATAGTGGAAAAAGTCCTATTGTTGATGTGTTTTACATTATATTCAATAATTCTCATTGTCAAGGTTCACTCCTAAGACTATCATAGTGGATAATTTCTTATATTGGATTTATTTCACTACACATTACATCATTTTATTTGTAAATTTTCACTCTAAAGACTATCATAGTCGAAAAATGTCAATATTGAACTGTGTTAACACCTTATTATAGTCCATTTTATCTCATTGTTGACGCTCTTTTCGTCACATAATCTAAAGATAGGAAAAGGGGAATATATGAGCACAATGTGATTCAACCTTTGAAGAAAACATCAAAAATTGACAAAGGGATGAACAAGGAAAACATTGCCCATAGGCCGCGCAAGTTTCCCCATCGTCGCGCAAGTGTACTTGCGCGACTCACTTGGTGCGCAAGTGACTTGCGCGACCTAAGTGATAACCGCCTGGTAACCGCTCGGGGTCTTCTTCTGCCTATAAATAGACCATGTGGGCCCCCCATTCGGAGAGGATTTTTTTCGAGAAACTTGGATTGAATCTCTCGACGCCCAAGTCTCTTCTCAAAGCTTCCGGAACACTTCTAAGGTAACTTCTTACCTAGAATAGAAGATCTAAAGAGAGGGAGTAAGGCCTAAGTGTTGAAATGCATCAACACATGCGCGCCTGAGTGGCCAGCCCTTAAGGGAAGTGGCCACACTTGCGCACCGCCTTTACTCCTTCGATTGAACTTTCGAGTCCCTTTACTAGGAGAACCTCAAGAATATTATATAGGGTTTAAGAAAGAGTCGCTAAAGTATTTTTATGCTGGTTGAAAATCATGCAAGTACCCCACATGTCGCGCAGTTATACATGCACGACCAATACTTGCGCACCCACGTAAGACTTGCGCGCCTTTCAAGACTTGCGCGCCCCTACCTTTTTTTTGGGTGCCCATCTTGCCCATTTTACCCCTCTTAAGCCATTTCACCTTTCCTATTCAAGATTCAGTCGTCAAGATACTCTTCAAATCCATTTATGGCGTGATTTCTCGAACTACGTGGGTTCTGATTCCTTTCCCAAAACAAAGGATACGTAAGTAGCCCATCTGCGGGTTCGATCACAACTTTGAAATAATCCATGTCCTTCTGAATGACGATAAACTTCAAGTGCCCCATTGAGTGGCTTTAAAACTAGCCTGGTCATCATAATGACCAAGAGACCTTTATATAAAAGTTTTGAAGGATACCATTGACCAAGAATCTCTAAATAGATACAGATGATTCTTTATTGATGAAGAACATCGAATACATATAAAAGATTATCTAAATTTCTTACATAATTAATCATTGATTGTTAAAACTAATGGAAATCTCATTTTATACTTGGTAATGTAATAAGGATTCATGAACATAACGTAAATCTATAAAGAGAGTCCCGGAGTAGACAATAATTTCCCTCAAAAAGTTGTGATGAGTCTGACCTCCCATCCTCTCGACCAATGAAAATTCTTAAGCCTCATTAGTCCACAAACTAATGAGCGCCTACCTTTGGAATGTAGGTCCAAATGGATGTGGAATCATTGGATGTTTCCGGTTCTATGAACAAACCCGATAGAAACCGATCAGAACGTTTGAATCTCCCATCCAGGAGGTCATCCCTGAATTCCGAGGGAAACAAAAATGGTGAACCCGACGTGAATCCTTAACCAAGTTAAAGTGGTGTTTTACCTATTTTTTAAAGCCCCTATTTAAAAGTCAGTTAGAGGGCTAACAAAAACAATCATTGACATATGTGCTCATCCAAAGGATGAAGTGGCTGAATTTATCTTGATTACGTCTGTTATATCAAACAGGAACTCTTTTCCAAGATCTTCTGTATTTACATAATAGCTGCTCTCAAATTCACACTTGTGAATACTGCTGCTGCAAATACCAATGATGTTATTCCTATTGGATCGTCATCCGCTCTGAGGATGGTATCACCTACTCAGCGTCTTCAACACTGGGTATCAAATGCGCTGGTTAAGGAGTACCGTCAACACGGTACCATCCCAACTCTAGAGGCTGCCCGACAGGCCCTCCAAGTAAAAAACTCACACAGGTCATCGGGACAACGATGACCAGTGATCAAGAGGCAGTCGGTGCTGACTACCGTCTCCAACCGTTTCGGGTCGTTATCCCCGGAACGCAATTTCCATTAACTCCCTTACTCCGAGTAAGTGAATGAGCAGGTCCCTCGGGACCTTAATCCAAAAACACAGGAGTCTTTCTCGAGGGCTCCCATCAACAATCGCTGCCAGACTCATGTGGTAGTGCCCCCTCAACATGATGAGGGTACCGACTCGAGGCGTTCGGCTCAGGTTCTTCGAACCTGAGCAGGCAAGAAGAACTTCCAGAGGAGGAATCCGGTTAACAATGGGCAGGTTATCATCCATGCCATCTCCGGAGAAGTCCACCAACCTAACTTGGTGGTGAACAACGAGCAGGCACACACACCTGCCCGTTTTAATTCCGCTGTCCAGCAGACTCGTCTGGCAGCATCACGCCAATCCCGCCGGGCAATTCCGGCGGAGTACTATAGGCAGAAACATACAGCTGCTCATACATCATCAGTTAGTCGGCAGGCTCGTCTGACTACATATGATGGATCTCATCAACTGCGTTTGGCAAAGTGTAATCAGCAGGCATATACACCTGCTAATACTAATCAAGCCTACCAACAGTTCGCTTGGTAGCGCACGGAGAAGTCAGTCGGAAAGCCCCGACGACAAACAGGAGGCAGACTCAACACTCTGCCCCCACACTTGAGTACTGTCAGGATTCACTGATAGGAAAAGGAGGACCGGAGCAGGCACATAAACCTACTCCAGGCCCGGAATGGACGTATATCCCTGTTCCAGCAGCTGAAGTCACCAAGCATATTTTGTCAATGGTGAAAAAGCAGAGGGAAATTCCTGCTCATATTCTGGATGCTTGCCAGGATATCATAACAACTTCAGCATCATCTCAGGGAAAGACACATAAATCTATCCCTAGCAGTGGAGTGACACATCAACGATTCACTCTGGAACAAACACACACATCTGCTCCAGTCCAAGAGAGTTATGGGGCATATTCCCCATATCATACGGAGAACCAAGTCAGGCACATACACCTGATTTGAGTGGAGATCGTCAGCCTAACCTAACCATCTTTCCTGATCAGGCACATACACCTGCTCAGAGTAACCACTTTAGTCAACAAGTGGTTTCCAAAGCGAGTAAGAAGGCATCTAAGAAAAAGATCCGCCCAACACAGTCAGGAGATCAAAGGACAATCTGTAACAAGGCCTTGCTCGATGCTGGAGTTCTTGAATCCCTCAGACATTTATCTGTTGGAATTCAAGATTCTAATCCCTCAAATCCCAATAACGGGAACATTAATTCCGAAAGTCTTCAACAGACACTTCCTCATGAAGGCTTGCTTCATGAAAATTCGGTCAATCTTGAAGTTTCTTCTTCAGATGAGAGCCAAAAGAACCCTATGTGTGGTCAGAAGACCAAGGAGCAAGAGATCTCATCTTTTGTTGTAACCCATTATGGTGGTCCTCCCCATGATGATGAATTTCCCTGCGAAAGTCCTCTCTGCAGTAGTGATTCACATTGCCTGGAAAATACTCCAGTGTACAATGTAGTGTCAAGAAAGCCCTCTTATCTTGAGGCACTGGCAAATGTGAAACCAGTCATGTCTGATGCTTTATCGCTAACAAGTGAAATACTTTCTCAATCAGAAGATAGCCCAGGGTGTAGTTCATTCTCCGAACCACCCCTAAGTCATGCATCTTCTAGTTTGATCAATGATATCTCTACAAATCTTGTTGAATCCGATGAAGCAACAAGGAAACACCAACTCTGGTCAAAATAGGTAGAAGAATCTTCATTTAATGATAAAGAAGAAATGCTGAACATGATAAAAAAATTGGCGAAAGGTGAGGTACCAGTCATGTTTTGGCCTTTGGCTGACTCCCAGTACGACATTCCAAAGATGTTGACGGATGATGGAATCCATGATATTCATCTCAACATATGGAAAACTCATTGTCAATTGAAGAAGAAGGTATTATCTTATGATGAATATGAACATCATCTTAAGATAATAGAAGGGCTACAACGTCAGATTGATTTGGCATCTCTATCAGTCTCTCGGTATCCGAAGGATGAAAAGCAGCAGAGAACCCTTCAACGTTCATGCCTCGGCGCACTAAGAAAATTGCGTCATTTAATTGTCAATGCTCCATCTGGTGTTCATATTAGAGGATGGGGTGTTCACAGAGCACTACATTTCACAGTGCTTTCCAATCAGCAAAGCCCGCCGAAAATGGTCTCATGCAATGTTATTGCCCATGGTCGGCCACAGTCAATGGGATTTGTTTGTAATCAAAAGCTTGCTCAAGAACAGGCTTCAACTAGTTCCTCTCCAAGTCAAGCATATAGGGAACAAGTTATTGAATTGCTCCTACATCAAGCAGGCGAGAATATTGCACAAGCCTCTCGTATGGAGAAAACACATCATCAAATGACAGAAATTTCGGAAATCATCCAACGGTCTGTTGAACCAGGTGATAAAAGTGGTTACAGGTTAATGCATCCAGCTAATTTCCGAACTAAGGTTCACAAGATCAAGAGAGATTTTAAGAAGATCTCAGACATAGCATGTCAAGAGACACCCCAGCTTGTCAGACTGGGGACTTCTTTAACCCAACCCTCGGATTAAACAAATGGGATTCGAGCAGTTGAGCGGAAACAACAAGAACATCCCCAGTTCACAAGACCGGGGACTCTTTCAAATCATCAATCCCCTCCTCAGAGAATGTCAGTCTTTTCTCTATTGGGGAAGAATCGACAAGAGGAACGAAGAGCCAAATTATCAGGAGATTCCCTCCAAGTTATAGCTCGTCAAGAAGTTCCTAAAAGATTGAATCAACAAAAGGCAATGTCTCGTCAAAGACATGAAAGAAGAAAATATCACAGAAATGTTGATAGAAGGGATGCGATGCATTATGCATCAATCAATGTCATCAATGATGTTGTTTCTAATCCACGAGATGAGGTTCACTTAGGGGACTCAGATGAAGAGCATCCTGCTCAAGAAAATGTATGCACCGATACAAATGAAGAAGGTGTGCGTACAGGAAGTCAAAGGATTACTCAGAACCTAGGTAATCCACTTCCCTCTCTCCAAAAGGTATCCAACAAAGGGAAGGGAAAGAATCAGGTTACATATCCTTCCTCTAGAGATGGTCAATCACTTTTATTAGAGCAAAGTTTTTCACAATAGGAGGACGAAATGAAAGAATTAAGAAAGTTGAATGTAGACCTACTTCAGAGTAGTCTTCTTCTTAAAAATGCTGGAGTCCGACAGCCAAAGGAATTTGTTGCAGTTACTGAGATGGATCAGGAATATCCTCCTTTATCAGTACACCCTCAGAAGTCTAATCCTATGGGTCAAGTTCAACAACGGTTGGCAGCACTACCATCAGTTGCAGCACCAACCACCACATCTGTCCATGCTCCATTCATTGCACCTAACCAAAACCAAGTTCAACAGGATATTTCTAAAAAGTTGATAACTACTATTGAGTCATTAACAGCTCGGTTAGAAACTATGGAAGGGAAACAGGAGCAAGTTCAACCTGAATAGAATGTTTACCCTGGATGGGTAGATTCAATTTCTCCTCCATATAGTTTTGGAAACCCTGTTTTCCCTACTTTCAATGGATCAGGTGACCCTGAACAACATTTGACACATTACGTGTCTTCTTGTGATCCTATGATGGGAACTCCAGAACAGAAAGAAGTAGTCAAACTCAGATTCATTGTGCGAACCTTTCAAGGACCAGCTTTTGTCTGGTATACAAGCTTCCATTCCCGGTCAATCATCGGATGGGAGGATCTTCGTCAAAAATTCCTTCTTCAGTTCAGCTCAACTTTGCCAAAAACGACATTTTTCGATCTTACAAACTGCAAGAAAAAGGAGAATGAAAGAGTCTCTGATTTCATTGCTTGTTAGAAGGGATTAACATATTCCCTGAGTTTAGCACTTCCTCAGGAAGAACTGTTGCCAATCTGTGTGGAAAATTTGTGTGACTAATTACGCACGCCATTGATCCCTGTGAAATACACATGATGGTTTTGAAATCTTACTTCAATCGCTCAACAGATTGAAGATTCCCTTATACAGGCTAATGCTAAATCTCATGTAATTCCATCTGCTCTAGGAAGGAGAATGGGTAAAGAGGAAACTTCTACAGTTATGCTTAAACAAGCACATGTACCTATTTTTACTTCAAAACCTTCATCTTCTCGAAGAGCTCCACCTCCTGAATGCCAACAACAAAGGTCGTTTCGTCCAATTGATCAAAAAGATCAACGACGAAAACAATTTAATGATTTGAAGAGTAAAACATACTCTTTCCGAAATGAGCAGGTTCCTGGTTACTTCATTTCAGCTTTGGAAAATAATTTGGTTCAATTACCAGTGCCCAAGAGGCCAAACAAGGAAGTAGATGAAGACCGTCCCAATTATTGTCTCTTTCATCAAATGTTAGGGCATCCCATCGAGTAGTGTTTTGTCTTTAAAGACCTCCTGCAAAAGATGGTTGACTTGGGACAAGTCAAGTTGAAAGGTTCTTCGACTCAGGTAGCCTGTGTCACTGCTACAGTTCCAGAGGAAGAAGGTGAATGGCAAGAAGTCAAAAGAAGAAATGCACAGAAGTATGATTATTGGATGGTCAGAAAGACAATCAATCGGACTCATGCCATTTTGAGAACACAATTAAAGAAACCAATTGTGTCTTCTACCATGAATATTGCTGTAAAACCCTATTCATCAGAGGGAAAATCCTCAAAGAAACGGCTTGATTCAATGAAGAAAAAAGAATCAGAAGAAGATGAGTATGTGTCAAAGCCTAAATTGTCTTTGACTCTGGAAGACTTTATGCCATCTACTTCAAAGCCACGGGCACCGCCCCATCAAACGGCACAGCCTAAACAGGCTAATCAGGCAGAGTCTTTATCAGACGAAGAGTTAATTTTTGGTTCTATTAATATGATTCAATTAACAGATCCATATTCCAGTCTTGATGAGCCTGAATTCCCTGTATCAAATAATGGAATCTGAGGAAGTTCTAGAGGTTCATGATATAGGGGAAGACATGGATCATTCCGAAGCCACTACTCCAATTCTACCCCTGCTAGCACTGTGTATGTAGTAGAAACTTGTGGTAGAGCCCTTCAACAAGCTCAAAAAGAACAAGCAAGTTCTTCTGCCAATGGCCAACTCAGTTTTGGCACAGTTATTTTGGAAGACCGATTAAAGGTTTCATCTTCTTTATCTCAGCATGTAAATGGATCTAATCAGTCTAATCTTCCAAAACCAAGGATGTTGCCAAATTCTATCCCAATACAAGATGTATCAGCTTCCAAAGCATCTGCTTCCAAGGTACATGCTAAACCGCATATTCTTGTTGGGAAACGCAGACCTCTAGATCAAAAGTATGATATATTGAAACACTTGGCCCAATTACCAGCCAAGTTATCAATTTTGGATGCTTTGAATATGTCAAAAGATCTTCGGGAAGCATTCATCGAAGCTTTGTCAAGTCCTCATGAGTTTGAAGCTGAAATTGCTGCAGCTGAAGTCTATCACATAGAGAATAATCTTGCAGAATTCCATGCAGTGATATCTTTTACTGATAGAGATGAAGATGATTTTGTGCATGGTCACATAAAACCTCTATACTTATCTGGAAAATTCAATGATGCAGATATCCGAAGAGCTTTCATTGACAATGGTTCAGGAGTCAACCTCATGCCCATTCGTACACTTGGTCGATTGGACCTTACTGAATCTGATTTATCTCCTTCTACCATGATGTTACAAGGATATGATAAAAATGAACAAGAACCATTATGCGAAGTTACACTCAGAACTAATTTTGGAGATCTTGTATCCAATTCGGATTTCATGATTGTTGATCAAGACTCAGCTTTCAATGTCTTGCTTGGAAGACCCTGGCTACATCAGCATGCAGCTATCCCTTCATCATACCATCAATGTCTCAAATACTGTTTTAATGGTCAAGTTGGAACATTGTATGGTGATAAAGCTCTGTTCAAGACATTTGAGTCTCAATACATTGAGGCGGAATTTTATCACATGAAGGGAAGAAGGAAATCTACAATAAAGGAAATTACTAAATGCCCCATATGGTTTGGAGAAGATTCCAATAAATCCATTTACAAATGTGAGTACAGATTATGTGTTACCTATCAGTCAAATTGACAAAATAAGCCCAAATCAAAATACTCATATGGAAAGATCCATAATGTCAATTACGACAATCGAGCCAGGAAACATGGGAGAAATTGGTAACCTACCAAACAGTGATAAAAGCATAAGTGGTGACGTTTTCATTTCATCTGATGAAGTCCAACAAGTCTACACTTCGCCAATCAGGCTGGAGTAAGTTATAGCAACATTAGAGGTGAATAATGATGTCGATTCTCAATCCATCATCTCCTCTTTATTTCCCAAAGAAGACCCTTTATTATCAATAGGGTCGGAAATGGATGCTTCTTCTTCAAAATGTTAAAATTTTGACATCTCTTATGATCATGAGAATTTCGTTTTTTCATCTACTATGCAAGTAGAAACGGAAAAATAACACGTGATGAAGAGGAAGAGGAAGATCTTAGAGATGCTCTTCCAGCATTTGAAGAGGGTATATCTACCACTATGGATGAACTCAGAGAAGTAAATCTGGGTACAGAGAAAAATCCACTTCCCACATTAATTAGTGCGGCCATGACCCTTGAAGAGGAAGAGATGTATATTTCTTTTCTAAAGAAAAATAAAGATATTATTGCTCGGAACAATAGAGAAATGCCTGGGCATGATCCTGATGTTGCTACTCATCATTTGGGTTTACCAAAAGAACATCGAGGATTTAAGGAAATCGCGAGAAGAACACATCCAACTTATGCTTCCAAAATTGAAGCTGAAGTGGATAAACTGATCAAAGCTAACTTCGTTAGATAAGTTCAGTATCCCAAGTGGTTGGCTAATATTTTCCCTGTAAAGAAAAATTATGGATAAATTAGGGTTTGCATCGATTTCAGAGATCTTAATCGGTATTGTCCTAAAGATGATTTCCCAGTTCCGATTACAGAACTCTTAATTGATGTGACGGCTGGCTATGAAGTAATTTCTTTCATGGATGGATATTCCGGATATAATCAGATCTGAATGGCCCCAGAAGATGAGGAATATACAGCCTTCAGAGCTCCTCAATTTGTGTTTTTTTACCGGGTGATGCCCTTTGGTTTAAAGAATGTAGATGCAACATATCAACGCGCCATGCATCGTATCTTCAAACCATTCTTAGGGAAGTTTGTTGAATGCTATGTAGAAAATTTCGTGGTTAAATCCAAACAACGTTCTAATCACTTGGCTGATTTGGAAGTCATATTCCACAAGCTTCGACAACATAATTTGAAGATGAACCCCTTAAAATGTGCTTTTGGGGTAACCTTAGGAAAATTCCTCGGCTTTGTTGTACGCCATCGTGGTATTCAAGTCGATCCTGAGAAGACCAAATCAATCCTTGGTATTTCACTTCCTCAGAATTTGAAAGAATTAAGAGGACTTCAAGGACACTTAGCCTATATTCGGCGTTTCATCTCCAATTTGGTAGGCAAAAGTTTACCCTTTACCAAATTATTGAAGAATGGAGTCACTTACCAGTGGACTGAAGAATGTCAAGAAGCATTTGATGTAATCAAGAAATACCTCTTGAGTCCACCAGTACTCATGCCACCGGTTGAAGGTAGACCACTTATCCTCTATGTGACAGCTCTAGAGCGATCATTGGGTGCCTTTCTCGCTCAAAAGAATGATGCTGGGAATGAAAATAGCCTCTACTATCTCAGTAGAACTATGCTTGAAGCAGAAACCCGGTATTCAGGTATTGAGAAGTGCTGCCTGCATTAATTTTGGTAGTTCAGAAACCGAGACACTACCTGCAACATCACGAGGTCCAATTGGTATCTTGCAATAATCTGCTCAAATTCATCCTTAGTCGTCCAATGCTTACAGGACGTCTAGCATGGTGGGCAGTTATTTTGCAGCAGTTCGACATTCAATATGTATCTCAAAAGGAAATAAAGGGCCAATCTCTGTATAATTTCCTGGCTGAACATCCTTCAGTGGAAGACACGTCTTCATATATTGAACTCCCTGATGTGGAAGTTTTCTCTATTCAAGAAAATCCTCAAACATGGGAAATGTATTTTGATGGTTCTTCCAGAAGTCCAACAGGGAAGAAAATGGAAAATCCAAAATTCAACAAAGTTGGTTTAGGAATTGTGATCATTTCTCTAGATAAAGAAGTGTTACCTTATTCCTTGTTATTGTGGGAAGGTGGTACCAATAATGAAGCCGAATACCAAGCTCTCATTATAGGCTTGGAGTTAGCGCTTCAAGCACAAGTTAATCACTTAACGGTGAAAGGTGATTCAGACATGGTTATCAAACAAGTCAATGGGGATTATGCCATCAGAAAAGAAGAATTAATCCCTTTGTATGATTACGTCAGAGAGTTAATGGATGAATTCCCTTCAGAACCAACATTTTCTTATGTCCCAAGATCACAAAATGCTCAAGCTGATGCACTAGCCAATATAGCCACAGCTCTAGCAGATCCAAACCGGGACAAGACTGTAACATCCCAAGTATGTAATGAATAATGTATATTTCTATATATGTCTATTAATGAATTAGATAGTGTTTTAGAGGTTTAAAATGAAAATAAATCCAATCATAAGCATGGAATACACTAATATTTTTAAAAGATTGTTTTACTGCCTTTTGATGGAAAACCATTTTTGAATCTATCTTTTGACAATTTTATAATCTATGTTTGTCAAAATAAACTTATTCTTTATGATTGGGACATCAAAATTTACTTTTTGTGAATTTTTGGTATTTTTCTGACAATGTTCATTTTTTAATGAATAGTGAGAAATACTGCATTTTACATCAAAACTGCTTCTTAATCTAATTTATTTATATGATTAGATTATCTTTTGAATTGATATTAATGTGTAATATGAATATATTTTTACCATTTTATCCAATGGTGGTCATTGGAATCAATTTCACTTTGAAATTAGACTAAAACTGGTGTCAATCTTTTGATACTTATTGTTTTATAAAAACACGCTATTTGCTCTGACAGCGGGAATTAATTATTAAATTAATTAATGTGACTTATATGTTTTGAATTTTGTAAAATATACATCAATATTGAATTCGTAATATCAAATATAGCTTAGGTTGAATTTTTGGTAATTTTCTGAAAAACTTCAATTTTTGATGAATTGTGAAACCACTAAGTGGTACTTATAATAACTGATTTTCCGTTTAAATGAAATTTTTCCATCGTTGTGTTTTGAATTTAAAAAATCCTACATACATGGTTTTCATTAAGAAGAAAAATGTGGTTCAATGAGATTAAAATAAATTTTTGGTGAATAGTAACTTATTAAGTTTTTAATCGCTATTAGAGGTAATTAGTGTAATTTAAGGTAAAAATGATATTATAAAAATATGAAAACACCATGACACTTGTCCTACCCCTATTGGATGAGTCATGGCGGACCAAGACAACCCATGGGTCGATTTAGGGGACCCTATGGAGCTTCTTGGGTGAGATAATGACTTTAATGCCTTTTTTTTAAATAAAGGTGAAAATGACACTAACATAAAATGTTTTACTAAAACAATTTTTAGAAGGGGTTATACTAATCATAATTTTGTCTATAAATACTATTTGGAAAGATAAAACGATTTCCTACATCAGGATAGTTTTTTTTATAATTTTTAGACATTAAATAAATTAATTTAATTATGACATCATGATGATGCAACGATGACCTCATTAATGAACAGTTTAAATAAAATGAAACGATAATATAAAATCTAAGACCTACACTTGTCCAAAAACTATTGGATGAGAATATTTAGAAGCCTTATCATCTTATCCTCTAAATATATCAATGTGGGACCTTACAAATTCGAAATAGTTTTGAAAAGAAAATAATAGTTTCATTATTTCCAAAAGTGCCCCTCCTCTTCTCTTATAAAAGGCCCCCAACTCTACCTCATTTCACACACTCCTCAAGCCTTTGGCTCGTCCATCCCCTGCCCATTTACTCTCTCCACATCCCTCTCCTCATCCTAGAGGATTCCCTTTGGGAATAATCCTTTCAAAGGAAACCTTTAGGCTCAAATCAAAAGGAGTTACACTTTTAAAGGTAATTCATTCTCTCATGTTCATTTGTTTTATTTTGCATATCCAACCCCCTAAACTCTTTTTATTTACTTCTTTTGTAACAACACCAGTATCTTCAATATACTAGGATTTTGTTTTAAGATTTATTCGAGCTACACTCGTACACAACTACATCAAATGGTTAAGTAACATACGGTTTCCGTGGATGAAGAAATTCTGCCTCCCGAAACGATGATTGTTCAATACTCATTTAACACCTTAAAATGTGGCCATTATGATGTCACTATTTTTATATATGATATATAATATGTTTATTATTTCCTTAAGCTTCTGTATTTTTCATTTATGGCATACCATTATTGTTTCCATTATGGGTAAACACGATATCTTCATTTTAGGAAGTGTGGACTACCACCCCCTGAAAGTGATTTGATTCGTTAATACCATATGTTTGATGTGTAAAGGATAAAGTTAATGATATTATATATGTTTTTATACTGGAATTATAATATACTCTTATATAATTATGATTCCATTCCATAAATACGAAATAGAAATGGAAGTAGCGTTCATGCGTACGTACGGCTTACCGTCTCCATAAACAGTGCATTTCATTTCATACCTCTAAATGTGATGTAATATTATAAATACATGTATATTCTGAATATATATGATATATATGTTATCCAAATCATTAATATCATTCTGGATATAATGAAACTTTGTCCAAATTAACAACATGTAAGTGTAAGAAGTCTATTTTTGACTTAAGAACCAAATACCGACAAAATGAACATTATTAAATTAAATGATTACATGATGTTCATAACATGGTATAAAAGGAATAATGAACTTTAAAAATGTTCTTAAGAAAGTATAAATTAACTCATGTTTATTATTCAGGAGATTAAAGAACGGTCGGGTCAAGTCGGATACGAGGTATGGGACTTCGTCTCAATCTCCTTTCATTGAAGCATCTTTTATTTTATACACAACCTTCTTTTTACGGTGTATAAACCCCTTTGACTTTTACGCTTATTCAAAAGGAATCTTTTTTATACAAAGCATTTTAAAAAACGACAAAAGGGAATGTTTTTCTTGTCGTACGTATGCGGTGACAACGACTTCTCCGATGTCGTGACCATTATTTGAGTTTTGGATTCCTCTACAAGCCATACCCTTTTTTTAAATGAAAAATAAATACCATGTTTTATTTTGGTATTGAAAATGGTTTTCATAATGTTTTTATATCAATGTGTTGTATTTATATCTTGTGATTGAAAGGTGGAAATGTTATGTTTCCTTTATGCATGTTTTATGTGATACGATTATGTTGAGGTTCTTGGGCATTATTATGAAGACGAGTGGTTCCGTGATAATCTAAGGGCGGGTGAGCCTGATATAGCTCTCCAATGCATTGGGTAACGCGAAGGAGTGAAACGTTAAGGTTTCTCTGAAGAGATTTTAGGGAATATACTGTGATGGGTATTCCAAACGTAACCAAGAGGGTTACTCCCTATGTAAGAATGTTATGAATGCCTCAAGTTACCTTTATGTCTTATGGTTTCTATGATTTATTCATGATTTGATGAGGTATGTTAAAGTGCTTATGTTTTATGGGTAAAGTATGATTTCATCCTTATGTATATATGTACCCATGTTTCCTTTCCATTTTTTTATATCCCTTACTGAGCTTTTTATGCTCATCCAAAGTTTTTTCTGAAATGTTTTTCACAAGTCAAGGGAAAGGTACATGATATGATGATAGTGTCAAGGAAGTGTCATGAAAGAATCCATGTTTATTTTAAATATGTTTCCATTGATGGGAATGAAGAATAATATCTTTATGTAACCACTTTGTTTATATGTGGAATGTAATCCAAGTTTTATGATCTAATTCTCTAAAACTCTAAACCTGAAAAGATCCTCAATGTGTAATCTTGTAATAACTCAAGATTAAGTAAGGTTTAAGGCTGGGGCCTTATAGTTGGTATCATAGGTCGGTTTAGATAACTTTAGGAGTTAGAATTCTATTAAATGATTATCCAGAAATATTTTTCTTATAGTCAAATTGAAGTGATATAGCATTTGAAGATTACCATGTTGCTTCATCTAAGACATGTGTGTTCAGAATGGTTTTCCGTAGAGGAAACAGGGAAGCAGTGCTAGGAAGGCATAAAGAAGGAAATAACCTTCCGAATCAGCATCTTGAGATGGTCGGAATTGGAACTGAACAGTTTGTTGCAGTAATGGTGCAGTTGACTCAGGCTATAAATGGTGGTGGTATCCATGCACGAGATCAGCCAGATCAACCGTAGAGGAACATGTCAGTGGTGGAACATTTCATGAGGCAACATACCCCATCATTCAGAGGATCATCTGACCATGTGCTAGCTGAAGGGTGAATTAAAGAACTAGAGAAGATTTTTGATTTCATGAGGTGTTCTGACAATCAAAAGGTTAGTCTTGTTATTTACCGTTTGGAGGGTGAAGCAGATCAGTGGTGGTCGATGGTTAAAAACATCAGCGATGCTAATGAGATTGATGCTCTTGACTGGGATGAATTCAAAGGTATTTTTCTTGAGAAGTATTTTCCTAAGGCTGTTTGACATAGGATGGAAAAACAATTCTTGGAATTGAGGCAAGAGGAAGACTCAGTGGCTGCCTATGAAGAAAGGTTCACTCGATTGGCAAGGTATGCTCCAAATTTAATCCGAGACCTTGATAGTAAAATCAATCATTTTTACTCAGGATTAAAGCCAAAATATCGAAGGGAATTAGCTTCTCATGAGTTTAAAAGTTATGAAAAGCTTGTTCGATGTGCTGAGAAGGTGGAAATGGATTTTGTCGATGATCAAGTGTTCTATGACAACCAACAGAAGAAGAGACCGATGTGGCAGGAGAAAGGTAAGAATTCTTCAAAAAAGTCTGATAATAAGAAAACTAAGTTTCCAGTTTGTGATAAATGTGGCAAAAGGCATGCTGGGGAATTTCGTCTAAATTCTATAAAGTGCTACCGATGTGGTAAGATGGGACATAAGGCTCGTGATTGCACTGAAAATGATCAAGGTGAAGGTAAGACCAAATTTGATTTACAGTTAGTGAAATGTTTTAAGTGCAATGAGATGGGTCACTATGCAAATGAGTGTCCGACAAAGAGCTTGAGTGATGGGAATCAGTTAGACTACAAGCAGAAAGGGGTGGTGAAATCATTTACAACTACTTCAGTAGATGTCGGGCCATCAAATGAAGTTGTATCAGGTACTTTGTTTGTTTTTTCAGATTATGCCAGTGTGTAGTTTGATTCGGGGTCAACACATTCTTTCATCTCTGAAACCTTTTCTAGTAAAATGGGAATACCATCTCAAGAAATGACTCCTGAACTTTTGGTAAAAACACCTGGGGGGAATGTTGAGGCAAAAAGAATTTATAAGAATCTTCATATCCTTATCTGTGGAAAGAACCTACTTGCAATCCTTATTGTTCTACCTCTAATAGAGTTTGATGTTATCCTGGGTATGGATTGGCTCTCTATTTACCATGCTAAGATTGAATGTAGAGGTAAAGAATTTTCTTTTCAGAAAGACTTTTAGGTTGTGTACAAGAATGAACCCTTACTGTTGATAACTTATCAAGAGGCCAAGAAACTTGTAAAAGATGGAAATGAATGTTACCTTGCACACATCATTGAAAATAAAGGAACTATTCAGATTAATGATGTGCCAATGGTAAATGAGTATCCTGATGTTTTTCCTGATGAGTTGCCTGGAATAATACCAGATCAGGAAGTTGGGTTTACCATTGACTAAGTTCCTGATTCTAAGCCAATTTCAAAACCCCCTTATCGAATGGCTCAAATTGAACTTTTAGAGTTGAAGGAGCAATTGCAAGATTTATTAGAGAAAGGCTTCATTCGACCTAGCACATCACCATGGGGTGCTCCTGTTTTATTTGTTAAAAAGAATGATGGTTCTATGAGACTTTGCATTGATTATAGGGCCTTGAATAATATCACTGTTAAGAACAAATATCCTTTGCCTCATATCGATGATTTGTTTGATCAGCTCCAGGGAGCTCAGTTTTTTTCAAAGATTGACTTGAGATCGGGGTACCATCAGCTGAAGGTAAAGGAGAAAGATATTCCGAAGACCGCTTTCCGTACGAGATATGGCTATTATGAATTTTTAGTAATGCCTTTTGGGCTAACCAATGCACCTGCTGTATTCATGGACTTAATGAATAGAATTTTCCATGATTTCTTGGATAAGTTTGTGGTGGTTTTCATTGATGATATTTTGGTGTTTTCTAAAAGTAAAGAAGAGCATGAAGACATTTAAGGGTCATTTTGCAAACCTTATAAAAAAATAAATTGTATGGGAAATTGAGAAAGTGTGAGTTTTGGTTACAATAAATTTCTTTCCTTGGTCACATTGTTTCTAAAGATGGGATAACTGTTGATCCTTCAAAAACAAAGGTTGTTGAAGAATGTCCAAGACCCACAAATGTAACCAAGATTCGTAGCTTCCTTGGTTTGGAAGGCTTTTACCGAAGGTTTGTTAGAAATTTTTCACGGTTATCTAGTCCAATGACTAAGCTAACACGAAAGGGTGTTAAGTTTATCTGGACAAAAGAATGTGATGATTGTTTTCAGGAATTGAAAAGAATATTGGTGAAAGCTCTAGTTTTGGCAATACCTTCCAGGAGTGGTGAGTTTGTTATCTACAGTGATGCTTCATTGAATGGATTTGGTTGCGTCCTAATGCAGAATGATCAGGTAATTGATTATGCTTCACGACAGTTGAAAACTCATGAGGTAAATTACCCTACACATGATCTGGAATTAGCTGCTGTTGTTTTCTCTTTAAAAATATAGAGGCATCATTTGTATGGAGTAAAGTGTGAAATATATACTGATCACAAAAGTTTAAAGTATATATTTACTCAGAAAGAATTGAACATGAGACAAAGGAGATGGCTAGAATTAATCAAGGATTATGATTGTACAATTCATTACCATCCGGGAAAAGCAAATAAAGTGGCTGATGATTTGAGTCGAAAAAGTAATGCTTCATTAGCAATGTTTCATTTCGAACGTGATCCTTTGGTTAAGGATTTGATGAACTTTGGCATAGAAGTTGTTGGTGCAGGAAGTTCTTCTGTTTTGTTTCAGGTATCAATGAGATCATCTCTATCATATAGAATCAAGCAAGCACAGAAGAAAGACAGTGAGTTGCAGAAAAAGGTAGAGCTGGTTCAGAAAGGTAAGTTGCTTGAATTCAAAATTGATAATGATTGTGTTTGGAGATTTGGGAAGAGATTGTGTGTGCCTTGTGATTCACAATTCAAGAGAGAGTTGTTATGTGAAGATCATAGTTCTCTGTTTTCAGTTCATCCAGGCAGTACTAAGATGTATAGAGATCTGCGGGAGTATTACTGGTGGGATGGAATGAAAAGAGATATTGCTGATTTTACTGTGAAGTGTTTGACTTGTCAGTAGGTTAAAGCAGAGCGGCAGTTACCGAAAGGGATGCTTCAGCCTTTACCAGTGCCAGAGTGGAAATGGGAGAATATATCCATGGACTTTGTTGTGGGATTACCGAATACATCTCGAGGTAATAATGCAATCTGGGTTATTGTTGATCGCTTGACTAAATCTGCTCATTTCCTTGCTATACGAGATACTTTTTCCCTAGATCAAGTTTCTCATTTGTATCTTAAAGAGATGGTCAGGTTACATGGAGCTCCCCTCTCCATTGTATCTGATCGTGATTCCAGGTTCACTTCTAACTTTTGGAAAGGCCTTCAGAAGTCGTTGGGTACTGAATTAAATTTTAGTACAGGTTTTCATCCTCAATCAGATGGGCAGTCAGAACGAAAAATTCAGACATTGGAGGATATGCTACGAGCTTGTTCTATAGATTATCAGGGAAGTTGGGACCAACATCTTTCTTTGGTTGAATTTTCATATAATAACAGTTTTCATTCCAGTATACAGATGGCACCATTTCAGGCATTATATGGGAAGCGGTGTCGAACTCCAGCTTTCTGGGATGAAGTGGGTGAAAGGAAGTTGATGGGACCAGAATTGGTAGAAGAGATGGCAGAAAAAGTTCAGCTGATTCAGAAACACATGAGAACAGCTCAGAGCAGGTAGAAGAGTTATGCGGATAACCGGAGGAAGGATCAATCTTTCGAGGTAGGTGATCATGTTTTTTCTCAAGGTTTCTCCTTGGAAAAGTGTAATGAGATTTGGTAAGAAAGGGAATTTGAGTCCAAGGTTCATTGGACCATATGAAATTCTGGAGAGAGTTGGATCAGTTGCATACCGGGTGGCTTTACCTCCGAGTTTATCTCAGGTACACAATGTTTTTCACGTTTCGATGTTGAGAAAGTATATGCCAGATCCATCTCATGTTTTGAGTCCAGAGGTAGTTCAGCTGGAAGAGAACCTATCTTATGAGGAACAACCGGTCCAGATTTTTGACCACAGGGAGCAGGTGTTACGGAATAAGGTGATTAAGCAGGTAAAGGTTTTGTGGAAAAACCACATGATGGAAGAGGCATCATGGGAATCTGAAAATGCAATGAGGGATAAGTACCCCCATTTATTTGATAAGTAAATAAATCACGGGGACACAATTTTATAAAGGGGGGAAGGATGTAACATCCCATGTAAATAATGAATAATAGATATTTTTATATATTTCTATTAATTAATTAGATAGTGTTTTAGAGGCTTAAAATGAAAATAAATCCAATCTTAAGCATGGAATACACTAATATTTTTAAAAAATTGTTTTACTGCCTTTTGATGGCAAACCATTTTTGAATCTATCTTTTGACAATTTTATAATCTATGTTTGTCAAAATAAATTTATTCTTTATGATTGGGACATCAAAATTTACTTTTTGTGAATTTTTGGTATTTTTCTGACAATGTTCATTTTTTAATGAATAGTGAAAAATACTGCATTTTACATCAAAATTGCTTCTTAATATAATTTATTTATATGATTAGATTATCTTTTGAATTGATCTTAATGTGTAATCTGAATATATTTTTACCATTTAATCCAATGGTGGTCATTGGAATCAATTTCACTTTGAAATTAGACTTAAACTGGTGTCAATCTTTTGATACTTATTGTTTTATAAAAACACGCTATTTGCTCTGACAGCGGGAATTAATTATTAAATTAATTAATGTGACATATATGTTTTGAATTTTGTAAAATAGACTTCATTTTTGAATTCGGAATATCAAATATAGCTTAGGGTGAATTTTTGGTAATTTTCGGAAAAACTCCAATTTTGGATGAATAGTGAAACCACTAAGTGGTACTAATAAAAATTGATTTTCCATTTAAATGAAATTTTTCCATCATTGTGTTTTGAATTTAAAAAATCCGACATACATGGTTGTCATTAAGAAGTAAAATGTGGTTCAATGAGATTAAAATAATTTTTTGGTGAATAGTAACTTATTAAGTTTGTAATTGCGATTAGAGGTAATTAGTGTAATTTAAGGTAAAAATGATATTATAAAAATATGAAAACACCATGAAACTTGTCCTACCCCTATTTTATGAGTCCTTTCCGACCAAGACAACCAATGGGTAGATTTAGGGGACCCTATGGAGCCTCTTGGGTGAGATAATGACTTTAATGCCTTTTTTTTAAATAAATGTGAAAATGACACTAACATAAATTGTTTTACTAAAACAATGTTTAGAAGGGGTTATACTAATCATAATTTTGTCTATAAATACTATTTGGAAGGATAAAAAGATTTTCTAAATCAGGATATTTTTTTA
The DNA here is from genome assembly GCA_963277665.1 of Viscum album. Classification (NCBI taxonomy): domain Eukaryota; kingdom Viridiplantae; phylum Streptophyta; class Magnoliopsida; order Santalales; family Viscaceae; genus Viscum; species Viscum album. The sequence continues at coordinate 1,083,336,503 of OY728139.1, read as the reverse complement.
TAATTTTTAGACATTAAATAAATTAATTTAATTATGACATCATGATGATGCAACGATGACCTCATTAATGAACAGTTTAAATAAAATGAAACGATAATATAAAATCTAAGACCTACACTTGTCAAAAAACAATTGGATGGGAATATTTAGAAGCCTTATCATCTTATCCTCAAAATATATCAATGTGGGACCTTATAAATTCGAAACACTTTTGAAAATAAAATAATAGTTTCATGATTTCCAAAAGTGCCCCTCCTCTCCTCTTATAAAAGGCCCCCACCTATACCTCATTTCACACACTCCTCAAGCCTTTGACTCGGACATACCCTGCCCATTTACTCTCTCCACATCCTTATCCTCATCCTATAGGATTACCTTTGGGAAGAATCCTTTCAAAGGAAGCCTTTAGGCTCAAATCAAAAGGAGTTACACTTTTAAAGGTAATTCATTCTCTCATGTTCATTTGTTTTATTTTGCTTCTCCAACCCCCTAAACTCTTTTTATTTACTTATTTGGTAACCACACCAGTTACTTCAATATACTAGGATTTTGTTATAATATTTATTCGATCTACACTCTCACACAACTACATCAAATGGTTAAAGAACATACAGTTTCCGTGGATGGCGAAATTCTGCCTCCCGAAACGATGATTGTTCAATACTCAATTAACACCTTCAAAGGTGGCCATTTTGATGTCACTATTTTTATATATGATATATAATATGTTTATTCTTTCCTTAAGCTTCTGTATTTTTCATTTATGGCATACCATTATTGTTTCCATTATGGGTAAACACGATATCTTCATTTTAGGAAATGCGGACTACCGCCCCCTGAAAGTGATTTGATTCGTTAATACCATATGTGGGATGTGTAAAGGATAAAGTTAATGATATTATATATGTTATTATACTGGAATTATAATATACTCTTATATAATTATGATTCCATTCCAGAAATACGAAATTGAAATGGAAGTAGCGTTCATCCATACGTACGGCTTACCGTCTCCATGAACGGTGCATTTCATTTCTTACCTCTAAATGTGATTTAATATTATAAATACATGTATATGCTGAATATATTTGATATATATGTTATCCAAATAATTAATATTATTCTGGATATAACGAAACTTTGACCAAATTAACAACATGTAATTGTAAGAAGTCTATTTTTGACTTAAGAACCAAATACCGACAAAATGATCATTATTAACTTAAATGATTACATGATGTTCATAACATGGTATAAAAGGAATAATGAACTTGAAAAAGGTTCTTAAGCAAGTAAAAATTAAATCAAGTTTATTATTTAGGAGATTAAAGAACCGTCAGGTCAAGTCGGATATGAGGTATGGGACTTCGTCTCAATCTCCTTTCATTGAGGCATATTTTATTTTATACACAACCTTCTTTTTACGGTGTATAAACCCCTTTGACTTTTAGGCTTATTCAAAAGGAATATTTTTTATATGAAGAATTTTACAAAACGAAAAAAGGGAATGTTTTTCTTGTCATACGTATGCGGCGACAACGACTTCTCCGCCGCCGTGACCATTATTTGAGTTTCGGCTTCCTCTACAAGTCATACCCTTTTTTTAAATGAAAAATAAATACCATGTTTTATTTTGGTATTGAAAATGGTTTTCATAATGTTTTTATATCAATGTGTTGTATTGATATCTTGTGATTGAAAGGTGGAAATGTTATGTTTCCTTTATGCGTGTTTTATGTGATACGATTATGTTGAGGTTCTTGGGCATTATTATGAAGACAGGTGGTTCCGTAATAAACTAAGGGCGGGTGAGCCCGATATAGCTCTCCAATGCATTGGGTAACGCAGAGGAGTGAAACGTTAAGGTTTCTTCGAAGAGATTTTATGGAATATACTGTGATGGGTATTCCAAACGTAACCAAGAGGGTTACTCCCTACGTAAAAATGTTATGAATGCCTCAAGTTACCTTTATGTATTATGATTTATATGATTTAATCATGATTTGATGAGGTATGTTAAAGTGCTTATGTTTTATGGGTAAAGTATGATATCATCCTTATGTATATATGTACCCATGTTTCCTTTCCATATTTTTATATCCCTTACTGAGCTTTTTATGCTCATCCCATGTTTTTTTTGAACTGTTTTTCACAGGTCAAGGGAAAGGTACATGATATGATGATAGTGTCAAGGAAGTGTCAAGAAAGAATCCATGTTTATTTTAAATATGTTTCAATTGATGGGAATGAAGAATACTATCTTTATGTAACCACTTTTTTTATATGTGGAATGTAATGCATGTTTTATGATCTAATTCTCTAAAACTCTAAACCCAAAAAGATCCTCAATGTGTAATCTTGTAATAACTCAAGATTAAGTAAGGTTTAAGGCTGGGTCCTTATAAAGACAACCATCTGTATTTCCCACCGTCGTGAAATTTCACCTTATGTTCAAGCTAGAATAGAGGAAATTAATGAAATTAGTCCCATTCCTAAACTATATGGTCATACTACAGGATGGATGTCACCTATCAGGGAATACCTTCAAAATGGAACACTTCCACCTGATAGAGTCGAGAAAGAACAAATCCAGCGACGTGTGGTCAATTTTACTCTTTATGATAGCCCAAACCACTTAGAGAAAATTCTGTACAAACGTGGTTTTGATGGAGTTCTCTTCAGATGCATTGATGGTGAAGAGACAATGGCTGTTATAAAAGAAGTGCATGCAGGAGTCTGTGGTGCCCACCAGTCTGGACATAGACTGTCTGATCAAATTCGAAGGCTTGGATACTTTTGGCCTTCAATGATACAAGATTGTGTTAATTTCACAAAGAAGTGTCATTCATGCCATGTATATGCCAACTTCATTCATCAACCTCCAGAGTTGCTTCATACAGCTAAATACTCGTGGCCATTTTCCACATGGGGAATGGATGTGGTGAGACCTTACCCTTCAGCTACGGACAAGCAGTTTAAGTACATTCTTACTGCTACTGATTTCTTTTCCAAATGGGAAGAGGCAGTACCTCTCAAAGAAGTCAGTTCTAAATGCATTGCTAGTTTCATCAAGTCTAACATCATTACTAGATTTGGTGTCCCTCATACCATATTGATGGACAACGACACCAACTTCTGTTCTTCTGAGGTGAAGAAATTGTATCAAGAATACAAAATTAAATCCAACCATTCATCTCGGTATCATGCGGCGGCCAATGGCCAAATAGAAGCCTTTAACAAGACTCTTTCAAATATACTGCAAAAGATGGTGGATAAAGATAAGAGATCATGTCCTGATAAACTCTTTCATGCTTTATGGGCTTATCGAACTACTGTCCGCAATGCAACGCGGTCAACTCCATATTCGTTGATATATGGAACGAAAGAAGTCTTTCCAATTGAAGTTCAATTTCCCTCACTCAGAGTAGCCATTTGTGATCGGTTATCTATAGATGAGCAATCCCAAAAGCGATTGAATGAATTGTAACTATTAGATGAGAAAAGATTGTGCACTTTGCACCACTTGAAAATCTATCAGAATCGAATAGCACGAGCTTCTAACAAAAAATTTCGTCTTCGTTCATTCATTTAGGGAGAATTGGTATTGGTTCTCATAACACCAATGATACCAGGAAAGAAGCCTCCCAAGCTTGAACTAAAATGGGAAGGACATTATTCAATACATAAGGTCTACTCTAATGGAGCATATTCATTAATCTCAATGGATGGAGAACTCATCACGACTCCAACCAATGCCATATTTCTGAAGAAATATTTTGTATAAACACAAAATATGGTCCCCAGAACCAAGATTCTTACAATTGGTTCATACTATTCGTCCAACATGATGTTAAACTGTAGGAAAGTCCCTTACGTCCGGAAAGACGTTAAACTAGATAAGCACTTAAAGGTCCTGTATGACTTTAAACTGTATCATCCACGGTCTATGCATATGACCTTAAACTATTTTCACTTTCGTCCAACATGACACTAAACTGTAGAAAAAATCCACAATGTGTCTAACATGATGTAAATGGTGAGTTATTTTGTCTTTACTGCATGACATTAAACTGCACAGTCCCCCTTTCGTCCAATATGACGTTAAGCTGTATTGTCCCCATCGTCCTGACTACATGACGCTAAACTGTACAGAAAGTCCTTTATATGTCCTACATGACATTAAACTGTATTTTGTCCCTACTACATGACACTAAACTATGCAGCACCAATTGTCCTAACTGCAAGACTTTAAACTGCATAGTCCCTTTATATGTCCTACATGACATTAAACTATGCATCTTTAAGGTTGTTGTTATCTCTTGTTTCTCACACCGAGTATGATTCACGTGAGCTTAGAGCAAACCTCAACCATAACACTCTATTTGGGCCGCTAACAATGTGTAAGTCCCAACAACATTTTTTATTAGATCGTTGTCCCCAAGAACAACTTGATCATTAATTCATTCTTTAATTGAACTACACGGACATTGATCCTTGCCTTCTAGGCTGGGTATATAGGCACCCTCCCAAGGTTCAAGCCCAAAAACAAATCTCTTCACATCCGTTCATCCTTGTTATACGACGTTAAACTATACAACACTTTTGTCCGGTATGACAATAAACTACAATATTCTTTGATTTCCTCATTTGAGAGGGAACCATTATTTACATTGATTTTTCAATCATGTTTTATTTCAAAAGACTACGTGCATACATGGCAATGCCTAAACTTTTTATCTGTGGTTAAACCATCATTTTACTAAAGTCCCCTTTCACCCTTCACATGTACAAACCAAATTTGTACAAAGGGTAGTTCTAGAACTACGTGGGCTTGATTCCCATACTTATGGGATACATAGGAACGTTCGAGTATCCCTCGAATCCAACCCTAAGTCTTTTTGGACTAACCCCAAATTTCACTTTCAGTCCCTTGGCTGAAAAGTCCTCATTAAAACACACACCGTGTATTCATTATTATGGTCCGAACTCTATGACCCTAAACTAAGATCTCTCATATTTTCGTCATGCACGACGTTAAACTGCATTTCAAGAACTACGTATGGCTTGATTCTCATTCTTATGAGATACATAGTGACTTCCAAAATTTCAATTCATGACCCAGCCACAACATGATTATGGTTATCATTGACCTATGTATCTCTATATGAATTGGACGATACCCATCTTTATGTGTTATAATCTTAAACCTTAAATATTTTCAGACCTTTATAACCCTTTTCATGACTTTTAGTCACAAAAATGTCAAACTTCTAAGAATTCTTTTGTCTGACTATGCAGTACGTGCCCATAGGTGGCCTTGCATAAACAGTCCACATAACAGACATAATAGCCAAAAGATACTATTTTATTTAACTATGCAACCAATTCCCTTAGGTGGCCCTGCCTAATTCAACCCCCTTACGGGTTTGTTAAATGATGGTAACTTCATTCTTGGGAAGAATGCCTCTTTTGTACTTATTTTTCTTAAACGACAGTATGTAGGGATCTGCAAAAAAATAGCCATCCTTAACATATTTTTCCCATATCCTTTTTCATGATCTGAAAGTATTCAAGTCTATGGTTTATTCATCTTCCCTATGTTTGGGTCAGACCTTCGTAGGAGTGATATTCATCCAGTTCTTCGATAATCTTGTCTGGAAATATCTTCTCCATATTCAAGTACCTCTTTCCATACAACAAACTCTATACTTTGGAAGATTTGAATCTCCATAAACTTTCACTGGCTTTTAGCACTAGGAATTTAATTTCTGAGAGTTCTTTTTTCCTGACTATGCAGCACGTGCCCATAGGTGGCCTTGCATAAACAGTCCACATAACAGACTTGTCAGCCAAAAAATGCTATTTATTTGACCATGAAGCCAATGCCCTTAGGTGGCCCTGCATAATTCAACCCCCTAACGGGTTGTGTTAAATAATAGTAACTTCATTCTTGGAAACTACTTCTTCTGATACCTATTAGCTCTTTTTCATATCATTTCTCAGATTCAAATATTCTTAAGACATATTTTACATTTTTTTTCTCCCACATACTTGAGTATGGTAATATGTTTTCAGAGAAATTGTCAAGAAATTGAATCAATTTTAATCCATTATGGTCAAAGATATTTCGACCTTAAACATTATCCCCTTTATGTCCGGAATGCACGACATTAAACTGCCCACAGAAGACAAACGAACTCTGAATAAAATTCAAGTTCCAGCTCACTAAATATACATTCGTTTATGATTTAGGTAATATTGAGAAATTAAATGATTCAAAGTTTGTAGGGTAATTTTTAATAATCCTAGTAAAAATCAAACTATGCTTACTAGTCCCATTGGCTTAAGTAAATTTGAAGCAGGTAGTGAAAGAATGCAGGTACAAATGATTGAAGATGAAAGTGTTTTTCATTGATACACAGGAGATAGAAGGACATCCACAGACTGGAGTCTCTTCTCTTTTTCAAGAATTACAGAAGACTGTCAACATAAGTCTTCATTTGATGTATATCATCCTGAGCTTTATCAGTAGTTACTTGAAGCTCATCCACTTGACCAGCTTCACTCTTTTCATCTTTTTGAAGTGCCTTCTTAGCATCTGCGATGGCTTTCATGCCATTCATATGAGTTTCATCCAATGATTTATTAAGCTGATCAAGTTCCCCAGTAACAGCATCTAACTGTTGCTGGAGTTTCACCTGCTGTATGACCTTTTCTTTGATTTTATGCTTCAGATCTTTCATCTTGGCAGCATAATCAACTTTAGCTTGGGATACCGCAGCATCAAATTCGCCTATGTTGACTGAAAATTTCACTCTGGTCAAATCTTCGCGACTTGTTTGCACTTGCTCCCTCATGAAAATGAACTATTTCACCGCGGTATGGATCTTTTCATATCCAAAACCACCAAGTCCCAGTATAACAAATTGGGATGACAATCGAGGAATTTTCGATGGTAGCTCTTCTAAAGGCACCCCAGATATAATGTTCCATATGTTGTTCCATGCCTTACATCGTGAAAAGATGAACGCTTTAAGAATCTCTGGAGCTGATTCAACATCATCATCGGAGGGGGGTATGTAATCTGGAATTAACGCGCTTAAGTAAGTGCCATGTCCTGCTCTTTCCCCCCTGATTTGTGCTTCTTCACATTCAATTCCCGTTGGGGCAGAGGCTGAGGCCTCATCTTCGGATCTAGGCATTGTTGTTGATAGCCCTGCATGATTAATTGAAATATTTAGTTAGATTCAAAGGATAACAAAATAATGTATTGTCTTGCAAATAAAAGTACAAAAACAAATATTGTTATCCCTTACCGAAGGGTGGTTCAGCAACCTGAGAAGACTTCTCCCCGTCTTTCCCGGTCTCAACAGGATTTTCAAGATGGATCTCAGGAGAGTTTATTGGGTTTAGCTATACTTGAGCTAATGTTTCTGCAATGGTAGGTTTGACATCGATGTCCACACCCTCTTCAGGCATTCTTAGTTCAACAACTTCTACGGATGAATTTTCATATTATTTTCATTCATGGTTAGAAGTGTAATTTTTTAAAAAAAATTGGGCGAAGGGTAGCACTCACACCCAAGGTCTTCTAAATCACATGACAACTTAGCATGATCATAAAATTCTTCAAAAGTCATTCCTTGGTTCATCATTTCATCCAATGATATTTCAGAATCCTGGTTAGTCTAAACACTGGGAGCATTTGCTACATCCTCTTGCTGACTTATGTCCCGCAACCCCTGACCCTAGACAGCATCTTCAGCAGTAGGAGGGATACTGGGAATGGATGCTAGCTCTTCTCCAGGAGCAACCAAGTCAGCTTGGGTTTGTGATCATTCTAAAGCACCCTCCATGGCCTTTGAAGGAGGGTCAGTCCCTTCCCTCAAGGGGGAAATTGAAGAAGCCCCTGCAATCCTCAGAAATATGAGTAACCATGTGATTATGAGTATAAATTCATAATTATTCGAAAGACTTACCGCTACTAATGAAGCGTTTAGCTGTGGATTTTCTCCTTCATTGCCTTTGCTTCTTTTCTTTTTTCGGAGTATCAGTAGTCTCCCTTATTGGCACTTTGATTGGAGAATGAAAGGCTATGTCCAGCGCCTCATTCATGGCCTGCTGGCCTAGAGATATCACGCCTGGTTCGCGAGGAGAATCACCAGCAGCCCCAATAGCAGTACCACCAGGGCTATACTGTGGTGAAGGAACCCCAGTTCCTTTCTTTGCAAGCTGCAAGATGATGAAAATAACTTCCTTAGGTAACAAAGCTTCAACTGAAAACAAGTTTCAAAGCAAATAGGGAAAGAAAACTTACATCTTCAGGAGATACATACTCTTGCCATTACTCATCTCTAGAACCACCAGCCCCCTCAGCAGCACCACGATCAATCATTTCCTTCACCCGTCTGGTGATAGGAACAGAGTCATCAGTGGAATATATGAGCATTTCTATCTCTCTGATATAAGCTTGCACTTCATTGGGGTTATCTTCGTATTGAAGATTTTTAGAGGCCATAAGATTTCCTATTCCAGGAAGTTGTAGGCCCTCACACAAGTCCAGCCAGGCGGTATCAATACCACAGTATAAGCTCTGCCATTGCTGAACAGTCTCTGGTCTTAGATACGAAGGCTGTGAGGAAGGTCCTACCATTTTTGACTTTAATTTCTTCCCAGCTCCTGCAGCTACAGATAGAGAATAAGAAAGTAAGACTTATTGATTTATAAAGTAGCAGTAATATAAATTACTACAATAAAACAACTCACCAGGAGTTTATGGAGTGGGTCTTTTAATTCTGGCCGGAGGATTATATCAGGCACGAAACTGCTTTACTGCTGGTTGTGCCTCACCTTCCCCATCATGATAATCCAGTGAATCAGTTCTAGAAGAGGAGTCTGTTGAATCAATTTCAGGTGGGGAAGCATCACCTTCATGAGGAAGGGTTTCTTTCTCTACAGTCATCTTCCTCTTTCCCACTTGATATACTGGGTGATTCAATATCCCTTTGGGGTATGATGCTATCCAGTTTTCGGCATAATATGTAGTTAAATTATGTGCCGCTTTTTCAACTTGTAGATCAAATACTGCCCCAGTCTTCTCTCTTAATTTCAGTAGCCATAGTTGTCGAGCAACCATCGGATGTTGCTCTAACCTGACATGTACCAGAGGGGATACAACAATCTGTTGTAGACATTTTAATTGGCGTGCAAATCTATATGGCGCATAGGCCCCACATATGATCTCTCCATCAATCCTGGCTACTAACACACCATCCCTGCAAGCTAGCATGTATGCCCTTAAATCCAAATGGGCTATCCCATCATCAACAAACTGCCCGGATGGTGGACTTCCATAGGGAATGAAGTTGAATTCCTTAAACATGCTCAGCCTCACTTTCATGTCATAGCCATTGACATCTAATGGAGCAATTCCAGAGAATGCCTGCACTGATGGTCTGAAGGAGCTTCCAGGAATTTGTAACCCATTCTGTACATTGTAAGTCCAGAAGTGAGTGGCGATCCATCCCCAAAAAACTTGGAATGGTCCCACTATTCTTAAAGGAGATTTACCCATGAAGACATGAAGTAAACTCCTGTTAATCATTGCTAAAATGGTGCTAGCTAACCCAACCATTTTTCCCTCAGCCAACTTTTCCGCAATGACGAAGGTCCATGGCCTAACACCTCCCTTCAAATCCCTGACCGGAAAGAGATAAAAACTGAGCCACATCGCCAAGAAACCCGCCAGACGAGTCTTCTTTGGAATTCTTTGATTCACTTCATATCCCCACTTTTCAAACTCTCCTGCTTCTAGAGTTGGCCAGAATGTGCCAGGAGCTCCTCTCTTCTCAGGTTTTGGACAGGTGGTAGGACGTTTGGGCCGGGTATCCTTGGATTTCTTTTTCTTGGATCCTTTTTCTTTCAGCTCCATATCTTTCTTCTCAATAAGAAATACCATCATCCATTCTTCTGGATGAATATCTTTTCTAAAATGAGTTAATGAGGTCTCTGAACTCTTGAGCCTGTGGAAGATCTTCAATAATTCTCGAGCTAAAGCAAAAGTCTTCTCAGAATCATTCCAAGTCACCTTGGGAGGAATGAATTCATCATACATATCTCCCAAAATTGGATCCCCTGAGATATTATGGACATCCCGAAAACTGATACCTACTTCTCCATGAGTCAAATGGAAAGAATTAGTTGCTGGGCTCCAATGGCTGAGTAGATCTGGCATGAAGTTATCATGTCTGTAAACATATGTTTTCCCAACCCAGACAGCTTTGTATATTGCAGTTCTCTTCAGATCTTCGATAAACTCTGCGCAGGTCTGTCGCACCCAGTATGCCCACATCCATGTTGGCTTCACACCTCCCCCGGGACGGAAGTCCCAACATTTATTCTAGCCTTTGGATTGATCCTTCTGAGCATTTCGGAAGATCGAAGGATGAGAATGTGGTTGAAGCTCAGGTGTATGTTTTTTCAGATCTGGTGTGAAAGGGCTATGATGCATCATATAGGCCTTCTCCACTGTTCCAGCATTTATAAATACTCCTCCACCTGAGATATTTGCTGAAGCAAAGTTGGTATAATTCTGAAACCACAAAAATGGAAGATAATTCTTCACTTCTGGAATAGTGACTTCACGTAGATGATTATAGCCATACAAAGGTAGATAAGTGCTTTGAGGAAAGTTGAAATGATATTTCTTCAGATACATAGCCAAATTTGGAAGATTACTATCTTTGACAGTATAATAATCATGGCCAATGATGTTCATCATATCATCTATCCGCTTGCTAGCCAGTTCATCAATTAATCCGGGTCTAAGAGCCATTTTATTTTGCACAAAGAGTTGAATAAGTTAAATTTATAAATGAATTAATTTTTCACAAACATTGTGAAAGAAAAAAAAATGTGTAAGGCATTAAGGAGAGCAAGTATGGAGATGTCGCGCAAGTGTTGTATAGGTCGCGCAAGTTTTTGTCGCGTATGTATCACCATGCAAGTCCTATTACCTTGAAAGTAGCGCTGCAGCGAGGAAACAGTGGAAAAAGAGACATGCGCGGCGAAGATGGCTTGCATCGCGAGAGCACGAGAAATTCGGGATCAGATGCTTTGTACGAAGGTGAGGCCATGTATTTATAGTCTAGTAGGACTATCTGCGCGTCGTACCCAGTGCGCTCAAGGCCTGCGCGACGCCACTTGCGCGCCACCTTTCCTTTGGATGTATTTGATTTCCTCAGAGTCAAATCCTCTTTTTTCTCTCCGGATCCAACTCTGAGGGGGGACTTTTGTTGACGCTCCTTTCGTCACAGAATCTAAAGATCGGAAAAGGGGAATATATGAGCAAAAAGTGATTCAACCTTTGAAGAAAACATCAAAAATTGACAAAGGTATGAACAAGGAAAACTTTGCCCGTAGGCTGCGCACGTTTCCCCATGGTCGTGTAAGTGTACTTGTGCGACTCACTTGGCGCACAAGTGACTTTCGTGACCTAAGTGATAACCGCCCGGTAACCGCTCGGGGTCTTCTTCGGCCTATAAATAGACCATGTGGGCCCCCCATTCGGAGAGGATTTTTTTCGAGAAACTCGGATTGAAGCTCCCGACGCCCAAGTCTCTTCTCAAAGCTTCTGGAACACTTCTAAGGTAATTTCATACATAGAACGGAAGATCTAAAGAGAGGGAGTAAGGCCTAAGTGTTGAAATGCATCAACACTTGCACGCCTGAGTGGCCAGCCCTTAAGGGAAGTGGCCACACTTGCGCGCCGCCTTTACTCCTTCGATAGAACATTCACGTCCCTTTACTGGGAGAACCTCAAGAAGATTATAAAGGGTTTAAGAAAGAGTCGCTCAAGTATTTTTATGCTGGTTGGAAATCGCGCAAGTACCCCACATGTCGCACATGTATACCTGCGCGACCAATACTTTTGCGCCCACGTAAGACTTGCGCGCCTTTCAAGACTTGCGCGCCCCTGCCTTTTTTTGGATGCCCATCTTTCCCATTTTACCCCTCTTAAGCCATTTCACCTTTCCTATTCAAGATTCAGTCTTCAAGTTACTCTTCAAAGCCATTTATAACATGATTTCTTGATTTGACTTCCTTATTTGAAAGGAATTCTGTGGAATATCTCTCAAAACATAGTGATTTATATATCTTTATGTCACCAAAGATTCAGAGTTCATTCATTCAACCTCGTCCTTTAAGATGAGAGTATCCTTAACCTGGGTCTCCTTTTTAGGAATAATCCCCTGTTATAAGTCCTTTAATCTGGGCATCTTCCTTAGGAGTAAGCCCAAAATTCCTAAAGTTCCCAAACTTGGGCATCCTCCTCTAGAGTAAGCCCCAAATTCCTAAAGTTCCCAAACTTGGGCATCCTCCTCAGGAGTAAGCCCCAAACCTTAATTCCTTAACTTGGGCCTCCTTTTTAGGAATAAGTCCCAATCATAATCCTTTAACCTGGGCTTCCTTGATAGGAATATGCCCCAGTCATAAATCCTCCAAACTTGGGCCGCCTTTTCAGGAGTAAGTCCCAAGTCCCCTAATCTGGGCTTCCTTGTTAGGAATAAGCCCCACCCATAAATCTGGGCTTCCTTTTTAGGAATAAGCCCCAAGTCCCCCAAAATTCTCTTTAACCAGTCCTAAATTACATTTGATATGGGATTCCTTCTCATGAGTAAAACCCAATTATCAATCCTCTCTTAATTCTGGGTTTCCTTTCCAGGAATAAGTCCCAAGTTAGAGTATTCAAAATCTCCATGAAGCACATATACCTTTAAGGACCCTGTTCCTGAATTTTCTCCCTAAAGTAAATCCTAACCTTCATTTATCCGGGCAGTCATACATACATAATCCCCAAATCATTTCTTATGATTACATCTTTCATGGCCCAATTGTCTATCTTATTACCAATACCGCTTGTTTCTCACACCGAGCATGACTCACGTGAGCTTAGAGGGTAAAAGTAATTATGACATCTTTCTTTGAGCCATTAATCATAAATATCATACTCTATTTCTCGAACTACATGGGTTCTGATTCCTTTCCCAAAACAAAGGATACGTAAGTAGCCCATCTGCGGGTTCGATCCCAACTTTGAAATAATCCATGTCCTTCTTAATGACGATAAACTTCAAGTGCCCCATTGAGTGGCTTTAAAACCAGCCTGGTCATCATAATAACCAAGATACCTTTATATAAATGTTTTGAAGGATACCATTGACCAAGAATCTATAAATAGATACAGATGATTCTCTATTGATGAAGAACCTCGAATACATATAAAAGATTCTCTAAATTTCTTACATAATTAATCATTGATTGTTAAAACTAAAGGAAAGCTCATTTTATACTTGGTAATGTAATAAGGATTCACGAAAATAACTTAAATCTATAAAGAGAGTCCCGTAGTAGACAATAATTCGCCTAAAAAAGGTGTGATGAGTCCGACCTCCCATCCTCTCGACCAATGAAAATTCCTAAGCCTCATTAGTCCACAAACTAATGAGCGCCTACCATTGGAAAGTAGGTCCAAATGGATTAGGAATCATTGGATGTTTCCGGTTCTATGAACAAACCCGATAGAAACCGATCAGAACGTTTGAATCACCCATCCAGGAGGTCATCCCCGAATTCCGAGGGAAACACTCATGAAAAATGATTCTTCACCCAATAAAACGCAGGGTTATATAATATTTTTTCACCCATCCCATAATTAAAGACATAAATATGTGTGACATATTATCACAAAAACTTTCATCCTTTCACCATTACATATCACTTATAAAGGATATGGGTTTCATAGGCATTTCAAACGTTTTTCAATATATAACCCATAAGAATTAATGGGATTATTCTGTAACTGAAAAATAGATCTCATGTAATGGACATGTACATATGTTTAAGAGATAAATAGCTAGAAATATATATTTATAAATAAAATTTGTTCATTAATCTAAATTTCAATGTATAACATAGTCCCATACATATTACATCATCAATGAAATTAAACAGAGGTATTCATTTGGTCAAACAATCTAAAATCATCAATTCAATGCTGATATGTGAATGAACACATTTTTTATCTTAAAAACATTGTTTTTTAGACATGTAATTAATGTTGTTGTTCTTGATTTGACTCTTAGTTTTGTTATAATTATCCATAACAGAAGTAGGTAAACTATTACAATATATAATCAATGGTCTTAATATATAAATAATTACATTAATGCCTAAAATAATACATTATAGTCATACACCATGAGAAGTGGCTACAAACTCTGAAATGAACATATATTATATAGTAAATGAAAATTTATTGTTTGTTTGACACTTATCAATGACACTACTCTTACCCCCATCATAAATATTTATCATGAGGTTGATTTTCATGAATCAACACAACCAATAAATTATAAATCCAAGTATATGATTACATAAAATTTTTGATTTTTTTGGGTACATTCCTATAGTATTTAATCCCCTAAAAAATCTCAATAACATTTTTATGATCATCCAACAGTCTACACCTAGATTACTCTTATGTCACCCAATCATTCCACCTAAAAATAAAACATTATACATTGTGTATAACAACGCATACATTCAACTACCTACACCAAAAGCATACAAGATGAATTCTATTTTTTCTCATTCTAAATCATTTTACAATTTTTTTATGCTTAATTTATCACTATTTAGGAAAATTTTTATACTTAGTACATAGTTTTTGAATTGAAATATATCTAAAACATTATTAATTTAGGTTTTTTAAGACAAGAACATAGTTTCCCTCAACCTATAATTATGAATCATTTATCCAATAACATAGCATTCATCACCCAAATATTTAATGCCACACGTTTTTTTGTGAAGAAAAAGTAATCTAATATAGAAAAACTATATCACTAGTGTTATGTAAAAGTTCATCTACATATAAAACAAGAAAACATATTTTACACCCACTAACTATATGGTAAGCACATTGATCCATAATTTTTTCTTGAAAACCAAATAAAGTAACAAAATAATGAAATCATATATACAACCAACGCAATTATTTTTTTTAAACATTAAAAGGTGGTTTTGATCTTGAACACTAAATTATCACCATTATTAGAGATAAATCATTTAGATTCTTTGATATAAGACACCTAATCTAGTGTTCCATTTAGAAATTTATTTTTCACATCAATTTGTGTTACTAAAATTTCTAAATGAACTATGAAATCTAACATAATATATGAGGAATACATTTTGGATACATGATAATATGTAACAGTATAATTGATCACTTTCACTTGGGTGAACAATCAGACAACATGTCGGGACATAGATCACTAAATTTTTCATACATATTTTTTATTTGTCATAAAACCCCATTTATATCCAATATATTTTTCTCCAATTAGAAAATAAAAAATTTCCAAAATATCAATAATTTTCCATTAATTGTTCTCCATGGAAATGAAATCCTTCCACATAGGTAACTCTTTAAAACTCCTGGATTTTGAAAATGTATTAGGATCATATTTTAGTCCAATATTTTATTAATAACATTATAGATACACTATATAATAGTTATAAATTAATTTTGTTCTCATCAGTGTCGATCTTATCAATGTTCCAAAATCATTTTCCAAAACAAATTGGTTCAAATGTTTATTTAAAAATGTTATATTATTAAACTAGTTGATCTAAAGGATGATTATAGTCCATTTTTTGGAATGTTATTTGTTGAAAAATAAGGATCGTTTTGAACAATTATCAATCTAAAACCTATGAAATGGGGTTTATCTCCTAAATAATATTTATTATAAAATGTTTTAATGTTATTTCTTTCACTAGTCAACCTGTTTTCAAGAAATTGTTTTCTTTATTGATTTCACAATTTTCGTGATCAATAATTAATAATATTAATTATATAGGATATACCATTTAGTATATCAAATTATGTATCTAATAATAGTCCTCTTGTATAACAAACCATTCTATGTATTATGAAAACACTCTTCTAAAGGACTACACCAAAAGTTTACATGTCAGAAACTCGGTTTCTAACACATAAACAATTCGAAGTGTATTTTGTTAACAACATTTATTAGATATATTTTCAAAATGTCCGACAATAATGTTTTTCATCCATGAACAACAATTTTGGTAAATTAAAATTAGTAATAATACTTTATAACATGTTCACTATCTTTTTTTCTTATTTAGGTGCCTTATTTTGGTTTTGTGAACATAGTATAGTTTATTTTGAAAGTACTCCATTATCATGAAGAAATCATGAAAAAGGTAATGGTAATTTTCCATCCTTAGTGTATCTCGTATAATATTTTCGACCCTGATCTAACCTTAAGATATAAAATTGTTTACCACATTATTTTACTACTTAAAACATAAAAATATTAAATGTATCAATTTAATCTTTTTTATTATGAAGACAATGGGGATATAAATTGTATGAATTTTCATAAATCAATTAAATAAATAATTTTTTATCTTGAAACTCCATGTATAAGCTAATGATTTTTATATGTATTATTTCCAATATGGATAAACTTTGTTATCATCTTTACTTGAATTATTTTTTTTTCCTTGATACAATTTACAATGTTTTTAAAATCAAGGAAATCAATAATACTAAGCACCCCATATTGAACTAATCCTTGAATCCATTATTTTGAGATATGAACTAATCATTAGTTCCATAACAAAGAATATGTTTCATTTATAGCACATCATTTAATTGTATAATGAACATACATGTTATCATATTCAATTTTAATTTAAAAATTAGTAGAGAGATGACCATCCATTAATGTACCACCTCCATAGATTTAAATTCCATATATAAATGAAAAATTAGATTTAAAAATACTAAATATTAAACTAAATGGTGAATGATTAGAAAATAAAGTCATGTTTCTAGAGAATCTTGGAATGTAACATGTATTTTACCAAAATAATGTAAAACCAATTCTCATCAGTACAACACATGTGCCCATGACATCCACATGTGTGCGTAACTTATTTACTGAATATATGTGAAATTATTGCCTACTAGTTCTCATAGATTTTCGTACCCAATATTGTATTCAAAATATGGACTATAGAACAAGAATAAATCTAATAAGTTTTATTGATTGTATAGAACATATTTGATTCATAATAATCCATTGAGATTTAATTATCTTTACCTTCAATCAATTTTTAAAATTGAGGAAATATTTTCACTACATGTTATTTTTCATTGAAGAAGAATAAAATGAGTTCCTTTTAAATAGTATGGTAGTGAATATGTTTCTCTTTACCCTTTATATTTTAAAGAGAATTAAAATACATTTTTTCTAGTGCATAGTCATCTTATTATATTACCCCATTTATATTATATTAATTTCCACCACTTATGTACACATGACCATTAATTAATTAATCATACATTTATCATTTTGTGGGTTGTGTAATGTTTTAAAAGGACATTATTTATGCGGAAAAGTGTTGTGAATATACAAAAAAAATATTAGATATATCAATCTCGAAAATCGTAATTTCTTTCAAAGTGTCGGACACCTGCATTATGTTCTCATACACAAATTTCAAGATCGAAACTATCATATATGATTTCAATGTGGATAATGAGATTGAAAATTATTACTCTAAAGATATTAACTCATCCTCTATGGATTTTAATATTTCATGAACATTATTATTCTCATTGAATGAACTGGGATGTCTAGTGCATAATTTATTTATTATGAACATTGTAATGAGATGATTTGACCACTCACATTGTTCATATAATGTTAAATAATCTATATTGACATAATTATTAACAATATATTGTATACTATTGGAAATCTAGTAACCAATTTCCATCCATCCTAAATGATTAATAATTATCCTCATTCAAATTTTATTGTTGTCACACGTTAATTTAGCAATGAAAAATTGAATATCATAAAAACTTTTGATATATCTACAAATTAAATTTATGATTAGTAGTCCATATCACATATTTTATATTGTGAATTATGATAAAATTAATATATAAATAAAATTTAACATTGGATGAAATTTTAAATTAGATAAAATTTTGAAACTAATTAACAATTATCAATTGATATGTTAATTAATAAATTCATGAAATATAATCTTACAATTCAATAAACCATATGAAATGTATTACATTAATAATATTCATAATACTTGTGAGAAAAATATGAAAATTAAATTTTATATATCAACTAATAAAAATATAATTATAAGTATTGTGTGATAAATTTTTTTATAATTTTCATATGTATTATATATTGTCTATTAATGTATGTATAATTTTTATTTAATTATGAATTCTTGGGAAAGCCCAAATTTCAATTAAATTTTAAAAATTTAATATTTAAATAATTATTTTACTAATATATATATATATATATATATATAATTAATTACTATAATTGCAACTAGTTCATGTACTATTTGATTTTATTTTACTCAATATATATATTTTATTTAGTTAAGAATGATGTTGAAATACCCAATATCAATAATATAATAAAAAAACTAATAACATATTAAACTAAATATTGAAATATGAATAATAAATAATCTATAATAACTGAAGATAAAAAAAGATTAGGGTAATGGTAGAAAAATAACGCAGCATCTCTAAATTCCATAATACACAAGGGTTTTATCAACAGAGATTTTATGATGTTTTCATATAGGGATAGTGTATATGTATTATCTGATACAAAATTTAATAAATTTTGATAAAATTAATTTATAATTGTATTATTTTTTCTAAAAATTAAATAATTATATAACCCCATCCATTTGAAAATGAAACAGATTGCACACTCAACACTGAAATGCCTTTACACTTTGAAAAAGATATATGGATGGCGTATGTTTCCATTAATCCATTAAGTGTATGAGAATTATTATTTATAGTGGTTTATTCCATCAAGAACCCTCGCAAATTGACTTTTTCTACTAGGAGTATTTATTCTTGTAATATTTATTTTCATCAAATAATCAATAAATATAATGAACTGAATTTATTATAAAAAATTTAAAAATAATAATTTAATATAATTAATGTAATGCATGATATTAATGTTATATACTATAATTTATTGGCCTATAATTTATTAAATTTAAAATTAATTAATTGATCATTTATTATAATGTGTGCACATAGGAGGAGGTGACTACCCAAGGGTGTGTTGTGTGGTTAGTAGTAATGGAAATGCAATGGGAGGTGTGGCCATGATAAAAAGAAGTGTATGTACATGAAAAAAAGATTCACTAGAGGGTGTTAATAGAGCTATGGATGCATATTGGACATGATAGATTTATAACTTTGAGTGTATTTAGTACCCTCAGTTCATATCTACTTTTTTTAGATCTTGGGACTGTCTACCTAAGGACTAAGATTGAGGATGTTTTTTTACAAGTCCATGTATCAAAAACCTGGTAGTAACCAAAAAGGGGTGTTATAAAGAGAAGCAGTACTTTGGGGATGAGGACACATGGGCATGAAATACAATAATAAAACAAATATAATTTGTGGGAATGTTCACTTATTCTAAAAGACAATGAATATAGTATATATAGATATAGATAGACTACCATAATAATATGAAGAGATGATGCTAAGATATAGGAATCCATAGACAAATTTGTATCCCCCATAGTGGAATCATTGAGGGTTAATTTTAGGAAAAATGGGATAAGATAATGTATAACAGCCCTATACCTTCTCTCCGAGATATGACGCCAAAAAAATAATCATTAAGATATCAATATTGATAACAATAAAGGTTAAGAAATTTTATCCATTAAAATTTTACATTATCCAAAAGAAATATTAGATCACTTACATTCTCAAGTACATATTTGGTTTATATTATTTAATAATTTTGAAAAATTATTATCGAAATTGATTCATAAATAACTGGTTAATAAATATGAATATCATTTCACAATATACCCTGTTTTTCTTATTCCACGTTAGGTCATCATCGTCATCCATGTGAATCAATTATATATAGAATAAATTATACATCAATCGGTATAACTTAGAGAATGTAAAACATAATAAGTGTGATCTCAAATAATCTATAAGGGTAATGTAAGCATTAAAAATTTAATTTTTTTAGTGCTCATAAGAAAAAAATGGGTATGGTGGAATAATCAATGTTATTTAGTATAAAAAAGAAGTATACATACACATCAATACCTAGATGATATAACATGAAAACAATTTATTAGGATTTAACAAGGACATCAGTAATCATAATCTATAATCATGGGAAATGTGTTATTAATCGTAATCTTAAGAGACATTATAAACCCAAAACAGGGACAGATAAAACATATACTTATCTCCGAACATATTCTTTATAGAACAGTTAATAAACCCTTATAAATGGAAGAATTATACCATAAACTTCTAATATAATTATCTAGGTAATGTAATCATTACACAACTCATTGGAGCACTATCATTATGCACCCACCATATAACCTATATCAGGATTACCCATTGATACATGGGTGCACCCACCGTATAAGAATTATCGGGCTCAAACGATTATATATAGGCACACCAATCATATAATAATGTCTAAGTACTAAAACTAAATTGAATATTTCTTTCATTTCATTATAAAACCCATAAAAAGTATTCTCATTCCTTTTATAACATGAAGAACTCGTGGAAAATAAAATTGTATCGTGTAAATTTCAACGAAATATGATTACCTATAGAAAAATAAATTGGTTCTATAACAATATCTTTGAAACATGATTAAGTACTAGAAAAAAGAGATTCGATAATAATCTATTTGAAACATGATTAACCCATGTAAATATAATAGTCTCTATAACTATAACTTTGAATAATGATAATCTCTTTTAAAATAATGGATTTCTATAAAAATATCTTTATAATAGGATTAAACCGAGGAAAATAAATGCGTTCTATGCTAATACATTTCGAAAAATCATAATCCACCAAGAAAAAATAATGAGAAGGGTGCCATTAAAAAATTTACTGATTAGAGAATAATTATTAAAGGTTCATTGATGTTATAAAATATCCCAATTATTTGTCCCTTTCCCCAAAGCCCACGTGAATGGCTTAGTCCCTTACATGCAAGATTTCGGCTCCGTGTGCAGGGTTCCTAACCCACACACAAGTGTATTGCACTAAAATTCTAATGAATTTAATTTTTCTACAAAGGATGTTGTAATTGTGAATATTACATTACGCAAGATGTCAATGTTGGGAATAAAAGAACCATGTGTGTGAAAGCAACTTAGGCACCAATGGTTTTTTCAAACACTGATTTCCATAGACATCCACCATGGAAAAGGATGAAGGTTCTTGTAATACCTCTTCCAAAATAAAATATTTATTTCCCATCATAGAATATTTCATATATAAATATATGTTTATCCCCTTCTTCAGGGTAATTTTTGGAAGTCAAACTCATACTCTACTATTTGTAATACTGATCTTCCACAACCTCGTGAAAACATTTAACCCTCAAGGTACAAAATATTCCACTATCAGTTTCAAGTGGGTTCACCTATGATTATTCGTATAATCGTGTAATCATAACCCATTCCTTTCACAC
The DNA here is from genome assembly GCA_963277665.1 of Viscum album. NCBI lineage: Eukaryota > Viridiplantae > Streptophyta > Magnoliopsida > Santalales > Viscaceae > Viscum > Viscum album. The sequence continues at coordinate 1,083,314,856 of OY728139.1, read as the reverse complement.
CATGTCAGGTGTACACACGGTGTCATCATTCATTCACATTTCACCTTGCATGCAAACCTCTAATCTTGTTTTCATCCATTCATTGAAGCTTTATAGATTTAAATTGACTAAAAGAACCATGTTCATCCCCCCTTATGCTCAAAAGTACAATATTGTGTTCACATCATGAGAAAAAACATTCCAAACATGGATTTAACAATTTCATGTTCCCTCTTGAGATGTCCCCTATCCGAATAGTGCACGTGTTTCCATACCATTTTCTTCTCAAAATAAGAATTTTAATTACTTTATATATTTTTCATATTCAACCTAACTTGGACCTCATGATCAAAAACTCCTCCCCATCATTGAAACATGACATTACTAAATCCATGCCCCACCCAAATGTGTTTCAGCTGTAGTTATGTATGCCCAAGGGGTATTGTCACGACCCGTCCTCGGGGCCCGTGCCGTGACTACCCCAAGCCCGCCTTCCATAGGCCAGGGGCTGGCGACTAGCACCAAGGCGTAAAATCCCAGTAAACAGGGAAGACATTGCCTTTATAAGTAACAACCACACAGAGTCAGCAAGCGGAAAGTAAAGTGCAGAAAGTAAAGGGGGCCGGAAATACAAGCCCAACTGTAAAGTACAACTGAAAGTAAAGTACAACAACTGAAGAAAAGACGGCGGCCTCGTGTCGTCCACTGGCAATCCCACCTGAAGGGTGGGTACAGATAGCCTCCAGGCTCCTCGGTTCCCACGTCCGCTCCGAGCACGTCCCGCCCAGTGGTCCACCTCCAGGTACCGTCCTGCTCCACGCCCCAACCGTGATCAACGTTGTCCGTCGTCTGCAACCAACACAACAAGGTGCGGGCATAGCCCGTGCAGGGGTGAGTACAAGCTACTCAGTAAGGACCCCGAGACCCCCGAAGGTCTCCCGAAATCCACAAAGGATATAGCACAAAAGAAAGATGCAATCACGAAGTAACATCTGACTCGACTTAGGTATATGCCCATACATATACCTAAGTCCCCAATTCTAGCTCTGCTCACGAGCTCAAGAACAACTCAATCCACAAAGGAAAGCAAGACTCAAATCCATAAGGAGAGTAAACGGTAAATCCACAAAGGATAGTTCAACACAATCCACAAAGGAGAGTAACATACGATTCAGCTCAACCAGGTATACTTTTCAGATGACGTCAAAGATGATCACTGATCCATCTAAGTCGTCGGACCCACGAAGGATCGATAGGTACTAACCCCCGCAGAAGACCCACACAGGATCGGGCTCACACAGAACCTGTAGGCAGTGGCTCACACAGAACCGGTAGTAAGGACCCACACAGGATCGGGCTCACACAGAACCTGTAGGCAGAGGCTCACACAGAACCGGTAGCACTGATCCACGTAGGATCGCTGAGTGCAGTAGTCGACGCAGTCCACTGAGGATCTCTGCACAGTCGTCGCCGCAGTCCACGAAGGATCTCTGCTCTGCCGTCGTCGCAGTCCACGGAGGATCTCTGCTCTGCCGTCGTCGCAGTCCACGGAGGATCTCTGCTCTGTCGTCGAAGTCACAGCCAGCGCTAGGGTTCCCGCACATAGAGAGCTCGTTTAGGAGGGTCCGCTCCACGAGCCGAGAGGCTGATACATCAACTGACACGTAGTCCGAAGTTGATGTATCCAAAAGTTCCGTATCGACAACAGGATCTCAACGCAACAGACGGCGCGTCAATCGGACGCCCGGTCTGAGAGTTATTGACATTTTCGTCCCAGGGGCCCGGTTGGTTTTTAGGGCAAAACCAACCCGACCGTACTCCGCCTGTATCCGATCCTCGGGCGGAGTATGCCAAAAGTTCCGTCTCACTTAGAGGAATCTACCACAGCTGACGGTACGTCGATCGGACGTCCGTAGCTCACGTTATGAGTGTTCCCGCTCCGAGGGCCCGGTTGGTTTCGTGTACGAACCAACCCGGCCGAACCCAAAGTCTTCTGAAACCTTGAGTATAATATACCGAAACGACCGTCTCGATCCAAGGATCGCGTAGCCGCTGACGGTTCGTCAATCGGAGGTCCCAGGCCCAAGATATGGGCGAAAGACCGAAGAGGGCCCGAAACGGGGGTTCTGGGCCCGGGGCGACCCGGCCCGAACCCCCCCTGGGGTCGGCCGAACCGGGTCGGCCCGAACCGGGCCGGCCCGAACCGGCCCGAACCGGCTCGGGCGGGTCCGGTTCGGCCTGGGCGCGGCCCGGCCGACCGGACCGGCCGGCTCGGCTTCGGCCGAGCGGCCGAACAGGCCGCCGCCGCGGGTTTGACCCGCGGCATTTGAAGAAACGCGGCCCCCGCGGGGGGCCGCCTGTCACGCGGACGCGGCCGGGCCGCCGCGTCCGTTCCCGGTTCCGCGCGGCCGCGGAACCGGCCGCCACCACCGCGGCTTCAGCCGCGGCGGAAGATCTCCACGGCGGCGCGCCGGGCGCCGCCGCCTCCGGTCGCCGGCGCCGCCGCGCCGGCGACCCGCGCCGCCGCTGCCTTCCGCGGGCCGCCGGAGATGCTCCGGTGGCCCGTTTTGCCTCCCGTCTGCGCCGATGCCTCTCCCGGATGCCGACCTTCGCTGCGGAATCAACGGATCGCCCCTGCCGCGCGGTTTGTCGTCGTCCGTCATATCCGCACAACAAAAGGGATCGGCGGAGGGTTGTCGGGTCTTGTTCGTTAGACCCGCACCCTCCGCGTTAGCCATAATCAACGGGAGAAAAGAAAAAGGATGATCAACACATGATCCAACAATTTTATTTAAAGATAAAAGTGTTCGTTTGAAACCGACTTTTTAAATTTTCAAGAACGTTCACGAGAAAAATTAAAAAATGGGTAACTTTTCCAAAATAAATCCCTACCTCGAAGTCGTCGTCGGACGAGAGGTCGTCGCGGAATCGCTCGTCGCGGAAGAAGGAGATCGTCGCGTCGTCGCGGTATCCGGCGTCGCGTCGCCAATCTCCGGATCAAGAACAAACAGATTTAATTAATTAAATCTGTTGTTGTTGAAATTAAGAAGGGAGAATTTAGAAGTTTCGATTCTCACCTTTAACCGCCGATCGCAGGTTCACCGCGGAAGAAGAGGCACCGAAGAAGAAGAAGAAGAAGGTCGCGGAAAAGCTGTTGACGTCGCGGATCGTGCGTCGTCGGATTCCGGTTCCGGCGTTCTTCGCGTTCTTCGCGTTCTTCGCGTTCTTCGCGTTCTTCGCGGAGAGGGTGGAGGCTCAGTGGAATTGCACAACGATAGCAATCCTCCAAATAGACAAGTTGTCTATTTTATTATTTTGCCAACAAACGTATAACGCGTAAGTAACGACCCATTTAATTCGTTGAATTAATTCAACGAGCGAAACAGCACATTTAATTCACGAAAGAAACAGCCCATTTAAATGGTCTGTTAAGAATTAAAGAAACGCATCGGTTGACTTTTCAGTTTCTTTGACGGGTTTTCGCGGGTGCGTTACTTAGCGAAAGAAACGGCGGGGCTCGCGCGGGCCCCACCTCACAAATATCCTATCAAGGGGGTAGGATATTTCTGGATAGCATCCTATCCAGTTCAACACAGTTCAAGCCGCCTTTAAGTGGCTTCAAGTGGCTTCCAAGCAGCTTAAGTGAAATAAAATAATGTTGTCGCACAAATTTATTTTATTTCTGACTTAAAGCCGCAAAATTTAAAAACCACGTCTGAGCAAACGCAACTCCGGAAGAGGCGTTTCTAAGCAAATACCGGCGCTGCGATTTCATCGGTGCCCTCAGAATTTGATTCCGGGCACCGGTTCAAAAGATAGAAAAACCCGCTCGTCTGTTCACTGAACGTACCCGAGCCAAACTTCGGAAATTGATTCCGGGCACACCGGGCCTCGGAATCAGGTGCCGTCTGAAGCTGCGCTCTTGTAAAATTCCAAAGAAAATTAAGAAAAAAATTTCCTTGAAATTTGCGGGTCTTTAAATTACTCTCACCTCAGGGCTTTACGTCCCCGTAAAGATACATCAAAAACTAGGGGAACAAATGGGGGTACTGAGCACGCATCTGAGCCTCCCGCTCCCAAGTGCTCTCCTGGAGGTTCTCGTGCTGCCATCTGATGCGCACAAGAGGAATCGACCGCCCACGTAGGACCCGCTCCTGTCGATCCTCGATCTCTACTGGGACCTCCGCAAAAGTCGCCCCATCGTCCACGTCCAGCTCCCCAAAGTCGATGATGTGCGTCGGGTCGTGCACGTATCTCCTCAGCTGAGACACGTGGAAGACGTCGTGCACCCGGTGCAACTGAGGTGGTAGAGCCAGGCGATAAGCCACCTCTCCTATCCTGCTGAGGACCTGGAAAGGCCCGATGAAGCGTGGAGACAACTTGCCGCCTCGGCCAAATCTCCGTAAACCACGTCGAGGTGAGACACGCAAAAAGACGTGGTCGCCATCCTCGAACTCTAGTGGCCTCCGCCTCCTATCAGCATATGACTTCTGCCGGCTCTGAGCTGTCCTCATCCTCTCCTGGATGATCTGGACCTTCTCTGTCGTGGCTCGGACCATCTCTGGTCCCACGAGTGCTGACTCCCCAGGGTCTGTCCAGCACAACGGTGATCTGCAGGGTCTGCCGTACAACGCCTCGTATGGTGCCATCCCGATGGTGGAGTGGTAGCTGTTGTTGTACGCGAACTCCACCAAGGGTAGGTGGTCCTCCCAGCTGCGACCAAAGTCGAGAACACATGCACGGAGCATGTCCTCGAGTGTCTGTATGGTCCTCTCCGTCTGACCATCCGTCTGAGGGTGGAAGGCTGTGCTCAGATGGAGCCGCGTCCCGAACGCCTCCTGCAACCCCTTCCAAAGACGGGAAGTGAAACGAGCATCTCGATCGGAGACGATAGACGATGGCACACCGTGAAGCCGTACGATCTCCTGGACGTAAAGACGTCCCAAGCTCTCCACTGAGCCCTGCTCTCTGATGGGTAAGAAGTGTGCCGACTTGGTGAGTCGGTCGACAATCACCCAAATGGAGTCGTGACCTCTGGAAGTGCGTGGAAGTCCAGTCACGAAGTCCATAGATATGCCATCCCACTTCCACTCCGGGACCTCCAAGGGCTGTACCAAGCCTGCTGGTACCTGATGCTCTGCCTTCACCTGCTGGCAGGTGAGGCATCGTGAAACGAACTCTGCCACAGCTTTCTTCATGCCCGGCCACCAGTGCTGTCGCCTGAGATCCTGGTACATCTTCGCCACTCCAGGATGTACCGCCAAGGGAGAAGTGTGAAACTCTCTCAGCACCTCCTCTCGCAAAGCGACTGGTACGAAGGTACGTCCTCTGAAAAGGATGACGTGCTCTGCTCCAAGGGTGAAGCCATCAGGCGCCTGACCTGAGGATATCAGTGCACGCCGGGTCTCAGAGTCAGCGTCCCCACGCTGAGCCTCTCTGACCCGCTGTAGAAGTGGAGGAGAGACTGTGAGAGACTGAAGAAAGGCTGCTCCGTCTCTATCCACGAAGGATATCTGTAAGGAGGCCAGCTGCTCCGTCGCCTCCTCAAGTAGCTGAATGCCCGTCCTCCTGCTGAGGGCATCGGCTACCACGTTCCCCTTCCCAGGAGTATAGACTATCTCAAAGTCATAGTCCTGGAGGAACTCAAGCCATCTCCGTTGTCTCAGGTTCAGGTCCTTCTGAGAGAAGATATACCTGAGACTCTGGTGGTCTGAAAAGACTGTGAAGCGCTCGCCCATCAGATAGTTCCGCCAAGTCTTCAGAGAGAAGACCACTGCTGCCAACTCCAGGTCATGAGTGGCGTAGTTCTGCTCATGCGACCTCAACTGACGTGATCCGTAGGCGATCACGGCCCGCTCCTGCATCAGGACGCACCCGAGTCCAGTCCCTGACGCATCGCAGTAAACTACGTATCCAACTCCCTCCTCAGGCAACCTCAAGATAGGTGCGCTGGTCAACCTCTGCCTCAGCTCCTGGAAGCTCTGCTGACATCTGTCTGACCACACGAAGGGTTTCCCCTTCTTCGTCAACGCTGAGAGTGGTGCCGCAACTCTGGAGAAGTCCGGCACAAATCTCCGATAGTATCCGGCTAGGCCCAAGAAGCTCCGCACCTCTGTCACGCTCTTGGGTGGCTCCCAAGCTAGCACTGCCTCGATCTTCGCGGGGTCCACTACAACTCCCGCCTCAGAAATGACGTGCCCCAAGAAATGGACCTCACGTAACCAGAACTGGCACTTTGAGAGCTTTCCATAAAGCTGGTGCTCTCGGAGTGCGTCTAGCACAACTCGCAGGTGGTAGGCATGCTCCTCCTCAGTCGTCGAGTATACCAAAATGTCGTCAATGAAGACCACGACAAATCGGTCGAGGTATGGCTGGAAGATCCTGTTCATGAGGCTCATGAACACTGCTGGAGCATTGGTTACGCCGAACGGCATAACCAGGAACTCATAATGGCCATACCGACACCTGAAGGCCGTCTTCTGCACGTCCTCGTCTCGAACTCTGAGCTGATGATAGCCTGACCGGAGGTCTATCTTCGAGAACCACCGCGCTCCCTTGAGCTGATCGAAGAGGTCATCAATCCGTGGCAGCGGATACTTGTTCCTCACTGTCACCTGGTTCAGGCGACGATAGTCGACACACAGTCGCAAGCTCCCGTCCGCCTTCTTGGCGAACAATATCGGGGAAGCCCAGGGTGAAACACTGGGTCGGATAAACCCCTTGCTCTGCAAGTCCTCCAACTGTACCCTCAGCTCTCGAAGCTCGGCGGGGGCCATCCGATATGCTGGAGTAGATATCGGGACTGTCCCGGGGTACAAGTCGATGTAAAAGTCTACCTCTCTACGAGGAGGTAGCCCTGGAACGTCGTCGGGAAAGACGTCCACGTACTGGTCCACCACTGTAGGAAAAGCCGGACTCCGCACGTCCACTGCTCCCAGGATGAGGCTAGCCAACTGATGAGAGATAGGCTGCACTCTCCTCCGCGGAAGTCCATCCTGTGCTGCAAAGGTTCCCTTCTCGCCGGTGAAGGTAAACCTGCTCCCGTCGGTGCGAACACATCGCACCTTGCGCCTAAAACAGTCGATCTGGGCATGAACCGTGGATAGCCAATCCATGCCCAAGATGACGTCGTAAGGCCTCGACGCCGCTACAAGGAGATCCCAGCCGAAGCTCTCGCCTCCTAGAGTAAGCTCACACTGCCGGCACCAGTGCGTAATCGTCGAGTCTGCTCCCGTAGGAGTCTCTAGCCGTAAGGATCGAGCCAACGGCTCAGTCAGAATCTCCGAGCTCCGAACAAGGGCAGAGGCTATGAAAGAGTGACTCGCTCCTGTGTCTATAAGCACTGCAGCAAGGGTGGAATAGACACAGATCGTACCTCGAATCATCTCTGGCAAGTCGGGGTCGTAGGCCTCCACTGCCTGGAGCTGGGCCTGTCTCTGCCCTCCAGCTCCCTGTGGTCGAGGTGGCCCTCCTGGTGGTGGTGGGGGTAGAGCCTGGAAGCGTCGCCCACCACCCGCTGTTCGGCCAGCTCCTCTGCCTCGTCCGCCTCCTCCCTGCGGACCGCCACGGTCGACCCTATGCCTCTTCCTGGGTGGCCCCTCCACCGTCTGCTGCTCCTCTGGTCGGCGAGTCGGGCAGTCACGAGCCATGTGACCCTGCCCGCCGCAGGTGTAGCACAACCTGCCTCTCGGAAGGCTGGCACTCCGCTGTGTGCCCTGCACTGCTGAGCCAGTGTCCCGGGGTCGCCTGCCGGAAGGTCTGGTCCGCCTGGAGCCCTGGGTCATCCGTCGGCTACCCGCTGCCGAAGACTCAGCTACCTGCCACCCTGCGCTAGGTCTCGCCACTGAAGAAGGCTCTGCCAGGAAGCTCTCGATCAGGAGGGCTCGCTCCAACACTCCCGCCTGGGTCGGAATGCTGAGGGAGATCAGCGACGCCCGAATCTCCTGTCGCAAGCCCTGCTCGAAGGTCCGGGCCCGGAAGAAGGGGTCCCGTACCATGTCGGTCGAGTAGCGAGATAGGTCCGTGAACCTCGCCGCGTACTGAGCGACCGTCATGCTACCCTGGCGCAGCTGGAGAAGCTCCTGGATGCGCACCGCTCGGAGGGTGGCCGGGACGAACTCAGAGCGGAAGAGGCTCTCGAAGTTCGCCCAGAGCAGGGATGCCTCATCGTGAACCTGGAGCATCAGGCTCCACCATCGTCCTGCCGCCGCCTGCAGGAGGCTCGCTGCGAGAATCACCATGAGATCCGCTGGTGTCCTCACTAGCCGAAAGATCCGTACCACCGCCTCTAGCCAGTCCTCGGCGGCCTGGGGGTCCGCCTCACCGCGAAACCTGGGCGGTCGCTGGCCCTGAAACTCGTGCAGTGCCCTGAGGCGACGTGCATCGTCAGCGTCTGGTACTGGCAGCATCGGTGGCTCGGCGGGTAAAGCTACCGCCGGTGCCACTGCTGGCAAAGGGCCCTGCACCGAGGCCTCGTCGCTCGGTGGGCTGCCGTCGTTCCCTACACTCGGAACCCTAGCTGGCTGTCGTCGCGGGGCCATCCTGAAAAGGAGAACAAGAGCACCACAGTCAGAACAGTATACCTGGTGAGCTGGCACAAGTAATCACAAGGAAAACTTGAGACTTTCATAAAGCAGATCAGTATACCCGGTGAGCTGACACAAGTAATCACAAAGAAAACTTGAAACACACACGGAATCAATGTTCTCATGCATTAAGTCGGAAATCAGGAGTCAGGGTCCTGGTGTACGGATACGTCGGCCGCCGCACCAACACTGGGCTCCCTGAACTGATAACCACACTCAATACACTAAACACTATTGCTTCACATAGAAAGAAAGGACGATCAGAGTTTGCGGTAGAACCGACCACCTCTGATACCAATTTGTCACGACCCGTCCTCGGGGCCCGTGCCGTGACTACCCCAAGCCCGCCTTCCATAGGCCAGGGGCTGGCGACTAGCACCAAGGCGTAAAATCCCAGTAAACAGGGAAGGCATTGCCTTTATAAGTAACAACCACACAGAGTCAGCAAGCGGAAAGTAAAGTGCAGAAAGTAAAGGGGGCCGGAAATACAAGCCCAACTGTAAAGTACAACTGAAAGTAAAGTACAACAACTGAAGAAAAGACGGCGGCCTCGTGTCGTCCACTGGCAATCCCACCTGAAGGGTGGGTACAGATAGCCTCCAGGCTCCTCGGTTCCCACGTCCGCTCCGAGCACGTCCCGCCCAGTGGTCCACCTCCAGGTACCGTCCTGCTCCACGCCCCAACCGTGATCAACGCTGTCCGTCGTCTGCAACCAACACAACAAGGTGCGGGCATAGCCCGTGCAGGGGTGAGTACAAGCTACTCAGTAAGGACCCCGAGACCCCCGAAGGTCTCCCGAAATCCACAAAGGATATAGCACAAAAGAAAGATGCAATCACGAAGTAACATCTGACTCGACTTAGGTATATGCCCATACATATACCTAACTCCCCAATTCTAGCTCTGCTCACGAGCTCAAGAACAACTCAATCCACAAAGGAAAGCAAGACTCAAATCCATAAGGAGAGTAAACGGTAAATCCACAAAGGATAGTTCAACACAATCCACAAAGGAGAGTAACATATGATTCAGCTCAACCAGGTATACTTTTCAGATGACGTCAAAGATGATCACTGATCCATCTAAGTCGTCGGACCCACGAAGGATCGATAGGTACTAACCCCCGCAGAAGACCCACACAGGATCGGGCTCACACAGAACCTGTAGGCAGTGGCTCACACAGAACCGGTAGTAAGGACCCACACAGGATCGGGCTCACACAGAACCTGTAGGCAGAGGCTCACACAGAACCGGTAGCACTGATCCACGTAGGATCGCTGAGTGCAGTAGTCGACGCAGTCCACTGAGGATCTCTGCACAGTCGTCGCCGCAGTCCACGAAGGATCTCTGCTCTGCCGTCGTCGCAGTCCACGGATGATCTCTGCTCTACCGTCGTCGCAGTCCACGGAGGATCTCTGCTCTGTCGTCGAAGTCACAGCCAGCGCTAGGGTTCCCGCACATAGCGAGCTCGTTTAGGAGGGTCCGCTCCACGAGCCGAGAGGCTGATACATCAACTGACACATAGTCCGAAGTTGATGTATCCAAAAGTTCCGTATCGACAACAGGATCTCAACGCAACAGACGGCGCGTCAATCGGACGCCCGGTCTGAGAGTTATTGACATTTTCATCCCAGGGGCCCGGTTGGTTTTTAGGGCAAAACCAACCCGACCGTACTCCGCCTGTATCCGATCCTCGGGCGGAGTATGCCAAAAGTTCCGTCTCACTTAGAGGAATCTACCACAGCTGACGGTACGTCGATCGGACGTCCGTAGCTCACGTTATGAGCGTTCCCGCTCCGAGGGCCCGGTTGGTTTCGTGTACGAACCAACCCGGCCGAACCCAAAGTCTTCCGAAACCTTGAGTATAATATACCGAAACGACCGTCTCGATCCAAGGATCGCGTAGCCGCTGACGGTTCGTCAATCGGAGGTCCCAGGCCCATGATATGGGCGAAAGACCGAAGAGGGCCCGAAACGGGGGTTCTGGGCCCGGGGCGACCCGGCCCGAACCCCCCCTGGGGTCGGCCGAACCGGGTCGGCCCGAACCGGCCCGAACCGGCTCGGCCGGGTCCGGTTCGGCCTGGGCGCGGCCCGGCCGACCGGACCGGCCGGCTCGGCTTCGGCCGAGCGGCCGAACAGGCCGCCGCCGCGGGTTTGACCCGCGGCATTTGAAGAAACGCGGCCCCCGCGGGGGGCCGCCTGTCACGCGGACGCGGCCGGGCCACCGCGTCCGTTCCCGGTTCCGCGCGGCCGCGGAACCGGCCGCCACCACCGCGGCTTCAGCCGCGGCGGAAGATCTCCACGGCGGCGCGCCGGGCGCCGCCGCTGCCTTCCGCGGGCCGCCGGAGATGCTCCGGTGGCCCGTTTTGCCTCCCGTCTGCGCCGATGCCTCTCCCGGATGCCGACCTTCGCTGCGGAATCAACGGATCGCCCCTGCCGCGCGGTTTTTCGTCGTCCGTCATATCCGCACAACAAAAGGGATCGGCGGAGGGTTGTCGGGTCTTGTTCGTTAGACCCGCACCCTCCGCGTTAGCCATAATCAACGGGAGAAAAGAAAAAGGATGATCAACACATGATCCAACAATTTTATTTAAAGATAAAAGTGTTCGTTTGAAACCGACTTTTTAAATTTTCAAGAACGTTCACGAGAAAATTTAAAAAGGGGTAACTTTTCCAAAATAAATCCCTACCTCGAAGTCGTCGTCGGACGAGAGGTCGTCGCGGAATCGCTCGTCGCGGAAGAAGGAGATCGTCGCGTCGTCGCGGTATCCGGCGTCGCGTCGCCAATCTCCGGATCAAGAACAAACAGATTTAATTAATTAAATCTGTTGTTGTTGAAATTAAGAAGGGAGAATTTAGAAGTTTCGATTCTCACCTTTAACCGCCGATCGCAGGTTCGCCGCGGAAGAAGAGGCACCGAAGAAGAAGAAGAAGAAGGTCGCGGAAAAGCTGTTGACGTCGCGGATCGTGCGTCGTCGGATTCCGGTTCTGGCGTTCTTCGCGTTCTTCGCGTTCTTCGCGTTCTTCGCGTTCTTCGCGGAGAGGGTGGAGGCTCAGAGGAATTGCACAACGATTGCAATCCTCCAAATAGACAAGTTGTCTATTTTATTATTTTGCCAACAAACGTATAACGCGTAAGTAACGACCCATTTAATTCGTTGAATTAATTCAACGAGCGAAACAGCACATTTAATTCACGAAAGAAACAGCCCATTTAAATGGTCTGTTAAGAATTAAAGAAACGCGTCGGTTGACTTTTCAGTTTCTTTGACGGGTTTTCGCGGGTGCGTTACTTAGCGAAAGAAACGGCGGGGCTCGCGCGGGCCCCACCTCACAAATATCCTATCAAGGGGGTAGGATATTTCTGGATAGCATCCTATCCAGTTCAACACAGTTCAAGCCGCCTTTAAGTGGCTTCAAGTGGCTTCCAAGCAGCTTAAGTGAAATAAAATAATGTTGTCGCACAAATTTATTTTATTTCTGACTTAAAGCCGCAAAATTTAAAAACCACGTCTGAGCAAACGCAACTCCGGAAGAGGCGTTTCTAAGCAAATACCGGCGCTGCGATTTCATCGGTGCCCTCAGAATTTGATTCCGGGCACCGGTTCAAAAGATAGAAAAACCCGCTCGTCTGTTCACTGAACGTACCCGAGCCAAACTTCGGAAATTGATTCCGGGCACACCGGGCCTCGGAATCAGGTGCCGTCTGAAGCTGAGCTCTTGTAAAATTCCAAAGAAAATTAAGAAAAAAATTTCCTTGAAATTTTCGGGTCTTTACAGGTATGGAGTGAGCTATCCACATCTGCATTTCATGACATAAAACATTATAAAATCGACATCCTCATCACATTAAATAAAATATTAATCATAACCTATGAAATGTATATTGGATGTCCCATGTATGATAACATGGGATTCCACTTTGTCTCCCCTATGGGATGATGTCTATCCCATGGTGGGGTTCAACACTAAATGTGTGAGCCCCACAAACAATGTGATAGATGCACAATATGATTTATCATGAATCACATAGAAAGATATCCTTCTGACATAAAATGAGATCTTCCCCACATTGAATTACATCATTCTTGAATAGGTTCCATGTGTAATCCCCACATCATCAATCATTGGTGAAACATTCATGGCTTCAGTGTCATGTCTACTGCATCCCCTTGATTCTCACACTGAACATGGGTCATGTGTGCATAAAGGTTAGTGGTTACCATGAAATCTCACCTACAGCCATGTTGTAATCCCCATGAGTGTAATACTGAAAAACGTCACACACCCTCCTTGGTCCACATCTATGTGAAACCTCTTTCCACAAGCTCCATGGGCCTCCTAATAAGGTATATGATTTAATAAACCGGAACTATGTGGGCTTTGATTGCAACAAAACTAGGACATGTAAGAAGCATCACTAAGGTCCAAACCCAACATCCACGCCTATAAAGGTCATACCAAGGATTTATCCTAGGTTAGAACATGCCACCCACCTGGGTGGCAACATATCCTCTAGGTCCATCAAGCAGCTCAAAGAAAAAACTCCACACCATCCAACCAGGAGATATCCCCTTAAGAATGGATTCATACATGCATAACCCATTTAACATCTCTCATTGATGCACTTTTCACACTATGAGATTCCTCACCAAAAAACAATAACATACATGGACCAGTCCTATCACATGACTGTAAATTGTTGAATCAAATTACTTGTGTTTTGATCCCTATCTCCTAGACAGGGTATGTAATATGCCTCATCAAGGATCAATCCCAACCAATGTTAAACCACGGTGCTCCATCCTTGGGATTAACCCCCTTGATTGACTTCCCATGTTGTTTTAATCTACCATCAGAGTTTTCCATCTTTACTTTATAGGACACATCTCATAGATCCTCCTCCATAGGGTGTTCTAATCAAACTATCTAGAAAACCTTCATTGTTCTCCCACCACGTGATGCAACTTCATGGTGTGACAAATTACAATTATGGGAAAATCCTCTCATATCCTCCTCCGTAGGGAGTTGCATACATGTGTCAATAAACATCAAGGTGTGACATCTTCCCACCCAGGGATAGACCTTCTATCTCTACAAGATGATAAACTCATGCCCTGATATAACCCTGTAGGACATTATGTTTCATCTCCATAACATGTTAAACTTGTAACTGCAAATATGTACCCCACTCTGAACATGTTATTCTTGAGGGGAATTCCTTTAAAGAAATGTGCCTTCGATTTAGATACCTCACGATCGACATTGGATGCCTTAGGTTCTACAACTAATGATTTCTTCATGATATTCCCTTCTATAAAGAAAATACATGTGAAAAATGTTCCTATATTCTAGAAATGACATCTATGACCAAAGTGACTACTCTATTGATTGATGGTTTCTACAATGTCAAGGACAATTAAAATGACCATACAGAAGTAGTGTAATTAAAAGGCATTGAAAAAAATATGGAACTGACAATGAGTTCCATGAACATGAATTACATTTTTGAGGGATGGTCGGAATTGCCCGATGGCCATCATTTGTTTTTACTATTTTTGATATTCCACCTTTCAAGGGGTGAGGTGGAACCCTTACCAGGCCCTAAGGCATAGAGATGATTAGATGACTCATAGGTATGAAAGGAAATCACCTAGACAACACAACTAGGAACTGCTCCTCCCTTGCATATTTCATGATATCATCACTCCACCTTTCAAGGGTTGGTCTGCTAGTTGTCCTATGCAAAGCTGCACAGGCCCAATACCAAGGGAAAAAGCCATACCCACTAATTATTCCAAATCTGATTAGTTCTTCTCTAGTGAAGTGCATTCCCATAATCCTCATCTAAATCCTTGTACCTTGTAGTCTGAGTGGAACATCTGTATTCATGTGTCCTGAAGGCCTTAGGGTGGCCCTAAGGCCTTATAGTGGCATAAATTCCTTTAGAATCAATTTTCCCGAAGGCCTTGGGTGGCCCAAAAGCCTCGGAGGACACAAGGACCAAACTGATGGCCCAAAAAGGCTTTGGGCTGTTGAACATGGTCAAAGAGGCCATTATTTCAAAATATACAAGATAATAATCATGAGATAATTATAATATTTATTTAAAAAATATACTTTTAAAACCTATGGTGAAAAATTGTACTAAAAAATTAACTAAATTATAATAAAAAATATGTTGTATGTACGTATGAGTAACATTTCCAATTATCAATTATAATTAGGAAAATAATATATATGTTATTTAATATTTTCGTAATTATAATAATATGATAATACATTAATATTAATTTAATTATAATTATATATATCACTTTCTCACATTTTGACAAAAAAAGAAACACATCGCTTCTTGGAGATTGTAGTCCACATGTACACAAATGATATTAACATTTTTTTCTATCATAATGAAAATTATAAGTGAGGCGAGTAAGACACTTGTAAATTTCAAAAAGAAAAAGGCTTAATGAAATTCCTTACATTCCAATAGAGTAAAAAAGGAGTATTATTAATATAATAACATTGTAAGTCATCAATAATGAAATAAAATAGGGTTTTTATGAGTTTTAAGGTATTTTGGATCCTTATCATTTTATATTAACCATTGATCAACCATATTTTACCTCAATTATGGCATTTTTTTCTATTGTCACTATTAATTATGTTAAAAAATTAAAATTAATATTATTATGAAATTAAAAAATATTCTGAAAAAAAATTTTAAACTAATAATAACAAATTGAATTCCTAAAAGTAAAAAAATAATTTTATAACTAAACCCACAGATGTAGATAAAAATGTTGTTTTCAAGAAGTGTATTTTTTTACTGAAAATGTAATATTATAATAAATATATGACTAATAATAATTATAATAATAATATAAATAATTATTTATAGATAGAAAATTTATGAATTTAATTTCAATATTATCTAATAGTTTTTTAATTAATTAAAAATAATAAACATAATACAATATAAAATAAATCGTAAAGAAATATTTTTTTTGAACCCAATGACAAACTTTTACTAAAAATATGATTTGAAGTCATTTCATAATAAATAAGTGGATTTAATAAAAAAATAATACTTGTGTTAAATTAAATCATATTCTTAACATAATAGTACATTTAAACATCGTAATTTTGATTAAAGAAATTACATGTTTCAAAAATCGGTATTTTTCACTATTCATTAAAAAAATAAAATTTTCAAAAAAATTCAATAAATTTAAGCCAAAGTAAATTTTAATATTATTATTTAAAATGAAATGTTAATTTTATACGGTAAATTTTATAAAATATATAAAAATTGATATTAATAATTTTTCATGAATATAAATAAAAAAAATGACAACAAACACATTTTGAAGAATACATTTACATTATTAATAGTTGATTGATTATTTTAAAAAACATTTATCAATGATTTATGATGATCATGAAATTTATATATATATATTTATATATATCCTAAATTAGTTAATACTACTTATACCTACCAATTTAATAGCAATGTTTTAACAGTTATATATTTCACAGGTCATTTATTTTCTTTTTCTTCTATTGAATATTATATTTAACATATTTTTACATTCTAAAATTGTATTGCGATAAATCACTCCAATTTAACAAATTTATTTCTCTAAATTTTATCCTTATCTCTATAATCAAGGGTTTTAAATATAATAATACCATTTTTTGACCAATATCATAAAAAAGGGTTAATAAAACATCCTCTTGGTAAGATATAAAAGGATGTGTGAAGGTAATCTTGAATAACACATAACATATTTCCAAATATTAGAATATAAGTAAGGGTAAATATTTAGAAATTAATAAAAAAATATTTCCCAAAAAATGATATGTAGTGAGAGAGATAATGTATCACAAGAATGTTAAATATTAAGAGAATTTTTAGAACCACATAACTATAAACCAAAGAGGTGTGAAAATGGTCATTTATTTCACTTGAAATGATAGTAATAAGTCATTTTTCAGTGTCATTTTAATAGAGATAAATTTTTTTACCATCTATAATAAAATAATATAGAAATACATATACTCAATGAGTATAATTTCATTCTTTTAACAATTTCCACCATACTCTCATTTTTTTCCTAATGATGAGTACTCATGATGAATTTGTTTTCATGCCCAAATCAGTACATTCAAAAATTAATATAAAACATAATTATAAATGTCATAATAAATCTATTCCACGTGTATTGGGAAATTTACCAAATCTAAATAGTTTATCACATAGTAATATTTTTACAAAAAATGTGTATTCAACCATTTGAAGAAATAATAATTTAATCTAAAAAAATAAAATTAATGCCCTATATTAAAACTAAATCATTCCCAAATAACCTGACATTGTGTTTTAACATTAAATTTTATCTCATACCATGGTTTTTTAAGAAAAAAACATGATAATCTTGATCTATTGAAATAAAATTATTCATTTCGCCACTAAATCAATTTTTAAACTCATGGTTATCTATATGATACAAATTTTGATCCCATAATTACCTTAATATCAAGGATCATATAAACCATAAATTATATTAATAACATAAATAATATATCTCCCAAATAAAAAATCATACCTCAAATTAGACCAAATATTTATATATAATTCGCACTAAAAAAGATCTCCTAAAATTTCATTAATCACTAAGTTCTCATCGCTTAAAACAAAACAAAAATGTCTAATAAATTAAAATTATGATCATATTTTAATGTATAGACCTAGGATTGTGTTCATAACAATTTATATAACCTCACATAAAACCATCCTAACATCCAATGTCATATAAACCCTTAATATAATAACAACTATAGTATCATTGGACCCTCACTATTAGATCCAGTTCTAAAAAACATAAACAATACATGTATAACTATATACTGATGAAGGTGACCCAATTTTCCCTATTGAGACCATAAAACATAAAATATTTATTACAAGATCACTTACATGATCAGTGACCTTTTAGGATAAATATTTTAAAGATTTATTAAAAAATCATAACACCATGGATTCATAAAAAATTTGTTTAAAAATATGAGCATTGTCTCCCACTATACATTTTTTTCATTACACACATTAAGCAATCAACACCATCTATTTGTTACCCTACTATACATACTTCATTCGAACCCAATATTTATATACTAGGGAAAATAAAACAGAATAAAATTTATCTTAAAGTCTACATAAGAATAAATGTATGAATTAACAAAACAAAGTCATCATTGAGCATAAAATGATCTTAAGGGTAAGAGGATATAATATATGTACAAGATGAAAACATAAGAATATTTATGACTAGTAATACATAGATCATAAAACATTAAAACATGGAATAATTCATTAATAATTGAAATATTTATCTAAATAAATAATAATGAACCATATGATATCAATATTTATCATAAAAATCATTATAACCCAATAGCAAGCAGAGATAAATATTATTGGTATATTGAAAAATAATTTTCATAGAAAAAGAATAAAACCCTTAAAAATCCTTAATAATGGAATAAAAACATTGTCAACTTAAAATATAATACTTTATAAAACATATTCATTACTAAATGCATGGGACCAATATCTAGTTTCACCATAATATAAGCGATATCGGCCACACTAAGTGCTATCTAGGTGTTCCCTTCATATACTATATAATGGGCTCAACTAATGTTATTTAGGGAAATCCATCATATAAAAATGAAATAGAAACATAAATAAATTAAATAGATCTTTAATTTCACTATAAAACTCATATAAATAATCATTATTACTTTTATAACTTGATTAACCCAAGGAAAATCTTTTTAAAATGTAATTATCCATACAAGGGAATCGGGTTCCAATATAGTCTCTCCAGAATAATCTTAATCCATACAAAAAATAATAATGAGGATTTTATCATTAAACAATATCCATATTGAAGAATTTGTAACAACATGTCTTATTGGAATTTATGAATGGAAGTACCTTTAAATGATCTTTAATTAAATTTTTAGTTAATGAACATTTTCATTTTGAAAATAACTTTTTAAAAACTAAATTCCCACAATATATTATGAAATATTTTTTGTTTAAAATTACATCAAAAACATATAAGTGATACTTCAATGAAAAATACCAAATATAAAAGAAAAAACCAAGATTGCTATCACTTAAAAATGATATTCTTAATTTTTCATAAATAATAATGGAGTAAATTTAAATTAAACATGTGAAATAAATTATTAAATAGAGATTAATAAAATATATGTGTTCGATGAAAAAAATTTCACATTATTTCTTCTAGAAGATACTTGATCATAAATAATCTCAAAATAATGTAAAGTATAACACAATGCCTTTTCCAATTTTTTAACTCTTCCATCGTATGTCCAATGGAAGAATTACTTCAAATGATTCAATAAATATCATGGAAATAACGTTTTTCTTGGTATACCATGTAAAAAAGGTCATTATATACACAACATAAAATAAAATTGGTGCATATCGTCAACTTATGTCCCAAATAAAGGAATTTTAGATGATAAACCCTTACAAATATCTTATTTTTAAATAAAGATTTAATCAATTAAGAGATTGCGCATAAAATTTTAATTAAACAAATATTTGACAAAGAGAGTAAAATAATTCAGATATTAATTCACACATAATCATATAATAATATAGACAATTTATAAGAGTTATAATCTTATGAAAGGATATTGAGTTATGAAACCCTTTACCACATATTAACATTCAATACAAATCTATTTAAATGAAATAATTCATATTAAGACATAAAATACCATGATCTTTGAAGGAATCATGATATTTTATGTATATTGGGTATTATATACATAACATAATAAAAATAGTTGGTGAATATTTTATATGTATCACACAATTAAAAGGGATACGAGAAAACCTATTACCTTGAATCCAGACACTCTTGTATGTACATTATCAAATTTATAATAAGATTATATCAATTATTAAATTTCATAATAAAATTTTAGAAGTTTAAAAAACTTATACATATATCACTTATTTTGTTTCTTTTTATTGGAAATTTTTAATATTTATCAAGTTATGTCCATGTTGGATGTTTTTAGGAAGTTTGGTTCATTGTTTCAAATTTCTTTTGGTTTTTTATTATAGTCAAAGAGAAAATTATATCAAAAAATAAAATAAATAATCATTAAATGAATATCATATTTATTAATCAATTATACATTAAATTCTGATCATTAAAAATGGTTATGAAAACTGAACATTATTATGATCATGGAGACGATATGTCATATGTACAGACGAATAATGTTTCAATTTTCCTATGATCATTATGAAAAAAAATTATGTTTTATTTTATCTTTATATATAATAATATTATAGTAAATATGATAATTTTCCTTTAAGAAAACTTATACATATCTTTATTGTTATGTGGTGTGGAAAAATGAATTGCATCGCATCGTAGAGGCAGTATCCCACACATACACAACTGATGATATCATTTTTAGTGTGATAAAAAATTACATATTATCATTTATGAATAATAAATTTTTCATTAATAAATTTTTTAATTCATTTATTTCACATATATTCATTAATATTAACCACATTAACATCCCTGTAAAGCATTAGTGAAAAATGAATCACATCACTTCATGAGACGGTAGTCCACCACAAACATGAGTGAAGTTATCACATCCTCTATAGAATTTAATTTATTAACATATATATGTGATATAATGACTCAATAAGTATTAATATTTCAAAATTATAATATATGTACATTAAAACCACCATTAAAATAAGTAGTGAGAGGTGATGTTGAAAAACAAATCACATCGATTCATGTGGTGGTTATCTTCTATACTTCTGAATGATTGTTTCCTATCCCATTTGATGGAAGAAGAGATTTATTTAGATTATCAAATAATTATAATAACATATTATCTTCAATTATATACTATTTTTATCCTATTATTATAGTATAAGAATATTTTAAGGAGGTCGGATACGCAATAAAACAAAAACATATAGGTAGGAATTTTACTTCTTCTCGGACCACCTCTTCAGGATTACGTGTAATGTATTCCTAGAATGGATTTATGAATAAAAAATTCTAATAGTGTGAGGTTATGGAATTTTTAATGTAATTTGTTAGCGATGTCAAACTAAAAAGGGTTGTAGGTTGTGAAGAAGAATAGAGATGGGGTGGCCTTTTATAAGTAATGTGTCTGGTACACTTATAAATTTTCCAAAGAAAAAGGAGTAACCACATTATTAAAATTCAAAAAGTTTAAAACAAATAATATTATATGATATTATATGATATTATTATTAAATATTTCTATTAAATAGTTTTTAGATAATTTTTGTGATCATTTTGATCCATATTGTTTTAGTTTAACCCTAGGCAAACCAATTCTTATTTTAACCCGTTAATTACTTTCTCCTAATTTAAGAATTAATTATGGTAAAATTTTAATTAGAAATTATTATAAAATTTTTATTACGATGATTAAAAATATTGAATCCATTTCAAAAAAATCGAATTAATACAAATGAAAAAAATGAAATGTCAAATTAAACTCACAGATGTGATGAATAAGCGGGTTTTCACTACTATAAATATGATCTATAGACACAAAACTATAGCCACGGTTTAATTGGTCTATGGATATAGATTAAAATATAGCCACGACTATTTTAAAACCATGGCTTTAGAATAGATAAACTTATGACTAAATGTTTCATGTGGCAACAGCTCCTCAATTGGTTTTAACTCCATCGCGACCCATCTCCCTCCCGCATCTCCTCCCTCATCAGGACTCATCTCCCTCCCGCTAAACCATTCTTCCTCATCGCCAATAGGTCAATTCCCTCTTGGCCAATCATCGCCAGATTCTCCACTTGGTTCACCCCTCCCTCATGTGATCCCTCCCACCCCCTTCATCGCGCGTCCCTCTCATCCTCCTCCTTCATCGCATGTTCCTCCTCTAACCAGTGAATAAGACGAACCGAGAACTTCCATGAGTGGGATCCGTGCAATCCATCCCCTACAATTTCTGCGATGATTTCTATGGTTACACTTTCATTACAGCTACTCAGGTGAAGGGTAAATCATTCCATGAAACCCTTGTTCATGCCATGAATGGAGCCAAATTTTATTTTCTCGTGAGTTATTCCATCCCTTTCCTTTTTTCTTGGTTTAGATCCTTATTATATTATTTTAGAAGATTTATGTAGTGGTTTATTGGAAATTTCCACCAAATGATGATGGAAATTGTCCCACATGATGGGGATTTTTCCATGTGTTGATATAAGATGACTTGAGATAATGGTTATATCATATTTCATGATGTTTCATCAATGGTAAGTAACGTAATCATTTTATTTATGGTTTTTAGCTAAATTTATTGAAATCACACATTTAATAGGTATGATTTTTTGGGATTTTTCCATGTCAGTATTAGGAGTATTCCATGGATCCTCAATGTGTTTTTGTTCATGGTTTGGGTGCATTGAGGAAACCCAGTGATTGATTAAGCATTTATGTCTTTTTATTATAAATTATGATATTAATTATAATCAATATAATTTATTTAATTGGATAACATAATTGATTTCAAAATGTTATAATTTATTACTTGTTATTTTGGGTCTAGGTTAGGAGCCTCATTTGATGATAGATCTTATAAAATATTAGAATGTGGTCAATATTCTTTAAAATAAATAACATCAATTAAGGTGAGTGGTTTCCTGGGCATAACCCTTTGGTTTATATATAATTTATATGAATATTGATGTGTACAGTTTCACCACCTCAATATATTAACCTTTATAAATTAATTAATTAGTTTAATTATAATGGAATTCATTTTAATTAAATAAGGAAGGTGTCAAGGTCAATGATGGACCATTGTGCACTGACTATATATATTGACCATAGATGTCTAAGAGTATAAGTATAATTTTATCCCTTGAAAAACTTGAACCCCATATGGGTTGTATATAAAATGAAGTGAATTATATACGCATAGTAGACCTTAGTGTAGGTTCCTTGGTGAGCTTAAACTAGAGGGATGTGATGAGATATAGTTATTATACCTAGTAGGACATGAAAGATCCTTAATATTCCTTTAAACCTACATGATATTAAAGATAAGTGTGTGAAGGTGTTCCTCCCATAATGAGGTTTATATACCTTGGTGGGTATAATTTAGCTAAATTGATGATAGGTTTGGTGAGTGGACCGACATAGTGTGACTTGGAATGTGATATTGGAAGTTTTCCATCTCTTTAGACCTATTCAATTAGGACTTCTCTTATGAGTGTAGTGAGGTCGTGAAATGCTAATGGCTATTTAGAGGGATGTGATTCTCTATTGGTGTTGACATGATAGATGTGAATTTGATAAAGGAATCCACATAGGGTGTTCGTGTTATAATGTAACCTAGGAAACCCATGAGGGTTCCTTAGTGATTTTGACCCTTGTGAGGGTGCATGAAATAAGGATTATAGATGATTGTGGGTGTCACTTTGGAACCTAAAGCAATTTTTTGTGAGACAGATATGGCATTAGTGATGATTATAGGTCATGCACTTAATAGGGAACCCCTTTTTTTAGATGAGTTGAGAAGATGGAAAACTTTCATATAATGTGTTATATGAGATATTATGGGAGGGACACACTACCCTCAAGTTTCTAAGTGTAATACCCAAGAGGTTACCTAGAATTCAGATGTTTGGTCAAAATAGGTTGCCTAGGATATGCTTCTAGGAACTGGATGTTCATCTTGATATAATATGAATGCCATGGGAAATCCCCTTATATTCAATATTTTGGATTACATAGAATTTCGAGGATATTGGGATTCCATATTTGGGTCAATATGTTTACCTAGGTTCATCCCCTAAAGAATCGATTCTATTGATGATACTATAGGATTTTCTAGGCCTATCCCCTTTCAAATCTGTTATATGATTGATACTACAAGATTTCCTAGAACACACTCCTTGGAATTAGGCACGGTCTTGATAAAATTATATTTACTAGACTTTACTCCATGAAATCGATGCTTTCACCTTATAATACATTTCTCTTGGGCTCTGTACTACTGTAAATGATCATTTGACATGCTAAAAAAACATTGACACTTACCAAAGCAGGTATAACTAATATTGAGTGTCATGTTATAGCCAAATGATCAATAATGGGTATTTATTTATGCTTCCATGGTTATTTATTTATTCAACTGAGCATATAATCAACCCATACACTATATTTTCTGGTTATTTGTAGTACCATAGTGGTTGTTCTTTTAATAGGTGTACTCAAATTCTTCTTGGGTGCCCATGATGCTTGGGTACCTAAGAATAATTCACTAATCATATGGTAAAGTTGGGAAGAAGCCTATAGTTTCTAGATTGATTTAGATATCTTGGATGATATTGAAAATTGTGATGAGGTGAGGATTGGGGATGACAGTATAACCTTAGTTTATAATCAGTTCCCTAGATGGATGGTGATTTGCATGTAATGCCTGATATGCGTATATTTGAGAAACATAGAGTGAGTGTTTGCACATTAGTTGCATCAACATCTTTCATATGGGAAAATATAGATGTTTCCCTATGAGTATTGACCTATGTGAGATGTGGTTATTGAGCTAGGTATGAAGGACTAATTCCCTTTAGATATGACTCAAGATATTGTTTATTCGAGTACAATACTTGAGATGAGATATGGTATATGATAGTATCCTAATATAGGTGTTAGCCTAGGATTGTTAGTTCCTTTAGACAAAAAAATCCTCGGTAGATGATTTAAATTATGATATTGTTGCATTATAGGTTCTATCAAGTATGTGGTATAGGAAAGGGGAATATTTAGGCTTTCATGATGAAAAACAATTTAGGTGTTTGATTACTGAGGTTTGGATTTCAAAGGGAAGGATTGGTAGAATACTTCACTGGACTGTTTTTGGGTACGAATTCCGATGAGGTAGATTATTATGATCCTAAATGGTCTGATCATGGACAGAAAGAGTACAAGTATACACTCGGGGTCTAAGAAGATGCTAGAAGATGGGTGGCTGTCTGATTAGACCTGGAACGGTTGAGATGTTAGGCTTATTATGGAGTATGCACTAATATGAGTTTTTGATGAAATTATTTTGACTGAACTCTTATGTGTCTCTACATCTAAGGCCACACCTATTCTGATCATGTGTCTTCCTTCGATAATGTTGTAGGCTGCATAGATTCCCCTCTGGTCCCCCCTCTCCTGGGGGTGAGGATTCATCCCAGCTACATCGGATTCATAGTTCGGACCATTATCCCCCTTCATCAACCCTAGCCTTTTTCCCAGCTTCCCAAAATTGAAATTAGCCATAAAATTATATCATGAGATGATGAAATTATTAAGATTGTAGTTTCCCCTAGATTTTTTAAATGATTCTTCGCTATTGAATCTCCCATTAGTGTCCCACTTCAGCAAGAGTCTCCCCTCGATGGAAACCATTGACACGTTTATTTTTTCATGTGGTTATCTTGAATGGGTGATAATAGGGATTATGGATCTATGGAAATTTTTGATTCATTTTTCAACTGAAGATGCCCTTATCTAATCCTTGTTGAATTCTCTATATGATTTCTCTAGCATAAGCTTCTCTACTTTCTATTGGGTTTTCAAGTTACACCTAAAATAGGATCTTCCCTCTACGGTGATTTGGATTTCTATACCTATCCTACATCCCCCATTTAATAATTTGGTGATTCATTAATTGATTGGTATATGTTGGGCCACTTATTTTTTACTAATAATCACACCATAACTTTATTCCACCTTGTTTCTCCTAAAACATGTGTTGAGTTCGATGTATCAAAGGTACAAATGGATTTTATCTGAATTGATATTGAAGGGTAGATTTGTTGGAAGCATAAGGTATACTATTAATCATGGGATGACTTCTGTTCATCATGTAGACACATGGGTCATGATCAATCCAATTTTAAGCATGAGGAGAAAATTTAACATCATGTAGGCCTCTCAATAAGTAACTCATAAATCAATGGCAGCATAATAAATGATTCCCCTTAGAAGGGGGTGAGGTCACTACAAATAGAACTAAGGGTCATATATATCTTTTTTAGTTTGAGGAAATACATAGAAATATCCAAGTGGGATATGCAAGTCAGGGGAGAGGTAGGTCCAAGCTCTTCCACTGCTATAACCACCTATTCCCAATCCTCCACTTCAATAAATGGGTGCAAAGGCAAAAATCGTGATGATGGTGTGTTTCTGATCACTACTTTCGGAATTTTGAATGACTGTAGTCTGATTCCATTAGATCCATTACATATTTCACCAATCTAGGTTGGTTCTTCTTGTATTATTATCGCTTTTTTGGAAACAAATGTGGAAGAACTGAATCCTAATACATTTTATGGTCCAGATACAAGTTATTCTGAAATGTATTTGTCATATGCGATGTGATCCCCCCAACTCAATCAATATTCACAACCATTTCAAATATTTGAATGAAAATGTTGAGGGTGATAAAGATCCTTAAGGTTGGAAGATAATCATTCCTAGGATAAAAAGGAAGCAGGTTGGTTCAAATATCTAAGAAGAAGTAGATCCGAGTGATAAATAAGCAGAATCTGAATATTCTTTAGACTGTGAGTCATGGAATTATCTAGTCAGTAAAGGGAGGTGAATAATGCAACGTAAGTATTATTCAAATTTATCGATTTCCTTGGCTACCAGATCTTCTGGTAAAACAAATCAATCTGTGGAAGTGGTAAGACCATTTATGTTGGCATGAGATGTGATTAAAGATCTAATGAATAAATAGAATTAGGTCCAAGAAAAATATTCTTATAATGATGTTGATGAGGATTAGTATGAGAAAATAAGATCAATATTAGATACAGGAATCTGAGATAATTGATGGTGTTTTAAAGGCTTCCAGAATGGGGAAAACTGTGATGGAATGTTTTTCCAGGCCTGAAGGTCCATGACTCATGGGGGAATCTTTATGTTATAGTAAAGAGTAGTGTAATCATGGCTTGATTGGAATGAATTGGTGCATGAGAATTCGCGTTGTGGTTACACGAAGGGTCCATTGAAAAGATTGAGTGAGGTGGTGAGCTGACCATTAAGAATGTTTTTATTTATGTGGATGATCTCCAAGGAGGTGTTGATAGTAGGTCACTGGGGGATTTAGTTTAGGGTCACCCATATAGTTTGAAACTAACATGATCAATGTGAATATGATATCACTTGGTATCCCGAAATAGAGATTGTGGGGAGATGTCTCTATGGTTTAAGAAAACATCAATGATAGATCTAGGTATCACTGTGCGATTTAATAGAGTTTTTCATTTATTATAAATACTATGGCTTGAAGTAGAATAATTCATGAGGGGGTAAAAATTATCTAGGTCAAAATTAATATCCCACACGTAGATTACTAAGATTCAGAACTCATTTGGGGGGTCAGTTCATAAGGGGTGGTCTGTCCTGGAGGTGGGGTTGTCCATGAAGGGGGTGGGGGTGTTCAGGGGGGAGGGGTGTTTCTATTCATGGTGTGTGTGTGGGGGGGGGGGGGGGGGGTCTGTCCAGGAAGGAGTTGGGGGGGGATATCGGGTGTGGGGGTGTCCAGGGGGAGGGGTGAAGGGGGAAGGGTGAAAAGGGGTGGGACAGGGGAGGTGTGCAGGGGGTGGGGGTGCCGGAGCAAGGTGGGGGAGCTGTGGGTTGGGGGAGGGGGAGTTCTACAGGGCAGGGGGAATAATTTTTAATTAATAGTAATGTACTATTTAATAGTATCAATTTGAAATATTGATTTATTTTCCCCTTTCTTGCAAGAAAAGTATTTGACCCATGGGGAATTTTGGTTCTTATATGTTGGGTGGTGACGTCTATAGTCATAGGAGACATGTATGTTTTTGTTTAGTTTTTATTTTATTTTATTTATTGCATTGGCCACTTAGGTCTTTTACTTGTTTCTGTGGACAAAAGGTAATTATATTCTCCAAAGAGAGGCAAATGTAGTTCAGAAGGATTGAGTCCATCGGCTTTGATCTGAGATAATATTATATGGTTAATTATTTTCCCACACCTCATGTATTTGGGTATTTTAGTGTTTTTGACTCCATATTATTTTATTAGTAGGGATTTGGATCATTTTGTGTTGGTTTGGGTGGATTTGGTTCTCCCAATTAAGGTAAGGGTTTAATGTCATTGGTTGGTTTCTCACTGGTTATGTAGCAACCTTAATGTGTTTTAATGTTCCTAATAACCTTTGTGTAGTGTGTTGATCGCATCTCAATAGTTTTGAGTATCCATGTTAAGGGATACTCTTTTGTGTGTGCATAGGTAAGAAATTATATGTATGTGGGTTCCCCCATTACTTGTATAGTCAAACATGGCAGTGATTATGCACATATGGGGCTATGTGTGCCCATGTAAATATATATATATATATATATTCATACACAGGTGAGTGGAGAATGGTATATGCATATAAGCATATCTGCAAGGATCCCCTTGCACATGCTCTTGGCCATGTGGGTGTGTGCATTGGGGCTAGTGGAGGGTTTGGTTCCAGCTTGAGGTTGGATCCCTCTTCTAGCCTCTTTAATTCAAGAATTCTTTAAATTGATAGTTTATTTCTTAATTATGATTAATTATATTAAATTTCATGTCTTGAATATGTTTTCTTTAATATAATTGTTTCATTTGACAAATAAAGTCATGTTTTTATAATAAACCCCCCCAACGGAGGTGTGCTGCCTACAAAAACTCACAGTGATAATTATGTTGATCTATTTGCTTAAATTATTTAATTTTATTCATGCGGATCAATGAGATTTAGAGTAAATGTTAAATATAGTTAAATTAATTGTGTGAAGAACCAATGCCATGATTTTTTTAATAAAACCCATCCCCCGGAGGTGTGGTATCTTATAAACCAAAGAGTAGTGATAGGTATTTGTATCATGTTTAGATTTTGTTTGAGTCTTCATATGCCTCTTGTTTGTGTCTGTTTTGTGGCTAATTAGTCTTTGTTTTCTTTTAATAATATTAATTGTCTTATCATACTCGTTTGACACAAATAACATTTCCCGAGTAGGCATATGCCTAGACCATGACACTTTGGTTTTTATGCTATGAATATTATTAATAAAATTTCCATGTTTAGGAAAAGTGAATGAATTTGAAAATGGTTTATGTAGGGTGTATGATTATTTTCAATCGTTTTGTTTCCCTTTAGATGTTGCGTCATTGTGCCACTCACTACAACCTTCTCTGGAAATCTCTTGTTATAGAATATTAAATAGTTGATATGTTCTATCATCTGCTGGCGGAGTGATGGTCAGAGGGTTTCCCCGCCTCCTCCCGCTCCCTTCGCTCCTGGCCAGAAGATGCTGCCCCGCAGATGTTGCTAGAACAGACCAACACGCTGCGATCATGTTGTGGTAATGCCGTTATTTGACCCTACTCTAGGATGAATCCCCACGGTGGTTCGTACTGATAGTATTCCATGAGTCTTGTGATCAATGTTGAAACTGAATAATCAAAATTTCTGCCAGTGGGGTGATGACCAAAACATTGCCCTTCCACCTCCTGCTCCCTTCACTCCTGGACAAAATATGCTACCTCACGGATGTCTCTAGACCGGGCCCACATGCCGCGGTCACCCTGTAGTCATGCTGTAGTCACATCGCGGTCACACCGCGGTCATGCCGCTGTCACTTCGCAGTCACGCCATGGTAAATACGTGATTTCACCATGCTCTAGGATGACACCTCATGATAGTTTGCAGAGATAGTATTCTATTAGTCTTGTGATCAATGTTGAAACTGACTAATGACAATTTCTGCCGGTAGGGCGATGGCCGGAATGTTACCCTGCCTCCTCCAACTCCCTTTGCTCCTTGATGAAAGATGCTGCCCTACGGATGTCACTGGACTGAGCCAACACACCGCCGTCATGCCACGATCACGTTTTGATTTGGACCTACTACAGGACTACACCCAATGGTAGATCGCAGTGATAGTATTACATGAGTCTTCTGATCAATGTTGAGACTGACTAATCACAATTTCTGCCAATGGGGAAACAACCGGAATGTTTCCATGCCTCCCCCCGCTCCCTTCGCTCCTGGCCGGAAGATGCTGCCCCTCGAATGTTGTCGGACCAGGCCAACACGTCATAGTCACGCCGCGGTAATTCCATGATTTGGCCCTCTTCTAAGACGACACCCCGCGAAGGTTCGTAGTGATAGTATTCCATGAGTCTTATGATCAATGTTGAGACTTACTAATCACAATTTTTGCGGTCGGGGCGATGACTGGAATGTTTCCCCTCCTCTCCCGCTCCCTTCACTTCTAACCGGAGGATGTTGCCCCGCAGATGTCATTGGATCGGGCCAACACACCGCTGTCACGCCATAGTCACGCTATGGTCATTCCGCGATCACACCGCGGTCACGCCGTGGTCATGTCGTCGTCTCTCCATCGTCACATCGTTGTCACCCCGAGGTCACACTGCGGCCACACAGTGATAATACCATAATTTGGCCCTGCTCTAGCCACATCCATCCCACACCATCCCTCATTCACCTTCATTTCATCCCACTTCCACCAGCATTCCAGCCTGCAAAAGCCCCCCCTCCCACCTTCGAATCATCCCACACCAACCCCCCAACACCTGCAACCAGCCCCCTTCCACCATCATTCCAGCCCCCATCCACCAACATTCGAGCCCGCTCCATCCCACAGTCACTTGCAATCCAGCCCGCACCGGCCACCACCCCAAGCCTCCTGCAAACCACTCATCCTAGCCCTCTCCCACCTGCAAAATAGCCCTAACCATAAGTTCCAGCCCTCACCAGCCCCTGGCCTCCTACATCCCAGCCCACACCAGCCCATGCCACATGGACAATAACCCCCAACCACATGAAATCCAGCGCACACCCACCCCTTCCACCTATTCGATCCCGCACCATCCCCCTACCATCCCCCTTCCGCCTGCCTTTCTGCCTGCCTTTCCACCTGCAACAGTAACTCCAGCCTGTACTAGCCACCACACCTTCCCCAGCCTCTTGAATTCTTGGATGCGTGAGAAAAGCTCAATGTAAATCACAAAAAGGAAAGGCAAAAGATAATCCCCTTGCCTGAGCCATCTTTTACTCGAAAAGTAGCCATGTAAAATCCCATTAATGTTCACTGAGAACATTGGGGTAGAGACACATCTTTTAACCCAATATGAGAACCTATAAATAAAGCCGAGAAGATCCAAATCATCCCATAAGAAGTCACACCTGTCCGAATCAAAAGCCTTCAATAAATCGATCCTGAAGGCACACCTAGGAACCCCAAAATCAAGATGGTATCCCCACAATAATTCATGGGTAATAGGATTCTTAGGATGAATTGGTTTTTGTACTAATGGTTGAGGATATTTTTACCTAGATTTTGATTTATGAGTCTCTAAAAGTTATTTTTGTAACCATCCTACAAGAGGGTTCACGTTTTAAGTGGTGGAAGTCTATTATTCGGACTAAGCCATACAAAGACTATTCTTCAAAAAGTTTCAAACCATTGTTCATTTAGCATTCTTTCATAATGAAGTGAATGTAATGATGGGTATAGAATTTTCTAGGAGGGTTGTGTAGGTGGGGTGTCCAAGGGCTGTCAGGGGGTGTCGGGGTGGGGGGGGGGTCTATAGGGCAGGGGGGAGGGAGCAGGTGGGGTGTCTAGGAGGGGCTGTCCAGGGGGTGTCTAAGGTCTGTCCGTGGGGGTGGTCTGTAGGGTAGGGTGTAGGTTGGGTTTCCAAGGGGTGTTTGTGGAGGGGGTTTGGGGGGTGGTGTCTATAGGGAACGGGGCATGGTGCAAGTGGGGTGTTTAGGGGGGCTCTCCAGGGGGGTCCAAGGGCTGTCCGGGGGACTGATTTGAAGATATAAACCCATGAACAATGGGACCTAACCTCATAGAAATAATTTTTCTAATGATTTTTTGAAAGATATTCCTAATAGAAATAGGTCCAAAATCCTTTAAATCTACATAATTTTCCTTATTTGGGATCAGAGCAATAAAATTGGAGTTGATTCCATAGGGCATTGAGGCAAGGATGAACAACTCTATCATAGAATTAAAGACCTCATCATGAACTATATCCTAGTAGAACATGAAGAATTAATTTTTGAACCCATCAGGACCAGACACACTCTCACGATTTAGAGAAAAAAGGGAACTCTTAACCTCTTTGTCATCAAGGGATATAACAAGGGAGATTGTTGGATTGGTGTAGCCCGATCCGGTTGGGCCGAATGCTTGTGGCCCGCAACTTTCATGGGTCGAGCTCCACGGTGAGCTCGTTGGGGGTTACAGGGGGCAATGTGCCCCTACTCTGGGGGTCTGGGGACCGAAGGCCCTCATTCCAAATTTTCAAAAACTATAGCAACTTTGACCATTGTAGCAATGCAAACTTTGGAGTCCACTTTACTGTCTGACATTTTAATTCCAGCCGGAAACCACTAAAGTATTGGATACATATATCAAAGGCTTCAAAATATTGAAAGAGACTCTAAAAATGTTTCCTCATCTCTCTATACAACTAAAGAAATCGTCTCCTCCATGAATAGCTTGATTAGATTTGTCATCACTTCCAACTGGTCAACCTGTTCCTTGAAAACCCATTGTAGAGAATCTGCCTCAATTAATCCTGATGAGATGAATGCACATCACCTATAACAACATGGGGATACTATTTTTATATAGACTAGATCGAATCATCATCAACTAAAGCTGAGGGATGCAGAGCACTAGATATAGATGCAACAATAGAAGGTTCCTAATAACTCAAAATTACATAGAAACCTAAAATAAGTCTTTCTCTGAAATATTTTAAATATACTATAGATACAAAATCTGAAGGCACTGAGGAAAAAACTCTCTCAGCACTAGGTTAAGAAACCTCTACAGGTTATGATTTGGTAGTTAAATCTAAGGTAAAGCCTGAATCTATCCTGCTTGGTCCATTTTCTTAACTAAGGATCCCTTTGGGCATGTCCAAGGGATGTGTAGGGGGGATACTGTCTAAGGGGGGTTGGGGCTGCTATCCAGGGGGTCCAGCATTGGGGGGAGTGCTATCTAGGGGGTCCAGTAGGGGGGTAAGGGGGTGCAAGGGGTGTGTGAAAGGGGTGGAAAGGATTTGTGGGGGGCTGCTATCCAGGGGGTTCAAGGGGGTCTAGAAGGGTTGAAGGGTGTGTCCAGCAGGGGTGGTGCAGGGGGGGTCTAGCAGGGGGGCTGTTGTCCAACAGGGGGGGCTATTATCCAGGGGGTCCATTAGGAGGTGCACTATTCTTTTTTATTGTGTTATATTATTTGTGAATATTATAAGATGTTTTGTTTTATAATAACTTCATAGTATGAGAACTACTATGTTCAACCTTGTGTTATTGGTACTTTTGAGCTGGTTGTAGACTTCTCTGATAGTTTTTCTTATAGGGAGACTCATGTAAGTGAGGTTATAAGTTTTTTTATTAGGATTTATTTAATTCTAATTATGTAATTAGATTTTGTGTATAATTTAATTTGAAGGGGACTAGCAAGGGGAAGGGGGAAACTAAAAGGGGGGAGAGGACTGGTAGGGGGTGCAACTAGGGGTAGGTAGGGGGTAGAAGTGGTGGCTGGTAGGGCGTGCGAGTGGGGGCTGGTAGGGGAATGGGGGAGGGGAAACAGGTAGGGTGGGGGTAGGGGGGAGGATAGGGGGGTTTGGGGGGTGTCCAGGTTCTGGGGGGGTTCTAGGGTCTATCCATGAGCATGGGGGAATGGAGGTCTGGGCTATCCAGGGGGATCTGTCTAGGGTCTCAGAGGGTGTCCAAGGTGTGGGGGTGTGGGGGGGGGGGGGGTCCAGAATCTGGTGGGGGGTTCTAGGGTCTGTCCAGGAGAATGGGGGTGGCTATCCAAGGGAGTGGAGGTCTGGGCTGTCTAGGGGGATCAGTCTAGGGTCTGTGGGTGTCCTGGGTCTAGGGGTGTCCGGGGTCTATCTGGGGGGTATCTAGGGTGGGTCTGGGGGGGTGTCCAGGGTCTGTCTGGGGGGAGTCCAGGGTCTGTCTGGGGCTGTCTAGGGTCATGGGGGAGGTGTCTAGGTTCTGTCTAGGGGGTGTGTAGGTTCTGGGGGAGGTGTTTATGTTCTATCTGGGGGGTGTCCAAGGTATGTCCAAGAGGGGGGATTTGTAGGGGTGTTGTCCAGGGGGAGGGGGTTGTCCAAGGGAGGGGGGTTTATGTAGGGTGGGGGTGTCCAATGTCTAGGAGGGAGGGGTATGCAGGATGTGTAGGCTACTATGTGGGGTTGTGTAGGGGGTGGGGACTATTTTTTATGGTTTTTCAGACCGGATAGAAACAGTTTCAAAATGTGGCTATAGGTCGAATGCCACAGTCTCTAACCGTGGAAATAAATTATGTCACACCTCTAGTATAGCAACGATTCTAAACCGTGGCTATAAGGATATTACCATAGTTTGAACCGTGGCTATATACCTATATCCACGATTTGAACCATGGATCTAGACCTGTAGCCACGGTTTGGGGACCAATAGCCACGTTTTCAAACTGTGGCTATTGCTTGAATTTATAGTACTGTTTCATGATGTGTATTTTTGATGAAAAAGATGGTTTTATATTAACTTTATGAATGATAATGATTATAATATGAATATAAATTTATATATATATATATTATGAATTTAATTTAATTAATTTAACATTAATTATTATTTTTAATTTATCAAGAAGGATAAACATTATGTTCTTTAAAAAAGTTTTAAGAAAAAACCGTTTTTTAAACCCAAAGACAAACTTAGACTACAATTTAATATGATGTTGACATAAATTAAATTATGTTGGATAAATATCGGTAAATAATAAATATTTTAGTTTAAATTAAATTAAAAATATAAAAATAAATTTTAATTACTTAATTTATTAAAAAATGAAAATTTTCAATGATTGGTATTTTTCAGTTTTTACTGAAAAATCAATATTTTCCAAAAACAATTATCAAAATATCATCCAATGTAAATATTGAAATGATAATTTCATACATGGATTTAATTTTATAATTTTAATTTATAAAATTTTCAAAAAAATAATTAGAGTATTTTATCATAGAAAATAATAAAAATCATTTATAAGGAAACCATATTTTTGAATAAAACAGTTTGTTTAATAAAATTTATTGATTATTAACTTAATATTTACAAATATTTATACAAAATTGGAAATAAATGTGAAAAGAATTTTTTAGAAGAGGTGTCAGATTAAAACAAATCTCAAAAACATTTAGAATCATCCTTTAATTACATCATCTATCCACTTAAATTTAATATAATATTTTTTGCTAACTACATCGAAAAAATCATTGAATCTTGACCAATCATGAAACTCTAATACAAATTAATATTGATAAATTCATGAACTATTTATTCTGAGTGAAAAAATTGGATAACATTGATACAAACATATTTAGAAGAGTCATAATTCTTGGATGTCCTAAAGTTATTTTCTCAAAAAGATCTAATTTATTTTTCTACAACTCATTTGAGAGGTGAACTGTCAAATTTCATAGTATGAATCTAATCCTTAAAAGTATACATAATAGAATTGGGTAATTAAAATATTTTAACTAAATCTATAGAATCATGAGTTGATGATATTGATGTTATAGAATGATGGACAATACTTCTAATTGATTCAAACTATATCTAAAAATATCTTTTTAAATATCCTAAATATTTTTTTCAAAAATATTCTCCTTAAATATGGCCAGCCAAACTGATTTGACATTTTTCTATGAAAATCTTCAAAATATCTTCTTGAAATGAAACTTTTTCAGAAAATACTCATTTGTGTTAGAAAAATTTATAATTCCCCTATATAAATATTTTAACTTCTAAAATCTTCAAATTATTATCTTATAGCCTCTAACTCACCATGAAAACATGAAATTTTAACTATTAGTTTGTTCATTTGAACAAAAAATCCTTCAATTTGATTGTTCAAAGAACAAGATGATTTGGGTTCATGAACATGAGATTGTTTTCCTCTATAAACCATGGATAATTATTGATGTACTATTTTAACTATATGAAGAAAATTTTTCATCAAGAACCTCTATGATCATAGTAGGTTCTAATGTTTCCTTGTCCTTAGAATCAATGATAATCAAAATTTATTGATTTTTTAATAACCATATAGTGTTATCCAAGACTGATTGAGTATGTTTATATAAAAGATGATTTTCATCGAATTTTTCCTCATCAAGATATTTTTTAGTCTGATTTAAATGTTTATTTAGAGCCTCATTCTCTTATTTGCTGACTGGTTGATTTTTTGTTGGGGAATCTTCACCAGCGTACATAACATAAAATTCTAGTTTTTGAATTGTAGTTTAATGACATGAATATTCAGCCTTATTTATAGGCCGTATGATAAGGTATTGGTCAATTGGTTCATACAAATACTAATGATGTTATTGAGGAACATCTCTCACAACCTATGGGTCAGATACACTGTATCTTATTTGGTATCTCATTGGTTTATCTTCCTTATCTATTCTTGATTTTACTCCCTATTCTCCTAAAATAGTGATTATAGTAGCTGATCCCAAAAATTCTTTTCTATCACGGAATAATATGACAAGATACGTGTCATTATTCAAAACCAATAGGTAACAACATCCCTTGTACATTAACCCAGAAGAAACATATCCTCATATGAGTTTCAACATTTAGAATTTTTCAAAGATGGCATTTGGGGTTTACCATTACTTCTCTAACTATGCCTTTTTAAGATATCAACATTGAAATTATCCAAAAATAAGGATAAAAAAGACATCATTACCACCACTTGGGAACATATTTTCATGTTTCTTAACATGTCCCATGAAACATTAAACACGAGATCACCCATCCTTAAAAACTATATATATATGTCTCAATAAATAATCATTTCATGTTCATGAGTTCATAATATTATAAATGACTGAATAAACATGAATAGTTCCTTCTAGTTAGTATCAATATTTTTAACAAACATTTTTATTATCTATGTGGAGTAAAAGAGGA
Organism: Viscum album; assembly: GCA_963277665.1. Classification (NCBI taxonomy): domain Eukaryota; kingdom Viridiplantae; phylum Streptophyta; class Magnoliopsida; order Santalales; family Viscaceae; genus Viscum; species Viscum album. The sequence continues at coordinate 1,083,278,125 of OY728139.1, read as the reverse complement.
ATGACATAATATCCTCTGATTTCGGTTCTTGATTTCCTATTGACAGTATATCAAAATGAAAAACCCCTTCATCGAGACACCTAAAAACATTTTCTATTTCCACTAATGATATTGGAAAATCTCTATGATATAACTTATATACGATGAAATCCTATGTATAACCAAAACTATACAAATAATTTCTGATGAACCCATATACTTTAATATCAAAAATAAACTCAGTGATTCCTTCAAAAAATTGTTCTTATTCTTTGAAATTCTAGTACATTCCTATAACGAATATTTGTATGATTGATTAAAAATAAGTCTATAACCGTTCTGTGAATAATGATTGTATAAGAAATTGATTTCTTTATTCCTCATTCTTCACATCATCTATTCATCAATTTTTTTTTAGATTTTTAGAGTTAGAGGTTTTCGATTCTAGTGTTTCAAAAGGGAAATAAGACCTATGGAAATCGAAAGGCCTCAAAATATTAGGGTATGTAAGAGAAAAAAAAGAAGGGTTTTCAGAAGGTTTTTGTGACATGGTCAATTTTCTTGAGCTTTTTACATAATGCTATCATTAATTCTTTATTTTTAAAATTTTATTTTTCTTATAATAATGATTTAAATTAATGTCTTATTTAAAAAATATGAAAATGACTAATAATTGAATAAAATATAATGATTAATAGATAAATTGTTGAAATAAATTAATAATTATTTATTTAAAATTTAATTTTCATAACCCCCCCTTAATGAAATAAAAACCCATAATGGGAAGTGGATTAGAATAAATATTAGCAGGTTGATATTCAGAATTTACAAATTCTAAAAATATATTCTTTTTAAGAAAATTATCTCTTATAAAATTATTTTTTATATAAATATTATTGGTGTTTGGAATGACTTGTAGTATTTTTTGAAATATTAATTTCACCTGTAATATCACATAGTATAGGTATATTATTAGTACTCACTCCAAATTTCATTAATGATTATTTCATGGACAACACTTGTGAACAACGAAAAATAAAAGATATATATTCTATATGAATTGTTGATAGAGAAACCAAATATTTTTCGTTACTTTACCATGCCCCATTATATTTTTCTTAAAAGATAAAAGTATCAGGTTTTATTTTTATATCTAATCTACATCATCTACCATCATCATCAGAATATGAAATAAAATTAAAATCTATGGTTTTGGGTTATATAGATATTGAGAAGTAGTTGCTTTTAAATATATAAACACTCATTTAACAAAAGAAATATTGGATTCATTTGGGTTGGACTAAAATTTTGTGCTTAAAACATACATAAAATATTTGTCATGGTCTTCATGAAGTAAGATTTAATATAATAAAAATCATACCTATGTATAAATTTTTTTCAATTGGTTTTAAATTTTCATTCAAATCATTTTTTACATTATTACTTAGGAAAGTTGTATATGTATTAATATTTTCAAGTATAAACGTTTTCTATAAATCAATAATGTACTTTTTTTAATTAAAATGTTTTCGTAATATTTTTGATAAATTTTAAATCCTAAATTGAAATTCAATTCTCACTACTGAAAATTCAGGATATATACATGGTTTAAAATTGTGGCTATAGGTCCTCAAAATGTGGTTATAGGTAATATCCATGGCTTGAGAAACCATGGCTATGTTTGGCATGGCTATAGTCTAAGACATATAGCCATGATGTGGAACTGTATCTATAGGTCTAGAGCCACGGTTCCAAATGTGGTTGTAGGTATACAGCCACGGATCCAACCATGGAAATATCTCTGTCGCCATGTTTTAGAACTGTGGCTATACTATAGTAGGGACACAATTCATGGACACGAATAGAAACCGTGGCATTGGACATATAGTAACGGGTTTTAACTGTGGTAATAGACCTATATCCATAGTTAGAAATGTGGCTATAGGGTCTGAAAACCCATAAAAATAATCCTGCACCCCCCAACATAGCCCCCCTTGCAGTATCCCACCCCCTGCAGACCCCCACCCCCTCCGGGACACTGGACACCCCCACCTTCCATAACCCCCCCCCCCCCACCCCTGGACAGCCCCCCCACCCCCCAGACAAACCCTAGACACCTCCCCCCCAGTCCCTGGACACCCCCCTCCACCCAGGCAAACCCTGGACACCCCACGGACAGACCCTGGACCCCCCACCCCAAACAGATCCTGGACTCCCCCCCAGATAGACCCTGGACCCCCCCCCCCCAGACAGGCCTAGTAAACCCCCTAGATAGACCCAGGACACCCCCCAGCATTGGACACCCCCCAGACCCTGGATAGATCCCCCTAGACAACCAATACCTCCAATCCCCTAGAAAGACACCCCCACCCTCTTGTACACACCCTATAACCCCCCCCAGACCCTGGATATATCCCCTGGACAGTCTAGGCCTCTACACCCCCACCCTCATGAATAGACCCTCGACCCCCCGGAAGCTGGACACACCCCAGACCCCCCCCCCCCCAATTCTTTCCCCCACCCTACCCATCCCCCCTACCCCTACAAGCCCCCACATGAACCCACCCCCTACGAGCCCCCACTTGAACCCCCTACTATCCCCTTTTACCTCCTGCCCGTCCCCTCCCCCTACTAGTTTCCCCCCTTTCCCCCTTTCCAGTCCACTCTTAATTAAATTTTACAAGAATTCTACTTACATAATAATAATTAAAGAAATCCAAATATAATAAAACACTTAACTGCACTTACATGAGTCTCCCTATAAGAAAAACTATCAAAGAAGTCTGGAACCATCTCACAAGTACCTAAAAAACAAGGTAAATATAGTAGTTCTCATCCACAAAAATTATGGTAAAACAATAGATCTTAGAATATTCAGAAAGAATATAACTCAACAAACAAGAATAGTGCAGCCCCCTGTTGGACCCCCCTAGATAGCAACACCCCCTGCTAGATAGCATCCCCCCTACTGGACTCTTGTGTATAGCATCCCCCCGGATAGACCCCCCTGCACCACTGCTACTAGACACCCCTCCCTTGCACCCCCCTTAGACACCCCCCTCGCATCCCCCTAGAATGACCCCCCCCCCCCCCACACACACACACACATCCCTTTTACCCCTTTAACACACCCCCTTGCACCAACCTTTCCCCCCTACTGGACCTCCTGAACAACATCCCCCCCCCACCTTCTGCTGGAAAATAGCCCTAGCCCCCCTAGACAGCAGCCCCCTACACATCCCTTGCACATAACCTAAGGGATATTTAGTTATGTTGTTTGACCAAGCAGGTGATCTTCAAGATTTTCCCATAGATGTACCTACCAAATCATAACATGTAGAGGCTTCTTTACCTATTTTTGAGAGAGTTTCTTTCCCAATGCCTTCATATTTTTTATCCATTGTATATTTATAATATTTCAGTGAAATTCTTATTTTAGATTTTAGTGGAATTTTGAGTTATCAAGAACCTCTTATTTTTGTATCTACATCTACTGATCATACTCCCTCATCTTTAGTTGTTGTTTAGTTGATCTAGTCTATAGTCAAATAGTATCTCTATGTTGTTATAGGTGATGTGAATTCATATCTTCATGATTAATTGAGGAAGATTTCGTAGAATGGGTTTTCATGGAATAGGTTGACATGTTTAAAGTGATAACAGCTCTACTCAAGCTATTCAAGGAGGAGAAGATTTCTTTAGTAGTATGGAGAGATGATGAAATACTATTATAGTCTATTTCAGTCTTATGAATCCTTTCTTATATGTATCCAATACTCTAGTGGCTGCCGTCAGGAAGTCAAAAGTCCAAAAGTAAAGTGGACTCCAATGTCTGCACTTCTATTGTGGTGAAAGTTTCTACAGTTTTCTAAATTTTGGAACGGGCCCCTTCGGCCCCCGGACCCCCAATGTAGGGGCGCATTTCCCCTGCAATCCCTAACAAGATCACCACGGAGCTCAACCCATGATTGTTGTGGGCCACAAGCATTAGGCCCAAGCCGATCAGTATACATCAATCCAAAAATCTACCTTGTTGCATCCCTTGATGAGAAGGATGTTAAGAGTTCCTTTTTTCTCTAAATCATGAGAGTGTGGATAGTCCTGATCGGTTCAAAAATTAATTATTTATGTTCTACTGGGACATAGTTCGTGGTGAGAACCTTAACGCTGTGAGGGAGTTCTTTAACCATACCTCACTGCCCTATGGAATCAACTACAATTTTATTTCTCTGATCCCAAAGAAGGAAAATGTTGTGGATGTAAAAGATTTCAGACTTATTGCTATTGGGAATACCATTCCAAAAATCATTAGAAAAATTATTTCAATGAGGTTAGGTACTGTTACTATTGGGTTTATCTATTTAAATAAGCCCACAGACATCCCTTTGACATCGCCTAAGTAGCCACCCCTAGACACCCCACCGGTACCCTGCCCTGCCCTATAGACCCCCCCCCCCAAACACCCCCCTTGATAGCCCATAGACACCCCCAAGACAGCCCCTCCTAGATACTCCACCTACACCCTCCCCCTTTCCATGCAGACCCCCCAGCACCCCCACCCCTCGGACTTCCCTCGCACTCCCTACCTACACCCTTCCCTATAGCCCCCCCGGATAGCCCTCTAACAGCCCTTAAACACCCCACCTAGACAACCCCTCCTAGAAAATTATATAACCTTCAGTACCTTCACATCATTATGAAAGAATGATAATTGACCAATGCCTTTAAACTTTTCCACGGATAGACTCTTTCTGGCTTAGTCTGAATAATAGACTTCCACCACTTATAACTCGGACCATATAGTTGGATGGTTACAAAATTAACTTTAAGAGACTCATAAATCTAAAGCTGGGAATAAATATACGCAACCTTCAATACCAATACCAATTCATCGTAATAATCATTTTACCTAGTAATTATTTTTTTGGCTACCATCTTGATTCTGGGGTTCCTAGGAATGCCTTCAAAATTGATTTATTCAAGGATTTTGATTCGGTCAGGTGTGAATTCTTATGGGATGATTTGGATCTACTAGGATTTCCGGCTAGGTTATCATCTTAGATTAAACGATGTGTCTTTACCCCAATGTTCTCGGTGAATATTAATGGTAGTTTACATGGCTACTTTTTGGGGAAAATAGGTCTCACGCAATGGGATCTTCTTTGGCATTTTCTTTTTTGATTTTCATGGAGTTTTTCTCGCGCATCCTGGAATAAAGGAGGATGGGGGATGGTGTGGTGGCTGGTGCGGGCTGGAGTGGCTGGTGTGGGCAGGAAGGGAGGCAAGTCGGGGGATGGCAGGGGGCTAGTGCAGGCTGGAATAGGTGGCAGGGGTCTGGTGTGGGATGGATTGCAGGTGGCTGGCAGCTCTTGGGCATGTGGTTGGGGCTGGTGCGGGCTAGGATGTAGGAGGGTGGGGACTGGTGAGGGCTGGAACTGGGGGTTGGGGTTGTTTTGCAGGTGCAAGTGGGCTGGCATGAGTGTTTTTTGGGAGGATGGGGGTCGTGGCTACTGTGGTGGCTGGTGCGAGCAAGATTGCAGCGGGCTGGGGGATGGTGCGGGCTCAAATGCAGGTGGAAGGGAGCTAGAATGCTGATTGAAGGGGGCTAGTTGAAGGTGCTGGGGGATGGTGCAGGCTGATTCGAATCTTGTACAGGGGGGGATGCTGCGGGCTTGAATGCTGGTAGCAGCGGGATGAAATGAAGGTGGAAGGGGGATGTTGTGATCTAGATGTGGCTGGAGCAGGGCCAAATCATGTAATTACCACGGTGTGACTGTGGCGTGACTACGGTGTGACCGTGGTGTGACCGCGGCATGTTGGCCTTGTACAATGACATCCCCGGGGCAGAATATTCCGGCTAGGAGCGAAGGGAGTGGGAGGAGGTGGTGAATCATTCTGGTCATCGCTGCATCGGCAGCAATTGTGATTAGTCAGTCTCAATAGTGATCAGAAGACTCATTGAATACTATCACCGTGAACCGCTGTGGGGTGTCGTCCTCAAGCAAAGCCAAATCACGGAATTACTACGGTGTGACCGCAGTGTTCTGGCCTAGTCCAGCGACATCTTTAGGGCAACATGTTTTGTCCAGGAGTGAAGGGAGTGGGAGGAGGTGGGGAAACATTTTGGTTGTTGCCCCACCAATAGAAATTGTGATTAGTCTGTCTCAATATTGATCAAAAGACTCATGGAATACTATCACTGTGAATTTCCATGGGGTGTCGTCTTGGAACAGGGAAAAATCAAGGTGTGGCCATGGCGTAACCGCGTCGTGTTGGCCTGATCCATCGACATATGCGGGGAAGCATCTTCCAGACATGAGCGAAGGAAGCGGGAGGAGGTGGGGAAACATTCTGGTCATCTCCCCGCTAGTAGAATTTGTTATTAGTCAGTCTCTAGATTGATCATAAGAAACATAAAATACTATCCCTGCGAACAGCCGTAGGGTGTCAATCTGGATTAGGGCCAAATCACGGCATTACCGCGATGTGACCATGGCGTGACCATGACATGTTGGACCAGTCCAGTGACATCTATGGGGTATAACCTTTCAGCCAGTAGTGAAGGGAGTAGGAGGAGGTGAGGAAACATTCCGGCCGGTGTGCTGCCGACATAAATTGTGATTAGTCAGTCTAAACATTGATCACAAGACTCATGGAATACTGTCACGGAGAACCACCGTGTGGTGTCGTCATGGAGCACAGCCAAATCATGACATTACCGTGGCATGGCCACGGTGTGACCACATGGTGTTGGCCCAAGTCCCGTGACATCCGCAGGGCAGAATCTTCTAGCCAGGAGCTAAGGGAGCAGGAGTAGGCATGGAAACAATCCAATAGTTTTCCCGCCGGAAGATGATCGAAAAGATCAACTATTTAATATGCTATAACAAGGGATCTCTAGAGAAGGATGTAGCAGGTGGCACAATGACGCAATGTCAAAAGGGAAAGAAAACGCAGGAAAAGTATCAAACACCCTACAAAAACCATTTAAAAATTCATTCACTTTTCCTAACACATGGATATTCTATCTATAATATTCAAAGTGTGAAATGGAATGTGTCATCGTCAAGGTATATGCCTACTCGGGCAATGTCATTTGAGTTTAACGAGTATGATAAGACAATTTATATTATTCAAGGAAAACAAAAACTAACTAGCCACAAAACAAACACCAATAATAGGGCATATGAAAGACTCAAACCAAATATAAACATGATACAAATAAATATCACTGCTCTTTGGTTTAGAAGACAGTGCACCTCCGTTGGAGGGGTTTTATTATAAAATCATGGAATTTATTTTCATCACAATTCACTGAATTATATTTAATATTTATTCTAAAAATCATTCTGCACAAATAAAATGCAATCATTTGAGAACTAGATCAACATAACTTTCACTGTTAGTTTTCGCAGATAGCGCACCTCCATTGGAGGTGTTTTATTATAAAAACATGACTTTATTTATCAAATGAACCAATTTTATTTTAGAACACATATTCAAGATATGAAATTCAAAATAATTAAGTATAGATTAAGAAAGAAGCTAAATTCAATTTAAATCATTATTGAATTAAAGAGGCTAGATGAGGGATCCTACCTCAAGGTGGAACCAAATTGTCCACATTGGCTCCTGGATTTTTCTAACTAAATGTTGTTGCTCCCTCACTGGGTATACACACCTTCACACACAGGCAACGACACTTATCCCCTATGCACACACTTGCATGGCCATGAGAATAAGCAAGGGGATCCTTGCACATATGATTATATGCATATAACAGTCTCCACTAACCTGCGTATGCATTTATTTAAATATATGGGAACACATAGCCCCATACATGCATAATCCCTTCCATGGTTGACTATACACATAATGGGGGAACCCACATACATATACATTCTTACCTATGTACACATAGGCGAGTCTCCCATAACTTGGCTACTCGAAACCAACGAGCAGGGATCAACGCACTACACAAATGATATTAGGAACATTAAAACACATAAAATATGCTACATACTAGTGAGAAACTAACCAACGGCTTTAAAGCCTTACATTTATTGGGAGAACCAAATCCACCCGAACCAACACGAAATGATCCAATGCCCTACTGAAAACATAATATGGAGTCAAAAACACTAAAATCCCCAAATACATGAGGTGTGAGACAAGTAGTGACCATATAATATTACCTAGGATCACATCTGGCAGATTGAATCAATCTGAACCCCATTTTCCCCCTTCACAGAATATAATTACCCTTTATCCACAGAAAGAAGTAAAAGACCTAAGTGGCCAATGTGATAATGAAAATAAAATAAAAACTAAACTAAAACATACTTGTCTCACGTGACTATACATGTCACCGCCAAACATATAAGAACCACAATGCCCCATGGGTCAAATCATGATCCTGCAAGAAAATGGTAAATAGATCCATGTTTCAAAATGATACTATCAAATAGTACATTCCTATTAATTAACAATTATTCTCCCCCTTCCCAGAAGACCTCCCCCTCCCCCCCCCAAAAAAGCTCCCCCACCTTGATTCAACACCCCCACCACCTGCACACCTCCCCTTCCCCACCCCCTACACCCTTCCCACTGCACCCCTCCCCCAAACACCCCCAACTCCTTCCTGGACAGACCCCCCCCCCCACAATTCTTGGACTTCCACCCAAACTCCTTCCTAGACAGACCCCCCCCCCCCCCGTCACACAAACACACACCATGCACAGCACCCCTCCCCTTGGACACCCCCACCCCCTTCCTAGATAGCAACCCCCTAGACAGAACCCCCCCCCCCCCTCGGGGACAGACCCCCCCAATGGAGTTTTGACTTTTAGTAACGTAGATGTGGGATATGAATTTTGACCTAGATATTTTTTATCCCCTCCTACATTCTGCTACATCAAAGAATAGTATTTCTAATAAATTAGATACTCTGGACAATCCCACAAGGATACCTAGATCTATCATTGATGTTCTCTTACACCAGAGAGACATCTCCACACAAACTCTCCTTCTGGATACCAAGCGCAATCAAATTCACATTGAACATGCGAGAGGCCAAATTTTTGGTTTAACCTAAACTAAATCCCCCAGTGACCTACTATCTCCACCTCCTTGGAGATCATCCACATAAATAGAAACATTCTCAATGGTCATCTCACCACCTCACACTATCATTTCAATGAACCCTGAATGTAACCACAATGTGAATTCTCATGCACCAATTCATTCTCATCAAGCTATAAGTACACTAATATTTACTATAACATAGTGATTCTTCCATGATTCAAGGACCTCTAGGCCTGGACAAACATTTTCCCCATTCTTGCAGCCTTCAAAACACCATCAACTATCTCAGATTCTTGTATCTAATATTGATCTTTTTTCTATCATATTTAACTTCCTCAACATCATTATAAGAAGATTTTTCTTTCTTCTAATTCTATTTAATATTTAGATCTGCAATCACTTCTATGCCAACATAAATGGCCTTACCTCTTCCACAGATTGATTTGTTTTACCAGAAGATCTGGTAGCTAAGGGAATCAATAAATTTGAATAATACTTATGATTAATTATTCTTTTTCTTTTGTTGACTAGATAATTCCATGAATCAAAACTATATTTCTTCCAATTCCTCAAGCCAAACCCAAATGGAAATATCTCATGATGATCCTACTCATAGTCTAATGCAAATTTGGAATATTCTTATTTATCACTCGGATCTGGTTCTGCTTAGATATATGAACCAACCTATTTCATTTTGCACCTAGTAGTGAATATATTCCACCCTTAAGGACCTTTATCAAACTCAAAATTTTCATTCAAACCTTTTAAATGGTTGGGAATATGAATTGATTTGGGGGGACTCACATTTAAGAAGACAACAACAGTTCAGAATCACTTTTATCTAGACCATAAAATGTCTGAGGATTCAGTTATACCACATTTTTTTTCCAAAACAAAGCTATAATAATACTAGAAACATCAACCTAGAATGTTGAAATATGAACTGGATCTAATGGAATTGGACTACAGTAATTCAAAATTCCAAAAGTAGTGATCAAAACAACACCATTTTCAAGCTCCTTCCCTTTGCACCAATTTATAGAAGTCGTGGATTGGGAATATATGGATATAGCAATGGAAGAGCTTGGATTTTCCCCTCCCATGACTTGCATATCCTACTTGGATATTTCCAAGTCTTTCCTAAAACTAACAAAGATAAATCTAACCCTTAGTTCTAGTTTCAGTGATCTCACCCCCTTCCGGTGAGAATCATTTATTATGGTACCTTTGATTTATGAGTTACCTATTAAGAGACCTACATGATGTTAAAATTTTTCCCCATGCTGGAAATTGGATAGTTCATGACCCATGTGTCTACATGATGAACAGAAGTCATCCCCAGATTCATAGTAGATCGACTGCTTCAAAAAAATCTCCCCTTCATTATTAATGTTGATAAAATATATTTTTACCTTTGATACATCTCCCATAACACATGTTTTAGGGGAGTCAAGGTGGAATAAAGTTATGGTTTGATTATTATTATAGAAGAAGTGGCCCAACATATTACCAACCAATTTAAGAATCACCAAATTATGAAATGGGGGTTGCAGGATTGGGACAGAGATACAAATCACCATGGAGGGAAGATCCTATTTTATGTGGAACATGAAACCCCAATAGAAAATAAAGACGATTAAGCTAGTGAAAGCATGTTCAGTATTCAATCAGGAAGAGATAAGGGCATGTTCAGTTGAAAAAAGAATCCAAAATTTCCACAGATCCATAACTCCTATAATCACCCATTCACGAAAACCACATGAATCAAAAATAAACCTATCAATGGTTTACATCGAGGGGAGACTGTTGCCGAAGTGAGCCGCTAATGTGAGATTCAATAGAAAAGAAGAATTTAAAAAATCAAGGGGGAAAATATAATATTAATAATTTCATCATCTCATGAAAAACTTTTAGGGATAATTTCAATTTTTGGAAGCTAGGAAAAATGTTAGGGTTGATGAAGGGGATAATGGTCAGAACTATGATTCCAGAGAAGCTGAGATAAATCCACACCCCCCCTAGTAGAGGGGGGACCAGACGGGCATCCATGCGGCCTAAAACATTATCGAAGGAATCCACATAATCATTATGGGTCTATTATTAAATGTTGACACATGTAAGAGTTCAGTCAAAAAAATTTCATCAAAAAATCATATTAGTTCTTGCTCTCTAATATGCTAGACATCTCAACTATTCTAAGTCAAATCAGAAAACAACCCATCAACTAGCATCTTCTCAAACCCCGAGTGTATACTTGTACCCTATCCATCCAAGATCATACCATTTAGGATCATAATCATCTACCTCATCGGGATTCATACCCAAAAATAGTCAGGCCAAGTATCCTAACAATCCTTCCCTTTGAAATCCAAACCTCAATACTGAAACGCCTAAAGTGCATTTCATCATGGAAGCCAAAAGAATTTCCATTCCTATACCATATACTCGATATTACCTATAATGCACCAGTATCATAATTTGAATCATCTACCCATGATTTTGTCTCTAAAGGAACTAATAATCCCTAGAAAACGCCTCTATTAGGTTACTATCATATACCATATCTCATCTCAAGCATTGTACCTGAATAGCCAATATCTTGAGTCTTATCTCAAGGGAATTAGGCCCTCCCACCTACCTCAATAACCATATCTCACATAGGTCAAATATCATAGGGAAAAATATATTTTTTCCCATTTGAAATATCTTGATTCAACTAATGTGCTAACACACACTCCAAATTTCTCAAATATATGCATATTAGGAATTACATGAAATACACCATCCTTCTAAAGTACTAATCCTAAACTAAGGTTCTAATATTATACCCAATCCTCACTTCATCCAAATTTTCGATATCATCCTAGATATCTCAATCAATCTTGAAACTATAAGATTCTTCCCAACCTAATACTATGATTAGTGAATAATTCTTCGGTACCCAAGAATCATGGCCACCCAAAAGCATTTGAGTACAACTAAGTAATTAAACTCCAATGGGGTACTATGCATAACCAGAAAATATAGTGTATGGGTAGATGATATGGTCAGTTGAATAAATACATAAATTTTGGAATAATGAATATATACCCATCATTGATCATTCGGATATAACGTGACACTCAATATTGGTTATACCTACTTTAGTTAGTGTCAGAGTTTTTTTAGCATTTTACGTGATCATTTCCACTAGTATGGAGCCCAATAGAAATGTATTATAAAGAGAAATCATTGATTCCTTGGAGGTAATTCAAGTAAAACTAAGTGTATCAAGCACGTTCCTAATTCCAAGGAGTGTGGTCATGGAAATATTATAGTATCAAGAATATAAGATATTCCTAGAGGGACAGGCCTTGGAAATCCAGTAGTATCATCAATAGAATTGATTCCTTGGGAGTGACATTAGGTAATCATATTGACCCAAAGATGGAATCCCAATATCCTTGGAATTACATATAAACCAAAATATTTAATATAAGGAGATTTACTATGGCATTCATATTGTATCAAGATCAATATCCAGGGGCTAGGAGCACATCCCGGGCATCCTCTTTTGACCAAACAGCTGAATCCTAGTTAACCTCTTGGGTATTACACTTAAAGCCCTGACGGTAGTGTGTCCCTCCCATAATATCTCATATAACACATTATATACAGGTTGTCATTCCTCTCAAACTGATCTAAAAAAACAAGGGTTTACCTCTCACACAATTGATTTGGATTAAAAAAGTGACACCCACAATCATCTATAATTCTTCTTGCATGCACCCTCACAAGGTTCAAAATTACTGAGCCACCCTCATGGGTTCCCTAGGTTACATTATAGCACAACCACCCTATGTGGATTCTTTTATCAAATTCAAATCTATAATGTCAACACCCATAGTAAATCATGTCCCTAAAAATAGTCATAAACATATCACAACCTCACTATACTCATAAGAAAATCCATACTTTCATATGTATAAAGAGATGGAAACCTTCCCATATCACTTTCCAAGTCACACTATGTCGGTCTGCTCACCAAACCTATCATCAATTTAGATAAATAATACACACCGAGGTATCTACACCTCATTATGGGAGGAACACCTTCACACACTAATCTCTACTAGCAAGAAGGTGTTAAGTCATATTCAGGATCGTTCATGGAATACTTGGTATAATAACGACATCTCATCGCATCCCTCCACCTAAAATTCACCAAGGAACCTACACTAAGGTCCAGTACACTTATATTACTCAATTTATTTTATATACACCCCATATGGGGTTCCTGTTTTTGAAGGCATACAAATATACTTATACTCATAGACATATAAGGTCGAGATATATAGCAAGTGCACATTGGTCCATCATGGACCTTGGAAATTTCCATATTTAATTCAAATGAATTCTATTATATTTAAACTAATTAATTAATTTAAAAAGGTTAATTTCTTGAGGTGGTGAAACTGCACACTTCACATTTCACATAAATCTTGTATGAAGAAAAGTGTTATTCCCAAGAAACCAGTGACCTTAATTGAAGTTATTTCCATTAATGAAGATTGACCACCTTCTAAGATTGTATAAGATCCAGCATCAACTGAGTCTCCTAACGGAGCCCGAAAATTACAAATAATCAATTATAAAATTTTATAATTAATTATCTTATGCAATTAAATTAATTATATTGATTATAATTAATTTAATATTTTTAAACAAAAAGACGTAAATGCTTAACAAATCACTAGGCTTCCTCAATGCACCCAAACGATGAACAAACACACAAGGAGGTTCCATGGAATACACCTGATACTATCATGGGAAAATACAAAAAAAAATGGTAGCTATTTAATGGTAGATTTCAGTAAATTTAGCTGAAAAAAAAATAAAATCATCATGTGACTTACCATTGATGAAACATCATGAAATATCATACACGCATTATCTCAAGACATCTTCTATATACATCAGCCAAAATACCCATTATGTGGGACAATTTCCACCATCTATTGGTGTAAATTTCAAATAAACGTCAACATAAATATTCTAAAATGATATAAAATGTATGGAAACCAAACCAAAATTAAAGGGATAAAATAACTCACTTGAAAAGAAAATTCGGTTACATTCATGGAATGAACAGGGGTTTCATGGAACGATTTCCCTTTCACATGAGTAGCTGTTGTAAAGGAGTAACCACAAAATTCTTCACAAGAATTTTAGGTGATGGCCCACATGGATCTCACTCATGGAAGGTCTGGGTAAGGCTGATTCCCCGATTAAAGGAGTAACACGCGACGAAGGTGGTGGAGGAGGAGAGGGACGCATGATGAAGGAGATGGGATGGATCACGTAAGGGAGGGGTGAACTGAGTGGAGAATATGGCAAGGATTGGCTTTGGGGGAATTGACCAATTGGTGATGAGGAAGAATGGTTTCACCGGAGGGAGATGAGTCTTGATGAGGGAGGAGATGCTGGAGGGAGATGAGTCGTGATGAAGTTAAAACCAATTGAGGAGTTGTTTCCACGTGAATCATTTAGCCATAGGATTATCTATTCTAAAGACACTTTTTTCAAATAATCATGGATATATTTTAATCTATAGCCACGAAAAAATTAAAATATGGCTATTGGTCCATGGATATAGATCATTTTTCTAGTAGTGTCTCTCAACTTACTCATTTCAAATTCTATTATCTTAAGTTGTGAAAAATCATTACAAATCAGTTTATTTTTTTATCTAAAAATAACACCATAAATAAATATTTTCTCTAATAATATATTATAGAATACTATTATCTTAAAAATAGCATGATCTATTAATAATACAAAAAATACAATTTCAAAAAAAGAGCATAATCATTTATATGAAGCTCTATGTTCTTGTTTAAGGCCATAATGGGATTTAGTAAGTTTAAAAATGAATTCTAGAAGAGGAGGGATTTCAAGACTTAGTGGTTTTTAAATATAAACATCCCCCATTGAATATCCATTTATAAAGGATGATTTCACATCCATCAGATATAATTTAATATTTATATGAGGTGCATAAGATAGAATTATTATAATTACATCTAAATATCGCAACATGACCAATGGTTTCATCATATATATCCCTTATTCATGATTGGGTCTTTTTTCTACCATTCTCATATTATTTCTTATAATAATATTTTTACCATTTCTTTATTTTAGAAAACCCATTTTGTTCTTATTAATGGATAATTAGTTGATCCATCAAATAATTCTTCAACATTATTTATACTAAATTAATTATTCTCTTACTACATATCCATTATCCAATTTTCATCATTGTTTTCTTCTTATATTGTCTATGGTTTTAATCTTGATATAAAGAATGAAAATTCATCTTTTTTTAAATATTTAATCTAGTTAATACTTCAATATCAATATTTTTTATAACCTTTTATAAAGGATGATCATTTAAGGTTCTATACTTTCTAGGTAAGAAAAATTTTGGGATCTTAAGCATCAGGTTCTTTAAGACAATACTAAAGTTAATATATTTTATCTTTAAAAATATATTTATGTGATTCAAGATTCATATTGTCAAAAGAATTAATAATTTCATCCATTTTATCTTTAATTTTATCAAAAGTGACACCTTCATCATAATTCACATAAAATAATTTATAAAAATTACTTGAATTTTTATTACACACTCTATAGGATTTATACGTAGAAAAATATCCTATAAATATTCCTTCCTCACCCTTTAGATCAAAAAAAATTAATGTACTATAGTTAATGATTTTTATTATTATTTAGTATAAATAGTTTATTTTAAATAATGGGTCTTTTTAAAAATATATTAATGATAGAGCATGCTCTGTCTACATATTCTGTAAAAAATATTAATGAAGAAGTTTTTTTAGTCAGTATAGTTCATTCTATTTCATGAATAGTTCTATTTTTTCAAAAATTCCATTCTTTTTAGGTGTTCTAAGTGTAGATAATGTGTTTAAAGCCTAAATATGTGGAAAAAAAATTTAAAATAATGATTCTATAATTCTCCACCATGATAAAATTTTAATGAAATTATTTTAAAATATTATTCATTTTGAACATGTTTACACAAAATTTCAATTAAATTGAATAATTCACATTTATTTTTTAGAAAATAAACTTATGTAAATCATGAGAAATTATAATCTAATACATAAACATTTTCCACCTCCAATCATGATACCATTGACTGTAGAAACAAATATATGTGGATGTGTTCTATAGGTTTAGATATAGAAACATTATTAATTTATTTTAAAGTTGATTTGTGTTATTTTCCAATTTCACATGCATTATATAATCAATCATTATCAAATTTAAGACTTGGAAAACAAAAAACAAGGTGTTTATTAGACAATTTATATAAGGTAAGTATATTTAAATTTTTATGTAATCTATACATGATTAATGACTAATTTATCATGATATCTAAAACATCACTTTTTTAAATCAGTAATTAAATTCCAAGGTATAAACATTTAAAGTTCTAGATTCTCAAAATTTATGTATTTTACCATTTAAAACAGATCAATATTTTTAAGATAAATCAATATAAAAATAATCCTCATAAAGTTGTTAAATAATTATCTTGATATGATTTAATCCTTTAACATACAACACCTTTTTGACAAATATTGACTATAGATATCCAACAGATCCAACTCCAACTATCATTACTTTAGAATTATCTTGGAAGGTGAATAGTCCTCCAACCATTTTTTCTAGTGTATTGAAATTGGAAGAGCATCCAAACATATGTCTAGAGTATCCACAATACATATACCATAAAAAAATTCTATTCATATGTTCTTTCACAAAAATTATCATTAAACAAATATTTTTTTTGTACCCATACATTCTTAGGTCCAACTATGCAAGAAAGCAAAGATATGAAAATCCATATTTTCCATATTTTACCAAAATATTTATTACTTGTTTTTGATTTTTTTGTAAAAAAATTCCTTTTTAATTAAAATTATATGAGGATTTATTAAATAGAATATGTTAGAGTAATGTCCTCTAATTCCATAGCTGAATATGATAATATTTTAATAAATGAGAAAATTTATTTTTATATATGATAAACCTTTCTCCCTTTCTTCTTGATCCATATTTTTCACTTTTAATAATATTTTTTAAAAGATTTTCCTTCATAGTTTTTTCAATTTGTTTAAAATACTATAATCAATTTTAAAATATTATACTGCATCCAATAATTATTTTATTCTATCATAATGAACAACACAATATTTTTAGATGTATTAAAATTTTCATATAAGTCATGATGTTGTTTTAAAATTAAATCATTTTCACATAAAACAACATTATGAATATTTTTTACTGACATATGATTTTTGAAAATAGAATCACATTTTTCTTCAATCATTGAGCAACAAAAAGATACTTTTGTACTAATAAAATTATCAGAGTCAGGTATAGAACAATAATAAGATTGTACCTCATCTATTTTTATCCATAAAGAACAATTTTGATTTTATATTTTGTGGATCTTATCTTGATTATGTTTTAGAATATTTCTTGGATTCTATAGAAATAGTTAATGTATCTTTCATTGATAATTTTTGTTTTTTCTAATAATCAGTATTCTTTTGGATTTTATCTATCTTTCATATTTTTTCTTCTACCATAGGGAAGTTATGTCTAATATGATGAATCTATTTTATTCATAGAATCTTAAATATTTGGATAATTCCTAAAATTTCAAGAATTATTTTTTAATGCCTTTATTTTAAATTTTTTATTTCATAATTGTTTTCGATAGCAAATCCAGTTCCATGTCATAATATGAGAAATTTGAAAATTCTGAGATTTTGGAATCTTATCTTGATTTCATTTCATATTTATAATTTGTAACCTTAAGGGAAGTGTTTACCTTTTAACTATCTTATGGTATTAAGCATGAGTTATCCTTTATGCTTTATACATCATCAAGGTTCCAATCAATTCCTTCATTGTCATTATTTTAAATGTGGATGGTTTCTGAATCATTGCAGATATGCCACTCCATCTTGATAATAGTACTATAATTACATTGAAAACTTAATAATATTTTTTAATTGGATCTCCTAATGAAACAACATCACTAGATATTTCATCCAACCATCCATTCATTTAGGTGATGATTTCTCAATTATACATTCTGGAGTTCTCAAACATTGGTTTATTAGTAGAATATATTAACTATCTAACATTACCATTTCCGTTTTATGTAACTGAAATTTTTACCACATTTCATAGGTTATATGGAATTGAGATAGTAGATTGAATTTATTAGGAAAAATTCCATGAATAATTAAATTCATCATCTTTTAATTGTTGTCATACTCCACTAATTTGGAAGAATCCCATGATTATGGTTTCTCAAGGATTACGTGTGGTTTGGTTGTTTTAATATAAAATTTAAACCCAATATTGTTTATGTAAATTATCGTATGAGATTTAAAAAATCCATAGTTATCACAATTGAAGTATGGATTATGTATCACAGATATACCATACTTAAGGTCATCCATTGACATTTTTCACTACATTGACATTGTAATTTCGATCTCCATGGATAGTTATCACAGACTATCATTTTGATACCAATTGTATGGTTGAATAATGAAATGATACATAATAGGGGTGAATTATTTCTTTTCAATAATCTTGAATATTTCTAGATCTTATCGTTTTTGTCATTCATGCAGATATGCAATTTTCTCTTCTATAAGTAATTTGAGCTATAGATAAATAGTAAAATAGATCCCCTAGTCCACTCCACCAATGAAATCTTTATGAGTTTGATGATTTTCACCAGAAATTTATTATTATAATAAAACCATTAAAAACAACTAAGATAATGAACAACATACATTTCAAAATTATGATTTAAAAGCCTTCGGGTTCTTTTGCAATGAATCTGTTTTCCTAAAACATAGCCTGATAAGCTGTTTCTCTTCTATGAATGAGCACGAGCATTCTGAACTCCAAAAAATTAGAATTATTTGATTTGATTTATTTGTTAGGTTCTTATACATATTTGTTGTAATAGTTGACAGAATATGGATCTTCTTCTTAAAAGATGAATTTCTTCATGTAATAAAATATTTTAAGAGATCTTTGATGCGAATGATATTCTATAACCATAGAAAAAATTAATAGTAGTAGTTTGAAAGTAGTACAAGGATGAAATATGTATATCATCAAAAGTATCCTCTTCGTAAATAAAAGTGCCCCTACATATTTTCAACAGTTCTATATTCGAACTATATTCACTAAAATGTTGTCATATATTATCATGTGTAAATAGAAATACAATTAACATATATTTGAAACAAGTGACATTGATTTTGTTGAAAAAATCCAAGAATGTCTCCTGATATATTTTCATCACTCAACATTAAATCATTCATGAGAGTTGTAACAAACCATAGAAATATGAAGGATTTAATATGATTAATATGAGCCTTTGAATCAATTGTAAAATAGATTTAATATGAAATTTACTTTCATTACGACCATTTAACAAATCATAGAAATTGTCTTTAATTTAAACATTATCTTTGAATAGATAAATGTTGGGTTCCTTTATTTTAATGAAAACCCAATATGTAGTGTTTACAATGTACAGTTGATTTAAAAATTATTGTTTACAAACAATTAATTTCCTTCTTAAAATATAGGTTCTATTACTAATGTTCGGTATAATATCCATTGTTTCCCTTATCTCAAACGCCTGGTTCCATACTAATATAGGTTTGATTATCTATACTTTTAGACAATTAGAGTTCATTGTCCATATGTCCTATAACAAATGATGGGTTTCTAATCATTAATCTATTTTTAGAATTGTAGTGTATGAATATTGTTTCCAGAGTACACTCTAAACGCATTCTGAATACATTAAAAAATATTATAAACCATAAATAAGATAATATTCTCTACAATTATATTCCTGAAAAATACATAAATTAACATTATTAGTAAAACAAAAATGGTTATTTTTTAGAATGAATATAAATAATATTTATGGACTATTTTTGAGATAATACATTCCGAACAAGAACATAGTAATAATTTTACCAAAATTATTAAACTATTATAGGATGAAATAATACATTAATCTCTAAAATACAATAGTAATACCCAAAGTTAAAAATAAATCATTCCTAAATAACTTAAACATTAATGTGTAATTTAACATCAAATAGTATATAAAATATTTCATCTATGAATTCCAAAAAACATGTTGATCATTTTTTATAAAAGTAATCACTTAGTCACTATATAATTTTTTTAATCCATTGATTATATATACAATAAAAAATTTACTCCCACAATTAACTCAATATACCATATCATATAAAACCTAAAGGTTATGAATACATTATAACTCATGTCTGGAAAATTTCTATGTATACTTCACAATAAACCAAATATTTGAAAATAATTTATCCTAATAAAATATCTCCTAAATTGGAATTCATCACTTTAAGATCTATTTACATAATACATCAATGTGGTGAGTAAGCTTTTAAAATTTTCATCACCCTTGATCTTATAGTTGTATAATGGTATTTATAACTCTTATTATATCCTAATATGAAACCATCCTAATCAAAAAGTGTATTGAAACCCTTACATTGATACTAATTTTAATATCCTTGAACTTGTACCCCTGGATCATGTTAAAAATAAATTATATTTTTTTCTTTGATACCATTGATGGTGACCCAATTATCACTTAAAAAAATAAAAAACCAAAACTTATTTTTTTATTTATTATATTATCTAGTAACATTTAGGTTAAGAGTTTTAGAAAATTAAGGAAATATCTTAACATCATGGATACACAAACAACTAGTTTATAAATATTAAATCACATCCCACTATAACAACTTTTTCTTATTCCAAATTTGGTCATAATATTCATATATATAAAAAATATCTCGATATAATGGAATCAAGAATAATCATTATAGCCAAGGAAAATTAAAAGATTATAAAAATAGAATCAAACTCTGAGTAAAGGTAAACCTAATAATTTACAATTTAATTTTATTAGTGAGCATATTATTAACATAAAGGTATGATGGCATAAAAATGTAATTATTAAAACATAATAATATTTATAACCATAAAAAATTGATAATAAAACATTAAAACATGGAATAAGTCTTTAAAATTTGAAATATTCCATAGAATCTATAATCATGCTCCATGTGACATCAATCTTGATCATAAAAGACATTATAAACCAATATAATACATTGATAAAAATTATTTTTATCTTGGAATATCATTGTTATTGAAAACTTATAAAACCCATAAAAATAAAATAAACCAATGTATAATAAAAATATAATTCAATATAGAACATAATCATTACCTATTGTATTAGAGAATTATTTGGGTGCAAAAATAATAATAACTATATTTAAAACACCTTATGATATCTGGGTACACCTTGTGCTATAGGGGAACACCCATCATATAATCTATATCGGGATCACCTAGCGCTATTTTTGCACTCACATCATATAAAATACCTAAGAACCCTATATATTGTATTTATGTCATTCATTTCATCATAAAACACATATGAAAATCATTATTTCTTTTATAAGATAATTAAAGCATAGAAATGTAAGGGTTTTCATATCAGTTTTTTAAAAAAATGATAAACCTTCTAAAAATAAATGGGTTCTATAACAATCTATTTGAAACATAATTACCTTATAGAAAAGTAATTTGTTGAAAAAAAATATTTAAGAAACATAATTATCAAATTCAAATGAAAGGGATTATATAACAATATTTTTGAAGCATGATTATCCCATAGAAAAGAAATTATTTTCATAAATATCTATATAAAACATGATAAACCTCGTGGAAATGAAATTGGTACCATAAAAATATCTTTGAAAAAACAATAATCCATCTAGTGAAATAATGAGGATGGTTTCATTACAAAATATCCTTATTTGATCATTAATAACTACACTAGTTATTGTAGTTGGTCAATGGAAATACCATTAAAAAATAATTAATTTCAATTTGAGTAAAATACCCTTTTCATTTTGAGAAGAAAATATTAAAATTCAAAAAAATATATTTATAAAATCAATTTTTTTATATAAAATTAGCAATATATAAAGGAAAAATCAAACAAAATTATTGACAAGATGGTGGGAAAATCATTTCATGTCATCTCTAGTAAATATAATCATTATTTTTAGAAAAATGAAAATTATTGTCAAAAGTAGCATATTTTGAAAAAGTTTTGAAATTTATTTTTAAAACCATTTAAAATAAGGTAAAGGATCTTGAAAAATATAATTTTTAAATCAATCATTTTTTGGACAATAAATTTTTTTAAAACCTTTTATAAATCATTTATAAGGAAGAGAAAGATACTAAGTCTAAAAGAAAAAAAACAAGGTCAGTATCACATACAAATGGATTTATTGATGTTTCTTCAATAAATAAGGGTGTAAATGGAAATTAAACTTATGAACAACATTCATAAATAGATGATAATAAATTTTATTTTTCACATGAAAAAAATATCAAATTATTTCTTTTAAAAATATTGAACACAAACTATCCCAAAAGAATGGATATTGGAAAATAAATCAATTTCCACATTGGTTAGTTTACAATCATAAGCCATATGAAATAATAACATAAAATGATACATTTAACATCATGAAAGCAAGGATATTCATGATAAAACATGTCAAAATGGTAATGTATACTCCACATAAAATAATATAGGTGCATATAAAAAATATATGTCCTAAATAAAGTAATTTCAAATAATTAACCCTTACAAAGATCACATCATTTAATTATGTGTTAATATATTGAGTGGTTATGTGTGGAAAATGTAAATACAGAAAAATGGATGTATATAATATTAATATTATAAATCAAATCACAAATAATAATATCATAAAATACTCAACGAAAAAGTTTTATAACACAATGAACTAAAATTGAGTAAAAACCCCCATTATCACATAGTAACACGCTAATAAAATCCACTTAAATGAATTTATTCATATTGAAATGTATATTAAAATGATGTGTTAAGCATTTATGATACTACAGGTATATGGTTTTTTATATACTCCAAAAAATAAAAAAAAATTGTTTAAAATGGAATATGGATCAATGAATTAAAAGTGAGATGATAAATACCCCTACTTCATGTTTAGACTTTACTTTTATGTCATTTAATTCTCATATAGTAAGATTTAATCAATTATTTTATTTATTAATAACCTTTTCATGGTTTCATAAATTATAAATAATCCATTTGTTGACATATTTATATTTTTAATCAGTTATATCCATGTCTAGTTTTTACAAGAAATATGGGTCATTATTTCAAAATAGCGTCGGTGTATTGAATAAGGAAAAATAAGTCGTTATTTCAATATATCCAGAATAGTAATCATGAAAAATTATCATATTTATTTATTAATAATTCTATTAAATAAAATCAAAAAAATGTATAGAAAAATTTAACTACATTACTATCATAGAAAAGGTAGGACATATGTACGCATGAGGAATGTTACCATTTTTCTATGATCCTTATGGAAATAATGTATGTATTATTTTTTCTTTCCATAATAATTATAAAATCCTAAAAACCATATTATTTCTTTTAATATAATTATATTTATTTATTTATTATGATGTGTTGAAAAATAAATAGTCACATTACTTTTGGGAGGTGATAGTCCACATGTTCACAAATGGTTTTATCATTTGTTAGTGTAAAAATTGAAATAATATATTATCTTTTTAAAATGATAAATATTTGATGAATATAATTATTAATTAATGGTGTATCATATATTCATTAATATTATCATAATTACCTACCATGTAATGTGTTAATGAAAAAAAATGCATTACATCGCAAGGCGGTAGTCTACTGTACACACGAGTGACGTTATCATAACACCCATGGAATTGAAGGTAAAAAAATTATTTGTGATATCCAAAATACATAAGTTTAAATATGATAAAAATATAATATATATGTATATATATATATTAAATCCATAATTTCTATGATTAATGAGAGGGGATGATGGAAAATGAAAGACATCAGTATGCGAGGTGGTGGTCCACGGTATATGCGAATGATGATTTCGTATCCCATTTGATGGAAAATAAGATGTATTTAGGTTATTAATTTAATATAATTAAATATAAATATATAGGATATAAATTTTTATTATATTATCATATTTGAATAATATTTTATGAAGGATGAAGAAGAAATAAAACAAAAACTCATAGTTAGTAATTTTTCATCATTTTCAGACCAACTCTTTAGGGTTTTACCCGAAGTATTCATGTAATGGATGTTTGAACAAACCAAGGATTATAGGAATGGTGTATGGAATTTTGGATGTGATTTTTTATGTTTTTATCTAATCAAAAATTGTTTTACGGTTCTAATAATAGGGTAGAGGGGTGGCATTTTATAAGTGAGGTGGTGGAAGACTTGTCTTTTTTGGATAGAAATGGGTATAGCCATATTTTTCAGAGGTAAAAAGGTTATGAAAATATATTATGATCAATAATTAGACATTATAATGTCGATTTATGTCAATAAATTAGTTTTTATACCGGTTTTATGTCATTTTGACTCTTATCTATTTATTTTAACCCCTAGTAAGCTTAGGTTTACCATAACCATAGTATTTAATTTTTACTACATTCACTATTAGTTATGGTGAATTTCCATATTTATTATAAATTTTAAATAATTATGATTCCCAATATTGATTTTATTAAACCCAATTAAATTCATAGAAATTTGAAAATTAATTTTAAAATTAATCCTACAGACATGTTATAAAATTGGGTTTTCAATAAGTTTATTTTTCAAAGAAAAGATGATTTTATATGATCTTTTTTAATAATAATTAAAATTTTATGAATAACAACTAATATTATAGATTTTTAATTTATATTTTTCTATTCAATCATTCTACATTAGTTTTTTTAATTAATTAAAAAGGATTAACATTATACTCTTTAAATCAGTTATTAGAAAAATCCAATTTTTAAAGCAAAAGACAAACTAATACTAAAATCCAATATTATGTTGATTAAAAATTAATTAAGTGTATTAAATATATATAAATAAAACTTATGTTACGTAAAAAAATATTCAAAACAATATGTTCTGAAATATAAAAAATTATCAATAAAATTAAATAATGATATTCCCATTAAAAAAAATCATTTTATCAATAAAATTTTCTATATGTTTGAAAAATTAATTATTATACTTTTTCACAAAATGTAATAAGAATAATTTTTGATGAAAAATTATTTTTAAAGAAGAAAATTACATTAATAAAGATATATTGATTATTTACTAAAAAATTATAAATAATTTATATTAGGTAGGACAGTAATATATATATATATATTCAATTTTCTAATACAATTTATACATACCAATCTAACAGATATGTTATAAATATTTTATATATTGTTGGGAATTTAAACTCATTGTTGCGTGTTTAGTACAAAATTGAACATAGGTATCATTTCTAATATCGTAGGGTGTTGTAAACAAAATATATAGGGTTTGAGAACCTTCTTAATATTGTGTTGAATGTGATACATAAGAAAATATGTGTCTAGGTGTAGCTGTTACTGAATAAGATTTTATGTGTGCTAGAAATCACTATTATATGCAATAAAAGTATTATTGTTTTATGCACCATTATAACTCATGAATTATTATCTACACTAAAAAATAATTTATAAATAGTTACTTTTTTCGAGATAGTCTTTACTAAAAATCCATTCCATAAAAAAATTAAATTTTTTTAATGATAAAATGGGAAAGGATACCCATATAAAACCCTAACAAATTTCTTATTCCATGAACACACCATAAGGGCCACGCCTGAAAATTCACATTTCATTCAAGAGTACTAATTTGTAAACCCTCTCGAAATAATTTTTCAATAAATTTCTTTACCACTCTCCTGAATGAATTTTTGATTATGTAATGATATATATATATACATATAAATATATTTTTAATATATATTTACAGTGTTATATGTCATTATTTATTTAGATATATTAATTTAAATATAATATAAAGTGTTATATAATGATATATTCATATATGTATACATTTATATACTCTAGTATATAATGTTTAATGTATATTTATTATAAAATGTGTTTGTGTGTGTGTATATATATATTTATATATGTCTTTTTGTGTGTGAGTGTGTATATATTTGCATACTTATGTTTACATATATATTAATATATATATATTTTTCAAAAAAAATGTATATAAATATGTGTGTGTGTGTTTGTGTCAGTCTTTATAAGTTCTTATATCTATATATATGTCTCTATTTATATTTTAATATGTATTTTTCACAATATTTATATATATATAACATGTATATAAACATTATATAGATATTTTTATAGGTATATATATGTCATACATATTTAGGGTATATAAAATGGTAATATTTCAATTTTAAAAAAAATGGATAATAATTTTCATATGAATTATATATTTGAAATATAAATTTTACATGTAAATATATTCACATATATTTAAATTTATGTTTAGTTATTTAAAAATAACATTAAAATATGGAAAATATCTATATTCCAATAAAATAATACATATATGAAGGTATTCCTAGGAAATATATTTACTCCCCACCAAAAAATATAACAAGACCTTCACAAATAAATTATAAATTCCATCAATAATCCAAAAAGTACAATATATCAACTAAAGACTCATTTTTAATGCTTTTTAGGCCTTTTATGAAAACAAAAACAAGGTACTAGTTAAAATCTATATCTAATTTTTTATATCCTTTTGCAAGTTTCAGTTTGAAAGCTTGTACATCTTACATAGTAACCATGTTTAAATTTTATGGTCATTTAAGGTTTATGTCATGTTTTTAACTTGTCTTAAGGTACTAATTAATTTATTAATTTTTCTTATCGCTATTTGTTTTACTAAATTTCTATAAGAAAAAACTAATTATTAAATTTTTTATTAATTTAATTTTTTAATTATCATAAACATAATTTTTGACTATATCTATTTCATCTTATCAATAAATACTTATATAATATTGCATAAATTATATTATATAAAATATTATACATATAAATTTATATATATATCAATATTTATTTATTTATAAACTAAAATATTATATTTAATAGTATATAAAATCTTTTTTATAAAATATGAATATTATTAGTGCTAAAACGTTTAGGTATTGATAAAGGGACCAACTTTAATAGTGATAAGTAATTCTCTAATAAAGAGTACAATTTTATCATCTAATTTTTTGCATTGATAAGACCAAATTTATTAGTTTTTATAGTTTATTTGATTAATATACCGTTGTATTAGTGATTTTTTATAAACACCCAAAAAGGGAAGCACTAAATATTGAAAACAGTTTATGTAGTGAGGAAGGGGTGTTAATATTTATAAATAAACAAAATAAAAATACAAGCTAGAAACTAAATGAGATTCTTAATATATATCATTAACCCATAAAAATAATTTTTTACAAATATATATACTCTAATAGTTTGATAGGTTTATGTAAAATAATAAATAAAATAGAGCGTGTCATATATAATATTATATATATATATATTACTCCAGTGATAAAAACCACATTTCTATATTTCTATAATAAATTTACTCTACAATTTTTTACCATGATTATATTACATATAGTGTTATATCTATATTTAATCCTAAGATATAAATTTATTATATACAAAAAATAAATAACAAATGTTTAAATATATTATTCATAGATTATCAGATATTCTATGAATGAAGACTCCACATTAAATTTGGATATATGTTATTTCAATAATCAATAATGAAATTATCTTAATAAAACGATAAACAAATGTTATAAAAATTAATAATATTTAATATTAAAAAAATAATTAATCTCAACGTCATGATTTGGTTTTCAAAACTCGCCTCCCTTACCGTCTATCTCTATAACTCATCCACAAAATTATGTGGCAGTTCTCATAATCCTCAATAGGTTTTCTAGTTATCACTAGAATTTCCACAAGACCATTCTCATTATATTTCATCCCATTAATTTAATAATCTACCCTGGTCTACCTGAGCTCCAATGATTCTCAAAACCTTTCCCCCCATTACTGTTTATATATAATATGTATTGTTCAGGTTTATCATACTATAGAATTAAATATATCAAATTATTTTAAAAAAAAATTAATTTATTTGATTTTGTTTGAGGCTATACAATATATATGTATATTTTTTTAGTAAACATTAATTTTTTTATTTATATTGATTAATTCATGGATTTTTTTTATAATTTACTTTATATATGTGAATTTATTTAAAAAATTATGTTTCTATATTTACTTTAAATTTTTAATTTATTTGTATTTGTTGTTATTATTTTCCTAGTTTTATATTAATGAAAAATGACAATGTTTTATAAATCAATGTATAATATTGCCATATAATATTATAATTATATTTGTGTATAGTAATATTGGAAGTACTAATTTACATTTTACAAAATCTTTATTATTTAAAAATAATATTTTTAAATATTTAGTGTTTAAAATAATAATTTTATTTGAAGATAATATCAAAAACAGCGTTGAAAATAATAATTTGGATTGATAATGATATATAGTGAAGTGAATATTATTATTAACATAAATTTTTTTAATGAGTATTATTATGTAATATGCATTCAATAAAATTTAGGTATTACAAAAAATATAAAAATTGGCTTTAATGATTAAGATTTTTTTTTTAAAATAATGTGGTGTACGAGGGAAATTATTTATTTTATCTTCAATCATAAAATCAATTGAAAAAAAATCAAAGAAAATATATATTATTTGGAATTTATTTTGGTATCTATTTGTATCATTATTTATATTATATATTTTTTTATTACAATTTTTTTTGATATATTGATATATGTAATGATTCATTTTGTCTATAAAAAATTTACATGGAAACATTTATTTATGTTCAATTTATCATTTTGTATAATTGATGAAAAAACTTAATATATAAATTAATCCTTATAGAATAGTTGAAAGCATTTTAAAAAAATATTCCCTGATGATGTGGTTGAAATATACATAAACGACTTGTTTGATGTTGA
This sequence comes from Viscum album, assembly GCA_963277665.1. Taxonomy (NCBI): domain Eukaryota; kingdom Viridiplantae; phylum Streptophyta; class Magnoliopsida; order Santalales; family Viscaceae; genus Viscum; species Viscum album. The sequence goes on along the minus strand of OY728139.1, from coordinate 1,083,248,816 downwards.
GTGTGCTCTTCTCCTAATATATCTTTATGAGAGAGTTAGAAATGGAGTAAATCAATTTTCTCAGGACGTGGGTAAATTTATATCATTTGATAAAATTTTATGGGAACACTTTTTCATTTAGATAAACATAAAAAATATTTACCATATAAAGATTCATATTAAAATTTACTAAAAGTACGATATCAAGAAAAATATAAATGATTGATAAGTGAACTAATATGATCAATGGACTATCCGAGCACACCTCTAGGGTTGTTAATCTATTGTTGTCACACTATGATGAATTTTTATGTTCTTAATTTTAATCTTTTATCCCCCCATTGGATTTTATCCACTCAAGTTCTTTAAGAATATTTGATTTTTTATTTTTATAATTTAATAAACCTATATACAATGTAATAGAACAAGGTATATCATCACATGTATATTTATAATGATCATCCCTTCTTGGTAAATATAATCCCTTCCATGCTTGGTATGTCCAAGTCATAGATTATCTAAAAAAATCATATCATCAATATAATTAGATTTGTCTATTTATGATCTTGAGACCAAGAACACCATTTACAATGTTTAAATATCAGAAAACTAATAAAGTGATATATGAAACATCCCACTTCAATTTTTTATACTAACATCCAACCATTTTATCTTAAGATATTACTTCTTCTATGTTAGTAGTTAAGTAATACCTTTTTAGATTTCAATTCACCCACACACTGATCTCCATACATAATTCAATGTGGCTTTTACTGGATTTAAGTATTCATGAAAACACATTCAACTCGACCTTCTTGTTTCTACAAAGATTCCAGATTCTTCAACAAAAAATTTCATTTCGGTATTTTCATATCAGTTCTCAAGAATATATACCTTTATATCATTCAATATATTTTAAACATTAAAAAATATAGTTGTAAGGAATATTTTATACAAATAAATACGTATCCTATTGGGAATTAATTTTATTACTCATCCTCTTCTTCAACACTATCAACGCTGGATCTTCAATGGCTCTTATATATTATTATATCATGCCTTTATATGCTCACCAGATAAGTTCCACACCCTCAATTATTATTCTTTTAATAATAGCCATTATTACCCAGATGATCAAATTTATTAATATATGATATTCATACTGATCATCATCTTGTACTTATTCAAGGGAACCATGTTTTTTATTCTTCATTTAAGCTCTCATATCTCAACATTCAAAATTCTTCTTCTCCATCCGTATTTTAATTTTTATATGTTGGTTTCTAGTATTATAATTTAATATTTTATAGAATATATAATAAATCCAATCAAATTAATTCCCATGTATCTTTCAACTTTTCCTCAATCTTTCATTCATGGGTGATCCAAAGATATGCATATTCCATTTATCTCTCAAACTTTATCATCCAGTTTTTTCTAGGAGTTACTTTCACTTTATCTCCTAATATTTTCTTCTCATTTCTATTGACTGGAAAAAATAATTAATAATCTCATTTTTTTGTAAATTAAATTTAAAACAAGTTCATGTGACACACTAAAAGATTGGCTACACTTTATCTGTGACAACAACCTTTTTACAATACATGCTAATATATGTCAATTATATAAGATAAATATGTCCCTTATTTGACTATAATTAATATTTATTAACACCTAAGAATCACTTTTGAGAATATAGGATATTTATTTACCTTACATCGAATAATAAATTATCATTAATTGTAAAATAACAATAATTTCACCTTTGACATCATCTATGTAATTTTAATTTTAAAATATAAAAAATGTATTGAAAATAAAATCTATAATTTTTAAACCTATATAATATGATATATTAATCTACAAAAATTATTATATACAATAATTCAATAAATTTCCTTCACTTTTAATATTTATCATATCTTTTGGTTTAGTTAATTATTTACTAAATAATTACTACATTGGGGTTTATTAACAATTTTAAGTAACTAAAATATATCAAAAAAATTTGACAAATTATTATTATAAAGACAACCAATTTTTATTTATAAAGGATATGTATAACAGAAAACATTAATTTTTTATGAATCCCAAAGTATTATAAATTTTAATGTTAAGGAAAGATCTTTTTTTGTATTTTTCCATACATAATCATTTATATAGGGAACATCCATTTAATAATATCCCAATGACGCATAAAATTGGAACTTAGAGGCTATTTAGTCAAACTATTTCTAGATAATGGTTTTTGGACATGCTTCTATGTTATTTTCAACCTTAAAATTATGGTTTAGTCCCTCGTTAAGATTACAATTTCCTAAATCACCATAATTAATTTTAATCAATTGCATTAATATTTTTGGTAAAAAATTATGTTTGAATTATTAGACCAAAAAAATTATAATGATTATCATTTTTTATTTCTATTTTCTAAAATTAAAATCACATTAGGGGGAAAATTTAGATTAAATCTAATCTCATAGAGGTGGCGAGAAAGCATGTTTTTAAAGTAAAAAATTTCAAATAGTCAACAAGTTTTTATATCTAAAATCAACATCAAAATGAATCTATTAACAAATATTGGATTAATATATATATATATATATATATTATTTTTATTGAATTTAATAACCAATTTAAACTATAATTTATCATAATTAATTATTTATATTAAAATCCCATTTTTTATTAAAATGCAGTATCAGGCTATTCATAAAATAATAAAACCTCTTAGAAAAATTTTAAAAATTAACCATAAGATAATATAAAAATTATGATTCCAAAAATAATGTTTACTTAAAAAAATCTCAAACTTGTCAAAATTTAGTTAAAAAATAGTAATGCCATTAAATTGTGGAAAAAGATATTTTTGAATGTAACATAACTAAAATAATGTAGTTGGTAGAGTAATATTATCATTTACTATATATAAGAATGATAGAAGAAAACTTATTTTAAAATGAATAATATTTTAATGTCTTGGGATGTTACATTCTCACCACCTTAATTAAATTTTACCCTCATAATTTAAACTTGAACTCAAAAATAAAGAGATTGTTATTTGAGAATACAATTATTTAAAGACCAAAATAGTCAATTGGGTTAATAACACATCATTTCAGTAATATAGAAGGGAATGTAAAATTTCTATGTAACATGGTTCCCAAGTTAGACAAAATAGGTGGAAAAGAAAAACATGGATACAGAAGAAAAATCTAACAATCATGTTCTGATGAAGAGTGCGAGAGTATATAGTTAAGAGAAAGATAGAAATTATAATTCCATAAATCTTTGATGATCTATGTGTCTATTTGATTCATTATAGATGACTGTACTAGGTTTTTTTAAACTTTTTTACCTAGATTTTAAAAATTCATTCAATCTCGATAAGTATAAGTAAATATATGATTCTATTTTATATACACAATCTTACCTTATGGTTATAAATTGAACTATTTTAAATTTATATCTTTATAGAATAATATTTATATAGTGAATTATTACATTAACATCAAATATATCTTCAAATGATCCTCCATTTCATAAATGGTTAACTTTTTAAGAAGATTATTTTATGATTCTTTAGAAAGACGGTCATTGAATTTCCAAACTGAAATTGTCACCACCCTTTAATCAACATGAAGTATATCTAAATTTTCAAATTCCAAACCTATGAATAACATCATGATGTATCCTATAAAATTATAGTAATTACACAAATTACTATAATACATTATTATAAACATGAATTATTCCTTATTTATTAAGTAAGACCCAATTTATTTGATATATTACATAAATCCAAAACTATTATAACTCCTTCCATTATAGCGTATACCACTTATTGAAATTTCATTAGTAAATTCCAATATAGTCAACATTTTTTTAAATCAATCATTTCTTCATCATTTTATCAACATAATGAATATATTAATGGTTGTATTCCGCTTAATCAATTTTTTTTGAATTTTTTTTTCTTTCTAGTTAATATGTTTCCTTGGTACCATTCAAAATATTATCTCAATTGTTTAATGAAAAAGTATTGTAGTAAAATCCTCCTATGTTCCATAATTCTTATAACCAGTACATCATTGAAAAAATATTCAAATGGCATAATTCTAGAATATGATTATTAATCATTCCTCTTTATATGTAAAAGTCACGTAAGATTATCATTATCCAATAGAATCATTTAGGTTATATTATTTTGATGGCGGAGACGTTGATTTTCATAGTGTCATATCTCTTTTTAGTTGAATCATTGTACATTGGAAACCCATTCCATAACCTTTCAATCAAAATAATGGTGGTCTTTTTTTCCTAACTAGTACAAAAATCCCATTACTTTTAAGAATGTACTAGGCTATTCCATTCCACAATTATCACATGTGGGCATATAATTATTTCACTTTATCCATATATCCATGTTTTTCTCTTCCACTACCTTATTCTCTTTCATCCCTTCATAGCCATAGTACTGGGATATTTTCTTTACATATCTCATTTCCACATGATACTATTTCCTCAAATGATGATAATAATTGGGATACTGCTTACCTTCAAAATTTTCTGATAAGACGATAAGATATATGATCCTTTATACTCTTTGTATCACATGAATGGATGTAGTTATCATTCCTCCTCCTATGGGTCATTTTTAAACTTTAGAATATACTAGATTATATAATAAAATAATGAACATTGTATAAATATAAATATGGTATTACACATATAATTAATTTACGCCTCATAAATTATAGAATCATAAATTATGGTTACTTTAAGAAAACCCTTATTTTTAAGTCTTTCATAGTGGTATGTAAATATAATTCGAATTATCATAAGCATATCCCCCATGAGTTTCAAACCAGGTGCATAGTAAAGAGCATTTATATGTACCAGTTTACACCGACTCAAGACTGACCCACCTTGTCAGAGTTGTTACTCCTAGGTACATGTGTGCCAAACCCATGTCCATTTGTAGTATCCATACAGTGATTCATTAAATGGAATGACCACATAATATCTACCTTACCAAAATTATATGATTTCCTTGTATCCTTATTCCCAATTTTTATCTAATGGTTGTGCTCTATAATATTTGTTTTCTAAATCTGGTTTCCATGGTTGTTTCTCATCATCTATTGATATAAACTGTAATTCCTTATCCCCAGAAGCCTGAAGTCAGTGTATTAATTTATTACATTGGCATTATTATAGGTAATAAAATACTGAATGTCCAATCAGTTTAGAATTATAAGAAATATCGATTACATTCATTATATCTATAATATATTGATAAATAGAAATTATAAATATGATACATAATAAAAATAAATAAAATTCATCCTTTAAATTATATTCAATGAATTTTGCTTCATAACATTGAGAAATAAGACATATTAAGGGTGATTTAAAATGCTAAGTATGTGTTAGTAAATAAGAATAAATATTTAATCAATAAGAATAGATTAACATGTAAAGGTAAATAATTGATAACACATTAATTTCATATAACTAGATAAAAAAATATCAATATGTCATGGTAATAAACCGAAACACATTACCTAAATAAATAAAATGAATCTATAGAAATTTAAACAAAAAATATCATAGATAAATAATAATAATAACTAAATTCTCAATAATTTAAATGCTTAATTATTGGATGTTATGTGTCCTAGCTACATGGAACTATTATCTTTGCTATATTTCACAGGATGGTTTAAAACATACATGTTACAAACTAATTTGGTTTTTCCAACATAAAATATACTTTTAATACATTTCTGAAGATAGTTTATATCATACTATTTACAAATGTCAAGGATTTTAAAACTAAATTTCATTCCATTAAACTATTGATGTATTTAGGGGCTTTCATTAGATTCCCCCAACACATAGGGCATAACATAAATGGTCCCCAACTCGTGACTTACTTATGCAAAGAATTTGATGAATAGATTCATCAATTTAGTTAATAAAAAAATTCTTTTTCATATATATATAATAAATAATATATATTTTAAAATTATAACGTATAGGAGGATAAGTAACAGTATGGGTGGTTGAAATTAAAATATTCATGAAAAATTGGTCATTAAACACTACACAGTGTCATGTACCACTTTGAAACATTTAAATAATAATTCAACCTGAATTAAATGAAAAATAAAATATCATAAGAATAATTAGATTCATCGTATAATAGGTCAAATTTACTTACATATAAAATATCTAATTAAATTGGTTCATAAAAAAAATAAGTCTCAATAGAATGTAAATTGAGATGGAATCCACTACCTTAGCCTTCCCCTTTGTAATATAGTGTTTCTCCTCGTATATAGTGGTTTTAAATATGTCAATAACTTATACAAAAATATTAATAATTTTTATAATATCATATATTAATTCCATGTAATATTATATTACCTGTTTGTTTACACTCAATCATTATTTTAATACTTTTGGGTTCAAATTACCTAGTTTTCTCAAGTATTTTTGATTTTTAATTTTTTGTTACTATTCAATAGACCATGTATTCATCATATCCAAAATTTAAAACATTAAATAATTATCACATATATCTTGTATATGTGTTATTATAATAATAATTAATATTTAGAGATTATAAATGAAGTTCATTCTTCTTGGATACAGTACGTCATATATACGCATGAATGTTACTTCAATTTCATAATCATCGTAAACTAATGAAAAGTAATTTATAAATAATTTTATTATTTTATAGTATAATATTTATGTCATATATGTTACATAGTATTATTAAAATTGTCTTATATACATTCCATACATGGCATGAACGAGTCATATCACTTTGATGGGAGGTAGTCCACACCTCCGCAAACAAAATTATCATATTTACAGAAGATGGAAAGTATAAAGGTACATTATAATTAAAAATTAAAGAGGAATAAATAAATTATAAATATAACAGTAATATATCATGTATAAATTAATTTTTATCATAATTTCAAACATGTGAGGTAGTAAATAAAATATTAAAATTCATCGTTTTGGGAGGCAGTAGTTCGTCGTACACAGAAACAGTATGATCGCTACCCATTATATGGAAGTGTGGGTAAGTGTAGGTTAACCCCCATAACATAAAAACATCACATTATATTGAGGATACTATTTTAGTTATAAAATCACTGAAAAATTATAGTTTTGTAGTGGATAATATAAATAAAACTATATAGATGGAGGAATGATGTTGCCTCTTAATTGAGTGACTCTTTTCGGTTTGCACCAAATGGATTCATTGGATTGGTTTGTGGAAAATTGTAAGATTATTAGATATGGAGAGGTATTTTTATAACCTATTTTTGAAGATATCTGTTGAGTTGATGTGGACTTATAGGTGTGGATAATGGGTAGAGTGGTTTCCTTTTTATAGTGGAGGGGAAGTTTCATTCTTGTTAATACCATAAGGTATTCCATGATGGGAGGTATACCTTAACTAAAGAAAATCCAAAATTAAAAAATAATGGATTAAAGGGAAATAATTTTTGATTAAAAACTCTACCAAAAAGAAATGTTAATTTTACTAATTTGGTTCTTTAACATCTATGATTTCCCAATATTATCATTTTGTTTTTTATTAAAGCATCTAGTTTTAAAACAAAATTAATTTAAAAAAAATTATAAAATAATATCCAATTTATTAGAATATATAGATCCATTTATTTATTAATACAATTTTTAATTTATAAAATAAAAAAACATATGGTTTAGAAATTAATTTTAAAACAAGCGTTTGTAATGTGATAAAACACTACTTAAACCAAGATCACATTAATAAAAAATTTACAATAAATGGGCCGATATGTTAATTATAAAAGATCAATTAATCCATAAATGAACCATAATTAGTATTTATTAAAAATAAATATTTATTTTTATAATATATGATTTTATTTATTTTAAATCATTAAATAAAATATAATAAGTTGTAAAATAAAATTAATATTTATCACAAAATTATTTAATTAATTTAAAATTGAAATTATCAATTAAATATTTTATTTATTATATGTTAAGTATAAATATGTGATCATGATATATTCATCTAAAAACATTAATGAAAATAATTCAATAAATTTACTTTACTTTTAATATTTTTAATATCATTTATTTTTGTTAATTATTAACAAAATAATCACTATATTGGTGTTTCATAAGCATTTTAAGTAATTTAACCGTCTCTAAAAATTATTGAATATTTATTATGATAAACAAATTATATTTTCAAGTGATATGTATAACATAAAATATGAGGTTTTTTACATATGGAAATGTTTTATACATGTTAAAGTATGGAAGTTCCCATTTTTTGTTTTTCATTAATTAACATTTTATATAGGGTAATTCAATTTAATAATATCCCAAAAACCCATAAAATTAAATGAAAAAGTGTATGTGATCAATAAATTGGCATAAAATGGTTTCTTTAAAAGGTTCCATGTAATATTAACCACTAAGATTATAGTTTACTCCTTGTTAAGCATAATTTTACATTGATCATTGTAATTAATTTTAATAAAAATCACTAATATTTTTTATAAAAAATTATGTCTATCTTCTTAGACCAAAAATATTATACAGATTACAACATTGTGCATCCATTTTTCCAAAATTCAAATACTAGAAGTGTAAATATTAATATTACCGATAATCCTGCAAACATTGAGAGAAAGTGGGTTTATAATGTAAAATACATCAAAATATCAATAAGTGTTTAAATATAATTTCAATATAAAGATTATTTTGATGACTTTAATATGATTAATATATATATATTTGATATTATTTTCTTGAAGAACCAATTTAAAAATATAATTTAACATAATTATTTATTTAAATTAAATGCCTGTTTTAAAATAAAACAAAATATTTTTACTACCCATCAAATATTTAATCCTATCTAAAATATACCAAAAATTTACCCTAAGATAATTTTGAAATTCCAAATCAAAAAAATTTGTATATATTGAAATATAAATTTTATATAATTGTCAAATTTTATTTTTAAAATATGTAAGATATTTAAAGAATGTAAAACTTGATTTTGTGTGTAATGCAACTAGCACAATGTTGTAGGAAGAGTAATCTTATCTTGAATTTCTTTATAAAAATGATTGAAATGGAATTTAATATCATTTAATTGGAAGAATATTTTAATGTATTAGTGTGTTACACCTCTTCACTCAAAACTAATAGAGAATAAGTTTACTCTCCCCATCCTTCTTTAAATCACTCCCTTAGTGTTCCTAATATCTTAAGAATATCCACCCAATATTAAATAAACAACCTCTAGAGTAATGGATTATCTTAGCCTTAATCAATATTTAATTATGTTACTTATATTAAAAATCTAATTTTAAATTTTAAATTTTTTTCAAACTCTTTAACTTCCATTTTGATTCTTATGTCATGAGATATCACATTTCACTCTCATTAATCCCTCATATAAGACTTTAGGAGCACCAATAATGTTTTCACACTTATTTAGTGATTTTCCATGATAAATTTATCTATTTTGAATGATCATCCTCATTTAAAATCATGTTTATTCACCTAATTATACTTATCATTAATTAAATTTATAATTACATTATCATAACCAACACTCCAAAATCATGGTACTAGGATTGATTAAATGAATTCTTTTTTCTGTCATCTATGTGGAAAAAAAATTGTACAAGATATTAATATGATGGTTGGTCCATAATTATATAGAATCCAATTAATTGAGTAATTTTTTTATCACCTATGATATAATGTATGGTTCATTTGTGGTTATCATAATAAATCTATGATATAATATCTTAGCAGTTAGACTTGGATTATTCATTGAATATCATTATTTTTATTGTCACGTTACTATGATGTCTTTATGTAATTATCATATTTCATGATTCATCATTCATGATTATGATTCTATCCAGTTTATGTAACAACATTAATTCCCCTGGATCAAATGTGCTTCTTTAATGCATGCTTGTGTTTAATTATTATCTTGTTGGTATTTATAGATTTCCCATTTATTATGTATGTACCAAAGATATCAGATGTTGTATTATAAGATCAATGAAATGTGAGTGAATGTTATAGAGTATGAAATTAATTTTATTGAATAAAAGTTTAAATTTTTTATGATATATATCTAATTTACCAAAGACACTTGGTCACTAAATATTCTTATATTGTGTTATGTGTGTCACTGTTTTATAAATAAATATATAAAGTGTATACAAGATATTGATTTTTATAGTATTAATTAAAGTAAGTTCTAGTTATTTTTCGAGAATAAGATAAGAAAATGTGAGTTAAAACCATATGGATAAGACTAATCATTTTAAAACTTCCATAAATCTAAAAAAGTACCACAGTCCATCATATCCCAAGTAGATATATCACCATATGGATATTAGAATGTGGATGTGATTATATAACTTATGTACCTATGGTTATTAAAATTAAATGGCATCAGTGGGTATTAACTAGTGCAATATGTTCTATGTTCCAGATTGTCCTAAGATTTTACACTTGTATAGAAGATCCTAAGTGATATGATTTGGTAAATCAAGGGATTTTAACAAACCATTATGAGGGGATCTACAATTCACATGAAATTTAATGTTAGGAAAAAAATTGGATTACTTATATATTAAACTTGAAATTCATACATTATGGAATATATTACAACTATGGGTTTTCCCATTATTGTTCATAGTTTTACTTTTCTATGTTTATTATTTTGAAACTCCACATCCTTAATTTTCCTTTCAATCACTAGGAATACGATGAATATTTTTACCAAACAATGTCATGGGAAATGTGACGAATACCCAAATGAGATTCCGAACATGATAAAATCTACAGTAATATGTCCTAGGATTATTCCAAACTAGATATGAAAATTTATTATTAATAACTCATACCAAGATTAATAAAAAACACATAAATGAATAAAAGGAGAATGTATCCTGGATTTTCATGTTATAATGTTAAAAAAACATTGATAGAGGATGTAAAGAATAGTCACAAAGGAACTAGTTGACATTTATATGTGAAGAAAATAGTGCATAAAGTAGAACCTTTCCATGGATAATTGAACATATATGTTAATACGATAGAGGGAAATTATGTTCCAAATAAGAACCAACTCAATATTTAATTTTATAAATATAAGGAAAATGAAGATTAGACTAGAAAATTCCATAGCCTAAGGTTTGACTAGGATAATATGTTCTAATATTCTCTTATTCCAATGGAACATAGAAGGTAATCCACTTTAATGACTACTGATATATATCATGATAATTAAGGATATATTATCCACCACTCAATAGTTTTTATTTATTATTCTATTTTAATTCATTCCACATTAAGATATATAGTAATTTTTATATTATCATTTAGTGTAAACCCCAAATTAATTGATATTATTAAAAAAACTTATATGATTATTTTATGAAAAATATACGATTATTGAAATTTTTCTTTAAAATATTATCATTCCCTGTCTTTTGTAATTCAATGCTATCATAGGAACATATTGAATTTCCTTTTATATATCCATCATAATTTTCTGTTGAATAAAACCACTATTTTTAATGGTAATCACCCTATTATTCTATTAAAGTGTAAAAAGGATGATGGATCTTATTTTGAAATATCAACTCACGTATGGTTATTACTTAATTTTGAGAAATAATATTTTAATAAATTTGTTGATGCTAAGGAAAGGATCATCCATGAAGAAATTCCCATTTTAAGAGAATATATTTATGTATTCCCCAAATAATTTGTGTCTTCATTCAAAACCAGCGGTTGAGTTCTCAATCAGACTTTTACCTTGGGAAAGTAACACTACTTTGGAGTGTTGTCACTTATAAAAAAATATTTTTGGATCATTTAGAGATAATAATAATTGATTGATGTACAATATCAAAATCTACGATATATATAAGTAGTTTATATAAAGTGATAAAAAATAGTGTAATCACTATAATTTTCCACACATTACCAATATATAGTGAAGAATTTTCTATTTATAATATTGAACATAAAAAAGTCTTTGTTTGTGCACTTTAAAAAAATTAAAAACTGATAATATATTCCTTTAACTAAAAAATACCCATGACCAGTACAATCTATTGCATGATATGTAATTAGATACAATAATCATTACATTGAATTTGGGGAAATTATATCTACAGGGAGAAATGTGACATATATATTGTTCATAAAGTCCTCAATTATATAATATTATAAAAAATATATCAATATTATCCAATGAAAAATTTTATAACTGATCCATAATTATGATTGTTCATTCCATTACCATCATGGTAATGTCAATAAAGTGGCAGATTGTCTATGAAGAAATAATACCACAACCCTATCTATGATGGATATTTAAAGATATCCTTGATTGTTGAAAGTAAAAATGATTGGCATGAAAATCATAAAAGTAATATTATCATAGTTTTCCCAAATATCTTCATAGCCATACATTTTATGGAGGATTATAGATTCCCAAAATATGATTGAGATATATATAGAATGGTAGAGAATATTATAGATATTGACTGTGATAAAAATGGATTAATATGATTTCTAACCCATATTTTCTCTCATAAAAACCCTAAATTAATTGATAATTTCTGTATAATGGTTATAGTTCATGCTTTTATATTTGTCTTCGAAGAACTATGGTGTATAGAGTTCATAATAAAAACATTGTGGGGGGGTAACATGAAGAGGGAGATTACATAATTTGTATCTTGATGAATGGTATTCCCAAACATCATTACAGAACAACATAAGTCTAGTATTATATTGCAACCCTTTCTGATACAATTATGTAATTTAGAAATCATAACCATGTAATTTTACATCCTACTCCCTATGAAAACTAATGTCTATCATGCTATTTGGGTGGTAGTCGGTCACCTTACAATGTATATTCATTTCATTACCATCATGTATTTATTCAAAGCCCACTAATTCATACATAATATGTTAGGACCAATAGGGGCCTATATACCCTGAGAGGGGGGTGAATCAGGGTATGGATATTCTTTTTCAAAAGACTTCATATCCCAATAGATCTTGACCTCTTTGTTGTAAGGGTCACTTTGTTTGCACTTGTATGTTCATTATGTCCACTTCTTTTCTTCTTTATCTTATGATGATGATTTAAATGCAATGCAGGGAAGCAAGCAGGCAGACACAAAGATTTTTACTTGGTTCACCCTCACAGGGATACGTCCATGGAGCATACGCCGACAAGTTGTCGGTCGTACCAAATTCCAATAAGGCTAACTGCCAATATTTTTTGGGCTAGATCACTTCTATGCCCAGGCTCACTTCCTTTAAAAAGTATTAGGGTCATCTCACTAATTTCCCAAGGGTCAATCCCTGTTTCTATCTCTCTGGCTCACTACCGGTGGAGAGGATAACCTACTTCCTCTTCCTTTGCTCACATCACTAGAAATGGATCCACTCACAGTTTATAGACCTATAGGTCTCTTCACTTGCACGAAAGAATGCATCCTCAATTGTTGATTGATGCTCTGTTGAAGTCCAACTTTCATCCACGTATGAATACCACTTTTCCTCTTAACCATTAGGCAATTCACTTTGGAAACACCTTCGAAAAGCACCCTACTTTGCGTGGCTCCCAATTTCACGAAGCTGAAACAAGCCTTCGTGAAGCTCCTGACATTTCACGAAGCACTCTTGTGAAGCACTATCGCGAAGCTCCTGTATTTTCGAGAAGCTCAAGTCATTGCATATCAACTTCCCTCGTGAAGCTCATTGATCCAGCGCAAAGCGCGCAACTTTCGCGATGGTACAATAGACGCCGCGAAGCTCTTCTCTCACGAAGAATACGGGCTACATGAACTACCATTGCGAAACGAGAGCAAAGTATTTTCTTTGGGAACTCTCTCTTCTTCTCTCGAGGGGGTCGGCCTATATTTATAGGCGATTCAACCGACCCTCTAACGTTCTGCGCGAATTCAACGCCACGTCATCTCAAATCGTGAAGCTACAATTTTTACGCCAGAATTCTGTCTAAATCGCAAAGCACCATGGAAATATTCCGATCGCGGAGCTCTTCGTAATCGCATAGCATTACCGAAAACATTCCAACGCGCCTTCTCCGCAATGCTCCCTTGCAAAGCCCTTCACCACCGCGATGCGCTTCAACTCTGTCGTTCGTGAAGCATTGACGTAATTGTGAAGCATCGCTGCCTCCATTTTTCTGGCCTTTGCGAAATCCAATCCATGCATCCCATCTTCGCGAAACTCATGCCTTTTCTATATAAAAATATGATCTTCATGGTAATCCTATTTTCGCGATTCTCACCAAACTCCAAATTTTAGACCCCAAAAATTTGGAAAACACTAGGAAACAGTGCCACCTTGTACTGCTCTTTTGTACCGCCTCCAGATCATATATTCCTTTATCATCGCTCTCTGTCAACATGGATAGTCAACAACTTCTCAGGAGCTCAACACTTCAACAAGGAAACTTGCTTTGTCCACAAACACAATCAACCCAAAAATACTGCAATGTTACCTTGAGGGGTTTTTTTCCAACATAATATAAGTTGAAAGACTCTATGTAGTACCACTCTCCATTTTATTTCATTGAAATACAATTTTTACCTCAATGTTCTAGAGAATCCATTATCAAACAATGGATATAGAGTTGTATTTCATCACTGCATGCCACCCTCTTAAGGATGGTTAGTCTAAGATAGTTATTAAAACCATATAGACTATTTTTAAAACATTTTATGTGGATTTATAATGGCATTGGGATCCACACCTTACTCTAGTGGTGTTCTCATATGATAACAATTCTAATTATAGTGTTTCAATGGAATCTTTCAAGTCTCTATACAGGAAACGGTAACATACTTCTACATGTTGGGATGATGTTGGAGTTAAAACAATATTAGTGAACTTTGTATCATCCATGAAATTATATATAAGGATAAAACTATTGATAATCATAGTAAATTACTGAAATTAATGGAAATGATATGTATAAAATCATTGATGATGCCATGAGATTGAGGCCAGAGATAATTTGTTCTTTTTTAAATCACCATCGACGAAAGCCATGTCGTTTGGGAAGAATGGAAATTTTAGTCCTATATGTATCAACCCCTTTTAGATCCATGATCTCATAGGATCTATGAACTATTAAATAGGTACCCCACCTAACCTATCAAAGGTTTATGATGTGTTCCTTGAATCACTTGTAAGGTGGAAAATACCAGACCCTTCCCATGTAATAAATGTAGATTTGATTACTGTAGAGTATAATATTTAATATTAGTAGAAACCACCGAATATATTACATAAAAAATAGAAACTTAAATGATATTATTCCATTTACATTATCAATGTATCGTACTGGATCCACAAATTTGAAGAGTAAACATTGGTACTGGAAAAAATGATCAAATAGAAATACCCGAATTTCTTTAGAGTATGAAATAAAATTTTGAGGGTGAAATTTCAAATTGGGGGGGGGGGCGAGAACATAATAGTACAAACTTTTATAAATTAAATTCCCTTTTAAAAGAATATATTTTTAATTAAGTAATATAGTTATAAAAAACACTATAAAAATATTTTATATATCATTTTGAATCATTATAAAATAAATCCATAATATATCTAATATGATGAAATGAATTTTAATAATTATAATAATTATTAGTGTAGTAATTTTTCTTTGACCATTAATATTTTTATATATTATGGGTTTTAATAAAATCTAATTAGAACAAAAGGAAAAATATATGAAATCAACTAGTAGAAACAAACACTATAAAACCCATTTGTTGGAGCCTCTGAGAGAGATTACATCAATGGGACTTATCTTGACTAATACCTGGACAATTCAACAACAAAAAAATAATATAAAGAGATTTAGAGATAATTTAAATATTATAGAGATCATCCCCAAAACATAGTTCACTGAACCACCCTAACAAAGTACTACAATCACACACCTTACTCTTAGTGTGTACACTACTGTAATATAGTGTCATGCATAATGACCCAAATAGTATGGGTTTTCAATTTTATTTTTAACATAATAATGATTATATGGATCTGTTTTCATGATTAATTTTTATATATAAATGATAATATACTGACTCTGATAAAAAATAGATTTCAATACGATGAATTCAAAATTATAATTTTGAGATAAATTCAATTTCATTTATAGAAATATTTTTTGATTAATCAAATATCTTTGATTTTTTTCATGATAAATTGTTATTATATAATATTTTTAAAGTATAAATGGTAATATTATTTAATTAAATACCAGTTAATTTTTATAAGGAACATAAATTCGTTTCTTTTATAATCATTTTTATTTCAATGTGTAAATAACTATATCCATAACGTTATTATGGTAAAATAAATATCATTTTTTGAATAAAAAAATTTCAAATTAACCTATTATTTAATTTTCATAATATAGATATTCATATATTTATATAATAAATAAATATAATATAAATATACAATATTTATTATAAAATCATAATGGCTGAATGGTGATATACAAAATACTATAAAATCCATTCATGGAAAATATGTTTTTACACCTAAAATATTTTTTCTTTGAAGTTATTTTATTAATTCTATAATCCTATAAAGGATCCTCTAAAACATAAACATTATTTTATAGGTTTAAAAAACTATTCATTTTGAACATGACAAACTTCCACAACATGGGTCATATTGTTTGAATGATTTGGATTTTTAACCAATTAAAATACTAAATACAACTCCTCGTTAGAATCCAAGGGTAAAATCCATGTAAATTTTTTCGATAATAATTATTTTACTAGATAAAGTACATAAGGTTTATTTAGAATATAATAAATAATTTAACTCACATATTCTATAATTAATCATAGATAATCACATTAATCTTCACTCAAAACACAATGAATAAGAATTTATTATACCAATACTACTCTAAATCCCTCCTAATGTTTTCAAAATATATAAATAATCACCTCCCCATATTTTATAAGTGACTTCTGGAGTAACTGATTGTCTTCTTTTTCCAATTTATTTATGTACATTCTTTGTGTTAAGCTTATTGATTTCCAATTGTTCTCACTAAAATGTGTTTTTATATATAACTTTATTATCATTTTATTACCATGTAATGAGAGACCACCATTTTCTCTCAATAATACCTTATGTAGACCTTTAAGTTCACATATTAAGCTACTAAATTTTTTATGAAAATATCCATGACTATCTTTTTTTGTTTTGAATACTGGTCACCATATCAACTTAACAGTATTCACCTATTTTTTACTATCCTTAAATGATTGTGAACATATATGTATGTAACCCATACCCTGTAATTATTCAATTTAATGATAATAAATATATTCTTATGTTGTATGATCTATGTGGAACACAAATAAATGTACAAGATATTATTATAGTGGGTTTTCTTGAAATTATATTGTCATCCATTGCATTAGTTAATGTTTTTAACTAGTGTAAAACCATTTATAGTGGATATGTGATCATCCTAAGCCCAAAATGTTATGATATTATAATGTTTAACATTATCATGTGGTTTTTATATTGTGATCCAAGCATTTCATACATAGATGTGGCATATTAGTGGATGAATACACTTTATAATATAACAAGCAATGCCATAATATTATATGTATATATCTATTGGAAGCATGTAAACATAAACAAAAATGTTCATAAAGGATCTACATAAACTCACACTAACATTTTCATAACTTGAACCCTTTTTGTCCAAATCATACCGAGTACCTTTCATTATAATATAGGGAAACGAAACATAAGAAAGGGTGAGCATAGATACTTAGTTAGGTTAAAAGGGGGACATCAATGATAAATTTATCATATTGTTTTTTAATGGTTGGGGAAGAAGTTATCAATTGAGCCTAACATAAACATAAAAGTATTATAATATGAGAATAACATCTAAAAATCATACCCTATATATTTAAAATTTAAATATTATGTCGTGTAATATATCTTGGTAGTTCATAATACATGAATCATAAATGAATCAGGAAATATATTCCCTAGAAGGATAACAATAACATAAAACATGGAAATTTTTAAAGCACAAAAGTATATAAAATCATTTCCCTATTATTCAAGTCTCATTTCAATGAATATCATATTATATTGGGTTTAGTCCTCAAACCATAATATTAGTCTTGGTTCACTATCAGTACTATCATAGTGGATTGGGTACTCTCCCCAAACTAGTGTAGTAGTCATGTTTTAATCCACTGACTATCATAGTGTAAAATGTCTCTTATTGAACTAGATTCACTCTATATTTTATTCCTATTTATTAGATGAGATATAAATCTTTACCCATTGCATTGGAGGTATATATAGCCCCCATACATAATTGGTTATAACACAAACACCTCCCTCAGTTATAATTTAAAAATTAAACTTTTTTCTAATGTAACCACCAACACATAATAGAAACCGTACATATGTGTTTTAAAATATCATAATAAAATTATTAAATCAAAATGGATGAAATGAAATGAGTTTCAAAAACATTCATCAGTATAACCCAAGGAAAATAAATGGGTTTCATAAAAATTTAACTATTTTATTATGTTATAACCTCTAAAAAATGAATGTGGTTCATAGATATATTTTAATCATAAATATAAACTATCCAGTGGAATAATAAATATTGTTTACTTAAAAAAATACCTAATAAATAATAATTGAAATAAATGTTTTCTATAAATGATCAATAAATATACCATTATGAGATCATTAAAAAATTCTTCAGCAAAAAAACATTTACATTATGAAGTAAATTCATTAAATCATGAAATTTGAAAAAATATATCATAGAATTAATTTTCATTTAAAATAACTATGTAAACCTAAAATTTAATCTTTAAGTCATGCATTATTCATAATGGTGATAATTTTCATTCATTCCCTATAAGTTAAATGGAAAAAATACTCTTACACTTCTTTAAAAGAACCTCATTGAAAAATAAACGAAGAATATTATTTATAATAAATATAGACACTAAAATAATTAAAAAAATAAAATTCAAAAACATAGAAAAATATTAAAAACATTTTTAGAAAACATGGAAATGGTCGAAAATGGTTATTCGAATGATGATAGAAATAATGTTGACATTCCTTCAAAAGCATAGTTTTAGTCACCTAAGTAGATAAGTTGATAAAAATAAAATAAAACATGTATCATTTTAAATGACTAGAATAAAATAAATTTCATGAGGTTTTAGGGATAAATCATAATATTTCACCATTAGAGAACAACCATAAACAATCTCGATAAATAATGAGTTTGTGATATAAAACTCAAACTACTTTAGTAACATTTAAATCATAATTCTTATGAAGGAATGAAACATTGATGGAAATTGAATACACAAAAATTTCATAAAATGGATCTTAAATGTAAATCATGGGCAGTATATAAAACACCTGAAATAATTAGTCATTTATAAGGGACATGTCCCGCAGAAATAAATGTTAGATAAATATCACATACATTAGGTGCCACATCCTTCATACACATTAAAATATAGTATTAAGTAAATATAGATTTTTTATAAATTTATTTGATAATAATACCCATATATATCATACCTTATACGATTTACATGCAACCATTTATCATCCATTTTTAATACTTCATTATTAAAATCATTTTACCGGTTGATATCTACTTTATTTTTAATATGCCTTTTGGTACATTATTTTTGGTACTTTTAATTCAATCAGGGATTAGTAATATATTGAATATTAATTATGATATAAATATCATATATATTGATTTTATACATTTTTATAGGAACTAATAAAAGATATATATATATAAATAATGGACACTATTCTGGGAGACTATTGGACGTACACATGCATCACATTTTTTCATTTTTGAAGAATATAATGAATAACGATAAATAAAAGATCACATTTCAAGAATAATTATTATATCATATATAACCTATATATTCATTAAACATATATGTATTACCATCCAAATAAAACATAAATCAAAATCACATCACATCGCTTCATGGAGGTGGTTGTTCACATGTACGCATATTCGACATTATAATTTTTTAATGGTTTGTAAGTAAAAGATAGAAATTATATTATAATTAAATTGGTATAATTATCCCATAATTATCATATATAATCATAAACCCATCATAATTCCACATAAAAAATATGGTGATGATAAATGAATTGTTTTGAAACATGGAGACAGTATATTATATAGACACACAAGCAACATTTTCACCTCCAATTTGATATAGAGATGGTGAAAATGAGGTTTAGTAATAATAATAACAATAATATATTTTAGATACTAAAGTTATTATAATATTAAGAATAAAATATATTTAGTGGAGGTAAAACAATAATTAAAAATAATGTGATCAATTAAGGTGTCAACGTATTCATAAAAATAAATCCTTTATATATCCCATTAAAGGCTTTAGGGTTAGTCTTTTGGGTAAAATTTTACTTCTAAAATGTGGATAGGGTGGGTTAAAAGGAATTTTTTAAGAGTTAATTTGAGGTAAAACGCTCAAATTTGAGTGAAAAAGAGAAGGGAGGGGTTCCCTTATATAATTGAGGGGAGGGGCACCCTCAAAATTTCATAAATGATTATAATTGAATAATGACATTCTTAAGAAAAATGGTTCAAAATGGCCTATCAATTGGAATGGGATTCAATTTTTGACCATATATTATCACTATTTTCCTCTTTAAATATTTTTATGACATTATGTAATTTAACAAAATAATATTTTCAAAAAATTTCATTTTTTCCAAATTATCCAATATTAATTTATTTGAATAAAAATAATTAAATTTTTGTTGTAATTAGAATAAAAATCATTAACATATAACTAATGAATTAAAAACATTTACATATTTTTTGATACACGTTTAATTAGTTAAAATTTATTACTTTTAATATTTTAATAATAGTTTTCATATTTTTTATTAATTGGAATATGGTTTATTGGTGTCTCATAGAATTTAAATTCATTATATAATTTCAATATATATAAAATAAACATATACCATGAAAATAATTTCATTAATATCAAAATAGACATTTATATTTATTCAAAATTTGATTTTATCCTATGTATACACATAAGAGATATTTAAAATTAATAATGTGATATTTTGTGACATTATATTATTTAAATGATATATGGGTCATTTTTTTGGAAAAGCATCATCTAAACAAAAATAATTATAGTATAAGGTGATTTGGATAGAATTATATTCATAAAATAGTAAATATATAGGAAATATATGGCTTTCTCTCTTTGTATTAACCTTGAACAACCAGATTACACTTTACCAAGGTGAAATAATTTATGTCGGTTACTATTCATATTAATCAAAAATAAAATAAACATATTTTCCAAATCTAAACCTCATGATTTAAAATTTTGAAAACATTTTCTCAAATTAAATTTATGTAAGATGAAAAAATTAGTTTTCAAATAGGTGGGAAACATTCGATGAAAACCACCTTTTAGAAAAATATGTTTTAACCATATGACATAGATTATTATTATTTCAAATATATAAAATTAATTAAATTAATGTTAAAAACATTATTCAATATATAATATTAAAATTTCCTTAAAATAATTCTCTAATAATTATTTGTTTAATTTTTAAGATAAAAACAAATTATGTGTACAAAATATTTAGAAAAATATCCCTTCTACTTTAAAATGTTTTTTAATTTTTTTTTGTAATTAACCAATAGAAAAAATAATTCATTTAAACATATGTAACCATAATTTTTTTATAATTTAATTATTCATATTCACACATTCCAATTCAACGGTCAGGTGATAATGAAAATTTAAAAGTATATCACTGTTCCATTAAACTCAAAGATGTATTTAACACAAGATATCAAAAAAATTATTTGAGAACAATATTTCATAAAATCATTTCGTGTTACATTATACCCCCATTAAAATAGATTTTACCCTAAAACATATCCAATAATACATAAAAATGAGGGCAACTTTTTCTCATTATATCCTCATGTTTTCAAGGATCTTTTTTAAAAATTTCATTCCTCCACAGAACATTTATGGTAACCCTATTCTTTTATTTCACACTTAAACATTATTTATTACATAAAATTCACCTGATAAAACATATAATATTGAGATTTATAGTGTCTTTGGGGCTTAATATCATTACATAACTACTTAAAACATGAAACACACTACATTATGGTTGAAATCATCCTTTACATTACCACTAGATTCCCTCATTCATAGCATTGCATGGGATAACCTGAGGACATACATAAGAAAAGGGCAAGTTATAAATCCCACTATGGGAATAAACAAGGAATAACATAATAAATAAGTTAAATGTTAGACAATAGGCATATCAATGGAGCACCAGAGAAAAATTAATATAAAGGCATGATAAAGCATTATAATCATAATATTGAATAATGAAAACAATATTTGACATGGTTTTAGCATGAACCAAGGCTCATTGAACATGGAGAATTATTTAACCCTCATTCCACCTGAATTATCATTAGTAAACCCTGATTTCACTTGAAGTATCATGATACTAATCTTTACCCAATGCGTAAGAGTGCTATCAGGGCGCAACCTTCTTAACAATTTCATTTCATGCATAAATGTGCCGCATATATCATATAACATGGATTCATTATAACACATAATTTATTAAATTATAAAGGAAAGGTGGAATTCATACATGAAACACTATAATAAATATGTAAATGGGCATAAAGAGGAATACCCTTGATAGGGAAATTGGCATGGTATTCACTACACAATGACATTGGCTTGGAAAATCCCAGTGCAATTTCAACACTGTAACTACGAGACATATGAATTCATAAAAATGGTTGATGAGAGAGAAATTGGTGTCTCATCATATTTATATGAAATTTAAAGTAAGGGGGTCATATTGAAACATGTCCCAACATTATTAGTGGTATTTAAATTCATAATACAAATGAATTTCTTGAATGTAAATGAGGAGAGATAGATATTCCTTACAGAATTTCGGCATGGTAACAGGTGTACACGAGGGGCATTTAATGAGAGAGAAAATGGTCTCTCGTCATTCAAACATATATAGGGATCTATGGGGGGTTCGGAAACAATCTCCAACATTTATAATTGAAAAAAGGGCATAACAACATAATGAAATTGAGACAAAATTCAGAAAAGAGGAAATCCTTTACATGGAAATGTGATCCCAAAGGCTTGGGAGAGGCTTGAGAGAGGCTTATTGGGAGATTTGGGCACCTTGGGAGGATATTATATATAGTATATCATGGTATGGAATAACTCGAAAGCCTTTTATTTAATAGGAATTTGGAGCTCGGGTGGGTTTTGTTGGAAATGAGAGGGAATTCTTTAATATTTAGGTTTTGGTCACCACACATTTAACTAATCAATACCTCAAACCAGCCCATGGTTTTTTCCATATTATAGTGTAAAACAATATTTTATATGGCCAATGGACTAACTTCTTAAAATATTGAGGGTGCTTTTGTGGAGGTGAGTCACACTCTCAAGGAAAACAATTTAAAAATACAAAATGTTTTATATGTCTTAGAGGGTCCACTAATGCATTGTAAAATAAATAAAACAAACCTAAAATCAAATTAAGATATTGTTAAAACATATATTGGTAGAAAATATTATTTATAGTATTTTATTACATCACTATTGGGTCATTATGATGTCATAAAACACATTATATATTTAAACGGTATTTAATTATTTACCAAAAAAAATCGACTCTCCTTGAAAATTATGAAAACATTCACCGTTGGATAATTTTGAAGTCCTGATTCCAAAAATAATATTCATTATATTTCACTGATTTTCTAGATATTTTATTTTTTTACTTGTAAAATAAAAACTAACATTTATCAGAAATTCATGGGTTTTGACAAAAACGGATTTCAAACCATAATAAAAATTACAAGTAAATTTATAAAATTATATGATCATTTGTATTTAATAAAAATTAATTTAACTACAATAATATTTAATATAATAAAATTTTACTAAAATATTATTTAATTCAATAATCCATTAATTCATCCAAATAGATTTCCTAGTTGAATATGAACTAAAAATACTATTTGTGCTTCAAAAACTATTTACAATGTAACAATAATAAAATGAATTCACATTCTTTATACAAAAATAATGGACATTGTCAAAGTTCTAGGGTCTTTTTACATAACCCCTTATAACACCTGCATAAGAACGAAGGGTAAGGTGCATGACGGCGGCATACTATTGGGGTGGCTCGGATAGCATTGCTCTAGTGGTAATCTCTATAAACTTACACCACTCATGTAGTTGTATTTGATCAAGCTTAACAGGTTCAAGCTCATTTTGGGATTTGTCATGAGTGAATCCCAATGATGCCACCTCCTTTTCGAGCTCTGAAAAATGGGATTCATATGGGGTAAGTCTACTGGATGAGGTCATCGCTTCCTTTGTCTAAGTAAATTGGATTTGTTAAAGCCCTATATTAATACTAATCATGTGATCACTATTCAATGGATATATTAGCAATGGTAACAATTCATAACGGTGTTTTAAAATAAAGAAACATATAACCATTGAAGTACACTTTTTATATAACCTTATTAAAACATTTAATTAGATCAAGATGAATTTTCATTAATAAAAGTTTGGGGGTTTACAATATTCCCCACTTAAGAAATTTCACCCGATAAATTTTTTTTCCCACACTAAAATAGATGTGGGTAACTCTAATTCATTACTTCCTCTAATTCCCATGTCTCTTCTTCAAAATTGTTTTTGTACACCATACCTTGACGAGGGGCATTGTCTTAATTATTATAAATTTTTCTCTATGATCTATGAAATTCATTGGTTTCACTTCATAATAACGATCATCCTCTAACTGTACTACCTCTGAAGAGAGTACATGCAAAGGGCCTGGTACATACTTTCTTATGAGGGATACAAGAAAAACATCATGTACTTTGGCCATGGTAGGTGGAAGTGCTAGTAGATAGGCCACAACCCCAACATAATCATGAATCTCGAAGGGGCTGATGTACCTAGGACTTAACTTTACTTTCATTCCCAACCTCATGACCATCAATAATGGAGATATACATATAAATACCGTGTATCCAACTTTAAATGAAAGGTCTCATCAATGGTTATCTGTATAACTCTTCTATCGACTCTGGGCTGCCTTGATATACTGTTGAATGATTTTCACCTTCTCCACCATTTCATCGACCATTTCTGGTCCGAGCAGCTTACGTTCACTGACATCATCCCAACATACAGGTGTTCTCCACATTTACCATATAGGTCTTCATAATGTGCCATTTAGATGATCGATTGAAAACTATTATTGTAGGAGAATTCAACTAGTGTAATATGTTGGTCCCATCCTCCTTTGAATTCCATAGAATATTATCATAGCATATCTTCTAGTTTATGAATAGTTCGCTCAGTGTGGCCATCATTTTGAGGATGATAGGCTGTAATGAAGTTTAGTTCTATTCTTAGAGCATGTTAGAGACTTTTCCAAAACATCAAGGTGAATCTTGGATCACGATCAGATACAATATATAATGGTACTCTATGCAAACTTACCACTTCGTTGATGTAAATCCGTGCAAGTTGATCCGACAAAAAGTCCTCTCAAATCATGAAAAAGTGAGTTTTCTTTTCTTCGTAAGCTTATCCATAATGACCCATATAGCATTGTTTCCTATGGATTTCCTTGTTTTTCCAGTGACAAGGTCCATGGTAATGTTGTCCCTCTTCCATATTGGTATGGGTAGGGGTTGCATCATCCCCTTTGAATTTTTCCACTCATCCTTCACTTGCTAACTTACCAAGAACATTGATGTGTAGTCCACAATATCCCTTTTCATATTGTCCCACAAAATGTTTTATTAGAGATCTTGAAACATCTTTGTGCTCCCTGAGTGAATAAAGAATGTTGAGCTATGTTAGTCATCAAGAAACTCCTTATCTCTAGATCAGATGGTACACATAATGTTGACCCAAATCTCACAATTATATCGTTGTCAACCCTGACCTCTGAGGATTTCCCATTTCTGATAGCTTTCTCCCTTTTCTGAATTTCCACATCCTTTATTTGAGCATCCTTTAACCTTTACAAAATAGATAGTTGAGCAATAATTTGTGAATGGATTGATTATATTCACTTATTTATGATTCCCATGTTCATCTTCAAAAAATCTAAGCTCTTTGTATCCTTCTCAATTCTCATAAATGATAGAATCGTTGGATCCTTTCTACTTAAGCATCTTCCACCTAGTTTTATTTCCCTTGCTGGTAATGGGTTGAGCAGTCATCATCTTTGATCAGCTCTAACCATATTTGTTGGCTCATGTTCAACTCCATCTGTGTGAATATATACTTGAGGCTTTTGTGGTCTGTATATATTTCATACTTCTCCACATAGAGATAATGCCTCCAAAATTTAAAGCAAAAATCACCACAGCAAAATCTAGATCATGTGTTGGATAATGATTCTCATAAACTTTTAATTTCCTAGAAGCATAAGCAATGAATTTTTCATTTTTCATCAACACACATCCCATTACCTTCCTCAAATAATCACTAAATACAATAAAAAGTTCCCCACATTTGGGTAAGGCGAGGATGAGCACAGTGATATGCCTCCTTTTCAACTACATTGAGCTTTTTTGCATTCATCACTCCATGTAAACTTTACCCCCTTCCAAGTTAGCTTGGTAAAAGGGTTGGAAAATCATGTGAAATTTCTCACAAATTGTTGATAAAATCTAGCTAACCCAAAAAAACTACGTGTATTCGTTACCGATCATGGCTTCAACCATCCCTCTATTACTGTTGTCTTAGAGGGATCCATAGATATCCCATTACCTGTGATGATATGGCCTAAGAATGAGACCTACTTCAACCAGAACTCACACTTGATGTACTTTTCATAAAGGTTTTCTTTCTCCAAGGTCTCTAGAAGTGTAAATATTAATATTACCGATAATCTTGCAGACATTGAGAGAAAGTGGGTTTATAATGTAAAATACATCAAAATATCAATAAGTGTTTAAATAAAATTTCAATATAAATATTATTTTAATGACCTTAATTTGATTAATATATATATTTGATATTTTTTCTTGAAGAAACAATTTAAAAATATAATTTAACATTAATATTTATTTAAATTAAATGCCTGTTTTAAAATAAAACAATATATTTTTACTAACCATCAAATATTTAATCCTATCTAAAATATACAAAAAATTTACCCTAAGATAATTTTGAAATTCCAAATCAGAAAATTTTGTTTATAATGAAATATAAAATTTATATAATTGTCAAATTTTATTTTTAAAATAGGTACGATATTTAAAGAATGTAAAACTCGATTTTGGGTGTAATTCAACTAGCACAATGTTGTAGGATGAGTAATATTATCTTGAATTTCTATATAAAAATGATTGAAATGGAATTTAATATCATTTAATTGGAATAATATTTTAATGTATTAGGGTGTTACACCTCTTCACTCAAAAATAATAGAGAACTAGTTTACTCTCCCCATACTTCTTTAAATTACTCCCTTAGTGTTCCTAATATCTTAAGAATATCCACCCAATATTAAATAAACAACCTCTAGAGTAATGGATTATCTTAGCCTTAATCAATATTTAATTATGTTACTTATATTAAAAAAAATCTAATTTTGAATTTTAATTTTTTTTTCAAACTCTTTAACTTCCATTTTGATTCTAATGTCATGAGATATCACATTTCACTCTCATTAATCCCTCATATAAGACTTTAGGAGCACCAATAATGTTTTCACACTTATTTAGTGATTTTCCATGATAAATTTATCTATTTTGAATTATCATCCTCATTTACAATCATGTTTATTCACCTAATTATACCTATCATTAATTGAATTTATAATTCCATTCTCATAACCAACACTCCAAAATCATGGTACTAGGATTGATTAAATGAATTCTTTTTTCTGTGATCTATGTGGAAAAAAAATTTGTACAAGATATTAATATGATGGTTGGTCCATAATTATATGGAATCCAATTAATTGAGTAATTTTTTTATCACATATGATATAATGTATGGTTCATTTGTGGTTATCATAATAAATCTATGATATAATATCTTAGCGGTTAGACTTGGATTATTAATTGAATATAATTCTTTTTATTGTCACGTTACTATGATGTCTTTATGTAATTATCATATTTCATGATTCATCATTCATGATTATGATTCTATCCAGTTTATGTAACAACACTAATTCCCCTGGATCAAATGTGCTTCTTTAATGCATGCTTGTGTTTAATTATTATCTTGTTGGTATTTATAGATATCCCATTTATTATGTATGTACCAAAGATATCAGATGTTGTATTATAAGATCAATGAAATTTGAGTGAATGTTATAGAGTATGAAATTAATTTTATTGAATAGAAGTTTCAATTTTTTATGATATATATCTAATTTACCAAAGACACTTGGTCACTAAATATTCTTATATTGTGTTATGTGTGTCACTGTTGTATAAATAAATATATAACGTGTATATTAGATATTGATTTTTATAGTATTAATTAGAGTTAGTTCTAGTTATTTTTCGGGAATAAGATATGAAAATGTGAGTTAACACCATATGGATAAGACTAATCATTTTAAAACTTCCATAAATCGAAAAAATTACCACACTACATCATATCCCAAGTAGATATATCACCATATGGATATTAGAATGTGGATGTGATTATATAACATATGTACCTATGGTTATTAAAATTAAATGGGATCAGTGGGTATTAACTAGTGCAATATGTTCTATGTGCCAAATTGTCCTAAGATTTTACACTTGTATAGAAGATCCAAAGTGATATGATTTGGTAAATCAAGGGATTTTAACAAACCATTATGAGGGGATCTAAAATTCACATGAAATTTAATGTTAGGAAAAAAATTGGATTACTTATATATTAAACTTGAAATTCATACATTATGGAATATATTACAACTATGGGTTTTCCCATTATTGTTCATAGTTTTAATTTTCTATGTTTATTATTTTGAAACTCCACATCCTTAATTTTCCTTTCAATCACTAGGATTACGATGAATATTTTTACCAAACAATGTCTTGGGAAATGTGACGAATACCCAAATGAGATTCCTAATATGATAAAATCTACAATAATATGTCCTAGGATTATTCCAAACTAGATATGAAAATTTATTATTAATAACTCATACCAAGATTAATAAAAAAACAAATAAATGAATAAAAGGAGAATGTATCCGGGATTTTCATGTTATAATGTTAAAAAAACATTAATAGAGGATGTAAATAATAGTCACAAAGGAACTAGTTGACATTTATATGTGAAGAAAATAGTGCATAAAGTAAAACCTTTCCATGGAGAATTGAACATATATATTAACACGATAGAGGGAAATTATGTTACAAATAAAAACCAACTCAATATTTAATTTTATAAATATAAAGAAAATGAGGATTAGACTAGAAAATTCCATAGCCTAAGGTTTGACTAGGATAATATGTTCTAATATTCTCTTATTCCAATAGAACATAGAAGGTAATCCACTTTAATGACTACTAATATATATCTTGATAATTAATGATATATTATCCACCACTTAATAGTTTTTATTAATTATTCTATTTTAATTCATTCCACATTAAGATATATATTAATTTTTATATTATCATTTAGTGTGCACCCCAAATTAATTGATATTATTAAAAAAACTTATATGATTATTGTATGAAAAATATACGATTATTAAAATTTTTCTTTAAAATATTATCATTCCCTGTCTTTTGTAATTCAATGCTATCATTAGAACATATTTCATTTCTTTTTATAGAGCCATCAAAATTTTCTATTGAATAAAACCACTATTTTTAATGGTAATAACCCTCTTATTCTATTAATGTGTAAAAAGGATGATGGATCTTATTTTGAAATATCAACTCAAGAATAGTTATTATTTAATTTTGAGAAATAATATTTTAATAAATTTTTTGATGCTAAGGAAAGGATCATCCATGAAGAAATTCTCATTTTAAGAGAATACATTGATGTATTACCCAAATAATTTGTGTCTTCATTCTAAACCAGAGGTTGAGTTCTCAATCTGACTTTTACCTTGGGAAAGTAACACTGCTCTGGAATGTTGTCACTTATAAAAAAATATTTTTGGATCATTTAGAGATAATAATAATTGATGGATGTACAATATCAACATCTATGATATATATAAGTAGTTTATATAAAGTGATAAAAAATAGTGTAATCACTATAATTTTCCACACATTACCAATATATAGTGAAGAATTTTCTATTTATAATATTGAACATAAAAAAGACTTTGTTTGTGCACATTAAAAAAATGAAAAACTGATAATATATTCCTTTAACTAAAAAATACCCATGACCAGTACAATCTATTGCATGATATGGAATTAGAAACAATAATCATTACATTGAATTTGGAGAAATTATATCTACAGGGTGAAATGTGACATATATATTATTCATAAATTCCTCAATTATATAATATTATAAAAAATATATCAATATTATCCAATGAAAAATTTTATAACTGATCCATAATTATGATTGTTCATTCCATTACCATCATGGTAATGTCAATAAAGTGGCAGATTGTCTATGAAGAAATTATACCACAACCCTATCTATGATGGATATTTAAAGAGATCCATGATTATTGAAAGTAAAAATGATAGGCATCAAAATCATAAAAGTAATATTATCATTGTTTTCCCAAATATCTTCATAGCCATAAATTTTATTGAGGATTATAGATTCCCAAAATATGATAGAGATATATATAGAATGGTAGAGAATATTATAGATATTGACTGTGATAAAAATGGATTAATATGATTTCTAACCCATATTTTATCTCATAAAAACCCTAAATGAATTGATAATTTCTTTATAATGGTTATAGTTCATGATTTTATATTTGTCTTCGAAGAACTATGGTGTATAGAGTTTATAATAAAAACATTGTGGGGGGGGGCGGTAACATGAAGTGGGAGATTACATACTTTGTATCTTGATGCATGGTATTCCCAAACATCACTACAGAATAACATAAGTCTAGTATTATATTGCAACCCTTTCTGATACAGTTATGTAATTTGGAAATCATAACCATGTTATTTTACATCCTACTCCCTATGAAAACTAATGTCTATAATGCTATTTGGATGGTAGTCGGTCACCTTACAATGTATATTCATTTCATTACCATCATGTATTTATTCAAAACTCACTAATTCATACATAATATGTTAGGACCAATAGGGGCCTATATACCCTGAGAGGGGGGGGGGGTGAATCAGGGTATGGAGATTCTTTTTCAAAAGTCTTCATATCCCACTAGATCTTGACCTCTTTGTTGTAAGGGTCACTTTGTTTTCACTTGTATGTTCATTATGTCCACTTCTTTTCTTCTTTATCTTATGATGATGATTTAAATGCAATGCAGGGAAGCAAGCAGGCAGACACAAAGATTTTTACTTGGTTCACCCTCACAGGGCTACGTCCAAGGAGCATATGTCGACAAGTTGTCGGTCGTACCAAATTCCAATAAGGCTCACTGCCAATATTTTTCGGGCTAGATCACTTCTATACCCAGGCTCACTTCCTTTAAAAAGGCTTAGGGTCATCTCACTAATTTCCCAAGGGTCACTCCCTGTTTCTCTCTCTCTGGCTCACTACCGGTGGAGAGGATCACCTACTTCCTCTTCCTTTGCTCACATCACTAGAAATGGATCCACTCACAGTTTATAGACCTATAGGCCTCTTGACTTGCATGAAAGAATGCATCCTCAATTGTTGATTGATGCTCTGTTGAAGTCCAACCCTGATCCACTTATGAATACGACTTTTCCTCTTAACCACTAGGAAATTCACTTTGGGAACACCTTCGCAAAGCACCCTACTTCACGAGGCTCCCAATTTCACGAAGCATAAACAAGCCTTTGCGAAGCGGCTGACTTTTCACGAAGAACTCTCGTCAAGCACTATCGCGAAGCTCCTGTATTTTCGAGAAGATCAATTCATTGCAGATCAACTTCCCTCGTGAAGCTCATTGAGCCAGCACAAAGCACACAACTTTCACGGAGCTACAATAGCCACCGCGAATCTCTTCTCTCACGAAGCACACGGGCTACAAGAACTACCTTTGCAAAACGAGAGAAAATGATTTTCTTTGGGAACTCTCTCTACTTCTCTCGAGGGGGTCGGCCTATATTTATAGGTGATTCCACCGACCCTCTAACTTTCCGCGCGAATTCAACGCCACATCATCTAAAATCGTGAAGCTACATTTTTTACGCCAGAATTCTATCTAAATCGCAAAGCACCATGGAAATATTCCGATCGCGGAGCTCTTCGTAATTGCAGAGCATTAATGTCAACATTCCTACGCGCCTTCTCCGCGATGCTCCCTTGAAAATCCCTTCACTACCGCGATGCGCTTCAACTCTGCTGTTCGCGAAGCATTGACGTAATCGTGAAGCATCACCGCCTCCATTTTTCTGGCCTTCGCAAAATCCAATCCATGCATCCCGTCTTCGCAAAACTCATGCCTTTTATAAATAAAAACATGATCTTCATGGTAATCCTATTTTCGCGATTCTCACCAAACTCCAAATTTTAGACACCAAAAATTTGGAAAACACTAGGAAATAGCGCCACCTTGTACTGCTCTTTTGTACCGCCTCCAGATCATCTATTCCTTTATCATCGCTCTTTTTAAACATGGATAGTCAACAACTTCTCAGGAGCTCAGCAATTCAACAAGGAAACTTGCTTTGTCCACAAACACAATCAACCCAAAAATACTGCAATGTTACCTTGAGGGGTTTTTCCCAACATAATATAAGTGGAAAGACTCTATGTAGTACCACTCTCCATTGTATTTGATTGAAATACAATTTTTACCTCAATGTTCTAGAGAATCCTTTATCAAACAATGGATATAGAGTTGTGTTTCATCACTGCATGCCACCCTCATAAGGATGGTTAGTCTAAGATTGTTATTAAAACTATATAGACTAATTTTAAATCATTTTATGCGGATTTATAATGGCATTGGGATCCACACCTTACTCTAGTGGTGTTATCATATGATAACAATTCTATTTATAGTATTTCAATGGAACCTTTCAAGTCTCTATACAGGAAACAGTAACATACTTCTACATGTTGGGATGATGTTGGAGTTAAAACAATATTAGTGAACTTTGTATCATCCATGAAATTATATATAAGGTTAAATCTATTGATAATCATAGTAAATTACTGAAATTAATGAAAATGATATGTATAAAATCATTGATGATGCCATGAGATTGAGGCCAGAGATAATTTGTTCTTTTTTATATCACCATCGAAGAAAGCCAAGTCTTTTGGGAAGAATGGAAATTTTAGTCTTATATGTATCAACCCCTTTTAGATCCATGATCTCATAGGATCTATGACCTATTAAATAGGTACCCCACCTAACCTATCAAAGGTTTATGATGTGTTCCTTGAATCACTTGTAAGGTTGTAAATAACAGACCCTTCTCATGTAATAAATGTAGATTTGATAACTGTAGAGTATAATATTTAATATTAGTAGAAACCACTGAATATATTAGATAAAAATAGAAAGTTAAATGATATTATTCCATTTACATTATCAATGTATCGTACTGGATCCACAAATTTGAAGAGTCAACATTGGTACTGGAAAAAATGATCAAATAGAAATACCCAAATTTCTTTAGAGTATGAAATAAAATTTTGAGGGTGAAATTTCAAATGGGGGGGGGGGTGAGATCATAATAGTACAAACTTTTATAAATTAAATTCCCTTTTAAAATAATATATTTTTAATTAAGTAATATAGTTATACGAAACACTATAAAAATATTTTATATATCATTTTGAATCATTATAAAATAAATCCATAATATATCTAATATGATGAAATGAATTTTAATAATTATAATAATTATTAGTGTAGTAATTTTTCAATGACCATTAATATTTTTATATATTATGTGTTTTAATAAAATCTAATTGCAACAAAAGGAAAAATATATGAAATCAACCAGTAGAAACAAACACTATAAAACCCATTTGTTGGAGCCTCTGAGAGAGATTACATCAATGGGATTTATCTTGACTAATACCTGGACAATTCAACAACAAAAAAATAATATAAAGAGATTTAGAGATAATTTAAATATTATAGAGATCATCCCCAAAACATAGTTCATTGAACCACCCTAACAAAGTACTACAATCACACACCTTACTCTTAGTGTGTACACTACTGTAATATAGTGTTATGCATAATGACCCAAATAGTATGGGTTTTCAATTTTATTTTTAACATAATAATGATTATATGGATCTGTTTTCATGATTAATTTTTATATATAAATGATAATATAATGACTCTGATAAAAAAATAGATTTCAATACGATGAATTCAAAATTATAATTTTGAGATAAATTCAATTTCATTTATAGAAATATTTTTTGATTAATCCAATATCTTTGATTTTTTTTCATGATAAATTGTTATTATATAATATTTTTAAAGTATAAATGGTAATATTATTTAATTAAATCCCCGTTAATTTTTATAAGGAACATAAATTCGTTTCTTTCATAATCATTTTTATTTCAATGTTTAAATAACTATATCTATAACATTATTATGGTAAAATAAATATCATTTTTTGAATAACAATTTTTCAAATTAACCTATTATTTAATTTTTATAATATAGATATTCATATATTTATGTAATAAATAAATATGATATAAATATACAATATTTATTATGAAACCATAATGGCTGAATAGTGATATACAAAATACTATAAAATCCATTCATAGAAAATATGTTTTTACACCTAAAATATTTTTTCTTTGAAGTTATTTTATTAATTCTATAATCCTATAAAGGATCCTCTAAAACATAAACATTATTTTATAGGTTTAAAAACTATTCATTTTGAACATGACTAACTTCCACAACATGGGTCGTATTATTTGAATGATTTGGATTTTTAACCAATTAAAATACTACATACAACTCCTCGTTAGAATCCAAGGGTAAAATCCATGTAAATTTTTGTGATAATAATTATTTTATTAGATAAAGTATATAAGGTTTGTTTAGAATATAATAAATAATTTAACTCACATATTCTATAATTAATCATAGATACTCACATTAATCTTCACTCAAAACACAATGAATATGAATTTATTATACCAATAATACTCTAAATCCCTCCTAATGTTTTCAAAATATATAAATAATCACCTCCCCATATTTTATAAGTGACATCTTGAGTAACTGATTCTCTTCTTTTTCCAATTTATTTATGTACATTCTTTGTGTTAAGCTTTTTGATTTCCAATTGTTCTCACTGAAATGTGTTTTTATATATACCTTTATTATCATTTTATTACCATGTAATGAGAGACCACCATTTTCTCTCAATAATACCTTATAGAGACCTTTAAGTTCACATATTAAGCTACTAAATTTTTTATGAAAATATCCATGACTATCTTTTTTGTTTTGAATACTGGTCACCATATCAACTCAACAGTATTCACCTATTTTTTACTATCCTTAAATGATTGTGAACATATATGAATGTAACCCATACCCTGTAATTATTCAATTTAATGATAATAAATATATTCTTATGTTGTATGATTTATGTGGAACACAAATAAATGTACAAGATATTATTGTAGTGGGTTTTCTTGAAATTATATTGTCATCCAATGCATTAGTTAATGTTTTTAACTAGTGGCAAACCATTTATAGTGGATATGTGATAATCCTAAGCCCAAAATGTTATGATATTATAATGTTTAACATTATCATGTGGTTTTTATATTGTGATCCAAGAATTTCATACATTTATGTGGCATATTAGTGGATGAATACACTTTATAATATAACAAGAAATGCCATAATATTATTTGTATATATCTATTGGAAGCATGTAAACATAAAAAAATGTTCATAAAGGATCTACATAAACTCCTACTAACATTTTCATAACTTGAACCCTTTTAGTCCAAATCATACCGAGTACCTTTCATTATAATATAGGGAAACAAAACATAATAAAGGGTGAGCATAGATACCTAGTTAGGTTAAAAGGGGGACATCAATGATAAATTTATCATATTGTTTTTTTAATGGTTGGGGAAGAAGTCATCAATTGAGCCTAACATAAACATAAAAGTATTATAATATGAGAATAACATTTAAAAGTCATACCCTATATATTTAAAATATAAATATTATGTCATGTAATATATCTTGGTAGTTCATAATACATGAATCATAAATGAATCGGGAAATATAATCCCTAGAGGCATAACAATAACATAAAACATGGAAATTTTGAAAGCACAAAAGTATATAAAATCATTTCCCTATTATTCAAGTCTCATTTCAATGAATATCATATTATATTGGGTTTAGTCCTCAAACCATAATATTAGTCTTGGTTCACTATCAGTACTATCATAGTGGATTGGGTTCTCTCCCCAAACTAATGTAGTATTCATGTTTTAATCCACTGACTATCATAGTGTAAAATGTCTCTTATTGAACTAGATTCACTCTCTATTTTATTCCTATTTATTGTATGAGAGATAAATCTTTACCCATTGCATTGGTGGTATATATATCCCCCAAACATTATTGTTTATAACACGAACACCTCCCTCAGTTATAATTTAACCATTAAAATGTTTTCTAATGTAACCACCAACACATAATAGAAACCATACATATGTGTTTTAAAATATCATAATAAAATTATCAAATCAAAATGGATGAAATGAAATGAGTTTCAAAAAACTTCATCAGTATAACCCAAGGAAAATAAATGGGTTTCATAAAAATTTAACTATTTTATTATATTATAACCTCTAAAAAATGAACGTGGTTCATAGATATATTTTAATCATAAATATAAACTATCCAGTGGAATAATAAATATTGTTTACTTATAAAACATCCCTAATAAATCATAATTGAAATCAATGTTTTCTATAAATGATCAATAAATATACCATTATGAGATCATTAAAGAAATTAATTAGCAAAAAAACATTTACATTATGAAGTAAATTCATTAAATCATGAAATTTGAAAAAATATATCATAGAATTAATTTTCATTTAAAATAACTATGTAAACCTAAAATTTAATCTTTAAGTCATGTATTATTCATAATGGTGATAATTTTCATTCATTCCCTATAATTTAAATGGAAAAAATACTCTTACACTTCTCTAAAAGAACCTCATTGAAAAATAAACGAAGAATATTATTTAAAATAAATATAGACGCTAAAATAATTATAAAAATTAACGTCAAAAACATAGAAAAATATTAAAAACATTTTTAGAAAACATGGAAATGGTCGAATATGGTTTTTCAAATGATGATATAAATAATGTTGACATTCCTTCAAAAACATATTTTTAGTCACCTGAGTAGATAAGTTGATAGAAATAAAATAAAACATGTATCATTTCAAATGACTAGAATAAAATTAATTTCATGAGTTTTTAGGGATAAATCATAATATTTCACCATTATAACACAACCATAAACAATCTCGGTAAATAATGAGTTTGTGATATAAACATCCAACTGCTTTAGTAACATTTAAATCATAATTCCTATGAAGGAATGAAACATTGATGGAAATTGAAATACACAAAAATTTCATAAAATGAATCTTAAATGTAAATCATGGGAAGTATATAAAACACCTGAAATAATTAGTTGTTTATAAGGGACATGTCCCGCAGAAATAAATGTTAGATAAAAATCACATACATTAGTTGACACATCCTTCATACACATTAAAATATAGTATTAATTAAATATAGATTTTTTATAAAATTATTTGATAATAATACCCATATATATCATACCATATACGATTTACATGCAACCATTTATCAACCATTTTTAATACTTCATTATTAAAATAATTTTACCGGGTGATATCTACTTTATTTTTAATATGTCTTTTGGTACATTATTTTTTGTACTTTTAATTCAATCAGGGATTAATAATATATTGAATATTAATTATGATATAAATATCATATATATTGATTTTATATATTTTTATAGGCATTAATAAAAGAGATATATATATATATATAAATAATGGACACTATTCTGGGAGACTGTTGGACGTACACATGCATCACATTTTTTCATTTTTGAAGAATATAATGAATAACGATAAATAAAAGATCACATTTCATGAATCATTATTATATCATATATAACCTATATATTAATTAGACATATATGTATTACAATCCAAATAAAACATAAATCAAAATCAAATCACATAGCTTCATGGAGGTGGTTGTTCACATGTACGCATATTCGACATTATAATGTTTTAATGGCTTGTAAGTAAAAGATAGAAATTATATTATAATTAAATTGGTATAATTATCCCATAATTATCATATATACTCATAAACCCATCATAATTCCATACAAAAAAATTTGGTGATGATAAATGAATTGTTTTGAAACATGGAGACTGTATATTATATAGACACACGAGCAGCATTTTCACTTCCAATTTGATATAGAGACGGTGAAAGTGAGGTTTAGTAATAATAATATCAATAATATATTTTATATACTAAAGTTATTATAATATTAAGAATAAAATATATTTAGTGGAGGTAAAACAATAATTAAAAATAATGTGATCAATTAAGGTGTCAACGTATTCATAAAAATAAATCCTTTATATATCCCATTAAAGGCTTTAGGGTTAGTCTTTTTGGTAAACTTTTACTTCTATAATGTGGATAGGGTGGGTTAAAAGGAATTTTTTAAGAGTTAATTTGAGGTAAAACGCTCAAATTTGAGTGACAAAGAGAAGGGAGGGGTTCCCTTGTATAATTGAGGGGAGGGGCACCCTCAGAATTTCATAAATGATTATAATTGAATAATGACATTCTTAAAAAAAAATGGTTCAAAATGGCCAATAAATTGGAATGGGATTTGATTTTTGACCATATATTAACACTATTGTCCTATTTAAATATTTTTATGACATTATGTAATTTAACAAAATAATATTTTCAAAACATTTCATTTTTTCCAAATTATACAATATTAATTTATTTGAATAAATATAATTAAATATTTGCTTGTAATTAGAATAAAAATCATTAACATATAACTAATGAATTAAAAACATTTACATGTTTTTTGATACACGTTTAATTAGTTAAAATTTATTACTTTTCATATTTTAAAAATATTTTTCATATTTTTTATTAATTGGAATATGGTTTATTGGTGTCTCATAGAATTTAACTTCATTATATAATTTCAATATATATAACATAAACATATAACATGAAAATAATTTCATTAATATCAAAATAGACATTTATATTTATTCAAAATATGATTTTATCTTATGTATACACATAAGAGATATTTAAAATTAATTTAGTGATATTTTGTGACATTATATTATTTAAATGATATATGGGTCATTTTTTTGGAAAAGCATCATCTAAACAAAAACAATTATAGTATAAGGTGATTTG
Organism: Viscum album; assembly: GCA_963277665.1. Classification (NCBI taxonomy): domain Eukaryota; kingdom Viridiplantae; phylum Streptophyta; class Magnoliopsida; order Santalales; family Viscaceae; genus Viscum; species Viscum album. Next base: position 1,083,208,902 of record OY728139.1, on the reverse strand, counting down.
GATAGAATTATATTCATAAAATAGTAAATATATAGAAAATATATGGCTTTCTCTCTTTGTTTTAACCTTGAACAACCAGATTACACTTTACCAAGGTGAAATAATTTATGCCGGTTACTATTCATATTGATCAAAAATAAAATACACATATTTTCTAAATCTAAACCTCATGATTTAAAATTTTGAAAACATTTTCTCAAATTAAATTTATGTAAGATGAAAAAATTAGTTTTAAAATAGGTGGGAAACATTCAATGAAAACCACCTTTTAGAAAAATATGTTTTAACCATATGACATAGATTATTCTTATTTCAAATATAGAAAATTAATTAAATTAATGTTAAAAACATTATTCAATATATAATATTAAAATTTCCTTAAAATAATTCTCCAATAATTATTTGATTAATTTTTAAGATAAAAACAAATTATGTGTACAAAAAATTTAGAAAAATATCCCTTCTACTTTAAAATGTTTTTTAATTTTTTTTATAATTAACCGATAGAGAAAATAATTCATTTATACATATGTAACCATATTTTGTTTATAATTTAATTATTCGTATTCACGCATTCCAATTCAACGGTCAGGTGATAATGAAAATTTAAAAGTATATCGATGTTCTATTAAACTCAAAGATGTGTTTAACACAAGATATCAAAAAAATTATTTTAGAACAATATTTCATAAAATCATTTCGTGTTACATTATACCCCCATTAAAAAATATTTTACCCTAAAACTTATCCACTAATACATAAAAAATGAGGGCAACTTTGTCTCATTATATCCTCATGTTTTCAGGGATCTTTTTTAAAAAATTTATTCCTCCACAGAACATTTATGGTAACCCTAATCTTTTATTTCACACTTAAACATTATTTATTACATAAAATTCACCTGATAAAACATATAATATTGAGATTTATAGTGTCTTTGGGGCTTAATATCTTTACATAACAACTTAAAACAAGAAACACACTACATTTTGGTTGAAAGCATCCTTTACGTGACCACTACATTCCATCATACATAGCATTGCATGGGATAACCTGAGGACATACATAAGAAAAAGGCAAGTTATAAATCCCACTATGGGAATAAACAAGGAATAACATAATAAATATGGTAAATGTTAGACAATAGGCATATCAGTGGAGCACGAGAGAAAAATTAATATAAAGTCATGATAAAGCATTATAATCATAATATTGAAATATGAAAACAATATTTAACATGATTTTAGCATGAACCAAGGATCATTGAACATGGAGAATTATTGAACCCTCATTCCACTTGAATTATCATTAGTAAACCCTAATTTCACTTGAAGTATTATGATACTAATCTTTACCCAATGCGTTAGAGTGCTACCAGGGCGCAACCTTCTTAACAATTTCATTTCATGCATAAATGTGCCGCATATATCATATAACATGGATTCATTATAACACATAATTTATTAAATTATAAATGAAAGGTGGAATTCATACATTAAACACTATAATAAGTATGTAAATGGGAATAAAGGGGAATACCCTTGATAGGGAAATGGGCATGGTATTCACTACACAATGACATTGGCTTGGAAAATCCCAGTGCAATTTCAACACTGTGACTACGAGACATGAATTCATAAAAATGGTTGATGATAGAGAAATTGGTGTCTCATCATATTTATATGAAATTTAGAGTAAGGGGGTCATATTGAAACATTTCCCAACATTATTAGTGGTATTTAAATTCATAATACAAATGAATTTCTTGAATGTAAATGAGGAGAGAGAGATATTCCTTACAGAATTTCAGCATGGTAACAGGTGTACCTGAGGGGCATTTAATGAGAGAGAAAATGGTCTCTCATCATTCGAACATATATAGGGATATATGGGGGGTTCGGAAACAATCCCCAACATTTATAATTGAAAAAAGGTCATAACAACATAATGAAATTGAGACAAAATTAAGAAAAGAGGAAATCCTTTACATGGAATTGTGATCCCAAAGGCTTGGGAGAGGCTTGAGAGAGGCTTCTTGGGAGATTTGGGCACCTTGGGAGGATATTATATATAGTATGTCATGGTATGGAAGAACTCCAAATCCTTTTATTTAATAGGAATTTGGAGCTCGGGTGGGTTTTGTTGGAAATTAGAGGGAATTCTTTAATATTTAGGTTTTCGTCACCACACATTTAACTAATCAATACCTCAAACCAGCCCATGGTTTTTTCCATATTATAGTGTAAAACAATATTTTATATGGCCAATGGACTAACTTCTTAAAATATTGAGGGTGCTTTTGTGGAGTTGATTCACACTCTCATGGAAAACAATTTAAAAATACAAAATGTTTTATAAGTCTTGGAGGGTCCACTAATGCATTGTAAAATAAATAAAACAAACCTAAAATGAAATTAAGATATTGTTGAAACATATATTGGTAGAAAATATCATTTATAGTATTTTATTACATCACTATTGGGTCATTATGATGTCATAAAACACATTATATATTTAAACGGTATTTAATTATTTAACAAAAAAATCGATTCTCCTTGAAAATTATGAAAAAATTCGCTGTTGGATAATTTTGAAGTCCTGATTCCAAAAATAATATTCATTATATTTCACTGATTTTCTAGATATTTTATTTTTTTACTTGTAAAATAAAAACTAACTTTTATCAGAAATTCATGGGTTTTGACAAAAACGGATTTCAAACCATAATAAAAATTACAAGTAAATTTATAAAATTATATGATCATTTGTATTTAATAAAAATTAATTTAACTATAATAATATTTAATATAATAATATTTTACTAAAATATTATTTAATTCAATAATCCATTAATTCATCCAAATATATTTACTAGTTGAATATGAACTAAAAATACAATTTTTGCTTCAAAAACTATTTACAATGTAACAATAATAAAATGAATTCACATTCTTTATACAAAAATAATGGATATTGTCAAAGTTCTAGGGTCTTTTTACATAACCCTTTATAACACCTGCATAAGACCGAATGGTAAGGTGCACGACGGCGACATACTATTGGGGTGGCTTGGATAGCATTGCTCGAGTGGTAATCTCTATAAACCTACACCACTCTTGTAGTTGGATTTGATCAAGCTTAATGGGTTCAAGCTCATTTTGGGATCTGTCATGAGTGAATCCCAATGATGCCGCCTCCTTTTCGAGCTCTGAAAAATGGGATTCATATGGGGTAAGTCTACTGGATGAGGTCATCGCTTCCTTTGTCTAAGTAAATTGGATTTGTTGAAGCCCAATATTAATACTAATCATGTGATCACTATTCAATGGATATATTAGCAATGGTAACAATAAATAACGGTGTTTTAAAATAAAGAAACATATAACCATTGAAGTAAACTTTTTATATAACCTTATTAAAACATTTAATTTGATCAAGATGAATTTTCATTAACAAAAGTTTGGGTGTTTACAATATTCCCCAATTACGAAATTTCACCCGATAAATTTTTTTCCCACACTAAAATAGATGTGGGTAACTCTAATTCATTACATCCTCTGATTCCCATGTCTCTTCTTCAAAATTGTTTTTCTACACCATACCTTGACGAGGGTCATTGTCTTAATTATTATAAATTTTTCTCTATGATCTATGAAATTCATTTGTTTCACTTCATAATAACGATCATCCTCTAACTATACTACCTCTGAAGAGAGAACATGTAAAAGGCCTGGTACGTACTTTCTTATGAGGGATACAAGAAAAACATCATGTACTTTGGCCATGGTAGGTGGAAGTGCTAGTCGATAGGCCACAACCCGAACATAATCATGAATCTCGAAGGGGCTGATGTACCTAGGACTTAACTTTACTTTCATTCCCAACCTCATGACCTTCATTAATGGAGATATGCATAGAAATACCATGTATCCAACTTTATATGAAAGGTCTCATCAATGGTTATCTGAATAACTCTTCTGTCGACTCTGGGCAGCCTTGATATACTGCTGAATGATTTTCACCTTCTCCACCATTTCATCGACCATTTCTGGTCCGAGCAGATTATGTTCACTGACATCATCCCAACATACAGGTGTTCTCCACATTTACCATATAGGTCTTTATAATGTGCCATTTAGATGATCGATTGAAAACTATTATTGTAGGATAATTCAACCAGTGTAATATGTTGGTCCCATCCTCCTTTGAATTCCATAGAATATTATCATAGCGTATCTTCTAGTTTATGAATAGTTCGCTCAGATTGGCCATCAGTTTGAGGATGATAGGCTGTAATGAAGTTTAGGTCTATTCTTAGAGCATGTTGGAGACTTTTCCAAAACATCAAGGTGAATCTTGGATCACGATCAGATACAATATATAATGGTACTCTATGCAAACTTACCACTTCATTGATGTAAATCCGTGCAAGTTGATCCAACGAAAAGTCCTCTAAAATCATGAAAAAGTGAGTTTTCTTTTCATCGTATGCTTTTCCACAATGACCCATATAGCATTGTTTCCTATGGATTTCCTTGTTTTTCCAGTGACAAAGTCTATGGTAATGTTGTCCCTCTTCCATATTGGTATGGGTAGGGGTTTCATCATCCCCTTTGACTTTTTCCTCTCATCCTTCACTTGCTAACTTACCAGGCACATTGATGTATAGTCCGCAATATCCCTTTTCATATTGTCCCACAAAATGTTTTCTTAGAGATCTTGATACATCTTTGTGCTCCCTGGGTGAATAAAGAAGGTTGAGCTATGTTAGTCATCAAGAAACTCCTAATCTCTAGATCAGATGGTACACATAATCTTGACCCAAATCTCACAATTCTATCGTTGTCAACCATGACCTCTGAGGATTTCCCATTTCTGATAGCTTTCTCCCTTTTCTGAATTTCCACATCCTTTCTTTGAGCATCCTTTAACCTTTACAAAATAGAAAGTTGAGTAATAATTTTTGAAAGGATTGATTATATTCACTTCTTTATGATTCCCATGTTCAACTTCAAAAAATCTAAGATCATTGTATCCTTCTCAATTCTCATAAATGATAGAATCATTGGATCCTTTCTACTTAATCATCTTCCACCTAGTTTTATTTCCCTTGCTGGTAATGGGTTGAGAAGTCATCATCATTGATCAGATCAAACCGTCTTTGTTGGCTCAGGTTCAACTCCATCTGTGTGAATATATACTTGAGGATTTTGTGGTCTTTATATATTTCATAATTCTCCGCATAGAGATAATGCCTCTAAAATTTAAAGCAAAAATCACCACAACAAAATCTAGATCATGTGTTGGATAATGATTCTCATAAAATTTTAATTTCCTGGAGTCATAAGCAATGGATTTTTCATTTTTCATCAACACACATCCCATTACCTTCTTCAAATAATCACTAAATACAATAAAAAGTTCACCAAATTTGGGTAAAGCGAGGATGAGCACAGTGATATGCCTCCTTTTCAACTACTTAGAGATTTTTTGCTTTATCACTCCATGTAAACTTTACCCCCTTCCAAGTTAGCTTGGTAAAAGGGCTGGAAAATCATGTGAAATTTATCACAAATTGTTGATAAAATCCAGCTAACCCCAAAAAAAACTACATGTATTCGTTACCAATCATGGCTTCAACCATCCCTCTATTATTGTTGTCTTAAAGGGATCCATGGATATCCCATTACCTATGATGATATGGCCTAAGAATGAGACCAACTTCAACCAGAACTCACACTTGATGTACTTTCCATAAAGGTTTTCCTTCTCCAAGGTCTCTAGTATAGTTATTATATGCTCCTCATTATCCTATTTGGTTTTAGTTTATATTATAATATCATCTATAAAAACTACAGAATATTTGTCTAGGTAACCTCTAAGGACTCTATTTATCAATTCCATGAATATTTTTGGAGCATTAGTGAGTCTGAAAGGAATTACAATGACTTCATAGTGCCCATATCTTGTACGAAAATCAGTGTTACAGATATCCTCCTTCTTCACCATTACTTGATAATATCCTAACCGCAAATCAACCTTGGAGAAGTATTGTGCTCCACACAGATGATCAAAAAAGTCATCAATTCGAGGGAGATGATACTTGTTCTTTATCATGATTTTGTTAAGCTCATGATAATCAATTCAAAGGCGCATTGATACATCCTTCTTCTTGAAAACGAGGACTGGTACATCCCATGGTGAAGCACTTAGGCTTATAAACCCTTTATCCAGATTCTCCTATAGTTTTTTCTTCGTCTCATCAAGATCTACAACATCCATTCAATACAGAGTCTTAGATATTGGAAAATCCCCAGGTATAGGATCAATTGAGAAATAAATATCTCTTCTAGGAGGAAGATTAGGGAATTTCTCAGGAAACACATCGGTGAATACCCTCACAATAGGCATGTCTACGAGGATGGTTGCTTCCTTAGACTCGATTATATGAGCCAAATACGCATGTGCATAGGGCATTAATATCCATTCTTGAGATGATGGATCAAAATAAGATTCATCCTCCTCCTTGCAATTGTACAGAATCAGATGTCAATTATCCATATGGAGAGTGATTTCCCTCTCAAGGAAATTTATGTTTTCTCTATATAAGGAAAGCCAATCCACAATGAAAATTGCATCAAATTCCACCAGATGGAGTATGATGAGGTTTAACGGGAAGTTCAATCCACAAATTATCATAGGGGAGGATTTATATTCATGGGATGAAATGATTTCCCCATTTTCCATACTCACCGACATCGTTACATCCACAATTTGTTGTGGTGATGAGATTGTTATACTAAACATTCAAGATATAAAGGAATGTGTTGCACCAGAATAAAAAAAATGTTTTCTATTATTGAATTAATAATTTGCGTGCCTGTCACCATTTCATTGTTGTGGTTTAAATCGCTGGTATTGATGGAAAAAAGCTATCCCTTGTTGCCTTCGAGGTAGTGGGTTGCCTTTGAAAACCCTTAGCTTAGGGAACTGATTTGAAAAGTGCCCCGGTTATTTGCTAATGAGAAAATTAAAAATGCATTGAGGGTCAAGTAGAGTGTTCCTATCCTCGGTCATAGACGCTTGTTTTTCTTGTCAGTAGTTAATAGCTTGGTGCCCTTCTCTTCCACACCTAAATCATTTCCTGGTCCCCTTCTGGAAATTTTTGGGGTGCTTTATTCTACACCATTGGCTAGTGGGGTGCTGGATCTTCTTATAACCATTGGATTTATCCATCAAACTGACAGCATTGAATTCCACCTTACGCTTCTTATCCATAAGATACCCCTATGATTCTCTGATCATCATTTCGACCCTAAGGGAACATTAGACATTTTTTCCATAGCTATCAAATTCACATATCTCCAACGCTTCTTGTAGGCTAGGTTTCAGCCCACCAAAGAAGTGGTCAACCTTAAATTTTGGGGTAATGAAAAAGATAGAGGCATAACATGGAAGCCTTATGATGCTTTCCTCATACACTCTGACATATTTGAGGTCTTTTTTCTTCAGGGAAAGGGAGTCCCTTTCCATCTTATGTTGGAGGGTGCATGAAAAATTTTTATTGGAAAACATCTTCCTGAAATCCTTCCATTACAATACCTCGATCTCCTCACCAAGCTTCATATTTTTTATCAACTTCCACCATTGATCAGATTCACCATTCATATGATAAGCATCTAGGAGAACCTTCTCTTGTTCATAACATTGAAGTATGGAGAATATATTTTGAATGGAGTTGATCCATTTTTTGACGATTGAGGGATCAGTTGATCCATTAAAAGTTAGAGGCCTTTGTCTCGTTAAGCTCTTGATAGTGAATTTTTATTTCTTGGGGAGGGGGTGAATATTTCACTGGACCCATGTTTCTATTCATATATTGATTAAACTGAGAGATAAGTGTGAAAAAGTTTTCTATTCCCGCTCCCATCATATTGGGCATCTCATTAGTATAGTTATCACATTGATCTTTACGTCAGTTGTTAGCCTGAGTCCTCCTATTACTAGCTGTTGGCTGGAATAAAAGGAAAGTTAGGGGTAACACATAAAGGGTAATCCAAGGGAAAATTAATGACATATATATTACTTTTGTTTCCTTAACTTATGAATCTATAGGCTTCAATTTATGTTTTCCATGATCTACATTCCAAAATATATTCTTATGGGCATTTTTTTCCCTTAATAATGGTTCATACTATGCGTGTAAATTTACCAAAGAATATCCCATGGGAGTTTCATAACCAATAGTGTAGTAAGGTTTGTTTTCATGCATCTGTTCCCATTCGAGTATAGCTCAAAGCAGTGTTTTCGGGTTTTACCCCTAAGATACATCTATGCCAGAGCCACCTCTACTTACTCGTATCCAGACATGGTTGTATTTTATTGATAAACCACTTACTCAATACTCACCAATACTTAGGAATGTTTTTATTATACTTATTCTGGTCTCTAAGTCTTCACTAGTGTTTTCTAATCCTAATCCCAGAAATAACTAAACATGTCCTCTAATACAAACTATGACAACCCTACAATTTTATTTCAGACATAAACATAATTTATTATATAAAACACACATGATAAAACATAAAATATAAAGCGGTATAGTGTCTTTGGGGCTTATTATCATTACATAACAACTTAAAATAGGAAACAAAAATCATCATTATTGAAAACATCCTTTACATGACCACTACATTCACTCGTACTTAGAATTTCATGGGATAACCTGAGGACATGCATAAAAGAAGGGTGAGATATAAAGCCCAGTAAGGGAATAAAAATTGAATAACATGAGAAATATAGTACGTTTTAATAATAGTCCTATCAATGGAGCACAAGAGAAACATTAACATAAAGGCATGATAATGCATGATAATCTTAATATGGAAATGTGGCAACAACATTTAACATGATTTTAGCATGATCAAAGTATCATTTCACATGGAGAATGAGTAAACCCACATTTCACATGAATTATAATTCATAAAACCGTATTTCACTTGACCTATCATGATACTAATCTGTAGCTAATTCATTAGAGTTCTATTAGGGCGCACCCTTCATAAACATTTCATTTCATGCATAAATGTGCCACATGGATCATATAATATTGATTCATTAAAACTAATTATTTATTCCACGATAAAGGAAATGTGAAAATAATACATGAAATAATATAATAAACATTTAAATGTGCATAATGTTGAATACCCTTGATAGGGAAATGAGAATGTTATTCACTACACAGTGACATTGGCTCGAAAAATTGTGGTGCAATTTTGGCAGTGTAACGATGTTACATAGGAACACATAAAAATTGTTGATGGGAGAGAAATGGGTGTCTCATCATATTTAAAAGAAATTTATAGTAAGGGGTTTAAATATATACATTTAAAAACATAATTAATGTAATTTATTTTCACAATACAAAAGAATTTCTTGAATGTAAATGAGGAGAGAGAGATTCCTTATGAAATTTCGGCATGGTAACGGGTGTACATGAATGAAATTTAATGAGAGAGAAAGGGGAATATCATCATTAAAACATATATAGGGTAGTAAGGGGGAGGTGCATAATCATTCCTCAACATTTATAATTGAAAAAATGCCATAACAACATAGTGAAATTTATACAAAAATGATAAAACAGGAAATCCTTTACTTGGAAGTGTGGTCTCAATGGCTTTGGGGAGGCTTGAGAGTGGCTTCATGAGAGCTTGGGGATCCTTGGGATTATTATAGAGAGAATAGGATGGGTATTGGTCAAACTCTAAAGGCTTTGAGTGAAGGGGAACTAGAATCCTGTGTGGGTTTATATAGAAAATGATAGGTAATTCTTTATTATTTAGGTTTGGGTCACCACACATTAAACATTTCACTACCAAAAACCAGCCATTGGTTGTTTCCAATAATTTTTTCCAAAGGTGAGTAAAAAAAATATTTTATAAGGCCAATGGCTTGACATCTTAAAATATTGGGGGTCCTTATGTGGAGGTGAGTCACACTCTCAAGGAAAAGAATTTAAAAAGACAAAATGTTTTATAAGTCTTGCAGGGTCCACTAAAGATTTGTAAAATAAATAAAAGATTCCTAAAATTACATTATTTTAATGGTAAAAAATATAATGGCTGAACATATCATTTATATTATTTTATTACATCACTATTGCGTTATTATGTTGTCATAAAAAAATTTATATATTTAAATGGTGTTTCATTTTTTACACAAAAATTTGACTATCTCAGAAAATTATGAAAAATTTACCGTTGGATAATTTCGATATCCTGATTCAAAAAATAATATTCATTTTATTTATGTAATTTTATAAATATGGTAATTTTTACTTTTAAAATAAAAATCGATATTTATAAAAGATTCATGGGTTTTAAAAAAATGGCTTTCAAACCATCATAAAAATAATAATTCCATTCATAAATTTATGTGATAATTTATATTTAATAATAATTAATTTAATTATATTTATCTTTTATTAAAATATTATTTTATTAAAAAATACATTTATTCATCAAAACATATTTCTGAGATAAATATTAACTAAAAATACTATTTGTGCATAAAAACCATTTACAAAGTGACAATAATAAAATAAATGCACATTCCTTATAAAAAAATAATGTACATAGTCATAGTTCTAGGGACTTGTTACATAACCTCTTATAACACTCGCATAAATCTGAAGGGTAATGTGCACGATGGAGAAAGACTCTTGGGGAGGTTCGGATAGCATTACTCGAGTGGTAATATCTATTAACATACACTTCTCCGATAGTTGGTGCCACTCAATCTTAATGTGTTCAATCTAGGCTTTGGATTGGCCAAGAGAGAAGCCCAATGATGCCACCTCCTTTCTGAGCTCTGAAAAATGGGCTTTGTATTGGGAAAGTTTACTAGATGAGGTTATCACTTCCTTTGTGTGTGTAAATTAGATTTGTTAAAGCACTATATTTATACTAATCATGTGATCACTATTCAATAGCTATATTAGAAACAGTCACTATTCATAATGGTATTTTAAAATCTAGATACATATAACCATTGAAGTTCAAATTTTATATAACCATAATAAGACATTTAATTTGATCAAGAGGAATTTTCATTTATAAAATTTTCGGTCATTACAACTTTAACCATGTGACTATTCTTGATTTGTAGTAATTTATCTCTACAACACAATATATATTATAGTTTTCCCTCATAATAAAGATCAATCCCTTTTGGTATTACCTATGAGTTTAGTACATGATATGGATTAGGTATGTACTTCCTCATATGGAACCCATCTTGAATGTGAGATAGGATTGATTAATGTTCCAACCGATAAGATTCCATCCTTACTCGATCAGAAATATCAAAAGGGAAAAATACCTAGAGATTATGTTTCCATTTATTTAATCTCATAACTATATTCAATGTATAAATAATCTTAAAACCCTTATCTCCTACATCAAATTTCAGGTCACAACAACCATTTTCAGTATAAATATTCTATCGATTCTATGTTATCTTCTTGTCATGCTAAATTTAATTAACATTCTCTATAATTTCCTCTGATAGCTCAGGTCATAATATATTTCATTCCACAATATCTTCCAACCATGTTGGTTTTCTACACTTATTTCCATATTGGGATTCATAATAATCCATCTATATTCTCAAGTGAAAATTATTTTTGTAAGAAACTTATCTAGAAGAAAGTGTTCATCCCAACCACCATTGAAATTCCTAGAACAAGATATTAGTATATAATCTAGGGTTTAATTATTTTCTCAGACTAAACATATGCCTAAGGATGGTACACCGAGATGTAACACCACTTAGTACTGAGAGACTACTGAGGGCTTCTCTAGAACTTAATGTAATTAACCACTCCCAAACATATACAATTTAATATGGTACTCCTTATAGCGTTAAAACATAATTAGTATATATATAGGAATCTAGGTATTGGGAGAAAGTTTCTCTAATGGTATGAAGTGTGATGAATTCATAACAAAATTCACTAAAATCCATATATAATTTTTCCCTTATGATGTTTTGGGGAGTCCAATGACAAAATACATTGTGATGTTTTCCTATTTCTATTTGGGTATTGATAATGGGTATAAATTCCATGTAGAAATTTTTCTCTCAGACTTTACATGCTGATATATAATTCAATGATATACATGCACAACCGTTTCTCTATTCTTATTGAAAAACCAAAAATACTCTTTATTATCTCTATTCATATTAGTACTTATAGGATTAATAGAGAATGATTAATCGTGAGATTCATCTAACAACACCATCTTCGTATCTATCATGGATGGAATACATTAATGGATCTTAGAACTTACCATCCCATAAAAATATAGATAAAACTAAGGAGCATTTATATCTTTATTTGGATTATTCATATCATCAAGTTATTCCTCTATGTTCTTCACTTGGATCTTTGGTTGAACAGCCGTTTGAGATAGATAATATTTCTCCCCTACCCAAATATTTCAAGATCCATCCTTTTTAAATATAGATATGTTAGATCTTTTGTAATCATCATAATATATAATCTTGAAAAATAATTTCCACATGGAGCATTTTATACAGTATTCACTTTCTCCATGTGGTAATTTATTGACTAGTCCCAATCAATAATCATCTCCAACTATGTTCTCGGAAACATATTCAACACTTTCTATGTGAAAATATACTCAGAAATTTTAAGATAGGTATATATATATATGACATCTTATCCATAAAGATAGTGAACCCATTTATTTAATGAAACAATTACCACAGATAAATCCAAATCCTGAGTTTGGTTATTTTTTCATGAACATTCAATTGATTTAAGGAATAAGTTATCACCATATCTTATATCAGGATAACACATCTAAATTTTTGCTTTCACGAATCACTCTAGATTATGAAACATTCTTTATTTTATGTTAATGTAATAATAGGATCATATACTAATATTTTCTTTAGTACCATGAAATTATATACACATTCATCTATCTAAAGGTACTTATATACCTTACAAGTTAACATAGATATTGGATTAGATAGTCATAAAACATTCTCCCCAAAGAACTGATAATATGAATCTAAACCAAGAAAATGATTTTTCTCATTCATTGTGGTTGGTAAAGGCCAATGTTAAACAACTTCTATCATGGAAGGATCTATTGAAAACCCATCACATGAAATTTATGATCGAATAATGAAAAATTATGATGCATGAATTCACACATTTGAAATTTTACATAAATCTTATACTTCCTTAGGGTCTTTAGCACAATTCTCATGTGATATTCATGATCATCCTTTGTCCTTAAATATATAATAATATCATCTATTAAGACTGTCAGAAATTAATAAAGGCAATATATATGGACTCTATCAATTAAATCCATTAATATAATGGTGGTATTAGTAATGATAAATGGAATCATTATAAATTCATATGTTAAATACCTTTTATAAAACATTATTTTTCTAATATCCTCCTTTTATGGTATCAATTGATTATATTTAAAATTAAGTTCATTCATTAAAAAAAATGAGCTCCACCTAGTTGATCAATAATGTCCAAAATATAGGGTAGAGGTTAATTGTTCTTGATAGTGATTTTGTTAAGTTATTGATAATATATTAAAAGTCACATTCATACATATTTATTCCATGCATAAAGAACTAGTGCCCAACATAGTTATACACCTGTCTGAATAAATATCTCATCAATATTCTCTTGGAGTTAGTTCGTTAGATCATGAAACTAAATTCGGGCCATTATATACAGAATCACTAAAGTAGACCTAAAACCACGTAAGAGATCTATAAATAACTAAACTTCATAATTTAGTGGAAGAATAAACAATTAGTTATGAAATACATCAAAAATACACTACATAATTTGAATATAATTTATAACAGGTTTCTCCCCAACCATCTACAATAAAGTCCTCTTTTGAATATGAAACAAGACCAAAAAAATATATGTGATTTCCATTAGACGTTCATATTTATCATCACACTAATAAATGATTATAAATTGGTTTTGAATATCAATCATGACTTATCTTCCATGAAAATTGATATCTAATATGTTTAATAAAATCCAATATATGCCTAGGATAACATAAAACTCAACCATATCAAGAATAATAAGATTTTCAGGAATACAATTACAATAAAAACAAATAAAATAATAATCATATACTTGGGATGAGGTTATAAAATCATTAGGGGTTATTACTTATATCATAAAATCTAATAACTAAAGTGGTATAGTGATACCCCTAGAAAATTATTTGGATATAAAAGATTTTGTGGATCAGGAATAAAAAAACATTAGCAGTTCTAGACTCAATGGAAAGTGTACCTTTCACTACGTCATTATGGAACTCCTCATCAAAAATAGTGATGGAGTTAGATTTCTCATTATATAAGGGTTTACGAGGTTATTGACATCGATCAACATCATTAACCTTCATATTTTTGTGTGGGTTTACATAACGACCAAATTCTTTCATTTTAAACACTAGAGTGTGGTTGGTACATTCAATGATGATTTATTTCGGTTCACGTCATTTGGGAACTTCTTTCCCTATCATTAGTATTAAATTTACCTATTAACTTCCTTTACACACTTTAATTATTTTCCAATTCCATTAAAATATTTCCCCAATGTTTCCTTCCACACTTTGGGCATAAATTAAATTTCATCATTATCTATCAATGTTTTTTATAATATCCCTTAATGTAAATATTTATTCTACTCTCATAACCATTTAATTTATGGGTACTTCCACTATACTTCTCCACCTTGATGTCATATAGAGTGATTTATTCTAATATTCTAAATTTAAATATACATAAACCCTTTAATGACTTGTTTTTAAGACATAAACGAATCAACCAACCATACTTTTTGGTTTTATGATAATTCCAAACATTAACCTCATACATCAGGTAAATTGTTACTAATAGGTACCAAAATATTCATAATACTTTTATACAAGATCAAGGAATTAATTATTCATTTTCAAATGAATAATATGAGGAATTAATTATTTTAAAATAATATTTTAAACTCAACCTACTACATGGATTCCATTTATTCATGTTTCCTTATGTTCATAATAAGATTCCACTATTGATCTATTTCACCATAAAAATGATAAACAAATAGAATGAAATTATGTTGAACCTAAAAATAGGGAATGGAAAACTTTTTTCAATTTTACTAATCCATTTCTGAACAACTACAGGATCAATAGTCCCACTAAAATATGTTGGATGTTTCGTGATTGAGGTATTAACATAACATTGTTCCCTATTTTTGTTGTATTTAGGATCAGTGTGATCCAAAACATAAGACAGTTATGTGAGAATACAAAAAATTTATTACATTATAGATCCCATAACATTGCTTTATCAGAAAGAAAATAATTATATTTTTTGTTATATTCGGTATTAAAATTATTCATTTACTTTCCAGAAATCATCTAAAACTAAAAAACACAGTTTGAGAATAATTATTAGAGTAGAAAACCATATAATACTGAATAATAATTTATAGGATTTCAAAATCGAAACACATTATTCTATGAAACATTATGTTTAACCCAGACCATTCATAATCATTACTCAAACATTGGGATATTATATTGTACTTAGAATTATCCATATGTTTCTCACTAAATTTTTCTCATCCTAGTTTCTAAATAATAGCTTAAAATTAACTATATACCAACTATATAAATAAATATATTTCATATATAGATATCATTTCTTATTATATAAATATTAACTATATAATATAACGAACTATCCTATAATCGTATTGTTATAGTGAATTTGTAATAATAGACACATAAGAAACTAGTTTATATTATAACTACATTTATTATCACTATGTACATCAAAACTATAAACCTTCTCTGATATATCATACTGAGTAACCTTCATTATAACCTTCTTTTGATAATCCTTTATCCTTTCCAGAAGATATAGTTGATCAATCATTTAATAATGGATTGATGATTTTCCCTTAGTTATGATTCTCAAGTACATCTTCATCAAATATAATATGATTGGATCCTTTTAAATTATCATTAATCGAGACTATAAAATGGGCAATATCAGCGCTCAAACCGGGCTTTAACAGTGCTAAAGAAGCACTGTAAATATCGGTACAGATAAAAGGGTGTGCCCCTTTAACAGCGCTAAACAAAGCGCTGTTAAAGGCTACCTTTAACAGCGCTTTTTGAGCACTATTAAATCCCTGCTTCCTGCAAATAGAAAATCTGCATCAGTACAGCCAGCCGAACAAGACCTGTAGAAAAACTAGTATATCAAACAAGAAAATGTGATCTACTAATTATTCATCATGAAAAACATAAAGGTATCGTTAAATACTTACACTGCCCCAAACACCCATAACACAACCCATCCACAACCTTCATATCAATGTACTTAACCAATCTAAACACCAAGATGGATTTTACCCAAGATTATCTAATTCAAAACACAGATCATGTCATCAACCGACCACTTAATTTCTATGGTGTTCCCCACTATACGCTTTAGATCACAAGCACCAACATCTGATGTTTAACACCTCCATCATGGGGAAAGAACTAGTAGAACCCCAACTAAAACTCCACAACATACCCAACATGTTTTCTAACTTACCATGCTTAGACATCCATGAGAACACCAACAAATGTTATCATCCATACTTTCCATCAAACCCACTTGGAATGGATGTGAATCCATCATCCATGAATGAATCAAGGACAATTCAACGTTTCCTCAATGTTTGAACCCATTTTCAAAACATAATTATCATTTCAAAACATCAAATAGATGTGTCTTACAACTCACCACATTTGTTCCTTGTTCTTGGAGGAATTTGAAACATGCACCACATAGGTTGTAAAAGAAGTATAGGATAGATCTCTTAGATCATACAAAGCCATGAACACAAGTTTATCCTTTAGGAAACTGATGAGTGATGTTTGTGAATGCTTTTTGGAACAAGGAACTGACTCGCTTGATGAAACACATGAAATATCTTTAAATGTAGCCTCACTTGCCAAATAATTGGAACAATTTCCTGTATTGGATTCTCTTAATGTCAGTTTTAGCATCCCATATTGTTCATCAAATCGATTGGTCAAATTCCAATCTATCATGGAGGCTGCCGCACAAACTGTACACAAAACTATTGATCAGAGGTAGCTTGATTAGAAAAACAATCTTGAGGGTACTAGACATGAAAGATCATGCGGTTCCATAGTGGCTCAACAACCTCAATTTACCCCACATGATATAAGGCTATTGCATGATGTCCAAGACATAGAGATAGGAGAAGAGAAGGTGAAATTCTCATGGACAAACAACATCAACAATGAACATCCACCACCCTTTCACAATATACATCAAAATAATGTCTTTAAGAACGTCCAGGTGAAGTTCTATCTTACTTCCATCGAGGATGATGCATGTTGGTCATCTTGTATTGGAAATTGTTTATCTTCATCCATGCCTTGTACTTGCACCCATGAATTTTAAGGCGAGTATGCGTACATGATAGTTGACCTTATTAGAGAAGAGTTTCTGGAAGAGTATAAGAGACATGAAGAAATGAAGATCATTAGAGTGTTGGAGCAAATTTGGTTGCTAAAAACAATGTGGAAATCGTCTTGTGCAATGCGGCCAAAGCTAAAACATGCAGGTATTGTAATTTAGGCCACGTTTCACAAGACGATTGCCAATATTGTTTGTTAGATTCTGTGGAAATGTTGCAAGGTTTATTAATAATAGGTAAACAGGGCATGTATGCATATTGGCATTTGAGAGTTTTAGAACGTTCAGTCTCCTCCATGCATTCCATTTTGCATTGTTTTTTAGATGTTTTGATTTTAACCTGGTTGAAATCCCTTTTCAAGTGGAGAAGGCCTATCAAAACTACTACCATGTATGGAGTTCTAGATATGATCTAATAAATTTTTGAAAACTGAGGATTTGAAACATTTTCTCTAACCAAACACAACCTTACCTCAAATGCTTTTCTTGTTGGGTATTCAACTAACCTGTGTGGGGGTGTGTGGTCTCTTTTGTGTTTGTTTTTAGTAGCTTTCATTCTTCACCACAAGACATTTAAATGCATTGGAAGAACTTACTTGGGTTAGTAGTTTTGGTTCAGTTTATTTTGTATGCATTAAAAAAAGTTCTTTACCCTTTGAAAGATCTAATTGCATGATGTTTGGATCCAATGATTACTGTGCTAGGTTGCATGATTATGGTTTGTAATTTGATGATTAGATCCATTTGATCAAGGCACTTGGCATAAAGTATCAACTCAATCCGAATGTGTTTGGTCGGTTTTCTGTATGTCAGTTGTTGTTTTCACTTAAAATTCTATGCATTTGAAACAAAAGAGGGACACTTTGAGTGATATCGGGCACACCGTGTCTCAGATTGAGGTGGGGTTGACTCGTACACATCACAGATGACCCATTGATTATTATCCTAAAGTATCAATACAATCTGAATGTGTTTGGTCAGTTTTACATATGTTATTTCCTTTTACTTAAATTTTTGTCCATTTGAAACTAAAGAGAGACACATTGAGTGATACCGGGCACACCATGCCTCAGATTGAGGCATGGTTGACTCATACACATCACATATGACCCATGGATCATTCTCCTAAAGTATCAACACAATCCGAATGCGTTTGGTTGGTTTTACGTGTGTCAGTTCCATTCACTTAAAATTATGTCCATTTGAAATAAAAGAGAGAGACTTTGTCTGATACCAGGCACACCGTATCTCAGATTGAGGCGGGGATGACTTTTACATGTCAAAGATGACCCACGGATAGTTCTCCTAAAGTATCAACACAATCCGAATGCATTTTGATGTTCTAAATGTCAGATTTATCATCCTATCTTCTTCGTCAAATGGATTGGTGAAATTCCAATATATCATGAAAGCAGCCACATACATGCAACTAACGATTGGAGATCTTACTGGTTCATGCATGATATTATGCTATTTTGGAGTTTTAAGTGGTTTTTTTGTCCAAATCCCAAAGAAATGTGGTTTATAATACTTGCATGTTGCTGGTGCATTTCATCTGTAAAAATCGACAAATGACCCTTTGGAGAAAGAATGTTTTATTTAATAATAATCACAATTTTTTCGAAAAACATTTACATAAAAGAATGTTTCATATTTTTATCTCCATGAATCCCTCTCAAAAATGTCTGCCAATTATACATGTCCACAACTCTTGCAATAAAAGTCATATCTTCATGCTATTTCTGAACAATCTTGTATTAGGTATGTGGCCCACTCGTTTCTGAACATATCTACATAGTCTTGTGAATATGATGCTTTTCAGCATTCATAATAGTAATGAAAAATATATAAATAAATAATTAAAAAATAATTTAAATGAAATAGTACTGGTTTTCGAAAATACCTCTTTAGGGATGCTAGTTTGTCCATTTAAAATGATCTCTCTCATGAATCTACAAACATAATAACCGAAATCTTTGTTGTTTGTTTGTTTTGGACACTGTAGAAACATTAATCATGAGGCGGTTAAGTAACTTGTTTTGATATATGTTCGGATAGTGAAAATTTATTATATATACCCTAATACTTGTCCAGACGTAGTACTTTCTCGGCTCCGTATGCTTAGCCCATGTCCTCATACTATGATTCCGACGATATTGGTACACCACCCTATCATCACAGAATCCTCAGTAAAAGATAATATATATTATATAACTTGATGTTTAGACCTAAAACATAGGATATAGTGTCTTACAGATTTAAAAACCACATCACATGCGGTCGGTTTGTTGGATATCCGTGCTTTGAATCAATAAAATAAATCTTGGGAGTATCCAAATTCACAACAATTAGCAGTCAATGTTGCCTAAATACACAAAAAGGAATAAGTAATGAAAGAAATGAAAATATAATTTATATGATTCAATGGTAGAGTTTTACCCCTGCATGGTTGGTATGAATAAGAGTTTGTCATCTGTTATCTTGCTGTCAAATTTTTTAAGCAAAGCATTCGCTCTTTATTCATCTCCATCCTATTTGAATCTGAAACTTGATGTAATCTTTCACTCTGTTCCCATACTCTATTGTCAAACGATTAGCACACATCAAATATTTATTCATCTCCATCCTATTTGAATCTGAAATATTATTATTTATGATTAAAATACACAAAACAAGACATCCAAATAAAAAGTAGCAGAGAACCACTTCCTTATAAAAATAGAGATTAATAGTACCTAACAATTTTCAATAATGATTTGGAAATCAACCGAACCAGGATAAACCCCCATCAAAATCAACACAGATTACATCCCCCTTACCAATAGTTCTAGCACCCGCCACCCTTGAAACAAAACATTAAACATCCCTTTAACCACCCCTAATAGTCACCTTATTCATAATAAACATTAAACATCTTGGATGAGTCATGGTGGATCTTGGAAGGGGGTTAAATCCATGTTTAAGATATATGTTCCCAATAATATAATGTCATATTCATGATTATGGATGATTTCATTCCAACATGCATGTTTCATGGGACCAAGTATAGGGATATTGGCTAAGAGAACTGTGTAAAGAAGAGATAATACTAAGTTTCACCTTTTATTCTTAGGATAAGTGCTCTTTAGCACTTTGAGAAAATCATAATTTCTATAATACCATGTTTACATAGGGTGAGAGTGTTGGCCAAAAAAACAAGATAAATCAAGTAGGCCTCAAGATGCGAGGGTTAAAAGATGCACTATATAAAATGTAATCTATACATTTACCACAAAAAATATAATCGAATTCCAAACACATAAGCATAAAAAATGATTCGAAAACACAATTCGCATCACAAAATTAATTTATAGAACAAAAATAAATGCACAAATACTCATACTAAAAAAATATATATATTTTAGGGCATCCACTGACCTTGGGTGAAGAAATCTATGAAGTCCAAGGAAAAACCCAAAGGGTGAGGGAGCTTTCTGCGCTGACTCGGGAGGGGAAGATGTGACTTCCGGAGTGGGGGTGCACGGGTGGAGCCGGAAACCGGTGAGTACGGTCCAGAGGGGAGAGGAGGAGTAGGGTTTGGAGGGAGGAAGATCCGCTGGAGTAGGGTTCATGCAGAGTACGGTTCAGAGGGGAAGAGTAGGAGTAGGGTTCGAAGGGAGGAAGATCAGCAGAGGAGGATCGAGGGGAAGGAGAAAGAGTACAACGGAGGTCCGACAAAGGGATGATTGGGGGAGGGAATTTGTCGCAGGGGTATAGTACCGCGACAGCTTGGGGCCCAATAAAAAAGAGGAGACTGTGTGCTTGCTTTTACTAAAATCGGAGAGAAGTTTTATCAGCACCATAAGAGCGCTGATAAATATACCCTTTATCAGCGCTAAAATTTTATCACTGATAAATCCACCCTTTATCATTGATTTTAATTAGCGCTGATTAAAATTATTCTTTGTCAGCTCTTTTTGATTAGCACTGATAAAGGGTGGTGCTTCCCTTGCCCGTATTTGTAGTAGTGACTGATTGAATCTCTATGTGCTTTATACTAAGAGCATATCCCACCTTGTTCGCTTTCCCAGGATATTAATGGATTTAGAAATCATATTCTTTGATTATATCTACCCATATTTGTTAGTTCATATTTATCTCTTTCTGTGTGAATACATATTTGAGGATTTTGTGTTCCATATATATTCCAAACTTCTCACCAAAGAGGTGATGTCAAGATAATTTTTAAAGTGAAGATTTATACACCCTACTCCAGATCATTTGTTGGACAGTATTTCTCATGAATTTTCAATTTCCTTGAATCATAGAAAATGTAATTGTCATTTTCAATCAACACACATCCCAAATCCTTCTTTGAAGCATCAATAAATACAAAAAAAAGTACTCCACTTGTTAGTAATGTGAGCATTGGTTCATTGATAATCCTTCTTGTCAAATCCTTAAAGCTCTCTTCAAATTAATCACTCCATGAAAATAGAACTCCCATTTGAGTAAGTAGGGTACGAGGGTCTGAAAATATTGATAAATTTCTCACAAATTGGTGATAATGTCCATCTAACTGAAGGAATCAATGGATATCTATCACAGATGTTAGCTGTGGCCACCCCTCAATTTCATTTTCCATGGAGGGATCCACAAATATTCCATTGCTTGTGATGATATAACGCAAGAATGATACTTCCATCAACCAGTACTCACACTTTTTGTACATTTCATAGGGCTTATCATTTCACAAGGTCTCTATTACAGTTATTAACTTCTCCTCATGCTCCTCCTTGGTTTTTGAGTATATTAGTATATCATCTATAATGACTACCAAAAATTTGTTGACATAATATTTAAAGACTACATTCCTCAAGTCCATGAATATTTCTAGAGAATTAGTGAGTTATAAAGGAATTACTAATAAATAATGGTCCATGTACCTTGAAAAAAAACTAGTCTTGGGTATGTCCTCCTTCTTTAACCTTACATGATAATATCCCTACCATAGATCCACCTTGGAGATGTATTGTGCTCCACTTAGCTGATGGAACAAGTCATCAATTCATGGAACAGGATACGTGTTCTTTATCGTTATTTTGTTGAGATCACGATAATCAATGAAAATATGGATTGAACCTTCCTTATTCTTGAAGAAGAGGACTCGTGCACCCCACATTGAAGCACTTGGGCATATGAACCCTTTATCAAAATTCTCCTGTAGTTGTTTCTTTATCTCCAAAATCTCCAAAAAATCCATTCTATATGGAGTCTTGGATATTAGAAATGACCTAGGTATATGATCAATCTAGAATTAAACATCTCTTCGAGGAGGAATACTAGAAAATTCCTCAGGAAACACATCAGCAAATTCTGTCACAATAGGCATGTCTTCAAGGATTCTTTCTTCCTTAGACTCAGTCATCTGAGAAGGGTACTCATGCTCATATGGAAATAAAATCTATGCTTGAGATGATGGTTCTAAAGAACATTCTTCCACCTTCTTTTACTTATATAGAACCGAGGGTTGATTCTCTATATAGAGAGTGATTACCCACTCACAACAATTTATGTTGGCTATATATTAGGAAAGCCAATCCATGATAAGTATTGCATCAAATTCTTCCTTAGAGAGTATGATAAGGTCCACCAAGAATTTCAATCAACAAATTATGATAGGGGAGGAGTTATATTCATGTGATGGTAATTTCCCCATTTTTTGTTCTCACTGACATCTCTAATTTTACAATTTGTGGTGGTGTTGGGATTGTTCTACTAAACATTCAGGTTATAAAATAATTCATAGAGCCATAATAAAAAATTACATTCACTATTCTTGAATTAATTACAAGTGTAACAGTCACCACATTGATTTCCGGGTACGCTTCGGTGGTATTGATTGAATAGACTCTCTCTTGTTGCCTTGGAGGTTTTTGGTTGCCTCCAAAAATCCTTGGCTTAGAGAAATTGTTTTCAAATTTCCTTATTTCATTTCAGTTGAAGAAATGAACAATTAATTGAGGATTGAATGGAGTTTTACTCTCCTCTATTGCAGCAGCGGGTTTTTCAAGTCATTAATTAATGGGCAGGTGTACGTCTCTTCTACACCAAAATCAATTACTTTTCCACTTCAAGAAATGTTCGGGGGCTTTTTTTCACCCCTTTGGCATGTGGGGTGTTGAAATTTCATAGCACCGTTTGACCTATCCATCAGACTTCCATTATTAAATTCCACTTTCAGATTCTTATCCTGATGATACCCCTGAGATTTTACAATATTCATTTTGACTTTGAGGACACATTGGATAACTTCTTCATAACTATCAATGTCACGGATCATTGGGGATATCCGTATGCTAGGTTTTATCCCACCAAAAAAGCAGTCAACCTTGCATTCAGGGGTCATGACAATGTAGGAGGAGTGTCATGAAATCCTTGTGAATTTTTCCTTGTACAATCTAATGGATTCATCATCTTTTAATTGAGTTAAAAAATTCCCTTTCTATATTAAGTCAGAGGGTGTGAGAAAAATATTGATCGATTTTGTTTTTCCAAAAATCCTTCAATTAAAACTCCTAGATCTTTTCCTCAGGTTCATATTTTTTGATTGATGTCCACCATTGATCAGCATAACCATCTATGTGATAAGAAGACATAAGAATCATTTCTTATTCAGAACATTGAAGGATCGAGAAGATCATCTCAATGGATTTGATCCATTGCTCGACGATTGGGGGATCAAGTGATCCATTAAATGTAGGATGCCTTTTTCTCATTAAGCTCTCGATTGTGGCCTTCTCTTTCTTGGGGGGTGGATGGTCCTCTTACCCCATGTTTCTATTAAAAACCTGAGTTAACTGAAATAGTATCTTGATGGCTTTTTTAATTCCCGCTCCCATCGGATTGGGAATCTCATAAGAATAGGCATCACATAGATCTTAGCATCAGTTTTTATACCAAGACCTCCAATTACTAGTCATTAGATGGAATAAAAGAAATGTTATGGGTAACTCTAAAAGTGGAATCCAATGACAAAAAGTGATAACTTTAAAATTATATTTACTTTCTTATGTTATGAATTTATAGGCTTCAATATATTCTATCCTTGATATAATTCCAAATATATTTTCTTAGGGGAATTTTATTATTCCCCTAATTTTGTTTCATACTATGAATATATATTTACCAAAACATATACCACTACCACAAAACTGGGCATGGCAGGCACTTGCCTTTATCAACGCTAACAGAAAAGTGTTGATAAAGGGGTAGGCCTTTATCAGCACTAAAAAAGCCCTGATAAATGTACCCTTTATCAGTTCTAAAACAAGCACTTATAAAGGTGTACCCTTTATCAGCGTTTTTTTAGCGCTGATAAAGGGTACATTTATCAGTGCTTTAAATATCCCTTTATCCGAATTTTTCTTAACGCTGATAAAGGATACATTTATCAGTGCTTTTCTTGCGCTGATAATATTTAGTGTATACATTAAATAAAAAAACATGTTATAACTAAATATATATGTATATAATTAAATAATTATATGATTAATAATAAATATATTTATTAAATTTATTAATTCATTATGTTAATTGGATTTATTAATTCATTATATTTAATATATATGATTATTATATTTCTTTATATTTAATGTATTTGTTTTATTTATAAATATATAATACTTTTTAATATATATGTATAAATAAAATTGTTGAATATATATGTGTTTTCCAATGAATTGGGGTCAATGAATATATCATACATTTGTATATATATGTGCATGAATAATGTTCAATTATATATATAATTACATATCACGTTGACGTGTTATTGATTTATAATTCATTATGTTACCCATATAATATATATGTTCTAAAAAATGTACACATATAATTAAAATAAAGTTATATTTTAATAATAAATATATATTTTATTATATTTTCAATGATATATATGTAAATATACCTTTGAAATATTTTTATATGTATAAATAAAGATATATTTATTTAGAGTTATAATTATTAGTATATATATATATATATCATAAATATCATTTTAAATAAATATATAATAATAGAAAAAAATTATTAAATTTATACATTTATAAAAACTTTTATTAGCACTGAAAACGTATGTCTTTATCAGTGCTAAAATGAAAATGTTCTGATAAAGTCACCCTTTAACAACGCTAAAAATCATTGATAAAGGTCCATGTGGGATTCATAAAATTCACCAGGTCCTCCTCCTTCCCGCACCCTGTCATGATTTCGTGGAAGCCCTACCCTGTACCACTGCCTCCTCTCTGCCGCAACCGCTGCCTCCTACTCCTCCTCCTCTACCGTGGTCACCGCCTCCTCCTCCTCCTCTACCGTGTCTGCCATCGCCTCCTCCTCCTCCGGCAACTACCTCGCTTCCTCATCTCCTTCCACGGCTCCTCCTCCTCCTCCTCCACCGCGGCCACCACCACCACCTCCTCCTCCACTGCGGCCACCACCACCACCTCCTCCTCCTCCTCCTCTGTCTACTCTGTTGCCTCTATGCTGCCTCTACTACCTCCGCTACATCTGTTGCGTCCGCTGTCGACTCCTCCTCCTCCTCCACCATAGGGTCCTCCTCTTTAAGGTGAGTAAAATTTATTTTTCCTGAATTAATTATGTTTTCATTTATTGTCACTATTGATATTAATTATGATTTGGTGTGATTCTTCTCTTTGATTCTTGTGTGTGTGACAATTCATCAGGATTTGGGGTGTAAACCATATGACTATTACCATTATAGAATCCTGAATGACCAGTGTAATTAGATTCCTTGGATAGAACAAATATGAGGAAATATTTATGGAATATTATAGAAGATGACATACTATGTGGTATAATGTTTTTAATGAATCATTTCATTACAAGGTGTTGTATTTGGTATGTTTTTAACCATTGATAACCTTGGAGTAAGGGGTGCATTTATATTTAATATATGGATTTGATTACTACAACCTAAAAAACCTATCTAGGTGTTTGGTTGGTTAATGATAAAAGTTAGTACTACCTCATGGGTTTTATTAATGGATGAGAAAAGGTATATGGTTCAAGAGATATAGGATCCATTTAGAGGCACATACTATGATCTAAAAGAGATAGGACATAAGTGAATGACATATAAAGGTCATTTGAGGGTCCATTGAGAAATTTAAGTGCCCTTGATGGTTTGGGTTAATTAATGAGTTTTTTGGTTTGAAGAAGCCCCTTAATAAGTGAATTGAAATGGTTGATAAGTAAGTTGACCTTATTAAAGTCAGGATCATAGTATAAAATTTATTACATTATGAGTAGGAGTATTCCCACCAACCATTCTACAATTTGGTATGGTGAGCATCTAGAGTAAAAATTGGAAACATATTATTACTAGATTTAAAGGAAATTTCATCATGGAGTTTAGATGTATTTTAACAATATATGTATTGAAAACATTATCATATATGATTTAGCGGAACATTAATGTTGAGAAAGTATGAAAACTTTATGCTTTTTATAGATAACAAGGGTCCCAGAACAAGTAGAATGTGATTACACTTTTATTGGAGTGTTCCAAATGATGATGTTCACTCTAGTGTAAGATATCACACCATAGTGGGGCTGGAGTAACTATGAAGGGTTTGAGATGTTGGAGTGACATATTGTAATATGGAACATTTAACTATAATGGATGTATCTATGGGAATATGAAGAGATAATTTTATTGGGATACCAAGTTCATGAAAATAAATGTTGCACGGGTTTGAGGGTCCAATGGTATCATTATGTAATGAAAAGTCTCATGCTATAATTGTTTTATTTCATAATCTAGTATATTGTTCATTATTAATTGGTGTATCATTGTTTAAAGGGACGTTTCAGACCATGCCACAACTATAAAGGTCACACCATGAATGGTATTCTATAGTTAGAGGTAAATATGAGCATACATGAATCGCATTTCATGATATGTTATGTTAGGCCATAAAGGTGGTGAAGGATCATTGTGATTTAGTTTCTAAGTAATTTTTAATTAGGAATAATTCTCTATGTAAATAATCCACATAAAATAACATTTAACTCTATAAATATAGTGTTACAGGACCCAAATCAATGATTTGGTTTCAGTGAAGAATCCTTCAGTTACCCAACCATTCAATCCATGGATTGTTCCAATGATGGTTTAGTTAACATTTGATGATAATAATATGGGTGCACACATAATCCAAATTCTCTAGCAACTTGTGGTTGACAAAGGGGAAATCGATGAACTTATAGATTTAGATCATTATATCACATACATGGGACTATATGGTTATATCCTTACTCTTTTCATTATTTT
Organism: Viscum album; assembly: GCA_963277665.1. Lineage (NCBI taxonomy): Eukaryota > Viridiplantae > Streptophyta > Magnoliopsida > Santalales > Viscaceae > Viscum > Viscum album. The sequence continues at coordinate 1,083,180,974 of OY728139.1, read as the reverse complement.
TACAGATAATAAACCAAGAACAAGATTTAGGACATCATGAACACTAAGGATAAGAAAATTTATAACAAGTGTTTGTGAACCAAGTAATTAACCTGTGATTCATGTGAGTTATTTCATTTAATTACTATCATTATTTTAACATCGCAATCAATATCCTTTTTCACTAATCAGTATTTGAAAATGTGTTTAGATTTTTAGTTTTTTGTAACAATTTATTCACCCCCAATATTTAGTAGTTTTCTACTCCCACCTAGTTTTTTCTCTTGTATATATGTGTGGGAAACTATCCTTCCTAGTTGTAGTTGGGTGGTTGGAATTATTATATGTTCACCATTATGACTTCTTCATGATTTGATTGTAAAATGGTCATTGGGTATAATGGCCATAATAAAAGTGAAAGTATTTATAAGGGGGAATTTAAAATGTTGTATTGAGATAGAATCAGGTAAATATTATGGGATATGTGATTATAAAATAAATGATGGATATGGGTGGACATCCATAAGTAATAACCCTATAGATTTTCTAGGGAAGAATGTGGAATTCATTCCCAGTAATGTGATGAGATTTCTGACCATTTCAGTTTAACTAGTTTGTTTGTTTGTTTTATAGTGGAGGTGGAATATATGGATTAGTAAGTTCTCGGTTGTCTTTTACCAATGGAGATCCATGTTCCCCTTATATGTACACTACGGTCATGGATTATACTAGTGGTTACCGTTGTATTGGAATACTAGGGGTATAGAATTGATTCATTGTGACAATGGTATTGGTATGTCTGGGACACAAACTAGATACATGGTTCCCAATTTTGTGGTATATTAGGAGACAAGAAAGAATCCATGGTGACTGAGGTGTCTGGATATTAGGTGTCTAGATAAGATCCATGGTCCTAAAGGTATAAGTTTTTAGATTCCTAAATAGGATCCATGGTTCATGTGTATCAGTTTCTTATCAACCCATATGAGATGCATACATCCCAAGGTTTGTGTATGTTTGGGTTTCAAAAAATATCTGTGATTTATGTGGTATGGTTTTATAAGGAGATAACATTGTTTTTTGGAACCCACAGTTTAATGTATTGATTCTCGCTGAATATAGTGTTATTTGTTTTTTTGTTTTTTTGTTTTATTTGTTACCATACAACAATCTTACTTTATTTCTTTCATAACGTGTGTTGTTTATTTATTTTCATTCATATAGTTAATCCTATTATATTATGATTTATATTATGTTCCCCATTATTGGTGTCCTACTAATATTTTATCATTCAACCTACACAAGATCATTATTGTATGTATGGACCTTAAATAAGATTAATGATTCTTACCACATATTATAAGTGACCATACAATAGTAAGTTGATGATATTATGTATAAAATGCCATGGTGGGCCTTGGATACCCTATTCTAAGTCATCCAGAATATTACCATGACCCTCAGTTATATCATATCTCTCCTTGGAGATCTCTTAATTCAATTATAAGGAGAAAATCCTCTATGTCACATTCACCAATCATTATATGGAATATCCAAGTCATCAAACACACCATGACTCTTATATATCCTTAAGAGGGTGTTCCCCATCATACGTGATATATAAAACTATATTATCCATCTTCTTTAGGCATAAGACTCTAATACCTACTCAAATAGCCTTAAAAAACCTAACTAGGATATACTAATCCTCAACCGAGAATATTAATGAGCACGCCCCCACCATTTTTGAAGTAACTATTTTTTTATCTAAATTATACTCATATTCATTCTCCAATAACCTATATACTCATCCTTTGGATTTCAAATAGTATGAATTTAAATAAATAATGGATGAATGAAAATCAGTTGACAAAAGAGTATGAAGAAGCCGTGAAAGATTTTATCAAGTTTGCAAAACGTTCATGCATATGACCCTTCTCAAATCCTCTTTCTATGATTATGCTATTTTTGTTCAAAAAAATTTTTTCCAGAGGAGTTGGAAGAACACCTTATCTATCACGGAATAGATCAGAGTTATACATGTTGGAATAAACACGTGGAAACAACTAATGTAGGTAGTGGCTGTGATAACACTGCATTTTATGGATCATCTGATATGATTACAAGCATGAATAATGAAGATGACCATATGGAGGATTTGATTACTGATGCGAATGATAATGACGATCCTATTGAGGAAATGACAAGGACCATTGAAAATGAAATTCCTGATTGCCCAATAATATTTTGAGAATTTAAAAAGTTGTGCAATGACGCCATTGTATACCGGTTACACTAAATATATAGCATGTCAGCCATACTGAAGCTGTATAATTTCAAAGCAGACAGTGGGTGGAGTGATGCTAGTTTTACAGAACTAGTTTCTCTCTTGAATGACATGCTCCCAGACGATAATGAGCACATGAGCTGAACATACGATGCCAAACGAATGCTACGCTCGATGGGTATGATCTTTGAAAGAATATAAGCCTACCCAAATGACTGTATATTGTTTCTCAAGGACCAAAAATCACTTAACGAATGCCCAAAGTGTGGTGCTTCTCGATTAAAGAAAGATTAATCTAGACCTACTAAATTTGTATGGTACATTCCAATCATTCAAGGTTTAGGAACCTATATAGAAGTGAGTAGACTACAAGAAAATTTACATGGCATGCAAATACAAGAATTAAAAATGGGATACTACATCACCCAGAAGACTCTCTTCAATATAATAGAATTGATCATGAGTATCCTGAATTTGGAAACGAGTCGAGAATCCTTCTCCTTGCGTTATCTACAGAGGGAGTGAATACTTTTGGTTTTCAAAGCAACAATCACAGTACATGAACAATTATGTTGGTAAATTATAACATACCACCATGGTTATGCATGAAACGAAAATAAATCATGTTATCTATGCTTATATCTAGACCAAAACCGCTGGGTAATGATATTTATGATTATTTAGATCCATTAATTAAATATCTCAAATTAGTGTGGGATTCAGGTGTAACTTTGTATTATGCTTACTAAAAGGAAGATTTCATGTTGAGATCTATGTTATATGGGACGATAAATAACTTCCCAGCTTATGGAAAGTTTTCATGATATAGAATTAAAGGAAGTCAAGGGTGTCCCATTTTCGAACAAGGTACACAATCAATTAGGTTGAAACATACATCAAAAACCGTATTTCTAGGACATCGCATATTTCTACTCTGACGACATAAGTACCGATAATGGATGAAAACATTCGATGGATGTTCTGAAGAACGTACAACACCAACTATACTAATAGGTGATCAATTGTTTTAGAAAGTAAAAAATGTGGACACTACTTGTGGTAAACAAACTTCAAAAAACCTTACTAAAATCGGTTGAAAAAAGAGATCAATTTTTTTTGAATTACCATACTAGAATTGTGTGTATGTCAGAAATATTCTTGATGTTATGCATATATAAAAAAATGATTATGATAGTATCATCGGATCTTTTCTAAACACACATGAAAAAACAAAATATGGAATTAAGGCTAGGTTAGACATGGTTGAGATGAGAATACTATAAGTGTTGGTGCCAGTGAAAGGGTGAAAAAAGAAAATTTCTTCCTCCTATTGCTCACACTCCTTCCAGGTAGGAGAGATATCAGTTTTAAAACTTCTTGAATAATGTAATGGTTCCAGAGGGATATTTGTAAAATATTAGGAACCACGTGTCAATGAGCGATTTCATGTTAAAAGGTCTGAAATCACATTCCTTCCATGTTTTGAGGCAAGATCTCATTCCTATTGCTTTACATTCCATTTTTTTCAAGAATGTCCAACATACATTAACGAACATGTGTTTCTTCTTCATAGTTATACGCAACAAAGTTATAGACCCAGTGAATTTTCCAACTATGGAAACAGAAATATCCATCATATTATGTGAATTAGAAATGTTCTTCCTACCTTCATTTTTTAATATGATGGTTCATATGATGGTCCAATAGGTGAGAGAAATTTAACTATGTGGTCATGTACATTACATATGGATGTACCTTACTAAACGCTATATGAAGATTTTGAAAGGGTATGTCAAAAATCGAAGTTGGCTAGAGGGTTTTATTGCAGAGCGATATATTGTTGTGGAAGCCGTTGAATTCTATACCAAATACCTGTCTGGTGTAGAAATAATTTGCCTACCGAAATCTCGTCACACTAGGCGGCTTGAGGGTGAAGGAATTTCTAGAAGACAGGTTGTCACAATCAATATTACAGATCGATAGTAGGCCCACCTTTATGTTTTTCATAACATTTACGATGTTGACCCATATGTTAAAACCCACAAACAAATTCATAGGCATTTGAATCCATCTAGGGATGAAAAATGGATATCAGATACACATAATAGGGATTTTAGAGGATGGTTTTGGGACCATATTTTTAAGAAGTCAGATAAAAATTCCGAATCAATTTCAGACCGACTTAGATGGCTAACCAGACAACCAAGTGTGTGTGTATTATTTTACAATGCTTATGTAGTTAATGGTTCTGAATTTTATACTAATGAACATGATGAAGACAGTACCATGCAGAATAGTGGGGTTACACTTGTAGCTGAAGTGATGCAAGTTTCATGTGTTAAGGACAGAAATCCAATTTATGTGAATATGTCATACATTGGCATCCTCAAACAAATATGGGAGTTGGATTATACGGAATTCCATGTTTTGATTTTTTCAAAGCATGTGGGTTGATAACAGGAGTGCTGTTAAAATAGATGAATTGAGATTAAAGAAAGTTGATTTTAGTAAAGAAGGGGAGAATGAAGAACTGTTTGTAATGGCATCACAGGTAGTGCAATTATTTTATGTTCTAGATCCTGAAAACCGAAACTGGTCAATTATTCTGTTATCGTCCAGAAAAAACTGAAGGTTCATATGAAAATTCACTGGAGAATGACCCTTTCATTGGGAATTTAAAATCATTTCACAATGGTTCCAATGTAGATGACATTTTTTATTTTAGAGGAGACCACAATGAAGGGATATGGATAGTCAATAGAGGGGTCAAATCCCTTCAGCCATTAAAAAAAGAGAGTTCAATAATCAGGTTATTTTATTATTGTAATATAGATTGTGTTACATTATGTTATTATCGGTTCACTGCTACTTTTATGTGTATCTAAATTAAATGTTAAACCACTTCTACAGATAATTACTTCTATACCTGCTAATACTCCCAATCCCGAGACACAACAGTTTTCACAACCTGTTGTAGCTGGTCCAACTAATGAGGTACAACAGGTCTCTGAACCTGTTGCTGTTGTTCCCACTACTGAGGTACAACAGGTTTCTCAACCTGTTGTTGCTAGTCCCAGTGTCGATGCTAGTGCTTTAGAGGAACATAATGATGATGCAGAAACGGAGGAAATGGTAGGCAATGAACCCCTACCAGCACAAAAAAATAGGTGCGCCATAGTTTAACAATTTCTGCCAAAATCCTTAAGGCCAAAGAAAAATCCGTCAAATATGAGTTGGGATGGAATAATCTTGGCCAGCATGTAAACCCCAAAAAATCAATGTTTAGTAGCCACATTGGAATCGTCACTCAGCAACGTGTGTCGATTGATAAAGATTCAGGAAACCATGTTGTCAGTAGGCGGAAAACATTAATGTAGGAAGAGATTATGGTAACATTACGATATCATTTATTTAATTTATTAAAATAAAATACAATAAAATACTGAAATATTGACTAACTGTACATCATCTCTTGTAGAATTAATTTATAGTAGATGTCTCACACAAAGAATATGTATTAAGACTGGCAGGAAGGGTTCATAGAGGATTTCACACTATTTTGACGAAATGTCATATCAAAGATGCTGAAGGGAATATCAAGCCGTACCCACCTCCTCTTTATGCACACTTGATATCCCAAGGAGTGTGGGATGTGTTTGGAAACCATCGTGCGTAGAACACATTTCAGGTACATTGTGTTTGGTAATAGGTTGTTTAACATTTCTTGTATTCATCACTTTGATTGACAGTTTTTTATATATGAAATAGAAAGTGAATGATGAAAATAAAGAACAGGTAGAAAAACCAGTGTACCCATACTGTAAAGCAAGGATGGGGTGTGCTTCAATTGAAAAACATATTTTAAAACTACTGTAATACTTTTATGTGACATAAAACAACACTGTATCCATGTTTCACTGTTTATATGCAGATTGACGAATCTAAATCCCAAGCCACTTACATCCCACGCCATGAGCTATGGAATGATGCTCATGTTAATAAATAGGGGAAACCAATATATGAAAACACACCCAAAGTTTGGGAAAAAATTGTATGTCTAACATAATATATATTTTTTTAATTAAATCACTATTACATAATGATGATTACTTATTTTCCCATATTCCCTATTTATCACAGTCACAGGAATCAACAACACCCAAACCAAACGCGGAAATACTTTCAAAGGCCTTGAAACAACAAGAACATTATGGTCACATTAGTGGTGCGGGTTTTGGGGTGACACCCCAGGTATATTTTCAAAAAAAACAAGAGGAGGAAAAAACTAAAGAAATTAAAATAATGAGAGTTAAACTAGATACCCTTGAAGATAAATTCCTAATTTAGGGAGAGTTTCTAGAAAAATTAATGGAGGAGAGGCAAAGAGGAGAAAAAACTCAAGAACAACCCTCCCCACCCCCCACCGGCTTTGAGGCGAGCCATTCCATTCAAAGACATGACTTAACCGAGGTAATTAATCTTCTAATATTTGTTTCTGTGAAATGTAAAACACATAGATACTGATACCTTTCTTGTAATGATATTCTACAAGGTAAAAATGACTGTGATTTATATATTTCAACTCCCACCCATTGCCTTATAGTGAGGGATAGAGTGTTCAATATGTAGAATGACACACTAAACTCTAGTCCACTCCCAACCGGTCATGTCAAAGTATTGATTAACATAGCTCATGAGCCAAGATCCGAGCTACCCATGCCAAATAATGATAACGACATTCATACGGTGGAAAAATCTGTTGGAACATTGATGGCATGGCCGTCGAATCAAGGTAATAAACATGTCAACCAAGAGGTATTCATTTCCAATTCATTTTTCAAGAAGAAACATTAACATTTAATTAGAAAAGGGCTGAACCGATGAATGTTATTATAGAAAGACAAAATGAACGAGCTAAAATTAAATAACGGCTCAAAAAGATCAAGCAACCAATCAAAACGATCTACTGAGGGCGCCTTCTACCCTCCCATTCTATATCCACATTTAATATCATTGCAAGCTCATGTGGATAGGAATATGAATGATTACAATAATCATGCAATTGTTTGTGAAAAAGATATGTACAGAGAGGAATCATTAGATTTCGTTAGTGCTGACGTTGTGGCTGAAATAATCACATACTACTAGCTAGGGGCCTCAGTTATAAATGTATACATGAGGTATGCTATCATGATTTGACTTTATAGAAGCTGATATATTATGATAATTAAGGGTAAATATAGTTCAAATTTTTCACAGGCATATATATGAAAAACAATTGAAGGGATTTTCCAGTGAATTCAAATTTGGACTCATTAGTCCTCAGACCATGTCTATACAACAAAAAGAATTTGATTATTATTTTCATGCTGAATTAATGTCAAACTTGATCAAAACATTTCAATGAAAAATTACGAGTGACAGTCTCTTTTTAATACCAACGTTGTAGGGGTAAAACGCTAAATTTTAATCATATCAATTATATTTTCATTTCTGTACTAACTTATTCTTTTTTGTGTTTTTAGGCTACATTGGATGCACATTGAAATCAATTTGGATACTCCAAATATTTTTTTTCTGGATTCACTGCATGGATATCCAACAAACTGACCACACATGTTGGTGATTTTCACCTTGTAATACACTAGATCCAAAATTTTATAACTAAATATCTATTTATATAATATATATTATCTTTTAATGAGGATTTTTTTATGATAGGGAAGTGTATGAATATCGTCTAAAGGCTCGAATGAATCCAGGGTCTAAGGACGACAATGCGCACAAGATCTAGAAATTCACAAGTATCAGGGTATATATAATTATACTTCACTATCCAAATATATATCAAAACAGAATACTTATTTTTCTCGATGTTTCTACAGTGTTTGAAACAAACAAACGGAAAAGACTGTGGTTATTATGTTTGTAAATTTATGAAAGAGATCATATTTCAGGAAAAAAATAGCATCCATGAAGAGGTTTTTTTTAAATTTATTACCAGTTCAATTAAAATATTTATTAATCCTTTGTGTATTTATATTTTTCAGTACTACTATGACTGTCACAAAAAATCTTTTTCACAAGATGATATAGATGTGTTTTGAAACAAATGGGCAGTATACCTGATGGAATAATGTAAAAAATAGGAAAATGAAGTTGAATTCCCACTACTTATGATATATTTACATGATCATTGATATCTACCATGTTTACACTTATTGATAATCTATGATCACCCTTTCTTATGTTTCATATCCTTAGATTATGAAGAATGGTTTTAGAAATGATTTGAGTTTCTAGTAAATAATAACTTAATGAGAGACTCTTATGAACTACAGACATACGGGAAACTTGGAAAACACATTCGAATTGTTTTGATACATTAGGAAAACGATCCATGAGTCATTTTTGATGTGTATGAATCGACTGCACCTTAATCTGATACACGGTGTGAACTGTATGGATAAAAGTGTTTGATATCAGTTTCAAATTGACATACAATTTAGAAAACAACACTACTGACATACAGAATACAAAGAAAAAGAATTCGGATTGTTTTGATACTTTAGGGAAATGATAAATGAGTCATTTGGGACATCTACGAATCAATCGCACCTCAACCTGACACACAGTGTGACCGGTATGGCTAAAAGGGTCTGATATCAGTTTGAAATTGACATTAACATTAGAAAACAACACTAATGACATACAGAATACAAATAAAATGAATTAGGATTATTTTGATACATTAGGACAAAAATGCATGAGCCATTTTTGATGTGTATGATTTGACTGCACCTCAATCTGATGAACAATGTGACTGGTATGGCTAAAAGTGTCTGATATCAGTTTGAAATTGACATAAACTTTTGAAAACAACACTACTGACTTGTGGAATACAAAGAAACTGCATTCAGATTGTTTTTATACATTATAAAAATGATAAATAAGTCATTTATGATGTGTATGAATCAACCGCACCTCAATCTAACACACGGTGTGACCGGTATGGCTAAAAGAGTCTGATATCAGTTTGAAATTGACATTAACTTTATAAAACAACACAAGTGACAAACAGAATACTATGAAAATTCATTAGGATTGTTTTTATACTTTAGTAAAACGATCCATGAGTCGTTTTTGAGATTTAAGAATTCACCGCACCTCAATCCGACACACGGTGTGACCGTTATGCCAAAAGTTCCTGATAACAGTCTGAAATTGGCATTAACTTTAGAAAAAAACAATAATGACATACGAAATACAGATAAAATTCATTCAGATTATTTTGATACATTATTAAAATGATCTATGAGTCATTTTTGACATGTACATATTAACCATACCTCTTTCCGACACACGGTGTGACCGGTATGGCTAAAAGTGTCTAATATTAGTTTCAAATTGAAAAAAACTTTAGAAAACAACAATGTTTACATATGTAATACTAAGAAAATGCATTCTTATTTTTTTGATACATGAGGAAAATGATCCATGAGTCATTTGGGACGTGTAAAAATTGACTGCACCTCAATCTGATACACGGTGTGACCGGTATGGCTAAAAGTGTCTGATATCAGTTTGAAATTGACATAATCTTTAGAAAACAACACTACTGATGTATGGAATACCGAGAAAATTCATTTTTATTGTTTTGATACTTTAGTAAAATGATAAATGAGTCATTTTTGATGTGTACGAATTAATCTCACCTCATTCCAACGCACGGTGTGACCGATACGGCTAAAAGTGTCTGATATCAGTTTGAAATTGACATTAACTTTAGAAATCAACTAAAGTTCCATATGGAAAACTGTGCAAACTTGTTCAGATTGTTCTTATACTTTGGGAAAATGATATATGAGTCAATTATGACGATTACGAATCGACCGTACCTCAATACAACACACGGTGTGACCGGTAGGGCTAAAAGTGTCTGATATTAGTTTGAATTTGACATTAACTTTAGACAACAACACTACTAACATATGGAATACTGAGCAAACATGTTCGGATTGTTTTGATATTTTAGTAAAACTATCCATGAGTCATTTCGGACTTGTATAAATTAACCTCACCTCAATACGACGCACGGTGTGACCGGTATGGATAAATGTGTCTGCTATCAGTTTGAAATTGACATAAACTATAGAAAACAACACATGTGACATAAAAAAAGATGAGAAAACACGTTCGGATTGTTTATATACATTTGGATAATGATCCGTGAGTCATTTTTGACATTTACAAATTGACCACACCTCAATCCGACGCACGGTGTGACCGGTATGGCTGAAAGTGTCTGATATCAGTTTGAAATTGATATTAACTTTAGAAAAAAACAGTACTGACATAAGGAATACTGAGAAAATGCATTCGGACAATATTTGATACTTTAGGAAGATCATAGATGAGTCATTTTTGATGTGTATGAATTGACCACAAATTAATCTGATGCACAGTGTGACCGGTATGGATAAAAGTGTCTAATATCATTTTGAAATTGACACAAACATTAGAAAACAACACTAAAAACATACGGAATACTGAGAAAACACGTTCGGGTTGTTTTGATACATTAAGAAAATGATCCATGAGTCATTTGTGACTTGTAAGAATCAATTGCACCTCAATATGACACACAGTGTGACCGGTATGGCTCAAAGTGTCTGATATCTGTTTCAAATTGACATAATCTTTAGAAATCAACACTACTGACATACGGAATACCAAGAAAATGTGTTTGGATTGATTTTATAATTTAGGACAATGATCCAAGAGTCATTTTTAACATGTAAAAATTGATCGTACCTCAATTCGACACACGGTGTGACCAGTATGGATAAAAGTGTCGGATATCAGTGTCAAATTAACATAAACATTAGAAAACAACACTATTGACATACAGAATATCAAGAAAACGCATTTGGATTGTTTTGATACATTAGGACAATGATCCATGTGTCATTGTTTGACGTGTACGAATCAATTGCACCTCAATCTGATGCACAGTGTGATAGGTATGGATAAAAGTGTCTGATATCAGTTTCAAATTGACATAAACATTAGAAAACGACAAAAGTGACATACAGCAAACCCAGAAAATGCATTTGGATCTTTTTTATACTTGAGGATAATGTTTCATGAGTCATTTTTGACGTTTATTAATTTACCACACTTCAATCTGATGCATGGTGTGACTGGTATGACTAAAAGTGTCAGATATCAGTTTGAAATTGACATTAACTTTAGAAAACAATCGTACTGACATACAGAATACTGAGAAAATGCATTCGGATTGTTTTGATACTTTAGGAAACTGTTCCATGAGTCATTTGTGATGTGTATGAATCGACTGCACCTCAATATGATGCATGGTGTAAATAGTGTTGCTAAAAGTGTCTGATATCAGCTTGAAATTGACATAAACATTAGAAAACAACTCTACTAACATACAGAATACCTAGAAAACGCATTTGGATTGTTTTGATACTTTAGGTCAATGATCCATGAGTCATTTGTGATGTGTAAGAATCTCCCTCACCTAAATCTGATGCACGGTGTTACCGGTATGTCAAAAAGTGTCCGATATCAGTTTCAGATAGACATAAACATTAGAAAACAACACTACTGACATATGGAATACTGAGAAAATGCGTTCAGATTGCTTTGATACTTTTGTAAAATGATCCATGACTCATTTTTGATGTCTAAGAATCGACTGCACCTCAATCAGACACATGGTCTGATCGATATAGCTAAAAGTGTCTGATATCAGTTTCAAATTGACATTAACATTAGAAAATAACACTACTGGCATATGGAATACTGATAAAATGCATTCGTATTGTTTTGATAGATTAGGAAAACGATCCACGAGTCATTTTTGCTATGTATGAATTGACTGCACCTCAATCTGACGTACAGTGTGACTGGTATGGCTAAAAGTGTCTATATTTGTTTGAAATTGGCATAAAATTTAGAAAACAACACTACTGACATACGGATTACCAAGAAAATGTGTTCATATTGTTGTGATACATTAGGACAATGATCCGTGAGTCATTTTTGACATGTACGAATCAACTAAACTTCAATCTAATGCATGATGTGACCGGTATGGCTAAAAGTGTCTCATATCAGTTTGAAATTGACATTAACTTTAGAAAACAACAATACTGACATACGGAATACCGAGTAAATGCGTTCATATTGTTTTGATACATTACGAAAATGATCTATGAGTCATTGTTTATGTGTACAAATTGACCGCACCTCAATGCGTTGTCTTTTGTGACTAGTAAAGATTTCCATTACATAAAAAATCAGTATTTATTAAATGAGATAAATCACCCCAAAACATATTGATTTTACATTATTCACTTTCATTGTTATCAGAAAAAAAAACATTTCAGTTTATCATTTCCATATTTCAGTTTCACATTTCCATATTAATTTATTCTTTCAAATTATTGTTTTATTTTATTTCATTATTATATTACTAACATAATATTTGTTTTCTTATATAGGTGAATTTTTTTCCTTGAGTTCGGATTCTTTGTTCGGCAAGAAGTACCATGGAAGACAATTTTTGAGAGTGGATCATGGATATCAAAGGATGAAACATTAAGTGTTTATAACTATTGTTGGATAATTTTAATTGTAACCATGTAAAATATTGTTTGAAATGTATATAGCAGTGTTTTTTTATATTCATGATGTTAAGTAAATGTATATAGCACTGTTTGTCAAAATATTGTAAGTGGGTGCTATTTTGTGCAGGTGTGCAGGTGCAATTTTGTGCAGGTGTGCTAGTTTGCAGGTGCTGGTTCTGCAAGTGCGGTGGAAGGTGCCTTTATAAATGCTTTGTTGAGCACTGATAAAGGACACCTTTAATAGTGCTAAAAGAGCGCTGATAAAGGGACCTATTATCATCTCTCAAGGTAGCTCTGATAAAGGCATCGTATTAACAGCGCCAGAAAAGTGCTGTTAATGATGGCGTAGATAGGGGGTCCCCTTTATCTGCGCTCTAAAAAGTGCTGATAAAGGTGGTAGTTATCCGTGCTAAAAAGAGCACTGATAAATGAACCCCTTTATCAGTGCTCTTTTTAGCACTGATAAAGGTTGCCTTTATCAGCTCTTTTGAGATCACTGATAAAGGGGACCCCCCCCTTAATCTATGTCAGTATTAACATCGCTTTTATAGTACTGTTAATACCAGTTTTTAGCACTGACACAAGACCAAGTTTTAGTAGTGTACTTTGGGAGTGTCAAACCATGATTATACAAGTCCCATTGTCGTGCACCAGTTCTTGTTTGAGTCCATCTCAAAGAGGTGTTTTCGGGTTTTAACCCTAGATATATCTATGCCAGAGCCACCCCTATTTATTCATATCCATATGGGGATGTATTTTCATAATAAACCATATACTATATAGTACCCAATATTTATGGATGTTTTTATTATACTTAGTCTAATCTATAAGTCTTTCACTAGGGTTTTCTAATCCTAATCCCAAAAATGATTAAACATATCCTCTGATACCAATAATAAAAACCCTACTTATTATTACACACATTAACAAGATTTATTACATAAACATTCAGTTAAGAAAACTATGAGGATTGAGAGGTCTACTGTATTAGGATATTAGGAACAATACATGAAAACATAAGACATAAAATACAACATTTTTATTGAAAACATCTTATACATGACCACACCATTTCTTCTTACTTCGAATTTCATGGGATAACCTAATGAATAACCTAATAAAAAGGGATCTATAAATTCTAATAAGGTATTAAACAAGGCAAAACATAAAGAATACAATACATGTTAGTAAATAGGCATATCAATGGATCATAAGTGAAAAATGAACATAAAGTCATGATATATCATGATAATCATAACATGGAGACGTGGAAACAACATTAAACATGATATTAGCAAGATCCAGGGCTCATTGCACATGGATAATGTGTAAACCCTTATTTCACATGAATTAGCATGAATAAACCCTCATTAAACATTAATTAGAAGGATTCAACACTCATTGCACATGAATTATCATGATATTATTCATTACCCAAGTCATTAGCGCACTATCAGGGTGCACGCCTCACTACTAGAAAAATTATCTATATCCATGGTCCTATAGCGATTTTTTAATTGGTCTGTGGCTATAGATTAAAATATAGCCATCATTATTTGAAAACCATATTTTTAGAATAGATAAACCTACGGCTAAATGTTTCTTGTGGAAAAAGCTCCTCAATTGGTTTTAACTCCATCATGACTCATCTCCCTCCTGCATCTCCTCCCTCATCAAGACTCATCTCCCTCCCATGAAACCAATTTTTCTTATCTCCAACTGGTCAATTCCCCCTCAGCCAATCCTCACCGGATTCACCACTTGGTTCACCCCTCCCTCACATTATCCCTCTTATCCCCTTTATCGCGCGTCCCTATCCTCATCCTCCCCCTTTATCACACGTTCCTCCTCCAATCAGTGAATCGATCAAGCCGAAACCTTCAATGAGTGGGATCCATGTGAGCCAGCCCCTACAAGTTTTGCAAAGATTTTTGCGGTTACTCCTTCATGACAGATGCTCAGGTGAAATGGAAATCGTTCCATGAAACCCCTATTCATTCCATGAAGGGATCCGAATTTTCTTTTTGAGTTAGTTATTCCATCCATTTCCATTTGTTTTCGTTTCAATAAATTGTATATAATTTTAGAATATTTATGTTGGGGTTTATTAGAAATTTCCACCAAAATATGGTTGAAATTGTCCCACATGATGGAAATTTTTCCTGCTATAGATAGAATATGTCTTGAGATAACTATTGTATGATATTTTAAGATGTTTCATCAAAGGTATGTCATCTGATGATTTTATTTATGGGTTTTAGCAAAATTTACTGAAATCATCTATTAAATAGGTACCATTTTTTTGGATTTTCCATTACAGTATCTGGTGTATTCCAAAGAACCTCCATGTGTGTTCATTCATGGTTTGGGTTCATTGAGGTATTCTAGTGATTGATTAAGAATTTATGTCTTGTTGTTTTAAATTTTGAAATTATTTATAATCAATATAATTAAGTTA
Source organism: Viscum album (assembly GCA_963277665.1). Classification (NCBI taxonomy): domain Eukaryota; kingdom Viridiplantae; phylum Streptophyta; class Magnoliopsida; order Santalales; family Viscaceae; genus Viscum; species Viscum album. The sequence goes on along the minus strand of OY728139.1, from coordinate 1,083,165,592 downwards.
ATTAGATAATATAAATAATTATAAAAAGTTATAATTGATTAATTATAATTTTGGGGCCATGTTAGGATCCTCAGTTGATGCTAGATCTTATACAATCTTAGAAGGTGGTCAATCATCTTTAAAATAAAAAACATCAATTAAGTTCAGTGGTTTCTTGGGCATAACACATTGGTTTATACATGATTTATGTGAAATGTGATGTGTGCAATTTCACCACCTCAAGAGATTAATCATTATAAATTAATTAATTAGTTTATTTATAATGGAATTCATTTGAATTAAATGGAGAAATGGCCATGGTCCATGATGGAATATTGTTCACTAGCTATATATCTCAACTATAGATTTCTAAAAGTATAAGTATAATTTTATTCCTTAAAAAACATGAACCCCATATGGGGTGTATATAAAATAATGTGAATTATAAAATCCTAGTGGACCTTAGTGTAGGTTTCTTGGTGACCTTCATGTGTAAGGATGTGATGAGATATAGTTATTATACCTAGTAGGCCATGATAGATCCTTAGTATTCCTTAAAACCTTCATACTAGTAGACATGAGTGTGTGAAGGGTTTCCTACCCTAAGGAGGTTTAGATACCTTAGTGGGTATAATTTAGATAAATTGATGATAGGTTTGGTGAGTGGACTGACATAGTGTGACTTGAAAAGTGATATGGGATGGTTTCCATCTCTTTAGTCCTATTCAAGTAAGGATTTTCTTATGAGTATAGTGAGGTCGTGAGATGTTTATAACTATTTCGAGGGGCATGATTCCCTGTGGGTATTGACATGATAAATGTGAATTTGATAACGGAATCCACATAGGGTGTTTGTGATATAATGTACCCTAGGGAACCCATGAGGGTGCCTCGGTGATTTTGACCCATGTGAGGGTGCATGCAATAAGGATTATAGTTGATTGTGTGTGTCACTTTGGAACCCAAATCAATTGTGTGTGAGCTATGATATGGGAATAGTGATGATGATAGGTCATTCTCTTGAGAGGGAAACTCTTTTTTTAGATGAGTTTAAGAATATTGAAAAACAATATATAATGTGTTATATAAGATATTATGGTAGGGACACAATACCCTCAAGGATTTAAGTGGAATGCCCAATAGGTTACAAAGGATTCAGCTGTTTGGTCAAAATAAGATGCTTAGGATTTGCATCTAGGCTCTAGTTGTTGATCCTGATACAATATTAATGCCTTGGGAAATCCCCTTATATTCAATATTTTGGTTTATATAGAAATCCTAAGATATTGGGATTCCATCTTTGGGTCAATATAATAACCTAGGGTCATCCCCCAAGGAATCGATTCAAATGATTATACAACTTGATTTATTTGGCCTATCCCCCTAGGAATGTGTTATATTCTTGATACTATAAGATTTCCTAGAACACAATCCTTTGAATTTGGCACGGGCTTGATATAATTAGATTTACTAGAATTACCTCCATGGAACCGATGCTTTCACCTTATAATACATTTCTATTGGGCTCCATACTAGTGGAAATGATCATGTGACAAGCTAAAAATACTCTGCCAATATCCAAAGTAGGTATAACCAATACTGAGTGTAACGTTATAGACCAAGGATCAATGATGTGTATTTATTTATTCTTCCACAGTTTATTTATTTATTCGTATGAATATATCATCTTCCCATGCACTATATTGGATGGTTATTCATAGTTCCCCGTTGGTGGTTCTTTACTTAGTTGTACTCAAACACTTCTTGGGTGGCCATGATGCTTGGGTACCTGAGAATAATTCACTAATCGTAGGTTCATGTTGGAAAGAAAAAAATAGTTTCAAGAATGATTCAGATATCATGGATGATATTTAAAATTAGGCTGAGGTGAGGATTGGGGATGACAGTAGAACCTTAGTTTAGGATCAGTTCGTTAGTAGGATGGTCATTTGAATGTAATGCTTGATATGCGTATATTTGAGAAACATAGAGCGGGTTCTTTCACATTGGTTACATTAAGATATTTCAAATGGGAAAAAATAGATGTCTCCCTATGAGCATTAACCTATGTGACATGTGGTCATTGAGCTAGGTGGGAGGGCCTAATTCCCTTGAGATATGACTCAAGATATTGGTTATTTGAGTAATATGCTTGAGATGAGATATAGTATATGATAGTAACCTAATAGAGGAATTATCCGAGTATTGTTAGTTCTTTTAGAGACAAAATCCCTGGTAAAATATTTAAATTATGAATTCGTGCATTATCGGTACTATCGAGTATGTGGTATAGGCATGGGGATTCATTAGGCTTCCATGATGAAAGGCACTTTAGTCATTTCAGTATGGAGGTTTTGATTTCATATGGAAGGATTGGTAGGATACTTTTCTTGACTATTTTGGGGTATGAATGTAACACCCCAAGCTTTCATAGTGTGTTACTTCTTCAAAATAATACAATAACTTGAACTACATGCCACACCGAGTTCAAGCACACCATGACTTACCAAACAAGCCATTTAAAAGAGGTTATGAATAGTTTTAACTAAATTTTGAACATTTTATAATCCTTATAATTTTAGAATCAATATTATGAGTTTCTTAGACATAATGTAAGAACAAATTCATTTTTTTCAGATAAAAGAAGTTTTTTTTTTCAAAAATGCACTTTTACCAACTTTTAATAGTGAACCCTTTTTATGTCCAATATTTTAAACTTTTATATATTCAACTTGAATAAATAAATTTTTTTTCTAGAATGGGGACATCAAAAATTCACAATGAAATACCCCATGCTTCCACGGTATGCTTCTCTTTGAATAAAACAGTAGCGTGTGTTATACGCAACTTCGAGTTCTAACACACACCACAACCAATCAAACTAGCCATTATGAATAGTAATACCTACTGTTTGAAATTTTAAAAATTTAATCTCTCATAATGGACTTTATTTTTGGATTCATAATATTGATTTTATCCTAGGGGGAAATTTTGGTACTTTTCGTATAAGTTTTATATTTTGATGAATAGAGAAAATTACTAAATTTTATTTAAAAACAAATTTTTTAATCAAAATAATTAATAGTGATAAATTATGAATTTGAGTTGTTTTAAAGTATATTTAGAATATATTTCTTCCATTTAATAAAATGTTATTAATTGGACATAATTTCACAATTAAAACGGATATAAACAAGTGTCAATCTTTTGATATTTATTATATCTTAAAAACACGCTTTTTGTTTTGACAGCGGGAATTAATTTTAAATTAATTTCTGCCACTTCTGTGTTTTGAATTTGAAAAAATGGATTCCATATTTGGAATCAGAATATCCAAATTGTGTAAATAGCTAACTTTTGTTTTTAGTCATTTTGAATAATTAATTCGGTAAATATTTTATTTACCATGGTTAAATGTTAAATCCGGAAAATAAGGGTTAAAAAATAATATTTTAATAATACTAATTTACCCTAAAACATGTCCTAACCTTATTGGTGGATACATGTCCGACCATGGGCATATTTGGGTCGATTTTTGGGACCCCATGGAGCCACTTGTAGGTGATAAGGACCCTTTATTTTAATTAAGATAAAGTAAATACAAAAATGACATAAGCTTATATCTTTTAGAAACAAAAATTTACATATGGTTATATATGCTATATTTTTTATTATAAATATTCTTTATAATTCTAAACATATTTCATACATAATTATATTTTATTTATAATTTTTAGACATTGAAAACGTAAAAATATATATGACACAATAATGATGCAGTATTTTCCTTATTAATGAAAGAATCAAATAATTGTTATTATAAATGTTAAAATAAATATAATTTGAATGTTTTGATGACATACACGAATTTTATTGGTTAATATGACATGTTATGATTTATTAAATTAATTTTTTATTAATTAATAAAGTTTTTATAACTTTAAAAATATCCACTATTAAGTAGTGTCAAAATTGACATAAATAAATTTTTAAAACAAATATTATATTATTAATTTATATTATATTCCTAAAAACCTAAGGTTCAGTCAAAAGACTTAAATCATTATTTTTGTATCATTAATGGACAACTTGGGGGTCTCTTGGATATATATAGTATGTGTATTGACTATATATTATAAAAATACAATGTGACATGGTAAGGGTTAAACTAATTAACTAAGAGTTAAAACTAATAGATAAGGTTAATATAATGACCCAGACCTGTCTAAAATCTATTGGTTGAAATGCTTTCGACCCCTCCCCACCTTATACTTTGAATAATCAACTTTGGATCCTTTAGAAACCGAAAATTAATTTATTATAAATTAATACTTTATGTTTTTTCTAAAGATCCCCTCCTACCCTTTATAAAAGGACCAAATTCTAACCAATTCTTCACACCTTCAATGCCTTTTGGTTCGGACAACCCCTTCCCAAATAATCTCTCAACTTCCCTCAGTTCATCCTAGAGGCATTATTTTGATCAGAAATCCAACCTATGGAGCCATTTTGATCAAATCAAAAGGTAGAACCCGAAGAAGAGGTAACATCTTCACCACCCTCCTTAAAGTTCCTTTCTTCTTCAACTTCTTCATTCCTTGTTATTTCATTTATAAAATAATAAATCTAGTATCTTCTATATAGTATGATGTTATTATAATTATGTAACAAACAAATTCATTATTCCATCCATCTTTTCAATGACATGTCACCATACGTGCATACGCACGACCTACCGTCTCCATGTTGTGGTGTAATTGTCATTCAATATATTATTATTTAGATGGTTATAATAATGATGTATAATTCATGTAATTAATAAATATAATATGATAATTATTCTTTATACATGATATACCATCCAATTATATATTATTTTAGTATCAAAAGAATGATATTTTCGCTCGTGCGTACGTACGGATTACCATCTCCACGACGCGATAAGATTCATTTTCAAGTTCACCATTCATCGACGATTATAAAAATATATATTAACAATAAGTATTTAATATATGACATAATAATTATACTTGAGATATATATATTTATATATATAAGTTTTTATGTACTTACATATATCATATTCACTTACTTCCGTTCAATACTATATGAAAACAGAAACAACGTTTATGCGTACGTACGGACTACCGTCTCCATAAACAGTGTTTTCGATTTCATATATATGTCTATTATACATATTTATATTCTAAATATATATGATATATTTATCATGTTTTATTTTCTGGAAGTATTTAAATCATGATCTATGTGATACAATCAAGAGTAACAAGTTAAAACACATACGATAAAGAAAACGATTTTTACCCGAAGTGTTAATTTAACATGGAAATTATTGTTAAATGGTTAGTATAAAGTCATAAATGAATCATGTATGATATCATAAATATTAACATGGTTATGGTATAATTTAATAACATACTATGATCTTCGTACATGAGGTTAAACGTACCCTCGACTAAAGGAAAGTGCAAGGTAAGGGGTTTTCATCATACTTCTTATTCTTGTGAGATTCATGCCTTATTGCCACTATTACCTTTTGTGTGGTTTATGTACTGAACTTAATTGTATTATTTGTGTAATACACTTTAATTTATGTGTATTTACATATTCATTTCATGATACCTCTTTCATGGGTTGTATGTTTCGTAATTTACCAAATTGGTAAGGGTTAATTCCTCAATATCATTATTATCCGATATTGTTTATGTGTGAGTATTTACTTGGTCATTTTTATAATCCATGTCCATTTTTCATAAAAATGATTTCAAAATAAAGATTTTAAGAATTTTGAAAGGTACTCTTTATCAAGATCATAATCTCAAATGTTTTTAAGATTTATCTCTGTAAATCATTTTAATTAATGTCCATGTTTTCCAAATGATTTTAAGGATTTATTTATATGGACATGAATATTTTGAAATTATAATCCTTTTTAAAAGTTTAAAAGTGGTATGGGACACTTTTATTCAAAAATCTCTTTTAAATTACTTCCTTTATAAATTTGTGGATTTTAAATGATTTTACAAAAAGGATATTTCTCTCAAAAATTTTTACTCATCATTTTCATCTATGTCAACATTCTTTGATAGAGTTTAAGCTTATTTGAAGTAGATTTATTATAAAAAACTTCCATTGAAGGTTTTGTGATATGTTTGACTTTTGATGTGTTATTTTTATACCATTCATGGTTTATAGAGAAATTATTGACATTTCATATGCTAGTTTTAATATTAATATTTATGTTATGTTTAAACCTATTCATATGAGCAATGCATTGGACTTAGTAAGTGACTGGTGGAGCCCGCTGTAGCTCCTCAATGCATCGGTAGGTCTCATGAGACAATCTAGTGTCTTGGCACAAGGCCTTGACAAAATATTATTTGTAGTCTTGGCACGAGGCCTTGGCTACGTGGTTATGATAGTCTGGCATTATGCATTCCATCATTATGAAAGTGGTTGGTGATATTGAATGTGATTATTCAACTAGTAGAATATCCAGGTGAATAAGTAAATGGAATTATTTCATATTACCTTTTCCATATTATTCTGAAGTTCAATTTTTAAAGGCTTTTGTTTCAGATATACTTTTCCTTAAATGTTTTTGCTTATTTATGAAAGTTTCCATTATATTCCTTACCCTTACTGAGCGTTTGAGCTCACCCCTTTCTATGTTTTATATTTTCCAGGATTCTAAGAAGTGAATTGTGATTGATATGTAGGGTTAGGCCAAGGGAATAATGGCGTTCATAATGATTATTTATGTTTCTTAGAATGTATTAAAGTTCAATGTAGCATTCATGTATGTAATCTATTTTCCAAGACTGCTAAACTGATCGGTCCTTCAGGACTTGATTCCTTGTATTCATGCCAATGTATTAAAATAATGCACCAACTCTAGGTAACTAGTGTCGGGGCATTACAGTTTGTATCAGAGAAAGTTTAGAAATAACCTTGGTAGATAGATTTAGATAAACTCTGATTAGAGCACCTAGCCCTAAGATGGAATTTGAGGATTAATGTAGAAGAACTTCCTAGAATTTAGGTATTATAGAGATTATGTGAGTTTTCTGAGCAATACGTCCCTATCTGGATACGAGTAGGTAGAGGTGTCTCTAGCACAGATGTACCTAGGGGTAAAACCCGAAAACACCGCTTTGATATAAACTTGAACGGGAACAGGTGCATGACAATGAGCTTTGCTGCACTCTTGGTTATGACACTCTCGGGGGATATGCTTAGGATAATTCTCATTTTATTTACAAACCATTATGAAGGGATCATGAGTATATAATTACTCAAAGAAAACATTTTTATGATTATGGATTATATCAATAAACTGTTCAATTTTCGTTAGGTGTTTTACAAGTTTAGAGTTATTCTTTGTAATTCATAAACTGAAGTAGTTTATGCTATTGTATAGAAATGGAACCCAGTAGAATGAATGTGAACTCCAGTAATATGTATGATCCAAAGAGTAATAAGGATCATATCTTTCATGGTCCTAAGCCAGAATTTAGAAGGGAAATAGTCTCCCACGTATTATCATCATATGAAGAAATAGTATAATGTGTTGATAAGATAAGTAAAGAATTCTCGGAGTCCTATGGATTTGAAGGGAATCCAAAGAAGAAAATGATGATAGAGAGAAGGATAGATAAAGGGGAGAAGGTAAAGAAGGGTTTTTCCATATGTGATAAATGTGGAAAGAATCACTTTGGAAAATGCTTGAAGGGAATGGGAGTATGTTATAATTGTGAAGAAAAAGGACACCACGTACGTGACTGCAAGTGTAAGAAAAAGGTTTCAAATGTACAATTCTTAATCTGTAAGGAGTTTGGACACTATGCGAAACAATTTCCCAGTAATAATACTATGCTGAAAATGATGATATTGGATAATAGTCAAGTTATTATACTACCCCAAATGAAGAGGAATGACTAGTGTTCTTATGTTGTTATTTTGTAATTATTTCATTGAAGTGTTGTATCAATGATGTACTGGAAATAAATGAGGATTGTATTGCAGTACTATTTCATTGAGGATTTGAGATTTTATGGTACTAAGAAAAGTGACTCTACAAAGAGTTAGACTTTTTGGAAATTACATGGTTGAAGGAAATATAAACCTTAATATGGTCCAAATATTGAGGTACTGATTTTGGAATAAGATATGGTTATTTTGGTAAATTATATTGGATATTCTTGACTTCCCTGAAACAGATTAAAGATTTGTATATTCCATCATTGTTGGAGTTTAGAACATTTTTTGATGGATGAAGTATATCCAGTATTCTATAAGTAATAAGGGAGCATGAATGTAATAAAAAATGTTTTATGGTAATTCATGATGTTTTAGTGTTTTAAAAGATTATATGATGAAGGTATTCACATGATATTACGCGGAAAAAAGGATCTTCATTGTGTTTACCTTCCTTATAAATTTTGGACTGAAATTTTACAGAAGTACTTTGGATAAGTATAAAGGTTGGAAGTGATTAAGTTTGAAAGGTTATTTTTGGATTTTTATAAAAGGACAACATGCAGATCGTGTGACGATCCGTTTTGTCAGACAAATCTGTGGGAATTTGACCCACAGCCATAGTGCAATTGGGATTTATTTCCTACCATTGTGCTACATGGAGTTCCTGGATAGTATAATATATTTTCTTTTCAAAAAGGATCTGATATGTGAATTGTAAATTCATTATATTTGTAACCCTATACGATTAGGATAAATAGAGTATTTTTGAGTTGTATTATGTTTTGGGGTGAAAGATGAGTTTTTGGTAGAAATTTATTAACGGATAAAACTATAATTATAATGTAATTATATCTCCTTATGATCTAATCCAATCTCATAAATAAATTCCTCATCATTAAGAAAAGGAACTTAGAACAAAAATGTTGTCCTAGATGGTACCTTAGATCATCACTAATTTATGTCTTTGGGATTGTTGGCCTTTTCATATCCATGTTCTCTAACACTCTCCATTTGATAATTGATGGTTATATTTCTCTTCCATATCCATATTTTCCTGCATGGAACCCTAGTATGTGTTATTTTCGGTAATCTTCATAGTTACCACTCTTTATTTTAATTAGAGGCCTCATTAATTCATTTTTTGATGTGGGATATCAACTAAGATATTTTGAAACATAAAAAATGTTTTATCCTAATAACTTATGTTTTATTGAAGTGATGGTATTTTAAATCATCATAGAATTATGTATTTTTGGACCTCGATTTTAAAAATTTTTGTGATTGACGACCTCAATCACTACCTATAAATATTTATGTTTTTTTTCCTATTATATGTCTCCAATTGCTACCAATGTTCTCATAATCGAGATCATAATTTGGTGGTGACCCTTTCATTTCTCTTTTCCTCTTATTAAGACTAAATTTTATTAACCAAATTTTAGATGTGGGTTTTCCCACAAAGATATTTTCTATTATCAACCATTATTTTGGAAAAAAATATCAAATTACGAGGACACAATTTATTGAAGGAGGGAATAATGTAACACCCCCACGATTTCCTAGTGTGTTACTTCTTCAAAATAATTCAATAACTTGAACTACACGCAACACCGAGTTCAAGCGCACCATGACTTACCAAACAAGCCATTCAAAAGAGGTTATGAATAGTATTAACTAAATTTTGAAATTTATATGATACTTATAATTTTCGAATCCATATTATGAGTTTCTTAGACATAATGTAAGAACAAATTCATTTTTTCAGATAAAAGAAGTATTTTTCAAAAATGCACTTTTACCAACTTTTAATAGTGAGCCCTTTTTAAGTCCAATATTTTAAAAATTTATATATTCAATTTGACTAAATAAATTTATTTTTTAGAATGGGGAAATCACAAATTTACAATGAAACACCCCAAGCTTCCCCGATATGCTTCTCTTTGAATAAAACAGTAGTGTGTGTTGTATGCAACTTCGAGTTCTAACACACACCACAACCAATCAAACAAGCTGTTATAAATAGTATTACCTACTTTTTGAAATTTTATGAATTTTATCTCTCAAAAGGCACTTCATTTTTGGATCCGGAATATCGAATTTATCCTAGGGTGAAATTTTGGTACTTTTCATATAACTTTATATTTTGATAAATAGTGAAAATTACTAAATTGTAATTAAAAAAAATTAATAAAAAATAATTAATAGTGATAATTTATGAATATGATTGGTTTTAAAGTATATTTAGAATATAGTTTTACCATTTAATACAAATTTGGTCATTGGACATAATTTCACAATTAAACCAGACATGAACAAGTGTCAATCTTTTGATAGTTATTATATCGTAAAAACACGCTTTTTGAATTGACAGCGGGAATTAATTTTAAATTAATTTCTTGTACTTATGTGTTTTGAATTTGGAAAAATGGATTCCATATTTGGAATCAGGATTTCAAAATTGTGTAAATAGTTAACTTTTATTTTTAGACATTTTGAATAATTACTTTGGTAAATATTTTATTTACCATGGTTAATAGGTAAATCCGGTAAATAATGGATAAAAAATAATATTATTATAATAATAAATTACCATAAAACTGTTATAACCATATTGGTGGATACCTGTACGACCATGGGAATCTTTGGGTCAATTTTTCTGACCCCATGCAGCAACTTGTAGGTGATAGGGACACATTATTTTAATTAAGATAAACTAAATATAAAAATGAAATAAGCTTATATCTTTTAGAAAAACAATTTTTACATAGGGTTGTATATGATATATTTTCTATTATAAATATTCTATAGAAAGATAAAATTATTTCCTACATAATTATATTTTATTTATAATTTTTAGACATATAAAAAGTAAAAATATATATGACATAATAATGATGCAGTATATTCCTTATTAATGAAAGAATCAAATAATTGGTATTGTAAATGTTAAAATAAATATAATCTGAAAGTTTTGATGACATAAACTAATTTTATTGGTTAATATGACATGTTATGATTTCTTAAATGAATTTGGTACGAATTAATAAAGTTTTTATGACTTTAACAAAAATCAATTATTGATTAGTGTCAAAATTGACATAAATGAGTTTTTAAAACAAATATTATATTATTAATTTATATTCTATTCCTAAAAACATAAGGTTAGGCCAATGTACTTATATCATTAATTTTGTATCATTAATGGACTACTTGTGGGTCTCTTGGATGTATATATTATGTTTATTAACTATATATTATTAAAATACAATGTGGCCTAATAAGTGTTAAACTAATTAACCAAGAGTTAAGACTAAAAGATAAGGTTAATATAATGTCCCAAACCTGTCTAAAATATATTGGTTGAAAGGATTACAACCCATCCCCACCTTTGAAATTGAATAATCCAATTTGGATCCTTTAGAAAACGAATATGAATTTATTATAAATTAATACTTTATGTTTTTCCTAAAGAGCCCCTCCTCCCCCTTATAAAAAGACCCAACTTCTAACCAATTCTTCACACCTTCAAAGCCTTTTGGTTCAGCATAACCTGGATCAAATACTCTTTTAACTTCCCTCACTTTATCCTGGAGGGCATAGTTTGATCATAAAGCCATCCTAAGGAGCCATTTTGATCAAATCAAAAGGAAGAACCCGAAGAAGAGATAACGTCTTCACCACCCTCTTAAAAGTTCCTTTCCTCTTCAGCTTCTTCTTTCCTTGTTATTTCCATTATAAAATAATAACTTCAGTATCTTCTATATATTTTGATGTTATTATAATTATTTAACAAACAAATTCATTGTTCTATCCATCCCTTGAATGACATGTCACCATACATGCGTACGTACGGCCTACCGTCTCCACGTTGTGGTGTAATTGTTATTCAATATATTATTATTTAGATCGTTATAATAATGATGTATAATTCATGTAAATAATAAATATAACATGATAATTATTCTTTATATATGATATAAAATCCAACTATATATTTTTCTAATATCAGAAGAATGATATTTTCGCTCGTGCGTACGTACGGATTACCGTCTCCAAAACGCGATTTAATTCATTTCCAAGTTCACCATTCATCGACAATTATAAAAATATATTTTACTAATAAGTATGTAATATATGACACAATAACGATACTGGAGATATTTATATTTATATATATAATTATTTATGTACTTACATAAATATTATTCACTTACTTCAGTTCAATAATATATGAAAACAGAAACAACGTTTATGCGTATGTACAGACTACCGTCTCCATAAACAGTGTTTTCCAATTCATATATATGTCTATAATACATATTTATATTCGAAATATATATGATATATTTATCATGTTTTATATTCTGGATGCATTTAAATCATGATCTATGTGATACAATCAAGAGTAACAAGTTAAAACATGTACGATAAAGAAAACGATTATTACCAAAAATGATAATTTAACATTGAAATTATTATTAAATGGTTACTATAAAGTCATAAATGAATCATGTATGATATCATAAATATTAACATGGTTCTGTTATAATTTAATATAATACTATGGTCTTCATACATGAGGTTTAATGTACCCTCGACTAAAGGAAAGTGCAAGGTAAGAGGTTTTCATCTCACTCCTTATTCTCGTGAGATTCATGCCATATTGCCAATATTACCTTTTGTTTGGTTTATGTACTGCCCATAATTGTATTCTTTGTCTAATAAACATTAATTTATGTGTATTTACATATTCATTGTATGGTACCTCTTTCATGGGTTGTATGTGTCGTATGTTACCAAATTGGTAAGGGTTAATTCCTCAATCTCATTATTATTCGAGATTGTTTAGGTGTAAGTATTTACTTGGACATTATTATCATCCATGTCCATTTTTCATAAAAAATTTTTCAAAATGAAGATTTTAAGGATTTTTAGAGGTACTCTTTATCAAGATCAGAATTTCAAATGTTTTAAAGATTTATCTCTCTAAATATTTTTAATTAATTTCCATATTTTCCAAATGATTTTAATGATTTATTTATATGGACATGAATGTTTTCAAATGAGAATCCTTCTCAAAAGTTTCAAAGTGGTATGGGACACTTTGATTCAAAAATCTCTTTTAAATTACTTCCTTTATAAATGTGCGAATTTTAAATGTTTTTATGAAAAGGATATTTCTCTCAAAAAGTTTTACTCATCATTTTAATCTATGTCAATATCCTTTGATGGATTTTAAGCTTATTTGAAGTTGATTTATTATAAAAAACATCCATTGAAGGTTTTGTTATATATTTGACTCTAGATGTGTTATTTTTATACCAGTCATGGTTTATGGAGAATGTATTGACATTTTGTATGCTAGTTTTAATATGAATGTTTATGTTACGTTTAAACCTATTCATATTATGAATGTATTTGACTTAGTAAGTAACGGGTGGAGCCCGCTATAGCTCCTCGATGCATCGGTAGGTCTCATGAGACAAAAATAGTTTCTGGGTATGAGGCATTGACAAAATATTATTTTTAGTCTTGGCACAAGGCCTTGGTTACGTGGTTTTGATAGTCTGGTATTATGCATTCTATCATTATGAAAGTGGTTAGTGATATTTCATGTGATTATTCAACTAGTAGAATATCCATGTGAATAAGTAAATGGAATTATTTCATTTTATCTTTTCCATATTATGCTGAAGTTCAAGTTTAAAAGGATTTTGTTTTAGTTATACATTTCCTTAAATTTTTATGCTTATTTATGAATGTTTATGATGTATTGCTTATCCTTACTAAGAATTTGAGCTCACCCATTTCTATGTTTTATTTTTTCCAGGATTACAAGTAGTGTATTGTGATTGATATAAAGGGTTAATATAAGGGAATAATGGCGTTCATAAAGATTATTTTTGTTGTTTTGTGTGTCTTTAAATGTAATGTATCATTCATGCATGTAATCTATTTTCCAAGACTGCTAAACTGATCGGTCCTTTAGGACTTGATTCCTTGTAATCAGGCCAATGTATTAAAATAATACACCGACTCTAAGTAACTGGGGTCGGGGAATTACAATAAATCCCAATAAGGTAGATGATTATGTTCCTAAATGGTCTGATCTTGGATGGATAGAGTAAAAGTATACACTCAGGGTTCGAGAAGATGCTAGTTGATGGGTGGTTGTCTGATTAGACTTGGAATGGTTGAGATGTTAGGAATATTGGGGACTAATCACTAATATGAGTTTCTGATGAAATTATTTTGACTAAACTCTTATGTGTGTCTACATCTAAGTCTAGACCTATTCCGATCATGTGGATTCTTTCGATAATGGTGTAGGGTGCATGGATTCCCCTCTGGTCCCCCATCTCTTGGGGGGAGGATTCATCCCGAATACTATGGATTCATAGTTCTAACCATTATCCCCCTTCATCACCCCCAGACTTTTGGCTAGCTTCGCAAAATTGAAACTAGCCCTAAAATTATTTCATGAGATGATTAAATTATTATGATTGTAGTTTCCCCCTATATTTTTTAAATTCTTCTTCACTATTGAATCACACATTACTGGCTCACTTCAGCATGAGTCTCCCCAGGATGGAAACCTTTGAAAGGTTTATTTGTGATTCATGTGGTTTTCTTCAATGGGTGATTATAGGGACTATGGATCTGTGGAAAATTTTTATTCATTTTTTATATAATGATTACCTTATATCTGCATGATTGAATGATCCTCATACTTTCACTAGCTTAAACTTCTTTATTTTCTATTGGTTTTTCAAGTTCCACCTAAAATAGGATCTTCCCTCCATGGTGATTTGGATTTCTATCCCTATCCTACATCCCCCATTTTAGAATTTGGTGATTCTTAGATAAAATTGGTAATATTTTGGGACACTTCTAATGGACTTATAATCACACCATAACATTATTCCACCTTGTTTCTCCTAAAATATGTGTTGAGGTAGATGTGTCAAATGTACAAACAGATTTTATCTGCATTGATATTGAAGGGGAGATTTATTGGAAGCAGTAGTTCTGATATGAATCTTTGGATGACTTATATTCATCATAAAGACACATGGGTCATGATCTATCCAACTGCCAGCATGGGGTGAAAATTTAACATCATGTAGGCCTCTCAATAGGTAACTCATTTATCAAAGGTAGCATAATAAATGATTCTCTCCGGAAGGGGGTGAGGTCACTGCAACTAGAACTAAGGGTCACATATATCTTTGTTAGTTTGAGGAAAAACCTGGAATGATCCAAGTGGGATATGTAAGTCATGGGAGAGTAAGAGCCAATATCTTCCACTAATATATCAACATATTCCCAATCCACTACTTCTATAAATGGGTGCATAGGGATGGAGAATGATGATAGTGTTGTTTTGATCACTACTTTCGGAATTTTGAATGACTATAGTCCGATTCCATTAGATCCAGTTCATATTTCAACATTCTAGGTTGGTGTTTCTAGTATTATTATTTCTTTTTTTGGAAGATAATGTGGTATAACTGAATCCTTAGACATTTTATGGTCTAGATACAAGTGATTCTAAAATGTAGTTTTCTTCTGAGATTTGAGCCCCCCCCCCCAACTCAATTCATATTCACAACCATTTCAATGATTTGAATGAAAATATTGAGGGTGATAAAGATCGTTAAGGGTAGAGGATATTCATTCCTAGGTGAAAAAAAGCATCTTGGTTCAAATATCTAAGAAGAACTAGATCTGAGTGATAAATAAGCAGATTTTGAATTTGCTTTAGACTATGAGTAAGATCATCATGCGATAGTTCTATTTGGGTTTCTCTTAAGGAATTGGAAGAAAGATATATGTGAGTCGTGGAATAATCCAATCAACAAAGGGAAAAGAATAATGCATTTTATGTATTATTGTAATTTATCGATTCCCCTAGCTACCAAATCTTCCGGTAAAACAAAGCAATCTACGGAAGACTTAAGGCCATTTATTTTGGCACTACTAGTGATTGCAGATCTAAATATTAAATAGATTTTTGAAAAAGAAAAATATTTTTACGATGATGCTGAGAAAGATAAATATGATAGAAAAAAAGATAAATATTAGATACAGGAATCTGAGATAGTTGATGGTGTTTTGAAAGCTATCATAATGGGGGAACATGTGATGGAATGTTTTTCTAGGCCTAGAGGTCATTGAATCATGGGGGAATCACTATTTTACAGTAAAGGGTAATGTAATCATGGCTTGATGGGAATGAATTGGTGCATGAGAATTCATGTTGTGGTTACATGTGGGGTCTATTGAAATGATAGAGTGAGGTGGTGGGCTGACCATTGAGAATGTTTCTATTTATGTGGATGATCTCCAAGGAGGTTGTGATAGTAGGTCCCTAGGGGATTTAGTTTAGGGTCACCCATATAGTTGGAAACCGACGTGTTCAATGTGAATATGATAGTGCTTGGTATCCTGAAAGAGAGTGTGTGTGGATATGTCTTCGTGGTGTAAGAGAACATCAATGATAGATCTAGTTGTTGTTGTGTGATTGACCAGAGTTTTTCATTTATTAGAAATATTATTGTTTGAAGATGTATAATGCATGAGGGGATAAAAACTATCAAGGTTAAAATTCATATCCCACACCAAGGTTACTAAAAGTCAGAACTCAGTTGGGGGGGGGGAGGTTTCTAGGAGGGGGTATCCAGGAAGAGGGTGGGGGTGTCCAGGGGGAGGTGGTGTTGTGCGCGGTGTGTGTGGGGGGGGGGGGGGGGGGTCTATCCCGGAAGGAGTTGGGGGGGTCTATCCAGGAAGGAGTCGGGGGGTCTGTCCAAGAAGGAGTTGGGGTGTCCAGGGGGGATGGGGTGCATGGGGAAGGGTGCAAGGGGGTGGGGCAGTGGAGGTGTGCAGGGGGTGGGGGTGCTGGTGCAGGGTGGGGGAACTGTGGGTCAGGGAGGGGGGAGGTCTGGCCGGTATGGGGGAGAATAATTCTTAATTAATAGGAATATACTATTTGACAGAATCATTTTGAAACATGGATCTTTTTCCCCATTTCTTGTAAGAACATGATTTGACACATGGGGCATTATGGTTATTATATGTTGGGTGGTGACATGTATAGACACAAGAGATAGGTATGTTTTAGTTTAGTTTTTATTTTATTTTCTTTTTTGCATTGTCCACATAAGTCTTTTACTTATTTTGTGGACAAGGGTAATTATATTCTGCGTAGGGGGGAATGGGGTTCAGATTGATTCAGTCTTCTAGATTTCATATGATGTAAGATTATATGGTTACTACTTGTCTCGCACCTCATGTATTTGAATATTTTAGTGTTTTTTAATCCATATTATGTTTTCAGTAGGGCGTTTGATGGTTTCGTGTTGGTTCGGGTGGATTTGGTTCTCCCAATAGAGGTATGGATTTAATGTTGTTGGATGGTTTTTCACTGGTTATGTAGCATCATTTAGGTGTTTTAATTTTCCTAATATCCTTTTTGTAGTGCGTTGAACCCTACTCATTGGTTTCAAGTACCCAACTTAAGGGAGACTCGCTTGCGTGTACATAGGTAAGAAACTATGTGTATGTGGGTTCCCCCATTACATGTATAGTCAACCATGGTAGTGATTATGCATGTATGGGGCTATGTGGGCCCCTGTATATATATATAAATTCATACGCAAGTGTGTGGAGACTAGTATATTCATATAAGCATATGTTCAAGGATCCCCTTGCACATGATTATGGCCATGCAGGTGTGTGCATATAGGATAAGTGTCCTTGCATGTGTGTGAAGGTGTGTATACCCAGTGTGGGAGTAGTAACTTTCAGTTAGAAAGCTCCAAGATTTGAAGTGGAGAGTTTGGTTCCACCTTGAGGTAGGATCCCTCTTCTAGCCTCTTTAATTCAACACTGATTTAAATTGAATTTAGTTTCTTTCTTAATTATTCTTAATTCTATTGAATTGAAAATCTTGAATAAGTGTTCTTTAATATAATTTTTTCATTTGATAAATAAATTCATGTTTTTATAATAAAACCCCTCCAACGGAGGTGCGCAGTCTGTAAAAACATACAGTGATAGTTATGTTGATCTAGTTGCTTATGTTATTGCATTTGATTTGTGCTCAATGAGATTTAGAAAAAATGTTAAATATAATTAAATGAATTTTGTGATAAATCAATGCCATGGTTTTATAACAAAACCCATCCAATGGAGGTGCGCTATCTTCTAAACCAAAGAGTAGTGATTTTTATTTGTATCATGTTTACATTTGGTTTGAGTCTTTCATATTCCTCTTGTTGGTGTTTTTTTATGGATAGTTAGTTTTTACTTTCTTTGAATAATATAAATTGCCTTATTATCCTCATTTAACTGAAATGACATAGCCCGTGTAGGCATATTCCTTGACCATGAAACTTTTCTTTTCACACATTGAATATTATAAATAAAAATTCCAGGTTTAGGCAAATTGAATGAATTTGTAAATGGATTGTGTTGGTTGTAGGTTTCTTTTCCATCATTTTTTCCCTTTAGACGTTTTTTCATTGTGCCACTCACTACAACCTTCTCTGGTGATCCCTTATTATAGAATATTAAATAGTTGATCTATTCTTTCATCTTCTGGTGGGGCAATTGTCAGAATCTGGCCCCACCTCCTCCCTCTCCCTTCGCTTATAGTCGGAAGGTGCTACCCGGCGGATGTTGCTGGACTAGGTTAACATGCCACAGGCACACCGCGGTAATGTCGTGATTTGGCCCTGCTCCAGGATGACACCCCGCGGTGGTTCGCAGTGATAGTATTCCATGAGTCTTATGATCAATGTTGAGACTGACTAATCACAATTTCTACTGGCATGGTGATGGCTGGAATGTTTCCCCGCCTCCTCCTGCTCCCATCTCTCTTGGCTAAAAGATGCTGCCCCATGGATGTCGATGGACTGGGCCAACTCGCCGCGGTCCTGCAGCGGTCACACCGCAGTCACATCACGGTCACGCCACCATAATGCCATGATTCGGCCCTGCTCCAGGAAGACACACCTCGGTGTTTCGTAGTGATAGTATTACACGAGTCTTGTGATCAATGTTGAGACTGACTAATCACAATTTCTAATGGAGGGATGACAGCCGGAATGTTTCCCCACCTCCTCCTGCTCGCTTTGCTCCTGGCCAGAAGATTCTACCTCGCAGATGTCGCTAGACCAGGCCCACACGCCGCGATCACGCATCGGTCATGTCGTGGTCACGACACTATCATGCCTTGATTTGGCCCTACTATAGGACGACACCCTGTGGTAGTTCGTGGTGATAGTATTCCATGAGTCTTTTGATCAATGTTGAAACTGACTAAACACAATTTCTGGAAGTGGGGCAATGGCTGGAATGTTTTCCCACCTCCTCCCACTCCCTTCGCTCCTAGCCAGAAGATGCTTCCCCATAGATGTCGCTGGACCAGGCCAATACACCACGGTCATACCACGGTAATTCCATGATTTTTCCCTGCTCCAGGATGACACCCCGTGATGGTTACTAGTGATGGTATTCTCTGAGTTTTGTGATCAATGTTGAGACTGACTAATCACAATTTCTGTCGGAGGGGCGACGACTGAAATATTTCCCCGCCTCCTCCCACTCCAATTATTTCTGGCCGGAAGATGTTGCCTCCTGGATGTCGCTGGACCGAGCCAACATGTCGCAGTCACGCCATGGTCATTCCATGGTCACGCCACAGTAATGTCATGATTTGGCCCTACTCTGGCCACATCCAACGCACACCATCCCCCTTCATTTCTACCCGCTTCCAATAGCATCCCATCCCGCAATAGCCCCCCTTCCACCTTCGAATCAGCCCACACCATCTCCCCAGCACCTGCAACCAGCCCCCTTCCACCAACATTTCAGCCCCCTTCCACCTGCATTCAATCCTGCACCGTCCCACATCCACCTGCAATCCAGCCCGTACCAGCCACCACACTATCCACCAACCCCAGCCTCTAACAAAACACTCATTCCATTTCTCTGCCACCTAAAAAATATCCCCAGCCACTAGTTCCAGCACTCACCATCCCCCGACCTCCTACATCCCAGACTGCACCAGCCCCTTCACATGCCAAATAGCCCCCATCCACCTGCAATCCACCCCCACCATCCCCCTTCCACAAATTCCAGCCCGAACCATCCCCCTGCCATCTGCCTTCTCGCCCTCACCAGCCTCTCCATCCCACACTAGCCACCGCACCATCCCCTAGCCTCTTGCATTCTAGGATGCACTAGAAAAACTCCATGAAAATCACAAAATGGAAAGGCGAAAGTGGATGCCCTTTCCTGAGCCCTCATTTCCCCAAAAAGTGGCCATGTAAACCATCATTAATGTTCACCAAAAACATTGGGGTAGAGATGCATCTTATAACCCAAGACAAGATCCTAGATGGAAAGCCAATAAGATCCCAAGAAACCCATAAGAGGTCCCACCAGACCGTATCAAAATCCTTGAATAAATCAAAATTTAAGGAACACCTAGGAACCCCAGAATCAAGATGGTAGCCCCACAATAATTCCTAGGTAACAATATTTTTAGGATGAATTGGTTTTGGTACCAATGGTTGAAGATATTTTTATCCAGCTATAGATTTATGAGTCTCTAAAAGTTATTTTTGTAACCATCCTACTAAAGGGTCCGAGTTATAAGTGGTTGAAGTCTATTATTCAGACTAAGCTAGACAAAGACTATTTTTGGAAAAGTTTCAAGGCATTGTTCATTTATCATTATTTTATAATGAAGTGAAGAAACAAATGGCTATAGTATTTTCTAGGAGGGGTTGTCCAGGTGGGGTGTCCAAGGGATGTCCATGGTGGTGCCGGGGCGGTCTGCAGGGCAGGGGGGGAGGTGCAGGTGGGGTGTCTAGGAGGGGATATCTAGGGTGGGTGTCTATGGGCTGTCCGGGGGGGGTCTCCAGGGCAGGGTGCAGGTGGGGTGTCCAAGGGCTGTTGGGGGGGGGGTGCAGGGGGGTCTGCAGGGAAGGGGGAGGGTGCAGGTGGAGTGTCTAGGAGGGGGACTCCAGGGGATGTCCAAGGGTTGTCTAGGGGGTTGGGGGTCTGTAGGGAAGGGGACAGGGTGCAGGTGGGGTGTCTAGGGGGGATGTCCAGGGAGGGTGTCCAAGGGCTGTCTAGGGGGATGATTTGTAGAGATAAACCCATGAGCAATGGGACCTAGGCTCCTAGAAATAATTCTTCTATTTATTTTTTGAAAGGTATTCCCAATAGAAATAGGTCTGAAATCCTTTACATCCACAACATTTTCCTTCTTTGGGATTAGAGCAATAAAATTGGAGTTGATTCCCTAGGGCATTGAGGCATGGTTAAAGAACACCCACATAGGGTTAAGGAGCTCATCATGAACTATGATCCAGTAAAACATAATGAATTAATTTATGAACCCATCAGGACCAGACACACACTCAAGATTAGGTGAAAAAATCCCACTCTTAACCTCCTTCTCATCAAGGGATGCAACAAGGGAAATTGTTAGATTGGTGTAGCCTGATTCGGTTGGGCCGAATGCTTGTGTTCTGCATTTGTCGCGGGTCGAGCTCCACAATGAGATCATTGGGGGTAGTAGGGGGAAATGCGCCCCTACTCTGGGGGTCTGGGGGCCGAAGGCCCCCATTCCAAATTTTCAAAAATTGTATCAACATTGACAACTATAGTAGTGTGAACTTTGGAGTCAACTTTACTATTGAAGTTTTGACATCCAGCCAGCAGCAACTAGAGTATTAGAAACATATATTAAAGGCTAAATAAGATTGAAAAAGACTATATTAATATTTCCTCATCTCTCCATACTACTAAAGAAATATTCACCTCCATGAATAGCTTGAGTAGAGTTGTCATCACTTTCAACTGGTCAACCTATTCCTTGAAAACCCATTCTACAGAATCTTCCTTAATTAGTCCTGATAAGATTAATGCACATAACCTATAACAACAAGGATATACTATTTGACTATAGACTAGATCAAATTAGCATCAACTAAGGCCGAGGGAGGTAGAGCACTAGATGTAGATGCAACAATAGGAGGGTACTAATGACATAAAATTCCACTAAAATCTTAAAGAAGTTTTTATTTGAAATATTATAAATATACATTGCATACAAAACGTGAAGGAACTGGGGAAACAACTCTCTCAACACTGGGTAAAGCATCCTCTACAGGTTTTTATTTGGTAGGTACATCTAAGAAAAAATCCGGAAGCTAACCTGCTTGGTCAATATGCTTGAGTAAGGATCCCTTAGGATATGTGCAAGGGATGTGTAGGGGGGGCTATAGTCTAGTGGGGTTGGGGCTGCTGTCTAGGGGGGTCCAGCAGGGGGGTGGGGGATGCTATTAAGGGGGTCCAGTATGGGGGAAAGGGGGTGCAAGGGGGTATGTTCAAGGGGTTCATGGGATCTGTGGGTGTGGGGGGGGGGGGGGGGTTCTATCCATGGGGTGAAAGGGGGGATGTCCTGTAGGGGTGAAAGGGGGGTCCAATAGGGGGGGTACTCTCTTGGGGGTCCAGTAGGGGGGTGCTATCTATCAGGGGCTGCTTTTCAGGGGGTCCACCAGGGGGGATACACTACCCCTTATTACTGAGTTATATTCATTGTCAATATTATAAGATGTTTTGTTTTACCATTATTTTAGGGGATGAGCACTACTATGTTCTAACTTGTGTTGTAGGTACTATTGATCTGCTTCCAAACTTCTTTGATAGTATGTCTTATAGGGAGACTCATGTAAGTCAAGTTATGTGTTTTTTTATATTTTGATTTGTTTAATTCTTATTATTTAAGTAGATTTTGTGTGTAATTTAATTTAGAGGGGACTGGCAGGGGGCAGGGGGAAACTTGCATGGTGGAGGGGACTGGAAGGGGGAGCATGTGGGGGCTAGTAGCGGCATGGGGGGAGGGGAAATGGGCGGGGGGCAGGACTGGGGGGGGGGGGTTGGGGGGGTTCCAAGGTCTGTCCAGGAGGGTGGGGGAGTGGAGGTCTGGGCTATCCTGGGGGATATGTCCAGGGTCTGGGGGTGTCTAGGTTCTGGGGGTGTGGGGGTGTCCAGGTTCTAGGGGGTTCCAAGGTATAGCTAGGAGGGTGGGGGTAGTTTTCAAGGGGAGTGGAGGTCCAGGCTATCCATGGGGGTCTGTCCAGGGTCTGGAGGGTGTCCAAGGTTTGGGAGTGGGGGTGTCTAGGGTTTGTCAGTGGGGGGGTGTCCAGGGTCAATTGAAGGGGTGTCTAGGGTTGTCTGGGGGGTTTTCAGTGTCTGGGGGAGGTGTCTAGGATATGTCTAGGGGGTGTCGAGGGTTTGTCTAGGGTCTATCTAGGGTCTGTCTGGGGGGGGTCCAGGGTCTGGGGGGTGTCTAGTGTCTGTCCAAGAGGGGGGATTTGTTGGGGGGGTGTGCAGGGGTAGGGGGCTATCCACGGGAGGGGGTTTATATAGGATGGGGGTGTCCACAGTCTAGGAGGGAGGGGTCTATAAGGGGTGGGGTACTGCAGGGTGGGCTGTGTAGGGGGTTGGGGCCATTTTTAATGGTTTTTCAGACCCTAATTCCATAGTTTCTCACCGTGGAAATAAATTGTTCCCCTCCTCTAGTATAAACATAGTTCTAAATTTTGGTTATAGAGATATAATCATGGTTTGAACCGTGGCTGTATACCTATAGCCACAGTTTTAACCCTAGATCTAGACCTATATCCACGGTTCCAAATTGTGGCTCTAGCCCTATAATCACAGTTCCAAACTGTAGCTATAAATCCAGGCCTATAGCCACACACAAATTAGCCACGCATTCTCAAACTGCGGGTATTACCTATAGCCACAATTTTAGGACCAATATTCACGGTTTTAAACAGCGGTTATACTCTGAATTTCCAGTAGTGCTTCTTAATCATTTAATTTCATGCATAAGTGTGCCACATGGATCATACAACATGGATTCATTAAACATCATAATTAATTCCATGAATAAAATATGTGGAATACATATATTAAAGTCCTCAATCAAAAAGTTCATGTTCATATAGGTGAATACCCTTGATAGAGAAATGGGTATGATATTCACTTACACGATGATTTTGGCATGGGAAATCTTGTTCTAACTTCGGAAGCAAATGACGTAAAATAGAAATCATAAAATGATTTGATAAGAGGGAAATGGGTCTATCGTCATTTATACCTGAAATTTTAAATAATTGGGTCATTTAACATAATATCCCAATATATTTAATGGAATTTAGATGCATAATAAAAAATAATTTCGTGAATGTAAATTAGGAGTGAAGAAATTCCTTACCAAATTTTGACACTGTAACAGATGTACATGGGAGGCATTAATGAGAGAGAATGGTGTCTATAATAATTCAAACATAAGGGGGGAAATATAGGGGAGGTTACAAATCATACCCTAACATTTTTAATTGAAAAAAAAGTTATAAAAATATAAGGAAACATGGACATAAACAAGGAAGGAAGGAAAGTGAGGATACCTTACTTTAAATTTGATCCCAAATGCTTGGGATAGGCTTGAGATAGGCTTCTTGGGAGCTTGGGGAACCATGGGAGGATTATATAGAGGAGATGTAATAGGTTGGTTGAGCTCAAAATGGTTTGAGTGAAGAGAAATGGGATATTTATAGGGTTTAAATAGGAAAGGAGATGTAATTATTTATTATTTATGTTCAAGACACAACACATTAATCTAATAATAACCACCAACCATTCCATGGTTTTGCCCATGTTTTTTTAAAAAATGGATTGGAAAAAATTATTTTATAAGTCCCAATGGTCAAAATTGTTAAAATATTATACTTTCCTATGTGGAGGTGAGTCACACTCTCAATGAAATCATTTTAAAAAGTTAAATTATTTTATAGGTCCTATAGGGTTTACTAAGAGACTATAAAATGAATCAAACAAATCTAAAATAACAATATGTAACGGTAAAACAATATATTTGCCGAATGCAGATTATTTGTATTTTATTACATCAATATTGGTTCGTTATATTGATATAAAAACACATTATATTTTTATATGGTATTTAATTTTTACCCAAAAATTCAACTATCTCAAAAAATTATTAAAAATTAACAGTTAGATAATTTTGAAATCCTAAACCCAAAAATGATATTAATTTTATCTAAATAATTTTCTAAATATGTTAATTTTTACTTTCAAAATACAAAATTTATTGACAATTCATGCATTTTGACGAAAATAGCTTTGAAACGTTAATAAAAATTACAATTGTATTCATTAAAAAAATTATAAAATCATTTATATATAATATCAATTAATATAGAAATAATATTTATTTAAAAAAAATTTAATTAATAAATCCATGAATTCATTAAAATATATTTCTTAATTGAATATCAACAAAAAATAATATTTCTCCTTTAAAACAAATTTACACATTAACAATAATAAAATTATTGAAAATTATTTATACAAAAATAATTCACATAAAAAAATTTCTATGGTATTATTACATAACCCCTTATAACACCCACATAAGACCTAAGGGTAAGGTATGCCATGGTTAAAGACTTTTGGGCAGCTCAGAAAACTTCACTCGGGTGGTAATCTCCATTAACTTCCACTTCTATCATAGGCAGTTCTGTTCAAACGTAACGTTTTGATGCTCTACCTGGGATAGGTCAAGAGAGAATCCCATTAAATCTACCTCCATTTCAAGCCCAGAAAAATGGGCCTCGTATAAAGCAATTCTACTGGATGAGACCATCGATTTCTTTTTCTAAGTTAATTGGATTTTTTAATTTAGTAAATTTATAATTATCATGTGATCATAGTTCAATAGCTATATTAGAAACAATTACAATTATTAACATTAATTTAAAATCCACAAACATAAAACCAAGGAAGTTCATATTTTTTATATATGCTTATAACATAATAAGACATTTAATTAGATCTTCAGAAATTTTCATTAATAAATGTTTGGGTCAGTACAAAAAATATACCAACGCTAATTACCCTCACCCTCATAGTCTTGTTCACCTTCCATTATATTCCCTTAAATTAGTATCATTGTGGGTCACAGCTCTATTTGATTCTCATATTTCTATGTTTTGATTTTTTTTAAATTATGTCTTCTAAATATATCATGGAATAAAAACATAGAGGGATTGTATCATTAGAATACCAGATTTCTTCTTATTAAAAAACATAGAAGAGTACTAGGGAGGAGTAATTAAAATCAATGAAGAATACTCTAATATTAGGAAAACATGAATAATACAATTATTCATCATGATATAATCATCCTAATATATGACCTTTCATTAATATTGATGTTTTGGTAAAAATTAATAGAGTAAAATAAAGGATAAATATTTTAACTCATTTTATAGAATATTTTACATAGAGATGAGGAAACAATAAATAAAATTCTAGAAAAAATTTATAATGAACCAAGTATATGTGGAGAAGACCATACCATAGAATAATTGATGGAAGAAGAATATGATGAATAATTTTTAATTTTTTTTGAAAATTTGGATGGTTTTACCCAAACATACATATGATTCTATATATTGATCATTTAAATATTTTAATGTGGATATTATACAATTTGAATATTTGACAGATATGGTGCATAATATATTCAATAAATATTTTCTCTATGAAAAAATATAACCAACCATAGCGAATCATAATGTAAACGTAATATGTAGACTGAAAATTAGTTCTGAAAAATTGAAGATGGGTAGTCTAGGACAACTCAAGATAAGTAAGTGGCATTTAAAAGGATAGATAATCGTTCTATAATTAAAAAAAACCAAAATTTTTGAATTTTTGTTAAAAATTATCAACATAATTCTAATGAAAATAAGATTAATGAATTTATAGCTTACAAAAATAAAGAGATAAAATACATGAACATCATCAGAAGTGTGTTAAGAAGATCAAAAGATTTTGAGAATAGAAAATTTAATTATAAAATTATAAAAACAATTTTATGAGTACGATATATCTTGGGGTGGATGTCATATTAGTGAATATAAAAAATTCATGTTTTCTCTTCTCATTTATTAAGGTATAATAAGCCTATATATAGAAAAAAAGAACTTAGTGACAGGAGATTCCAATTAGGTGGAAAGAAGCCCTTGACCTTTTTCATTTATTAATATTCAATATAACTATAGTTAGGTCCCATTTAGGAACCTATAGAGGGATCTGAATTTGGGATAACCAAATTTAAAGAAATTATTCCTCATTAGATTTTTCTCATTTATGTGTCTTGTTCATATATGCATTAGAAAAGTGTTTAGCAAGTCTATTTACCGTAAACCTCAAAAAAATCAAATATAAATGCATATTTGCAACACATGAATGAAAATATGGGGTTTTTCATGGTTCATGAACATAGGGAAACTGTAAATATCATTCTATCAACCTTGTTTTGATGGACTAATTAACCACTATGCTTATTAAATTTTGTGGTTATAAGGTTTTGGTTACTCCATTAATTGGATCACTTCCCTAGAATGGTTTTGGGTTGGATTACCACCAACCAAGGCTCATTCCCTCTCAAAGTGAACAATATCATTCTTATGACTTCACTTACTACCATAATATACGAATCAAGATAGTTAATAGAATATTTAAGAATATTCAACTAGTTTCAGGTTTATTGAAATCATATTTCATGTATGTAAGAGTAATGTTCAATTCCTTGGCTTATTTCATAGTGTTGGCATTCAAATCTTCCTCACATATTTTTCCATATAGTATAAGTCTATAACATCTTTTCACAATTTTTTAAAAAACAACTCCCTTTTTCTACTCCATCCTAAAATAATCTCTTCATATTAATTTTATGTATTTCTTTTTATCTTGATGATCAAGTATTCAGTGCGCTGGGCCTACGGGTCATGTATGGGCATGGTATGCCTCTGGGCCTTCGGGTCATGTATTGTGGTTCATGTCGAGCCTTGTTCCTTGGGCCTACGAGTCATGTACGGGTTCCCCTTCAACCCTTAAAAGGGGTATTATCTATAATAAAATAAAAAGAATGCATTCGGTCCATTCAGAGTATTCTCTATTATGCTGCAAAACATTTTAATGTGGACTGATTTTCAATTTTCTTAGAATGGATAACATATTAAACTATGTGTATAATGTCATACTAGACCGCATAATTTTATATAAATTTTTTATCTTCTCACATAATAGACAAAACTCTTAATAAAAATACAGGTAGGAAATATTTTCATTTTAAAATCTACAACATCACATCTAGGGTCATTGGCTTGTTATGTATGTGAATCCTAGATCTTATTCATCCATGATCTATTATCAAATTAATATTTCTAAATATTTTTATTGAATAGATAGAATAATACTCTTGAGACTCATTAAATTAGGCTTCTTCATGGATGTATATCTTATTTAAATTTAAGAAATATATAAATAGAGAATGAACATTTTTCATTTAATTCACTACATCTCCCTTGAAATATCAACATTCAATTTTTCTCTTGGATCATAGATCCCATTTATTGTTCCACAGTTTTTAAAACAAATACAATCAAATCCCAAGTCCACTAAATAAATTATATAATTACATGATATTTCTAATATTTAAATAGAAAATTTATTATGTCTCTTGATAAATTACCTCACAACAACAAAAATTATTTATGGGGAAATCTATATGTTGAAAAATCATCTTAAATATCTAAATTCCAATATATGAACTCCCTAATGTAGCAGAATTTTCAAACATCATTATATTTTCATATATGATCCTTACGTGTCCCTATTCACTTATGTGAATCCCAAACAGCCAAATATAATTATGTGAATCATATACACAGATGAAATGGGTATATATATATATCTTATGAAGCAATAATTCTCTTATATAAAGTCTATTAATAGATAAATTTGGTATTATGGGAAACCACTTATGTGGTTAATTTGTTAGACTTCAAAAAATATTATTCTTGTCCATATTCGAACTAATATTTTTTCATATCTCTTTACCAGATCTAATGGCCTTCATGAATCATCCCATGATCTTCTCCATGTTCTTTTTGTATCCTTCGTCACATATATCAATATTAAATCATCATTTCAAGTCTCATGAAAAAAATAATACTCTACATTAAATTTTATGGTTTCCTTAACAATCCACCATACACTCTAGTTGTATTTAAATCAATGTATCCTTACCACGATCCTCCTTGGATTGAGTGTGGACTCGTTGTTAACAAATTCCACCACACACCCATAGGGGTCCAACAACCTACCCATTTTAATTTTGTTCAAAATGGAAATCCTTAACAATAGATTTATTTTTCTATAAAATATCTGACAATTTACCATGAAATAAAATGTGATAACACATGGATCTATCCCACATAATGATTGATTTTACATTTTTATCTCATAGTTCCCCCTTTGAATTTGTGTCCTCAGTTTAACATCAAATTGTGAAATATTGTTCTCCCCATTATTTATACTATGTATTCCTCTATAGTTTTCTCCCCATTAATGTGGTTGAAGTAACACTAAAAAATATCTACTCCCCTTTGTCGAGGAAGGGTTTTCTCATGGTATTATTTACCATTATTTAGGACAGGGATTAATTCTTCACTTTAGGACATTAACTCTTTATTTCAATCAATTACTCTTTTGTAACCCCTATTATAAATAATTTAATGATACTATTTGTTAATTCATTTATAGAAAAAACATGTGTCATTTTAATAATTTATAATAAAAAAATTGGTTGGATTTCGTATATATAGAACACATTTATTATTCAACTTCTAAAACACATATTATTAAAGTCATCAATTTTAAGACACTATACATTCCAGTATTACAATTATAACATGTACTATATTTACCCAATCTTACCTCCATTGAATCAAGTAAATTAAAAAATGAATATACCATATATAACTTATAAAATAAAGTAATTATCTTTTCATATTAAGCCTATACTCAAAATTTAAGATGTGTTTTTTTGTAAGGAGAATCAAAGATGTACATGTCACTCATTTTTTAAATAAAATTATTTCACTTTAAACTTCTCACTTTCCCAATAACAATCTATGATGGGAATCCCAATTTCACAAATAATAGTTAGTTTTTAAAGTTGAAACACATTTGGTGTATGTAATACCACTTGTTGAATAACAAATTGACAACAAATGATATAAATTGAAAAAATGATTCTGATTGTACCCCCATCATTTTTTATAACTTTATAGACTCTATATTACTTCAAATAATAATTAACATTCCTGATAATTCATCTTCCAGATCCCCTTAAACATCATATTCAACTATAACAACAAAATATTGAACATATCATCATCTTTTGGGTTCCTATCTTGAGGAAAAACATCTCATGGTTAGAAGAAATTGGTATCCTTTACCCGGTAGACAGAATATACCAACTGTTAGGAAAAAAAAGTAATAATTAAAAATAGTAATGGTGTTCTTACCTTTTTATGAAATTACTCACCATTTCAATGATCATTTACCACTAATACTATGACCAGATACCCATTGATTTTACTCATATATGTATTAATACAACCTATAGTCTCAAATATGTTTTGAATCATATTTTTATCTCAGTTTGGGATCATTTCTCCAACTAAACAATAGCATTCCATAGAGTGGATTTTTTAGGGATTCTACATTTCTTCCTGTATGAAATTTCTAGGTGAATATGATGAGTGAAAATTTATTTTTTACAGCACATGATGAGTAAATATTGGACTTGAGCTCTTTTTACAATCATGATATCAATATAAAAATTAAATTATCCACGTATTAACTTTTTTCATTCACTTTACCATTATTGTTAAATTCAATTTTTTTCTCTTGAAAATGTGTTTTTTGGAAAAATATGCTTATGATCATTTACCCTTAATATTTATACACATCCTCATACAGTTTTAGTAAAAATTTAATTCGTGGGGATAGGGGTAAATCAAAACTCCTAAAGAAGAGGAGTCAGACTGGCCTTCATGAGACATACCATTACCTTTACTCATTCCTCCTCCCATTTCAGGAATTTAGAAAATAATGTCATCACATTTTCAGCATTCATATAATTCTAATAATTTTACCAGGTGATAAGAATTATCCCGTAACTAGTGGATTTAATTTGATTAAACCCACTTATACAAATATAATATTGAGTGATCACTTTGTGGGTTTATTCTCTTGCCATTGTCTTCTTGTTAATAGTGATATAAATCCCACTTGTGCATGTTTTAACTTTTTATTCCTAAAAACTACATTCATCATAATTATTCATTCTCTATTGGTGGAAACTTGCACCAATATTAATATATTTCCTTTATTGATTATTCTTAGACTACATATGAATGTATCTTGTCCCTCCTCCTTCTTTCTATGAGTTTCATGTTATAATATTCCTAGGTGGATTATTTTTTTTTTCAATACATTGATAGCATTGTTAAATTTCTTTAAATCTAGAATTTCATTTTTTTTTACCTAAAGGTTTCCTTTATATATCACAAAGGTGTTTTTATTTATTGTGTACATTTAAAAGAGCTGTTTCAGTTTCATTTATTATCTAAAATGTTATTAATCATCCCCTAAATTAATTTTTTGAGAGTGGAAGATCAACCCCATAGTGTAGGTTGGTTTAGCCTTTTTATTACAGTTGAAATCCTCCTAAAATAACCATTAATAAATCATTTATTATGATAACAGTTATTAGGATAGTAATCATTCATATTAATTTGTTCAAGGAGATCAGTTTCTCATTCCACCCACTAGATTCATAATAAGTAATGTACTTTTGTAGGTCATAACTGAAACTAGAGATTTTTTCATGCATCCCATAAAAATAAAACTTGTTTCAATATATTCTTTAAGTGATAATCCATTTTTCATTACAAATAATAGATTTTTCATGGAATCTATTTACATGAAATATAAAATTATCTTTTATCCTGGGGACTTCCACATTCATATTATTTTAATCATTCAAATCATCCTAGGATATTAATTACTTATTGGTCGAGTACACATCTTCTTAAAACTGAAAGATACTTTTTATCCTTCATTAATGAAGAGTATATATGTTTTTATTATGTTTTTTTCTACTAGATATATTTCCCTCCAACTCATGTGAGGTCTTTAATAGTATATCACTTTTCTTCTACACTTTAGACATCATCATTGTAATTGATACATGAAGTCTCAAATCTCTTATTACAACATTCATTTTTACTTGATTATATTTTCAATGGGTGTAGCCAACTCATACCAATTCCTATAATTGATTTGTATTTATTTTAGTTATGAAACTTCTCATTAGAAACAACCCTGTGATGATGAACTTTGGAAGAAGTAAAATTTAATCCCTCAATTTGGGAAGTCATTATTCTATTTTAGATCAGAAACCACTTCACCAGTCCCTTTTTATGTATTATAACCATTATACATCAATTTGTATAATATAAAAATAAATTTATTGAGGGTTTTATCTTATTTAAATATTATTTTGTTTATTTATATAAATAGAACTAATTCCTATAAACGGTGTAAAACTTTAAAATTTAGTTTCCTTAGGTTTTTCTCATAATTGATAGTCTCAACTTCACTAATAATATTATCCACTTTTGATAATACTCCATCATCATTAAATATTTAAAATAATTCATAATCTAAACTATCTATACATTATTTTTGTAGGATATTGGTTTCTCCCATGGAATCCCACTATATCCAAAAAAAATATTGAACAAATAATAAAAATGTTTTCTTTAATACCAATTGATTAAACCCGTTTAAGAACACCATGAGGGGGTGTAAATTGGGGTGCACAATATTTAAATATTATTTTTAATCTCTACTAATTTTAATTTAGGGATCTTATTTCAATAAGAATAGAAACTATGTTATACTAGTATCAATTTGTTAAAACATACTTAATTCAAATACGAATTTATAGATGTTATAAATTTAGAGAGGCAATGATTTTTACTTATCCCACCCATATTGGGAGGCTCTATGAATAATTCTATAGAAAATATATTGATGAACTAATTTAAAAAAGATAACTATATTTAGTGGTTTCAAGGATATATCACTCCATGAATGAGATCACAAACCTTACCAGTTTATGGGTTGGCCCTTTCCCACCCAATACTTACTACATGGGAAAGCGAGATGTCTCCTTCAACATACTACGCAAACTTCTCCAAGGTAGGAATCCATATTGTGTATTGACATATTGGTCAACACTCAAACTAAAACATCTACATGAATTGAATCATCAGTGTATATAGATGTTTTTATGATTTTGAACACTATGTAGAATCCCCACTCAAATATAGGTCAAGAATTAATTCTTCACTTTTAAATATAGTAGTTACTCCTTTATTCTTCTACCTCTAGGAAATTGGATCTTCAAGTAAAATTAATGTTCCTCTTACTTATTTAATTATTAGATATTTAGTGTTACACTCTAGTGTTATATTGCTCTTCTCACATATGTTTTATCAAATGTTAATTACATTATTCTTATTCTCAGAGTGATTCTTCTTCTAATACCTATATATAGTGGGAATCCCCTTAAGAACTCATTTTTGGTACTTGATTATAATATAAAATATGTCAGTAAAAAGTGTATTTTCCATTCTAAAAATTAAAACATTAAAAGACTTATTATAAATCTCCAATCTATAACTCGCATGTTTATATAAATTTTCTATCATTTTACATGATAGAAAAAACAAGCATTGAAAATACACGCATGTCAATTGACCTTTGTAACATCCATGACACAAATTCCCTAATTATTACTGTGTTGTAAGAAAAACTCCAAATATCATATATCTATGATCTCTAATAAAATATATCTTTCTAAAATGGAAACATTAATATATAAAATATAATTCTTTAGCTTCATGAATGATGGGTACTTAATATATGGTTATCTTTACTTGCAATGAAATATACACCACTATAGTGTGAAAATATTTAATTTCAGTGATTAAATTTCCCTTGTAACTTTATTTTTCATACTCATAATCGATCAGGGGTCAATCTTTAAAGTCTTATGATTTTTAGAACACTTTCAAAAATCTCCAATATCTGATAAGGTAAATTCATAAATGGTTAACATTTCCAAAAAAATATAGAGAAACTCTCCTATATCGGTTTAAAAATTACACTATGTTTCCTCAATCTTCATAAATGTAAACACTTACATAGAATAAATAACTTATTTTTATATATTCAGATACATGAACTCCCTCACGTAGCATAATTTCTTTACATCGTCATATTTTTAAATGTGGACCATCATGTAGCCAGATTCTCCTTTAAGAATCACAATGTAACCAAATTAGTATATGTGAATCACTTAAATAAGGTAAAATTGATCATAGAATTTTCTAATTCTATAAGAATTTATTTACGTAAAACCTTTTTCCAGTTTAATTCTATTATGTGACAACACCTCTATGTGGGTACTGTGACAGAATTTCAAAAATCTATTACTCTTTCTGATTTGATCCAAGAAGTTTCTAGATATACTTCCCAAATATTTTGACCTTCATAGAACATCCCAATCACTTCTAAAATAATTTTTTCTTTTCCCTATTTATATATATGAACATTAAATCTTCATTCCATGTTTCCTACACTACATTGGCCTCCACATCACTTTGATGCCTTTGACAACATTTCCACCAAACACATAGGGTGTATAATAATATTCCCATATTATCAAAGAAAAATTGTTTATATGAGTCCACACAAATTCTCAACAAATAAAACACTCACCCATTGGGTTCCAACACCCATGGAACAATGTACTATTCATATCTATAAACAATGATTACATTGAATATATTTTCATGAATGATGAATATTAAAAATCAGAATATGTGAAACTATTGATGGGGGAAATATAGATGAAACATGACACAAGACAAAATGTTATTGGTAGAAAATATATATAGACCTATTCTGTAAATATAATCAAAATAATGGAATAAAATGAACTGATATTTCATGCGTGTTAAGTTTTCCTTATTTTTCATTAAAGAAAGAAACCATGGTTTGTGGGTAAATGTTTTTTTGTCACATATTCTGGAATAAACCTATTGGTTTCGGGATTAATATATAAATTCATGAATGAATGGGAGGGACTACATCAAGGGAGTATTTCCTAAGAAAAATATATCATAGGATAGTGGAAAAAATATGTCTTTTACAAACAGTTTTAATATAATTTAATATCTCTATGATGTTTACTTCCAAATTAATCATAGTAACAGAGCATGCATATCTATCATAGTAGGTTATGTGTAAAATCTAATTAAATAGATAATATATAATGTTATAAGGAGACAAATAAATAAATGAAAACTGAAGTTTCAGGTTTATGAATAAATAAAATGAATTCTACTAAAATAAAAAATAAGAAACCCAAGAATAAATATTCACCATAAAGAAAGATGTGTTTCTTTTGTGGGAGAAAAAGAAACTTCATAGATACATGTATAATGAAATAA